>CAXIVR010000005.1:14917587-15648837 GCA_964035755.1 Teleogryllus oceanicus
TGAAAAATCTAGACCTATCAAGAAAACGAACACTCTTCAGAGTAGATGATCAAAATATGTCAAGAGCTACGTATTGGTTCCAGGAGGTGTGAAGTATAATTAGAACGAGGTTGCAAAAGACGACGTTCATGTTAGAATATTTTCACGATGTATTAACGAGTAAGAGTCTCTCTTCTTCGTAGTTCCTTTAGTGTTTACGCATTCGGAGCTTGACTCCGTGGCCGAGGAGTGAAACAAGAGCAGCACTGCCGTGAGAGGTGCCGTCAGCGGGTAAACAGAGCATTGTTTTTGAAAAGTGATTTCGCTCATTTTATTAATTGTGAATGAAAATGCTTATGTTAATTTATGATTAATTTGGTTAAGCTTTTCTGCAAAGTTCCTTCAGGAGATAGTGTCATTTATTGTTTTTGTTTATGGATAGTGAAAGTGCAAATTATGAGCTCAGGTCCATTTCGCGTTGCTGACATAAATTTATTGGGATCGGTAAGTAACCGGAGCTACAAGAAACAGTAAAGAGCAGGATTAATGTACGTTGACTCTAAAATCTGAAGGAAGTTATTTAAGTGACTACAGTGTGTGGGTGAGTAAAACTAAAGTGATACCAAAATGCCTCGCTTATTTCGCTTCTGGCTAAATAGTACATTATAAGACACACAAGACCGCCCGTATTTTTAAAACTCTAAAACAAAGCTGTAGATTTGAAAAGTGTTGAGTGAAAGAGATCAATACCAAAGAAAACAAAGCATTTACTCACAAGATTCATGTATGTTATCTACATTTTTGAAGACCAAGTTTAAAAGAATCGACGTTCAAATAAAAAAGAAGTTATTCAAACGGTACAAAAGGAAATTAGGGAGTATGTATTATTTCTGAAAGATGACTTCATTGAAAATTGTGGAACTGATTGGCCGGATAGGTGAGAATAAAATTTTACTACTAAGTACCTCGTAACATCTCCCAAGTCAAGCAGTCGTCGAATTGACAAAATTTGAGAGATGGACTGCTCTTTTCCGAAGAAATAAAGATGATAACTTTTTTGAAACTTTCTGATGAATTCACATTGTGTGATGGTGTATTTTTCTAGTATTTGGACAGTTTGAGCTTGTGTTTGTGTCATAACCAGCCTATTCCCGTCAGCATGCTTCGGACAATGTCCTGAACAAAGTACTGTAGTATTTAAAGACCAAATTCTTTTTATGACAAAGACAAAGAAAGATAAGTGACATCTAAAACAATGTGAGCTCGAGAGCTTCCAAAACTTTCCAGCAATTGACATGAAAGGTAATTACGCCTAAGTTTTCATAATATTCTTTTAGTTTATGCATTGAAATTTAGCTTGTATGAAGCGTTGCCTACAGCAACTAGCGACACTAGCACGCACGTGTGGCAACATCAGGAAACTTCGGAAATAATCCGACTTCTTCTCTTATACGTTATGGTATTATAACGCGTTCCTTCTGAAATTATTAGAATGCCGTTTCAAAGCTAGTATTTTTTTGTGATAAGAATGAAAAGTAAAAAGAGGTAACGGGACACTTGATTCTCGATTGATAGGGAGATCAAAGTTCTTTAACGAGCGCTGGAGGTGTGATGCCTTGCAAGGTGGGGCAGGGACAGTGCGTGGGGGAGGGGACAGTGCGGGGGGAGGGGACAGTGCGGGGGGGAGGGGACGGGGGCGAGACGAGGCGGGACAGGACGGGACTACACGTACTGAGACGGAATGGAGCGAGGAAAGTCAGGGAAGGGCGAGAGAAAGGAAAAGAGCTCAAGTGATCACAACTCCCCGCCCCTTCACTGCCTGGGAGATGCGGAGAATGACCAACATGCAAGTACAAATAATAAAACTAAACAAAATTTAAAACATATTGAAAAACTTGTTTTACTCTATTTTTTTTCAATTTAAATGTACTATCCAGTCTCCACTTTATCTCATCCCGTACAATCAAATGTACATACACATTGTAAACATTAATTGAGATTAATTACTATTTTACGTAAATGAATATTTTCAGTTATAGCTATTTACTCTTTCATTTTGAATTAAATAAGTTAAATATAAAACTGATGTTCTATCACGTAAAGGAATATAAAATAAATGATAGCTTTAAGCAGACACTATGATTAAACATTGTTATTTCTCAGATATTACGTGTTTTGTTTTTATCTCAAGATCCAAAATGGAGTATATCACGGAATATTGGAAGTAAAGTTGACGAAAATTCAGTACGATTGACGGTAGTTTACAATGTTTAATTATCGTTTCCTTGATGTTTTCTGCATATAAAACAAACTTTCTATTTTCTAGGAATATCCGTCAGTTAGTTAAGATTGTCGAAACATTTTTTTCTGATGGACATGAAGTATTAGAACGTTCAATAAAAAATGAAGTATGTGCAATTAAGAATTAGAATTCACAACTATCACAAACGATTCACGATTCAGCCTCCTCGCAAAGAGAATTGGCCATCAACAGAAGGTCTACCGGGTTTAATACTTTCATAAGTTTTAATGTAGAATTTAATGAATATATATAATTTATTTATATGAAAAAATCGTTATTTCATTTTTTTTAATGTTTGATAAAGGTCGGCTAAACGCATTTTAAATTAATGAATGATATTCTCCATTTTGAAAGGTGATTTCGTAAAACGATTCAAACCCATAAAATATTATTAATACAAAATGAAAGCAAAATACTTATTTTAAGAACAAAAACAAATTAAACAATACTAGACATAACATAGTTTAAAATAAAATGAATCATAGAATGGAGAAAATTCAGGAAATGAAGTGCAGAGGAACTGAATGAAAGACGAATAATGAAAATTGATTAAAAACAGAGCTGCAAATGTAAAGAACGAGAGAATAAAACACTAAAACAAGTCGTCGGCGAGCTGAGCCGAAGGCAAGTTGTCAAGACGAAGGGAGACAGGAGGCAAGTCGTCGAGGCGAACAAAGAGGCAAGTCGTCGACGTGAGGCAAGGCGTACCGAGCCGAGGGGGAAATTGGGGAGAAAGCGTTGAGGGGGGGGGGCCGAAAAGCGTTGCGGTGATGCGAGCTGAGCCGAGAGGTAAGTCGTCGAGGCGAAGGGGAGCAGAGAGACAAGTAGTCGAGGATGAGAGCAGATGAGACGCTAATCGAGACGAGATGCGTTGACAGTGAATAAGAGGCGAGTTCAACAAAAAGAAGGATACCTTGGAAATGAGAGGCAGCTTGGAAGGGGGCGTTGGAGCACTCACCTCGGCGACACCGGGGGCTGCGAGGGCGGCGGCGACGGCGGCGTGGGCGACGGCGGGCGGGGCGGCGGCGGCGGCGGCGGGCGGGCGGGGCGGGGCGACGGCGCGGGGCGGCGAGGGCGGGAGGGCGGCGGGCGCGCGCTACACGCTGTGCAGCGGAATGCACTCCCGCCGCCCGCCGTGGCGCCCGCCCCGGCGCGCCCCGCTCGGCGGCCGCGTTGCACCGCCCATTGCTACGACCCTGCGGCAGGCGGCGCGTTCAGGCCCGGCCCGCGCCGCCCGCCCGCCCCGGACCCGCCCACCGCCCCGGGCGGGCGGGCGCGGCGCGGCGCGGGGCGCAGGGCGGGCGGCGAGAGCGGGGTGGGGCGGCGGAGTCGGCGCGGGCACCGCCCACGGCTCGGCAACGCCCACGTCGCTTCAGCCCACTGCCTCGGATTCACTTGGGTGGACTTTATTTACTTTAACGAGGGAGGGGCAGGGTTGGGAAATGCGGAAATGAACGAAACTCGGCATGAAGGTAGTCTAGCGTGCTGACTTCAGGTATGCGTATTCGTACAACGTTTGGAGGCAAACACGAGAAATTCTAGCGCAAATGTCCGGCCGAGCAAGGGATATGATGGAGCACGAATTACCAAGTTACGTGGAGGAGAAGTCGGTAACAAGCGTTACTCACTGAATTCTTCCATATCGAATGTCAACAGTATATTTGTCTCACAATTCATCATAACATTATGAAAAGCAGTTTATTGTTTTTTCACATTGTTGCCGTTTTAATGTTTCTCTTTTGTGCTTTTAATATCAGACATATACATTACAGATAACAATAATATTACGAATTTTTGAATCACTTTCAAGGTGTGCAAAAAATGAAAAAAAAAAATACAACGGGTATTTGAACAAGAAATATTCAGCGCTGGAGCCTGGATTGCTAGCAACTACGCCGTCACGAACTTGTCAGTTCCTGCCATGCGAGATCACTTGCGCGGCCGTCCGTTTGCGAGAGATCCTTCCTCATTTTTCCAAAGCATGCGTTCATTCCGCCTAATGAATATGCATACCCGAACTCTGCATGAAAGGCAACCTCCACGCTGTCCTGTTCGACTTCGCGTTCCCCACCCCCGGATGGCGTCTCGCGGACGCAGCGCCCATCGAGCTGTCCGCGCCGCCCGTGGGCTGTGGCTTGGGGGCGTGGGCGAGACCTGCCGTCGGCGGCGACCGCACCCTCTCGCGCATCTGGCGTCCGACCGGTCACGCGGGGGGGGGCGCCCACCCCCCCTCGGCCTGGCCTCCAGGGCGCTTGCGAGCCCTCCATTCAGCGGTCGGAGGCATAGAACGGATTGCGATCTTAAACACGAAACGAACGAATGCGACATTAAATGCGTATGTTGGAACCCGAGTTTGAGGGATTCAAATACTTCCCGATTTTCAGTAAGCTTTTCACAAACAATAGGATATCATGCGGTGGTTATGAAATTAAGAGTTGGAATGTGGGTACCACAGTACCCATTCTCTGCTTCCCCGTGAGGTACCTGTTCATCGAGCCTCCCAGGCCAAGTTCGTTGCCTCTCCGGTAACTTGGGCAGAGCGTAGCTTTGACAAATTCTTTCTCTCGAGTTTATGTAATACAACAAAATTCATGAATACGAGTAGGGTTAAAGTTATCTTCAACTCAATATAAAAGCGTGAATAAAAGTTTACTTCAATATTTCGGACGCCAGATGCGCTTTCAAACATAATTTAAAACTATATAAATAAAACATATGCTATAACCATAAAATAATGTACAAATTACTCATAAATAACATATTAACACAGGATATTTTAAATGAAATTTAAATTAAAAACAATTTCTGTGTGTTGTTTGATTGAAAGGTTCTTGTACATCAAAGTTTATTAGAATACGCAATGAACCATTAGTGAGATACGACAACATTAACTAATAGAGGTGTGTTCTTTAAACCAGTCTTCAGATTGTGTGACTATTGTGTTTACAGAGAAGAAGCATACGCGTGGCGAAACTTTTGTTGGTTTTCGTGCTCTGGTGTATACGAATTTGTTTGGTAATACATGTGATCCCCGTGATTCCATAAGTTGATTAAGAGAAAGAAAGAGTACTGAAGACGCAATCAAAGAATGGTGCCGTACCAGCCGCTCAACCTCGAACGCAGTTTTCGCAAGGCCTCGTGAAGAAAGGCTGGTAAGAAGTGTCGGGAAAATAGGGAGTGGATGAAAGTTTCTGCAAAGAGTTTACGTGCAATGCTCCAGATGAATGCCTCAACTCTTGAGCAGATTGAGATTTGGAGGGGAAAAATCTGGTTACCCAGGAAAGACAATTAGGCTAGAACCTCCTACGAAACCCTTTGAGACAAGGAGCTAAAAATATAAATACCAGCATTTTAATAAATACGAATCTTCTTCTTTAAAATTTTAAGCATTGTAATTCTTTATTTTCCCGATTTTTTACTGAAAATTTCTTGTCGAAAATGCGGCGACTAAAATTAAAATTATTGCATAGCAATTCAGTGAAATGGCACAAATTTGTGGGAGTAATATTTTGACCAAAAACATTTCATTGCATTTTGTAATATTTTCTAAACAATTAATACAAGTCAGGAAATAATATTTTGTAACCGTTGGTTACAAAATATATTGTGAATAAACTCATTTTTACAAATATTAACTAGTTTATGTTGTGCTGTTATTTATGCCTTGGTATTGTTACAACTTAAAAATTCTCAAATTCTCTCTCTTGTCTGGGAAAACCAGTCCGTATATTTAAACACTTAAATAAATATTGTGAAAGCATTTAATTGATTTTTAGTATTTTAGTGTACTGAAATCACTCGAAAGTTGTCTGGAGCTCATTTCTGTCGTCCACCACTGCACTGGTGCTGGGGTGCGCAACGGTGAGTGGCGGTGATCGGGCGAGTGAAGGGCGAGTGAAGGGCGAACGGAGGCCAAGAAAGAGGTGAGCCGGTAGGTGAAATTAGCGCGCGAACTTTCACGCGTGAGTTATTTGGTGAGTGTGAAAGAAAGCTTGAAGCAAACAAACTGAATCCATTCACCAGCGTGCATGTAAATACTGTATGCAATCACAAACATGATTTATTCAACAGCTTAAACATTGATTACGCTTGTTTGATAGCGGAACATCTGACGCAAGAAGGAACCTGTCCTTTAAAGGAAAACTTCGACGAATAAAATGAACGACAAATAGACTTCAAACGCATCGAAGTTTCATTGCTTATGAGAAAACCGTTACGCCTACAAGACGTCAAAAGAAAAAATGATTTATTTTGATACAAAGTATTGAAAGCTTAGTTTGTGATTGACATACAGCAAATCCACTTGAAAACAGTTAAAAACACACCAAAAAACAACCAAATCAAGAATAAAAACACACAAAGAAAATTAAAGAAGGCACCATCTCCGCCTCAGGGCTGGGTTGCCCCTTGCTCCTACCACCCCGCTCCCACCCCGGCCCCACATAGATTCCCACTCGGTCCCTGCCCAGGCCGCTGTCTGCTGGAGCCGTCACCACCGCCGCCGACATCGCGCCGTCGCCGCCGCCGCCGCCGCCGCCGCCGCCGCCACCGTCGCCGTCGCCGCCGCAGTCGAGCGGGACCCGGCGCGGGACGGACGGGGCGGGACGGGACGGGACGGCACGGGACGAGAGGCGTCGGGACGCGTTCCGCGACCGATGCTCTTCTGAGGGGAGTCCACTCACCAAGGGACATCGTCGACAGGCGATGCAATTACACAACCGTTCCACTCCCATAAGGTTCCACATGCCCAGCCCCACCTTCAAGGAAGACGTCTCCTTCGCGCAGAGATAGAGATGAGAAGAGCAGGGGGCCGTCAGTCGGGCAATCAGGGAAAAGTCAGGGAATTTAGTATTGCCTGGAAAAGTCAGGAAAACGTCAGGGAAAATATTTCAGAAAACGCAAACTTTAAAAAATGCATGCAAATTTTAATTCATTAAACTGTAATTTACTTTCTCCTGCACGTAGTATAGAGAAAGTTCAGCAATGTTGCTTTGGGAGTACTTTACATGAAGATCCAAGACATTTTCGTAATTCTCACATACATCTTTATACGTCCCCCGTTTTCGTTGCTCGAAAGAGCAATGCACTACAAATAGAATGGTTCGTTGTTATGAAACATCAGAATCTGTAATTCTGAAGGTCGTTTTTTGTTAACTACATTGTTGACGCCAGAATTTTTTTAAACATAAAATTTGTGCTTCAAAATTATATCTTCAAATTATGTTAAAACAATCTTTTCGAAATATGAATGATTTTTGCGTAATTTTATACAAATTTTGACCGAATAAGGAAGAATGCAGTAAATTATATCACATACGCCCACTTTTATTAAATATTTCGAATTTTCAAAATTGACACAAAAGTAAATTTTTAGTAGTATCTTGCGTATGAACATTTACATTACAGGTAAATTTTAAAATGGAATGCACTTTTTGTGGGCACAGAAAATTTAAATGTTCTTTTTAGAAGTTTCTTAATATCTCAATTTCTTGTGAAAATATAATAATAATAATAATAATAATAATAATAATAATAATAATAATAAAAATAACAAAAATAACAGCCTTTCCACATTGCCTGGGGAACTGCGGTCTTTAGTTGTGGTCTATAGGTCGACAGTGCGGCGTTTCAAATACTATGATCAAGAAACATCAACAAATTGTTGTTAGGGTAGAACACGATACCATGATTGCAACGGTAGAAAGCCATTTTCAATAAAAAACATCCACTTTTTAGAATTTACCCTTTTGTTTCTTTCGGTGAAGAGAAGTTTGGAAATGGCTGAAGTAGGATACGTGTAGTTACAATGAACATACTCTTACTTGAATTCTTTTTTTATATATTTACAATGTATAACTACAATGCACATTCCAAAATCAAAGTGTATGTATAATCAATTCTTTGAATTAAATTCTTTAGTCACATTGAAAGTTAGTATATCAGAGAAATTGAGTATTTCTGGAAGAAATATTAAGAAAATGTCAGGAAATTTCATTCCGTTAAGTTAGTGGCCACCCTGGAAAAGGAGAATCTTTGCATGAAGTCCAATGTCAAGATATTTTGGACATTTCCTTTCAACCTAGAGCAGACACTCCGCCTGCACTAGTCACTTGCCTGCCTGGGGAGCCCGACGCTCCTACGGATACGGGCAATTGCCTTTGAGTTCGCACTCATTTCCCCTTAAAATTCATAAAAGGGTGTACAAGCCCAAGATGGAGAGTCGCGAGGCAGTGAATAGTGGTTGCATATGAAAATATGTTTGCCACATTTTTTTCTATCATTAACAGAAAATTATATTATGTTTATATTCTTCACTACTTATCACTATTTGATGTTTATTTTCTTTCTAAATTCTTCCCTATACGAACATCTTTGCCATGTGACCAGAATACGTTTGAATGGCGAATTCTTTCCTTGTTTTTGTTTTGAGTTGTGTTATTTAATCATTCAGTTATTTATTGTATTTAGAAATAACACGAAATAAATTAACAAGTTTATGGAAGTTAACAATTCAGGCTTATTGATGGATTGATGGACTTTTAACAGACAAGAATATTTGTCTGCTAAATCTTCTAACCTGAGCGTGGAAGTTAATTCTTTTATATCATTCTTAAGTAAACAAGCTTACAAAATCAAGATACTTTTGATTCAATTTTTTTAAAATTTTACTCTAACTTAAAATTTGAAATTGACTTCTATTATTCTGTTATATTACTATTTCATTTCAATGGATTGTTTCTTTGCATTAAAGAGAAAATAGGAATTAATATAGGTAAATTTGTGATAATAACTGTCAAGTAACTTCTCTCTGTCGTGGGCCAGGTTTCCTGTAACGTACAGACACTCCGGAGGAATTTGGAGGAATTTTCTTTTAAATCTGGCGTCAATTTCTCTGGACGCAGTGCCCGCGAGCTCTCGGAAGCTTGTTACCTTGCCCAGGACCTTACATGCCTGACCTATAGATGGCTGGAGTGACAAATCCACAGCCCCGCAGCACCCTACACAGGCGACCTTCCCATGACGAGCGGGCAAGCACTTGGTGCTACGGTTCTTAAGCAAAGTCAAATCCCGCAGACACACCATCGACCCTTAAATACTTCCATCTTTTATTGATTGTAGTTTCATTAGCGAATATACTTTCAATGTTAGTTTGTCATCCTTCAGCGTCAAACGTTCTCATCCAAACAAAATAAATTGTTGAAAATCGATAGATACTCCATATTTTCGTCATAGAATGATAACAATAAATGTATTTCTTATTGAATGATCGAGAAAAGACTTCATAGATCAGAATAACCTACTGACCATCCTCTCACACGTGACGATTAACGTGTGACAATTAACGTACACATTTTATTACTATCCTCACTCTCCACCCGAACCCTAGAAGAAGAATAAAATGGCTACATTAGACTTATCCCAAAGATGCTAGTATTACGGCGTGGGAACAGGCCAACATACGCTGCTGCCGGGAAGGTGGTCTACGTTATGCGATTGATGCTTTTATTTCAACCTACAGCAAACGTCCGCTTCCTACACCTGGTTCCCAATTTTGAAACGCCGAACGCGATCACCTTATCTAATTCTCGCCCTAGCGTTTTTCCTCCGTTCTGTTTACCAACAGTGAAGCCAATCTACGCAGCCCCCCTTCCTGTGGAACCCATATCTCGCGCATGTGGCACTTAGGAGGTTAGGGCTGGGGTTTGGCAGCCTTCAAATGGCCTCATCCGCTCCATAAGCGCCGTCTCGGGGCTGCCAAGAGCGCGTGTCGCAGCGGCCGAAGGGGCGGCCCCTGCGCGCCGGGATATGCGCCCGATTTATAGCCCTCGCCGCCCGCGCCGCCCCGCGCCGCCCGCGCCGCCCCGCCCGCCCGCGCCGCCCGCGCCGCCCCGCGCCGCCCGCGCCGCCCGCGCGCCCGCGCCGCCCCGCGCCGCCCGCGCCGCCCGCGCCGCCCCGCGCCGCCCGCGCCGCCCCGCCCCCGCCCCCGCGCCGCCCCGCGCCGCCCGCGCCGCGCCGCCCCGCCCGCCCCGCCCCGCCCGCCCCCCGCCTGCCGCCGCCCGCCCGCCCGCCCCGCCCGCCCGCCGCCCGCCGCCCTGCCCCACCCTGCCCGCTCTGCCCCGCCCCTCTCCCCTCCCGCCCCGCCCCGCCCGCCCCCCGCCCCGCCTTGCCCTGCCCGCGCTGCCCGCCCGCCCTCTCCCCTCCCGCCCCGTCCTCCCGCCCGTCCCTCCCGCCCCGCCCGTCCCGCCCCGCTCCGCCCCCGCCTCGCGCCGCAGCTCTGAGATACTGCGCCGCAGCCCTCGCACCCCCACCCCTCCCCCGTCAGGCGAGGGGATGATTTGCACCCAGAAGCCGTCCCCTCGGACCAGAGCTGCCACTCGCACCACGCACTGGTGCGGTTTGGTCTGATTTTTACAAACTGGTGGTGGTTGGCCTACGCAATAATAATAATAACAACAACAAGTTTTAATTATTATACTAGGATCTGTAGCTTTTAATACAAATCGTCTCAGTTTCTACAGATGCGTGACGACGTTAAACTTAGACGGGCCAAATGCCTGAGAATACTGCTAGCTAGGAGTTGGATTAATCCGTCCCTAAAATGCCTAGTACATACAGTTTTACATTTCACCTTCTAGTCACAGTTGCAAGTTTCACAGTCACATGGGAATACGTTTCCGTTTTCAAACTATTGTTAAAACCCATAAATACTAACCATAAGTAATGTAATACCTTAGTTTTGACCATTCAAAGAATTAACTGATGTGAACGAAGTTAAACTTAGACGGGCCAAATGCCTGAGAATACTGTTAGCTAGCAGGAGTTGGATTAATCAGACCCTAAAATGCCTAGTACATACAGTTTTACAATTCACCTTCTGGTCACAGTTGTAAGTTGAAGAGTCACATGGGAATATGTTCCCCGTTTCGCAAACTACCGTTGCAACCCATAATTGCTAACCATAAAGTAAAGGTAATATCTTATGTTTCGACCATTCCAAGAATTAACTGTCCTATCCGGGAATCAACCAGAAGGTGAAATGTTTATCATCGACTGGGCACTTGTCTTCTTAAGTCCTTTCGTAGTTCGACTGTAACTGAAGTGGTTAGTGCAACCGGACTATCGGGAAGTCCAGGTTAAGGCAGTCAATTCTTTGAACAATGAAAACATAATTTATATTATTATTATTATTATTATTATTATTATTATTATTATTATTATCAACATCATTACTTCTCTTCAAGTCTCTCGCCTAGCGAGGTGCTCTACAAATGACCACAGAAACTACATAAACAGACACCAACTGCCTATTTACCAAGCTGAACATCCAAGGCCTAGTAATTCCACTTCTGAGCAATGGAGGAGTCTACATTTTGATCTAAAGGGATATTTATATCACCAGTAATCCCTTACGTGTTATCTTGTCGACCCACATTATGCCTGATCAGTTGCCATCGACCCTAAGAGATGTGGTGACTGCCAATATTCCACAAGAGCTTGGACCGATTCGTCTGCAGAATTGAGTCCGGCTTGAACGTCACATCTTTCTTTATCAATTCTGAATTTGTAGTCCGAGCCTGATGGACTACCGCAGTAAGGTCGACGCAAAGACTACCGCAGCACTGGGACGCCTCAGGTATTCTGTTTGTGCCCAAGCAGACAACTATCCATTCTTTGTTGAATGATTTCGCCGGTTGATTGAAAGACTCTACACTCACACGTCTTGGTAATTGCGACAGAGGGTAAAAATTGTTATAAATGGATATGAGGAACTTCTGCCTAGAAAAGTCCGGTTTTGGTTAGCCAGGGCACTAAGTCATGTTTGCCTTGGTAGCCAGGACATTAAGCGTTCTCTTTGTGCTCTGCTGGATTCCTGCCGTACTAATTCTTCTGGGTTTGTTCGCTCATCAAATCTGCCTTTGTTATTGTCGTCTTATTATTATTATTATTATTATTATTATTATTATTATTATTATTATTATTATATCAATCCCGTGCAATACCTTTCGGCAAAGGCCTAGTCATAGATAACTTCAGAATAAACATCACGCAACCCTTCTGAGTTTATGGATGGTCTATTAATATTATGTCTATATTTTAATTTACGTTTTCTATAAATTATCACTAATAAAATTATTCATAATAGCATTGTAGACGCCAAACTAACACAATCATACAATATTATTATTAATATTTTTAAAAGGAAATTAGTTTTACACTTCTTTTCCCAAACAGTTTTCTTTAAAATCCCTAGCCTATATAATCAAGTTTTATTCATTTATTATACCATCACATCTATTAATTCTGTAGAATAGACTGGTTTTGTGCGTTCCAAATCCAACCAATATCAAGAAATGAGGTGCAAAAAGAGAGAATTTTGCAGAGACGCGACATTTTAAAAGATTCTGCTCTTCTGTGTACCCTCATTCCGTAAAAAAGATAGAGCATGCAGTACCTTAAATTCAGAGCTACTTTGAATCGCAGGTTCTCAATTAAGTCACGTTTCGCTAACAGATTTTCAATCTTCATACGGATATTTGGGTAGAGTTAGCACAGGAATGTTAGCGGTTGGTCTACATACTCCATATTTATACATATATGTTCATTCTGCATTTATTATTTATCGACACTGAAATTCTGAAACCTCATCATCTACAAATCAGACATTATTTAATTAAGCAGCTATGATATCATAAACATCATTCTTCTCTTTAGCATAATTCATTTTGTTTTCAAACACTTTCTCCCACTTATTTATAACCTTGAAGACTACCTTTATTAAAATCTTCTATCAGCTACTTAAAATAGCGAATTGACGCCGCATCCGAAAACCAAACAAATGGTAGTAAGAATGCCAATTCGGATAGTTAAGAAATATTTACTCTCCTGGGATGTTATTAAATTTCAAGTGACTTGTTCATGGCGTATTCACAGATTCTCTCCTAAAATGTGTTTAAAGATGATTAATTATTTGTCGCCTTTTTAGTCTGAGATTTCACATTTTCAATACTCGAGAGAGAGAGAGAGAGGAGAGAGAGAGAGAGAGAGAAGAGAGAGAGAGAGAGAGAGAGAGAACTGCTGCAAATTAGATGAGGTAAAGAAAAGAGAGACAGAAATTCGACCGAAAACAAACCATAAGAAACAAAGATGGAAAATGAACCGCAGGCATAGAAAGATTTAAACGGTAAAAACAGAGAGAAATACTACAAAGAGAGATAAAAGGATAAATAATAGGTACAAGAGACATGGAAACAAAAAAACAGACATAAAATAGAGAAAAGGTACGGTACCTAAGGAATCAGCAAGCGAGAGTTCAGAAATACAGAAAGCCAGGGGATTGGAAAGGCAGTGAGCTTGGAAAGTGAGGCAGATGGTTTGGAAAAAAGAGAGACAGAGAAATTGGAAAAAGATAAATAAGTCAGGGATGCACGAATTAAAAGAGGTGAGGGAGGAGACAGAAGAAGAGGAGGAGAGAGAGAAGAGGAGGAGGAGGAGGAGAGAGAAGAAGAGGAGGAGAGAGAGAAGAAGAGGAGGAGGAGGAAGAGAGAGAGAAGAAGAGGAGGGGAGAGAGAGAAGAAGAGGAGGGGAGCGAGAGAAAAGAGGAGGAGGAGGAAGAGAGGAGGAGAGGAGAGAGGAGGAGAGGAGAGAGGAGGAGAGGAGAGAGGAGGAGAGGAGAGAGGAGGAGAGAAAAGGGTAGGAGGAGAGAGAGAGGAGGAGGAGAGAAGAGGGGTAGGAGGAGAGAGGAGGGAGAGGAGAGAGAGAGAGGAGGAGAGAAGGACGAGTGACAGAAAGAACTACAAGTCACAAAAATAGAGAACTTAGAGTAACATAGAGATATCTAAGAGGGACAGAGATACCTAGAAGAGACGAAAAGCTATTAACGGAATCGAGAAGAGAAACAAACAAAGAGAGAGAATACGATACGAGACGGGACAACAAAAGAGACATACAACAGAACTAGAGACAACACACACAAAACTAGAGACAACATAGAATAAGAGACATACAACATCTAGGAGACACATACAGACTAGGAGAATCACAAACTAACAGAGACATACAGTCCCAAGAGACATAATACCAAGAGACATATGACCTAGAGACATACACGACTAAGAAGAGACATCACGTACCTAGAGACATACACACAAACTAGAGACATACACACCAAAGAGACATACGATACCCAACGAGGAGAAAAACGATAAGGAGACATACACGAGACCAAGAGACATACACTACTAGAGACATACACCACTAAGAGACATACACGACTAGGGAGACATACACGACAAGAGACTACACGTACCTAAGAGACATACACGACCTAGAGACAACACGTACCTAAGAGACATACAGCACTAGAGCCTTCACGTACCTAAGAGACATACACGTACCTAAGAGACATACACGTACCTAGGAGACATACACGTACCTAGGAGACATACACGTACCTAGGAGACATACACTTACCTAGGAGACATACACTACTAGGAGACATACACTACTAGGAGACATACACGTACTAGGAGACATACACATAACTAGGAGACATCACACGTACCTAGGAGACACACAGTACTAGGAGACATACACTACCTAGGAGACATACACTACCTAGGAGACATACACATACCTAGGAGACATACACTACCTAGGAGACATACACGTAACTAGGAGACACACACGTAACTAGGAGACACACACACTGTAACTAGGAGACACAACACACATGTAACTAGGAGCACACACATGTAACTAGGAGAGCACACACACTGTAACTAGAGAGGCACACACATGTAACTAGGAGACCACACATCACACATGTAACTAGGAGACAACACACATTTTAACTAGGAGACAACACACATGTAACTAGGAGAACACACACACGTAACTAGGAGACACACACATGTAACTAGGAGACACACACATGTAACTAGGAGACACACACATGTAACTAGGAGACACACACATGTAACTAGGAGACACACACATGTAACTAGAGACATACACACATGTAACTGGAGACACACACATGTAACTAGGAGACAACACACATGTAACTAGGAGACACACACATGTAACTAGGAGACACACACATGTAACTAGGAGACACACACATGTAACTAGGAGACGCACACACATGTAACTAGGACACACACATTAGGGTGTCCCTTAAATTTCAATTTCAATATATTTTTACGCATACCTTCTAAAAACTTTCGTATTGACCTAATATAGTCTAGAAATAAATATTAGCCCGATTTATAAACGATAACCCGTGCCGACTTGAATTTTTAACTTGTCCATACAAGTTGCGCGGGTGCAGCGCTGTGACTTGTTACAGCGAGTTTCAATTGTCATTTCATACGTGATTTCTAACATTATTAGTGCGTTGTTGTTTATTGTGTGAAGATGTCTGTGGAATTACGAAGTGATAAACAAAATATTTACCTTATCGGACTTCCAAGCCACCAGATAAATGGTGCAAAATTACCATCTAATCGACAAGTTCTCACCGTTTTATTTTACAAGATTCGTGAAGTCAAGATGACTGATGGTGCAAGTGCGAATCTTGTTATATGAGAGTGCATTATATTTTGGGAAAAAGCTATAATTCCTACGAAGGCATTTCCTAACTGCGTGAAGAAACTTGTTGATTTATATTATGTTTGGAGGAAGCTGCAAAAAACTGTAAGAAAACTCAGGTGACGTTCAAGAACCGTGAAAATAATTTTGTAAAAGACCGTGATAACTTATTTGATATTGCACATGCTGATGCTTTCGACAGAATGAAGATAAGAGGAAGACAAAGAATGAAAGACAAAGATGAAGGAAACAGAGTGAGCCAGGTCGACCGGGATGCTTAGGTGGAATTGACAAAAAATTGGCGAAGAAAGAAGAACGAGTTAGGCAAAGACGATTGGAAGAAGAGGAAAGAACGGTAAAACAAAAAGAGTTATTGCTGTTGCATCTACTTCTTCGATAGATAGCTTGGAATGTCTTGAGAATTCGGATGAGGAACAGATTTCGAACTCTGAACTTAGTACTCAGATTCCTTGCCCTGAAAAAAGTTCTAAAAGAGGCACGAAAAGCTTCATAACTCCTAAACTGGTAGCAGCTTTAGATCGATGCTAATTAAGCATAAGGGACTCAGTTTACATTCTCCATGCGGTTGTAGAAGCGCTTGGTCTGAACAGCGAAGATTTCCGTATTAACAAATCCTCGATTCAGCGAATTCGTACTCAGGCGAGAAAATCCAGGGCAGAGGCAATAAAAACTGACTTCCAGAATAATTTGCCTGACGTAGTCACAGTCCATTGGGATGGAAAACTATTACCTGGATTGGATGTACGAAGTTCAAAAGAAGAACGCTTGCCAATTATTGCTTCATTTGACGATAGAGAACAGCTTCTTGCAGTACCAAAATTGGAGAGTTCTTCTGGAAAACATCAAGTTAAAGCCATTTCAACTGCACTCTTTGACTGGAACCTCCATGATAAAGTACAGATAATGTGCTGCGATACAACAGCTTCAAATACTGGCCGTTTCAGTGAAGCTTGTGCTATTTTGGAGCAGACTTTAGAAAGGGAATTGCTGCTTTTTGCTTGTCATCATATTTATGAGTTGGTCCTTAAAGCTGTTTTTGAAACCAAGGTAAAGCAAATTACAAGTAGCCCAGATATTCCAATTTTCAGAAAGTTAAGAGATAATTGGAAAAATATTAACACCGATAACATTGAGCCACCTCTGAATTCCGTTAAAGCACATATTGTTGAGACAAACATTACATCTTTGTTAACTTTGTATAAGACTGAACTGGAAAAACCTTTTATTAGAGACGATTACCGCGAATTGGTTGAACTATGCGTTGTGTTCTTAGGAGGAGATACAGAGAATAAACTAAAACTCAGCCCCCCCGGAGCTTTGCATCAAGCGCGATGGATGGCTAGGGCGATCTATTCTATAAAAATATATTTGCTTCAATCGCAACTTAAAATTACTGCAAAGGACAAAAATGCTCTACAAGACGTTTGCTTATTTATCGTTACCTTGTATACTAAACTTTGGCTCGAATGCACAGTGGCAATTAAAAGCACCTAACCAAGACTTGTGCTTTTTGAAAGCTTTAAAAGAATATGAAAAAGTAGACGCGATAAGTTCCAAGGCGATAAGCAAGTTTGTTAATCATTTATGGTATTTGTGTGAAGAAACAGTCATGTTATCACTCTTTGATGAAGAAGTTGATTCCAAAACCAAGACAAAAATGATTAATAATTTAAACAGAGACGAAAGTTCAGATTCCGCTCAACGCTATGTCCCATCGAAGGAAGAAATTACTGTTTTTTCTTTCTTTCAGTTATGACGCTGGATGATTTTGTGACTCAAAGAAGCAAACAATTTCTATCTCGACTGCAGATCGACGACAGTTTTCTTCGGGAAGATGTATCTTCTTGGGGTGACAATCCTACTTTTTTGGAAGCTAGAAGACAAATAAGTCGTTTGAAGGTCGTAAATGACAATGCTGAAATAGCTGTTAAATTAATGCAAGATTTTAATGGACTTATCACGGCTGAAGAAGAGCAAAAACAATTTTTGTTGCGTTGTGTTCAGGAACATAGAAATCTGTATCCAGACTGTAAAAAAACTACACTAAAGAGAAGTTACCCTAATTAATTATTATTATAATTTGTATTTAAATAAAAGTTTATGTTGATCTTATTTTATTTTTACTCATATTTACTTTATTTGTTGCATTTTAATTAGTTTCGGATCAAACCAAAATGTTAGGTCAAAACACCATTTTTTATTAAACTTTAGAGCTCGGTCGGCACGGGTTGCAATCATGCTACAAATATGAAATTTCATATTTAAGTACGTTTTGGCATTTATAAAAAAAGTAGAGGGTATGCGTTTCGAAATTCTGAAAAAAAAAATTTTTTGCCATATAAGGGACACCCTAACACACATGTAACTAGGACACACACATGTAACTAGGACACACACACATGTAACTAGGAGACACACACATGTATCTAGAAGACACACACACATGTAACTAGGAGACACACACACACATGTAACTAGGAGACACACACACACACATGTAACTAGGAGACACACACACATGTAACTAGGAGACACACACACATGTAACTAGAAGACACACACACATGTAACTAGAAGACACACACATGTAACTAGGAGAGACACACATGTAACTAGGAGAAATGTAACTAGGAGACAACATGTAACTAGGAGACATACATGTAACTAGGAGACATACATGTAATAGGAGACATACATGTAACTAGGAGACATATATGTAACTAGGAGACATATATGTAACTAGGAGACGCACTTATGTAACTAGGAGACGCACTTATGTAACTAGGAGACGCACACATGTAACTAGGAGACGCACACATGTAACTAGGGGAAACATATAACTAGTGATCGGATTTCTATGTAATTACATATTTATTATCTTTCTACTTACCGTTTTCAAAACTGAAATCTTGGCGAATCAAAGACATCCTAACTTAATATCAAATTATTTTCGTTACATATTTTTACATATTTAGCCCTATATTACATATTTTTCGTATTTTACTTTTTCACAAATTATTTTTTAATCTATCAATTTCCTTTAGTTTTAGTTTTCTTGTAAAGAAAAGTCATATTTTAAAAAATAAGAATTTTTCTTTCATAATTACTGATTACTGTTGATTCGATACATTAAGATGTGGTTTGATTTTCTCAAGTTCGGCGCGCCTGCTTCAGTTCTCTCTTGACGGGAAGTCAGAACTAAAGGTGAAAATGATCTCAGTCGCTGACGCCGATTTTCGTGATCTTTAACCTTAATTTCCGAGACGCTGTGGCGCTCGCCGACGTGAAAATATTCGATGAGCGCTGCAGGGATAGTTTGCTGGTCGTAGATATCGCCAGTTTTACGAGGTACGAGATACGAGCTCGTACGTATTGCGATTAGTCTAGCTGGTAAATTACAGTCCTCGATAGCAATAGGTTAATCTTTTATTACTGACGGGAAAATTTTAAAGTTCAAATTGTGCATCAACTTGTGTTCTCCAAATGATTCTTAAAACGTTTCTATTATTTTAAAAATTTGTTTAGGAAATGTTTGATAAATGTAATTTCAAATTAGATTAATGTTTTATAATTAGTGTACTTTAATATTACATATTATATCCGATTTAACATATTTATTACATATTCTAATGGTTTTCATCACATATTTATGTACATATTTTTACGTTCATACTACATATTTTTCCGGTCTCTACATATAACTAAGAGTTACACAAACATGTCTAGAAGACACACATATAACAAGGAGACACACACACATATAACTGGGAGGCACACACATAACTAGGAGACGCGTATAACTAGGAGACAACACCTAAAAGATAGATAAGATGCATACATGTAAACAGGTCAGGTTTACATATAACTATAAGAGAGACAAAAAAATCAAACATCTACAAAATTAGGAGAGGAATACTTAAAATAGGAGATGCACATAACAAGTAGAGATGCATCGATAATTCGAAGGGAGACAGAACTATTAGAGATACGTGTATATCTAAGAGGACACAAAGATAACTAAGATAAACGCACAGATAACAAACACATACCACATATACACACATAGATATCTAGAAGACACACACACATAACTAGGGCAAAATATGTAACAAAGAGAGACATAGCGAAGTACGACACAACCAAAGAGTTAACTAAGAGTAGAGAGAGAGAGAGAGGGAGAAGGGAGGGAGATGTAAGGGAGAGAGAGGGAGAGAGGGGGAGAGAAGGAGAGGGGTGGAGAGAGAGGGAGAGAAGAAGAAAGAAACAGAGAAACAGACAAGAGAAGAGAGGGAGAGAGAGAGGGAGAGATAGGGAGAGAGAGGGATAGAACTTTGGAAAGTCCCACAGTGAGATAAAGAACAACAAAACAGAGAGAAAACTGGGAAAGTGACTAAATACAAGGAAAGACAGAGAAATAGGAGGCCGAGAACTAGAAAATGCAAAGATATAACTAGAAAAGAGGGAAAACTAATAAAAGGAGAAAGAGAAAAAATGTAAGAGAGAGAACTTGCGAAGATAGTCCGAACGTGAACTAATAAAGATTAAGATATCTTGTAAAGTCAAACATAGAACTATGATAGCCAGGCAGAGAATCATGAATGTCACTCAGAGCACCAGGAAAGACAGATCACGAGAGTGCATAGAGCAGAGAAGGAAAGACAATGAGCACACGACTAAAGGCCCCCGGAATGACAGCACTAGACTAGGTGGAGAGTAGACTCAGAGAGGGGAGAGCGCACTAGGGAAGATACAGAGAGCGCACTAGGGAAGATACAGAGAGCGCAGCTAGGAAAGACAGAGAGCGCACTAAGAAAGACAGAGAGCGAGCACACTAGGAAAGACAGAGAACACACAAGGAAAGAAGAGAGCACACTAGGAAAGACAGAGAGCCACTAGGGAAACACAGAGAGCGCACTAGGGAAGACACAGAGAGCGCACTAGGGAAGAACAGAGAGCGCATAGGAAGAACAGAGAGCGCCTAGGAAGATACAGAGAGGCGCTAGGAAGACAGAGAGCGCACTAGGAAAGACAGCGAGCAGCACTAGGAAAGACAGAGAGCGAGCACACTAGGAAAGACAGAGAGCGAGCACACTAGGAAAGACAGATAGCGAGCACACTAGAAAAGACAGAAGCGAGCACACTAGGAAAGACAGAACAGACACTAGGAAAGACAGAGAGCACAACTAGGAAAGACAGAGAGCGAGCACACTAGGAAAGACAGAGAGCGAGCACACTAGGAAAGACAGAGAGCGAGCACACTAGGAAAGACAGAAGCAGCAACTAGGAAAGACAGAAGCGAGCAACTAGGAAAGACAGAGAGCGAAACTAGGAAAGACAGAGACGAACACTAGGAAAGACAGAGACACACTAGGAAAGACAGAGAGCACAACTAGGAAAGACAGAACAACTGGAAAGACAGAGAGCAAATCTAGGGAAAGAAGATTAATAGGAAAGCAGAATAAACTAGGAAGACAGGAACAACTCAGAAGACAGAACAATGGAAGACAGAAGAAATTAGAAGAAAACAACGAAGACAAACTAGAAAGACAAATCAAACTAGAAAGACAGAACAAACTAGGAAAGACAGAACAAACTAGGAAAGACAGAACAAACTAGGAAAGACAGAACAAACTAGGAAAGACAGAACAAACTAGGAAAGACAGAACAAACTAGGAAAGACAGAACAAACTAGGAAAGACAGAACAAACTAGGAAAGACAGAACAAACTAGGAAAGACAGAACAAACTAGGAAAGACAGAACAAACTAGGAAAGACAGAACAAACTAGGAAAGACAGAACAAACTAGGAAAGACAGAACAAACTAGGAAAGACAGAACAAACCAAGAAAGACAGAACAAACTAGGAAAGACAGAACAAACTAGGAAAGACAGAACAAACTAGGAAAGACAGAACAAACTAGGAAAGACAGAACAAACTAGGAAAGACAGAACAAACTAGGAAAGACAGAACAAACTAGGAAAGACAGAACAAACTAGGAAAGACAGAACAAACTAGGAAAGACAGAACAAACTAGGAAAGACAGAACAAACTAGGAAAGACAGAACAAACTAGGAAAGACAGAACAAACTAGGAAAGACAGAACAAACTAGGAAAAACAAAGAAGTAACCAGGTAAAATAGATAACTAACCAGGTAAATAGAGAATTAGAATAAACAGGGAACAAACTAGAAATGACATAAAGCGTACTAGTAAACAAACAGGGAGGAAAGAAAGATGTACAAAGGAAACTACGAACAGGACAGAGTGAACTATGAGAGAGAGAGAGAGAGAGAGAGAGAGAGAGAGTGTGTGTATCGGTGGACGAACGAGTGAATATGGATGCAGATTAAACAAGGGAAGACTTCTAGATAGTGTATTAGACAGTTCCAAGAAATGAGAAAAAGAAACTTGCAGAGATGAAACCAGATGTGCAGAACCAGAAATAATAGTATTACACAGAGAATGACAGATGCATAGATGTAAGGTGAAGAGAAAGACATGCAGTGACAGGTATGACGAACCTACTGAGAAATAGAAAGAACATACGCACACATAAATAAGTATGATAGATGAACACAGATGAAGGAAAGGTAGACATAAAAAATATAAAAGAGACCTGCCGAAATAACAAGGAAAAAATATTGATGAGTTATACGAAATTCTTAAAAGAAAAGGCAGAAATATTCGTACAATCCCAGAACTAATGGAAGTGAAAGAAAATCAATGCTCTAGCAAGAGTGAAGAAATCCAAATTGAAACTAGAAAAACTGGAAAAGTTTGAGAATCGCTTTATCAAACTTTCTTGTTCTCAATGCCTAATCTTGAGCAGCTATTGCTGCTAATTTCAATTCTGGCTCTTTTATTCCTCTTTTGGGACACATAAGTCACACACTTGATTGCTCTTTGTTGATCTGAACCTTGACCATTCTTATTAGATATTGGCTTTGGAGTGATTTGTCTCTCCCCTATTTCCTTCATTTTTTGTGTAATTTCTGTGTCGTGTCACGCAGAATCAAAAATGCATTATGACATTCTGCATGTTTTGCTTTAGTTATCTTCACAACGACTCTTGCATCACTTATACTGCCTCTGTCTCATAAACTTCTATTCCTTCTGTATCATTAACATAACCAATTACCAGTCTCATAAGTGGGTCGTCTTGATGACTGAATACATTCTTTTTCATTACGACTTTTTCCTTGTGTTAGGAGGTTTATTAAAATAATTCAGGAGAGATAGCAAGTTTTGAGACGTTTGGCAATTAAAAATCGACAAAAGTTTTGATTCATCTTCCACACAAAAATTTCCTAGCAGTTTGGGTTTCCTAATAATACATCCCAGTCATTATTGAGAAAAAATATCACATATTTCTTGGACGTTCCGATCACCCTCTGCTTACTTCTTTTAAACTGGGTCTTCAAACATATAAGAACTGAGGTCATACAATGAAATCCTCTCTACTCTCACAACAGTGCAGTCGCAACAGCATATACATATCTCCGACAGTCGACGCGCAACTACCATATGATACTACGCACGTGACAGTACTTTCACGACAGTTGGATGAAATCTCAAAACACAATAGGCCTCTCCCGCAGCCGAACTGTGTCGCCATCCAAACCCACAAGTTGACGCCTGAGACTACTGAAAAAAGTTATCTTCTCTCGAGCGACTCTGTACAAGTCACTTGAGAACAACTGTGAATCGGAGATATGGCATAGTAAATTCTCGCAAGCTGATTGTTTCAAAGCAGTCACATGGCTTACCTCAGCTCGTGGCGAGAGAAGTATCAAGGAAGCTTTGACACAACCGGTACCGTAGTAACCATCGCAACAGAATGAGAATCCTCATGCATTAACAAACCGTGAGCAAAATCAAATAGGAAGAGTGGGGTGACTTCATATAAACTCACGTGTGTGGAAATTCATTGAGTAAATTTCCGGATCAACGATTTCTGTATATGTATCGACGCTCCTAAGTATAATAATTAATTTATAATAGATTTTCAAAATCTTACCAAAATTCATTTTTCTAGCAAGCATAATACGCTCGAACCGCATATGTGTGACATCAATGATGATATTTATTGTGTGTCAAATATGGTACTAACTTACATTTGAATGCCTGACTAATTTTGATAATTCAATATATTAACGAAATAATAAAGCATGAACATATAGCTAATAATTACTTACATATAAATTTTAGACAATGAATTGTAAGAGCTATTCTAAAATATTTAATTCTGGCGTGTGTATGTCATTGTATTCGAAGCTTGTTGTTATTTTTTCTATTGTTACTTTTTTAAGCTTTGTGGATCCTACTTAATATCAAGTATAGTTATTTCCTAAACAAGAAACCACATCGTGGGAAGAACTCTATACTTATGTTCACTTTCCATTTTCCAAGTTAATTTTCTAAAACATAAGTCTCTCTAAGTAATTTTAAGTTTTCAAAAACAAAGTTCATACTTCAACAAAAATACATTCATGTCATTATATTTATTACGGTTTACAGATACGCGTCTCGTATTGAAAAGGAATTAATCAATATCTACGGTAATTTAGAGATGTCCGAAAGAACTACAGGAGGAACCATATAATAAATAATCAGAGTAACAGTTCGAACAACAATAGTTGCAGAGCAGTCTAGTATATCACAACAACTATACACATCTTAACGAATCGATTAGGAATGACATGCGACAAGTATTACAATTTAACTTGTTAGATTGCATGCGATTTCAAATTCATGGATATCTAAGAAGGGTTGTTTGCCTAAATTTCTTCCCAAATACTTTTCGTTGAATGTGTCTGAGATAACGCGTATGCTGGAATGTAGCAAGCTTTTTCGGCTTATGCTACGGTAGATGTCAGCCGGAGTAGCTCTGGGCTAACCTGGCAGGGAGGGCAAGCAAAGGCAGTAACATGTGAAACAACAAAAGAATAAGAAGTTTGGCTATTATGTTTACATTAATATTTGTAGTTGCTTAAGTATATTCTTTCTAAAAATATCAACACCACACGCTTCATCTCTTTTAAAGTGAAAAAAACTTATTTTATTATTGTACTTCATCGAACGTTTATAGAAGGTATAATTAATAAGCAACCCCTCAATTTTCAAGACAGAAAGTATAATTTTCAGTGATAAGAAAAATTGTAGTCTGTGTAAACTACGAGCAAACAAGTGGAGAGTAACGCCACAACGAAAGGGTGATGTGGAGGAGCATGCAGGTTCAGAGCAAGTAGGTTCCGAAGGTGGGGGAGTAAAAAGCATGGACGTGGAGAGTAGTAGAGGAGTAGAAAGAGAAGAGAGATAGAAAAAAGAAAGAGAGAAAACAGAGGAAGATAAAGAAAGAGGCACATACAGACAAGTAGAAAGAGCACTACGCTATGGCTACCGTCACTACGGTGGTGGTGTGTGTGAGTGTGTATGTGTGTGTGTGCGTGCGTGTGTGAGTGAATGACGCGGCGCGGGATTGGACCGCGGGTCTCCTTCCTTTGGGCGGAAGCTCTTCTGCTTTTCGCCGCCCAACCTACAAACTGCTATTCTTTTAAGGTTTACCAATGTTATCGTTTCGCCCTAGCATATTTTCACATTGATTGGTTACAAAATATAACAGAATAAACTTCCTAAAGCAGCAGCAATCGAAAGACGTTCCACTGGCCATTTGGAGATAGTTGGAGCAGTCGTCTTGAAGAAGTGAGATTCTGCACGTCCGGCCACCCAGTACGCACGTGTATGTTTGTGTGTGTACGTGTGTGGTTGGCCTCGTCGATGCCAACCACATGCGGCTTTGTTTAGCCTTATAATAATCCTAAAGTAAACAAAACAGCACAGTATCTCGCCGCGGACCGTGCAACATCGTTTGTCTCACTGGCCGATTGCTCCAGTCTCCTCCCACAAAAGCGTGTGTCTACGATCTGTCAGATTCGTCTGCGCAAGCTGCGATAACAACACTCCCGCTCATTTCAGCGGTGACACTCCCGTTTCGCAACTGTCACTCATTTGCAGGCCCGGAGCGGTTCAATATTCATACCATTTCACAAGAGCTCTTAGATTGCACAAAGTGCCCAAATACTACCGCGTTTGAAGGTTTTATGAAGCAACTGTCGGGCGACCGTTTAAGAATTCTTTGCCGTCAAATGTACAATCACCTTCATCTTCTATCGATTAGGCGCCATGCACAATAGTGGGAGTAATCAGAGGGTACAATAATCTAACTCAAGATTCTTTCACTCTCTTTTACTACCTCATTGTAATCTCAAACTTTACAAAAGCAAGGGAATAATGATTTGTATCTCATTTGTTTCCAATAGCGGAACATTTTACATACGGCCGTCACAAAATTAAGCAACTAGTAAGCGAGTATTTTGAATTTTTTGCAATTGTTTAGATCGAGATACTTGTTAAAGGAGGACAGACCTCACAGCGTATATGGAGGATCACACTACGCAGCGCCCGTCCCGCACTGCTCTGCTTTAGGTGTTTTTGCGCCAGGCGCAAGGGGACATCCACTAGAAAGACAGCGAGCAGTCAAAATGACTGCATCAAATAATTCGTTTTTTTTTTATTTTGAGAAACCTTTGTTATGAATCAAGTCATAATGCATTTTAGAATAATGAAATAAAAATATCATTAATCTCGATTGCTTTGAAGAACATTCTGGACAATTCCAGCGAGTGGTTTGGCCACTCAGACCTCCTACCATGAATCCCATCGAACATTTACGGAACATAATCAAGAGGTCAGTTCGTGCACAAAAATATGCACTAGCAACACTTTCGCAATAGAAGCAGCATGGCTCAAGATTTCTGCTGGGGATTTTCCCCAACGTGAGTCCATTCCACATCGAGTTGCTGTACTTCGTATAGTAAAGGTGGTCCAACTGATATTAGGAGTATCACATGTCATTTGTCACCTCAGTGTATTTTCATCTGCATTTTGACGTGATTTATATCAATGCTTACTTAATTACGTTTAATGGCGATATCGGAACAACGTTAATCGCTCGTTAAAACTATCCGTTACCTCTAACTACGCACACTGAACTGGCGCTTTGAGACATTACTCAGCTGGTGCTCGTGTGGCTGGCGGAAGCCCTTTTTAAGGCATTGCTCGTCTGACTGGAGACAGAATACATTCCGCAGAGGTATGCATTCTTCGGCAATGCTCGACTGTTTTAAAACCTATCAAAAATCGTTCACTGGTTTGAACCAAGCACATCAATCTCCTCTTCCCCGTAGCACAAGCGAAAACTCGAGGTACAGGGAGGCGCGCCTGTTCATATCACGCAACATTCTGTTGTTGAACAGCAAGTCATGGATAAACTGTGTTCAATAGTGAACTTTTTGATCATGATATAAATGTTCTTCTGCCTTCAAGAAGTCATCTATGTTCCTCCCCCTCTTGCCATGCTTACGCTAGTACAATACAGAAGACCTTGTCACATTATGATGTTGCGGCATCAATTAAATTTAATATTGTTTTGGTATGAGCGAAGAAACAAGAATATTTTTACTGTGAAAACGTGGTTGAACGGTTTGCATAATATATTTTATATCAATATTGAGGATCTACTTTGAATTGACGAAATTGCTACTTAATTTCGGTAATTATTTTTTAAAAAATCTATGCGCGAAGTAGTTTGAAATTTCTCTTTATTGTTGAGCCAACTTTATACAAGTGGCGCTGAACAAGTCATGGAGGCAGACTGTTAACTTTGTGTTCTCAACCGAAGTAGCAAAGGTGCTTCATTACTTATCTCAAACGCCAGTGGGACACCCAGCTTCTTCTGCCCCGCTTTGGGTAGTTTATTCGAAGATACTCAACAGGTAGATTTCCTAAATACTTTATTAATTTAATGAATTCTCATTTACGAAAACGACAGTTTCATTTTAACAATTTACTTTCTTCAAACTTTACTTTCATTATTAACATGTTCACGCAATTTTCATTAATAATTGAATATGAGTGAATCTGACAAAATTTCTAAAGAAGTATACGGAAAAATATGAAGTCCATCTTTATGAAGCTAAAAATAGAATCAAATTAATTTGGTCTTAAATATTCAGAACTATCTAAAGCTAATTAACGTATTTGCATCACGCTTCTGTGCAGTTGCCTCATAACTGTGTAGGTCGTAAGAAATATTCAGCGGTGCTTATAAGGTAAAAAGATATGTCTATTAAAATGAAACAATTGATTTGTCAAAGAAATAAGGACTCTTACGTGCATCAGTAAACACACATTTGTGAGAAAACACTTTAGCATTTAGAAATATATAAAATGCATATATCTCACAAGAAGTACAAATTGATATTGCATCACAACTTCATTAAAATGAGCACTCAAATGTAATTCTTTTTATCATAGTCTGATGTTTATAATATTTTTTCTTGGTGATTTTGCTTGTCTTAATCAATTAAAACTTAAAGCAATACTTGTTCATAAAAGCAGACTGGAGGAATACTAACTCGACCTTCTGCCTTTACATTCATTATTTTAACCAAGTAACTTCATAGAAGTTACGAAAACGTTGATATGTCTATCCTTTGCAATTCTTGTTTTATATATCTGATCACTGAGATCAAAAGTTAACAGTAATTTCGCGATGCAAAACAAATACATCGATTTCACTTGAAATGAATGACAATATTAAAGTTCCTTTCTTGCATGTACTAGAGTGCAACACCGAAAACGTGAGACACAACTCCACAATTTGCCTTGTAAGAATGACTCCAGAGGAGGATCGCACTCTGATGGACTTTGGCGCGTTCCGTCTGCGCGCGTGCTCGCTGGAGCGTGCGCGGTGCGCGGTGCTCTAATGCATGCGGACGCGCCGTCGCCGTCGGGGGGCGTGGCCGTGCTCGGTTTCTGCCTGCGCCCGTTCGAGCGCGCGCCGCGACGCCACCCGGCCTCACCGCCCCATGCCTGGTGGGGGCAGCCTCGCCACGGGTCCCCGCCCACAGCGCTCCGTTCTTTCTTTCGTGTTCGGTTTCGGTTTGGAAAAAAAAAAAGCTCTTCCCTCCTACAAAAACATTTTAGTTTCAAACTAACGCTGGAAACTGTTGAATTATGTGTATTGAATTTTTTAAAAAAAAACTTAAATTTACTAGTTTTTCTGTAGGTCAATAAATACTATAGAAATATAATTCGACAAAAGAATGCGCGTGAGCGCCTAATGGAAGTACAGTATAAGTTTATAGAAGAGTATAAAGAAGAAGTTTTAGCTCTGTTTGACAAATAATTTTTTTTCAGTTGTAAAGAAAACGTTTTTGGTTGTTTTTACTGAGAATACCACTGTCATATGTTAAAGAAAAAAAAACTTTCGCGCAAAAAATACATTGCCAGAAAAACCATTTACAAAATATACGAAAGCCAGTTGGCATCGTTTAGAAAACTAGACAAGCCGGGCGTTCACGTTTTCGAAAACCCTCCCCGCCCCGCGAGAGCGCGCTGTGGTCGAGGTGCCGCCCGCCAGGCAGGTGCCTTGGTCGCTCCGCGCCGCGCCGCGCCGCGCCGGCCGGCCGCAACAGGCGCCGAGTGCGAAGGGGGCCGTGCAACGGCTAAGGCTACGCCTAAGGCTAAGGGCTAAGCTTCAAGCCGGGGCCGCGCCGTGCCGCGCCGCGCCGCGCCGCGTCGTGTCTGTGGGCAGTGGCAGACAGAGAGGAGCAAAAACTGGATTAAAAACAGTTGCGTAACATCGTCCGTACCTTCGAGGTGCAAAAGCAACATTCGAACTCACTAGGCAAGTCATCGATTTTGTCGATTTTCTTGTCATCTTTTTTCGTGTTGTCCTACAAAGAAAGACAGAGCGAAAGACAAAAGTAGAGCATCACATCTGGAGAGATAGTGAAACGAAATGGAAGGAAGCCAAGAAAGAAAATGTGCGCGAAAGGAAAAAAAAATGAAAAGAAAACAATCAAAAAAATGTCTGTACATTTTCACAAATGTTTTGCAAACGGTCAGAAATAAGAGAGAATATGTGCATTACTGAAAATTAGGGATTATTTAACTCAAATTGTAGAGCATAGATAATATTCAGAAAATACTAGGTATTACATACAAAATGAACATGAACATACAGTGTTCTATTTGAGAAGCTTTGCACATGACATTTAATTTTTACCTCCACAAATATATGGCTTGCAATAATTATTTTCACTCCCATTGGTTTTAAAAGTAATATAATTCACGTATATTTGTAATAGTTCATGTTATCTGCAATAACTAGTATCCGAAAATGATAAAAGATAAGAAACAGTTAAAAACAAAAGACAGGCGAAGAGAAGATGGTTCCCCAAACGCACGTTCCTTTTAAAGTGATATTGTAAAATGTTAGGTAATGAGAGAAATGGCTGGGGGTATTCAGAAAAAATGAACAGGGATATTTCCTGAGAATGGGTTAGTAATAAACTGCTTATCTGGGAAAACGTATGATATGAACAAAGCACCCAAGACGCATTTTATTATTATAAAAGAATATAAATTAATTATGCTTATTAAATTATATTTGCAAAATGAACGATTAAGTGTCTTAAAATAGATACGTATAATTCAATTGTAGAATTTTATTATGTAACATATGCTGTTTAAAAGAGTGATTTTAATGTTTTTCTTTACTTTGTGAAGTATTTTATAAAGAGAGCACGGATGTTTACGTTTTAGAGTGATATGTAAGAGTAAGGATGGATTGCTCACAAACCCACTTTATAGGAAAAATAATATTTATAATTAAAAAAAATGTATACTTGCAACAGTACTACGTGTGGTAAAAGTAAGGAAATATAACTTTCAGGTTCTGAATATGAGAAATCAAGAATATTCAAATTATATCATATAGATATCACCGCTAGAAGTTTTAGAATAGGCAGAAAATTATTTTCACTTTGTTGCTGAGGACATTTAAAATAGTGTTTCAGAGTATAGCTGTCACAGAAAATATATAAATTCGTATAGAAAGTAATGGATTCTAAGCTCACGTGCCAGATTCATTTTCCTCTTTTATATCATTTTAGATATCACTTTATAGGATTTGAAGCAGCGAATAATACAAGTATTTGACATTTGATGGAAACAAAAATTTGCATAAAACTTGCAAATAATAAGAATGAATATTGCACAAGAAAACTACAATAAAACATTAATATAATATATTATATATTGTGTATAATATATAATATAGCAGCATTTTGGAATTCCACAAAAGTGTATCGAGGTCAGAAGATTAATGTAAAGAAAAGACACTGAAGCGCTGAATGCAAGAAAAGTGCGTTGGCTAACCCCTGCCGTCAGCGGTCACCCTCTTTGTCACGTCAGAGCTTCAATGATAGGCGTCACTCGAGGTGAGAACGATCTTTTCAACACCAAGCGACCAACAATCAATACATTTTTACCATACATGTTTTGTCATCCCTATATTACAATGAAACGCAGCAAAGTATTTGGTAATATCACAGCGGGACGAAACAAATTGACTAAACAAATTAAATTCTTGATATGAATTTAATAGAATTTTTATAATTGTGAACAATCAAACCTATGGACTTTTAAGTGTGTAAACCATAATTTAACTATTGTGGTGAAATATGTCATACTGAATGCTAAGAATACTACTGAAGATTTAAGTATAGGATTCCAGTCCAATAATGAGAGAAATTTGCTCAGACAGCAAAGAGTCGACGATGTCCAATCTTACGTTTTGCGTCGTATATTTCAGATTTGTATCAAACAGAAATACACACAAGAGCCGTTCAACCGTTAAAAGTAAAGTGCGCAGAGTGAATAGTGAAGAGAGATATATTACACATCTTCCAAATGACGTTATGGAAACCATAATGCGGAGTAAAATAAAACAAACAAGTAACAATCAAAGAGTGGATACAAGTATTTCAAAATACACGTTTCCGTATTTCTGAGTTGCTTGTATTTTTTTTGTGAGTAGCTTGTATTTATAATGTATTAATTCTTTGTAACTCTTTCTACTTTTGACCTGTTAAGTGGTTTACCCAGTGATCGTGAATAATACAAATTTTAAAACAATTCCCCAAACCATGAATGAATAGTACAAGTTAAGCATTTAGTATCAATTCATTAATCTTCTTTCCTCACAGATGAATGGAATTCCATGTTCACCCTTCAAACCCATGTCAGAAAGGTTATACTTCACAGAAAACACACTACACTCAACACGATACACACACATTGACGACACAAGCATTGAAAGAAGACAGTGCAACTGAAGGCGCTGACACAAAGGTGTCGCCAGCAGCGGAGGGGGCCGGTCACACCGTGTGGGAACGAGGGGGGGTAAGGGGGCAGGGGAGGGGTCGGGGAAGGGGCGGAGCTCTAGTAGCAGTCCAGGCAACAGAGGGCGGTTCCCACCCGTCCTCCAGGTGCAGCCGCTAAGAGGCCAAAACGTGTCGTTTTTTCCCCTCGCGAACATTGCAATAGTTCAACGGTACATAAGGTGTAAAACCTCACTGTTAAAACAAGCAACGCAGACGCATTCAAAACTTTTTCGAGGAACCGGCAGTAGATGGGGCTGAGGCAATTCTCCCGACCGCACAGCGTGTCACCCTTTCCCTCGAGGGTGGGACTGCTAAAAAAAAAAGTAGCATCGAGTATTAGGAAATGAAGTTTATCGCAGCCGGCCCGGTGGCCGAGATCGCTAAGGCAGTAGTGTCGTAGTGATCTCGGACCGAAGGGTCGCGGGTTCGAGTCCCGCGTCGGACATGGTTGTATTTGTGTTCGTCCTTTCACCCCTTATCATCAATCACCATCTCGTTTCATCCACATAGTTACCATACCGTTAACAGCAATAGTGGTCGCTAATGACCATAGATTTTGAAGCGACCTTAAATAAACCAATTAAAAAAAAATGTTTATCGCAGTGATCTGCAGTTGAGTTTTTCTACGAACAGCTCTCCACCTTGTCACAAAGAAAATTTCACTATCCCTTCCATCGACTTCTCTATTGCAGTTTACATGCGTATTCTCTCACTTCTCCCAAAATAAGCATTTTCGTCAGCCCGGCTCTTCAAATCTAAAATATGTAAGCGTCTACATAGTCATCCACTAAATATAAGGTTAAATAATTTTGTGATTTATTGCCGTGAATGTTAAAATAATTTTCACATTTCGAGGAAGCTTTGTCTGCAGGAGAGACGCTGGTCGTTTTGTTGAGTCATACTGAGCCAGGGATGACTGTTATTATAAAAATGTTTTAGGTTATTGAGTTTTCACCGACTAATCTGGATTTTGCAATAAATAGCCCTCAATTTATTATTAAAAATTATCTCGTTTTGTTTTCGAAAAACCAATAGATTATGAAACATTTTCTTTGGTACAGAAGCAAAATAATGTATACTATCATTATAAAAGGTTTTTTTCAAAGCATTAAATTTGGGATAAAAAGGCATTTTATTGCACTCCACATTATGTAGACTTTTCTGCGCGACTCATGAAGTCATGTCTGACGTACTTATTATGGCACACGTTTGTATGATAATATGTAAATAATGTCTCCCATCACTCATATTAATACAGAAGTTAACGAGTGCTAACAGTTTGTTAGCCAAAGAGAGAAATTATGCTGAACATGTCTCGTTTCTCAAAAAAGCTTTAGAAACCCTCAATCCCGTTATTGCATGATTAACCAACCTGCTGGGGTATGTGGTTACGCAATTTGAACATTCTGGCCTATATTTTTTTCTATTTCAATTTATTTATTGTATCTACTTTCATCCACTTCAAATGTAAAGTTCATAACATTTGTGAAAAAAATGCTCGAGTCTTTTTTGTCTTCAAGTAACGTAACGAGCTTGTAACTTTGGTTAACTCTATTCACGTAAAAATTCTGAAGATCGTTATAGGCTATTTGCGAAATATATTGTTTACGTCCCAGTACAATACAAAATAAACAATTGAATACACTGCAAGCTACAAAGTTCAGTTACCACATGTTGACATAAGACAAAATACGAATGAAATTAAACAATGAAAGGCCTGATGGAGGTGGTCTTTGTTACATATCACAGTTACCAATTAAATTACATTTAAAGAACGCTTTTCCGATGAATACTATTTTTTAACACTTTTACTAACCATTTTTACGCGGTTATTTGAGATTTTTAATTAAATGCTTTAAAACGGAGCAAAATACCAGAAAACCCAAAGAGCTTTCGTGTACCTGCCGCACATCACTGTCTGATGTTCTGCTGATGATTCAGTCAGGGGCAAACGTCCCCTATGTAACTTAGTTCCTGATATACTATACCGCATGTCCATTGGGATATCTTCGCTCTCCCCCACATGCCCTAGACGTTTGTATCATTTACTAGGGGACACCCGAATATATGGGGATGTGATCTGAAAATTCCCCTCCCCCCCCAAAAAAAACAACAACAGAACAATCCCTTCTGGCTAGTTACAGGCTGCGTCTGAGCTCGGGCCCACCCTCATTGAGGTTCTCGTACCTTACACTCCGTGGTCTGCGCACATCAACCTCGCACAATGTTTGCGGAAGCTTAAAGTGATAGGTCGTAGAACCAGAGTTGTCATTCACTAAGTTGAACTAGTGGTGGACTGGTAAAATTATGCTACAACCATTAACTACTGTTTTCCCATCGTTGAGTGGTATATTTGAAAGATGAACCCTTTAAATAAGAATTAACTTATTTCTTGTTTTGAGAAACAATATTCCTGTACCTACGTTTTTTTTGCCTGACGACAAACAAATATTTTTATGGATGGTTTCCTTTTCATCTTAAAGCAGAATGTATCCAATCATAAATGCTAAATGGCAAAAAAGAACAAACTTGGGGCCAAGTTCCCTCCGACGTGCATACAAAGTTCCCTTGGCAAAGTTCCCTTGGTCGGATATCACGTGACAGGAGCTCCGACCTTCCGTGTCGTTTCACTCGCCTCCATGTATCTTTCGCATATGACATTATTATTGCGTATTCTCCCCGACGTGGCAAGCGATGGTCATGTGTCTTAGCGGTCGGTGACCGTAGTATGTAGAAAGAAGAGCACGTCAAAACAAACTTGCCATTGCCAAGCATACGAGGATGATGAAGGGCATCCCACTAAATGTTATGTGCCGAGACTCTTGGTGGCATAATGGTTAGCGTACCGGGCTGTTGTACCCAAGTTTGCGGGTTCAAACCTCACCGCCACCGTGGATTTTTAAGGGCGAAAAAAATCCTTCGAAGGGGAATTAAAACCGGCTGTCCCATGGAAGTAGATTTACTGTACGTAAAAGATCATAAAGCTAAAAGGGTAACTGCGCTTAATTCAAATTGCCTGTTTCCTCACCCTGGATAATACCTTCTTTCTCCGCTAGATGATGTAAGGGACGCAGTGAAATTTGCGTGGTCAGACGGCAGAGTGAGCCTCATGGCCCGCATCTCGCCACGTCAAATAAGTTATTACCTAAATAACTCTCTGGTGTGCGATTCCTGCTCTCCAGCTCCATGAGGGATAAGCAAAGGATGTGTTTTCTGTACCCCCTACGTATGTAAATATCGTGCGTGACAAACTTTCAGTTAGGGCTTACAATATTAGCGTTATTTTGGTCCCGATCTTCTTTAGCTCAGGTCAGCCTCTTGATTTCTTCTTTAAAAGTGTGAACTGAGACATTTTCGTCTCCTTCGCTACCAATACATCTTGTATTTAGAACCTTTATTTCCTAACATATTCCGTCCCTCATGTTTTGTACCAGCAACTCAACGCAGCAACCGCCGGCGCCTACTAAGATTGCAACGAGTGACGCAATCGGCTGCACCTGGGAAATCTGGACTACCACTGGGCCCACTACGCAAGCGGGCGAAGGGCCTAGGGGCCTCGCAGCGCTACTCGTACTACAGGGAAAGGGCTGGCGCATCATACCGAACCTAAGGGTTCCTCACTTATACTGATAGTGTTGAAACTGCAATCTAATAAATAACCCCATTTACTTCGCTGTCGATGTTATTCTGGAAATAGAAAAACAAGGTACAATTGAAGTGATCCAAGAACAAATCTGATCTTGAAAGTGAACTCTTACCTTGCGCTATTAAAGAGATTTTAGGATAGCTCTGCGAGTATGGTTTGCAGTGATGAAACCTAGCGAAATATGTTCAAGGTAATTAGTATATATAAAATAAAGTTTATAAGTTTAAACAATTGTACAGCATTCTGAGAAAATGTGTAAAATTTTGAGTGCAAAATACGTTAATTCATAGTTATATATAATTCTGAAGCAATTGCGCCTGAATAATAAAACTAAGTGAAAACATTTTTTTAAAATTCATAATTTTCCAAAATATTTGACTAGTTAATTTTTTGTCACTATTTTTGCTTATTTTTTCGTGTTAACAGTTACTTAATAAATACACCTAATACATTTTAAGCACAATAATAATCACAATTATAGTTCAATAAAATGTAAATGTGTTTCACGTACATATTGTTATCAAAGTAATAATGCATGCGTTATAAAGTTTTCACGAGGTTTCACCACTGCAAGTGTGAGGTGAAAACGATATACATTGGCATATTATTTTCGACCACTTAAAGGAGAGATTTGTAACATACAAAATAAACTGCAAGCTACACAAATTTTATAATTACCATGACATTCAAAAAACTTAAAGATATGGATTAGAAAGTATAAGAAGAAAATTCGGAAGCCATTGTTATCTTGAGTTGAACCTTGCATGTGAACGAAGGATTGTAGCTCAGAAAATTGTATCTCTCATTGAACGGAAGTCCAGATTTATAGATATTGCAAAACAGTGGCACACAAACTTTGAGAGAGATTTTTTCAGATAGGGTCAAAACTGCAATTTACTTGTTTCTACTAGTCAGAAAAAGTCAATAAAAGAATACTTGTCAAGTACGAAAATATCTACTTGTTAATCCGCAGGAAATTCCGCGATAGTTGTCTCGACCCATCATCAATTTCCCCAGTACAATGTTTTGAAGAAGGTACAGATACTCTAAGTAATAAATAAATCGTTTCCATATTTTTTTTGGAATTAAATATTCACATCATTTGTAAGTAAGGCACAACATTACTTAGGAGGTTACTTTTTTATAAAATAGTCATCTATATGTTCTCAAAGTTTTACGCCTTGTTTGGAATATCTCGCATCCGTCATCGCTGAAACTTAGACGAAACATGTAAATCGACATGAAATCGGCGTCCTCTTATATCTAGTCTATGCTAGTGAGGAGTGGCCTTCCGTGATTTTCGCCATAACTCGACTGCCTTGGCTCTTTACTGCAGCTGAGTCAACGGCTCAGAAGGGTGACCAAGAGGCAAAGATCTGGGTCGGATTAGGCCAACCAGCAAATAAGCCAAGACTTCTTTATGGGTTTACAGAAAAAAGTACTTTGATGGACGCATGTTTGTGAACGCAATAGAAATCACAGGCAAAATTAAACACGTTTTTTACATAATTTCTAAGAACATTGATTCTGACACTCACGGAAACGGTGTCACGGTACAAGTGACGTTATAAATTCGTTTTAATTGTATCTATAATACACTTTTTGTAATTATTATTTTAGTTGCATGAAATTCTGCTATTTAAAAATGTTACTGAGTTATGATTTCTGAAACTATTGAAAGCAGATAAGTCAAACTTGGTAGACTTAAAGGACACATAATTATCTAAAAATTAGACTATGGTGAAATAATTGATCTTATAGTTGTTTATAAAACGCTTTTTACAATAGATGCCGTAAACACGAACATTTAAAAAGTTGCATATAAAGAACTATAAGCATAATTCACCTTATTTTTGTCTACTTTTATATAATTGGGTGCTCTGAGAGAGTATCAGATTTGATTTATATGCTTGTTTTACAGAAATTAACCCCACATTTTGAAGAGCAAAACATGTCGTTTGCAACTTAAGTAGTAATAACAAAAGGTGTATTCCAGAAATGAAGGTGAAAGAGATTTTAGAGTATTTAGAAGAACGCATTTGTCCTTTAATTTTCCTTTAATTAAGTAATTAAATTACGTACCTTTAATTACGTAATTTTCCTTTAAGTAAGAAATACGAGTGTCAGTTGCTAACGTATGCAACGCGTTTTAAGCGTGTGAGTTCTATTGGTCGCGTCGGCGCCCACGAGTGGTTCTCCGCTTGAGCCGCGGGGTGGGCGTGGCGTGAGGTGGGCGTGGCGGGGCTTACCGGCGAGACGAAGCCGCTGGGGCGCGCGCCCGCGGCGGAGGCGGCGGCGGCGGCGCGCGGCGGCGCCGAGGGCGGCGAGCAGGGCGGGGCGGCAGCGCGGGGCCCGAGCCCGACGCCGACGCGGAGGCGCGGCGCCGCCGCCCGACCCCTGGGAGCCGCCGGCCGACGTGGGGCCCGCCGCTGCGGAAGACCACACGCCGCGGGCGGGTGAGGCGGCGCTGGGCCGGGCGGGGCGCTGGGCGGGGCGCTGGCGGCGCGGGGGCGCTGGCGGCGCCGGCGACGCGGGGGCGGGGCGCGGGCGGCGCGGGCCGCGGGCGCGGGCCAGGGCGACGGCCGACGCGCGTGCTCGTAGAAGCGCCGGCAGCCGCCGCCGCCGGCCCCGCCCGCCCGCGCCGCCCGCGCTCGCCCGATCGCCCTCCTCCGAGCTGGTGCCGTCTCCGACGCCTGCGCCACAGCCACCGAGGGCGCTCCGCTGAGGGCGGCCCGGCGGGGGCCCGGCCGGCGGGGCTGCGGGAGGGGGCGGGGCGGGGCGGGGCGGGGACCGGCGCTACCACCGGGGCCTGCGTCGTGTGCGGCGGCGTAGCGGCGGGCGAGGGCGGGCGAAGTTGAGGGCGAGGAGGGGAGTTTAAGGGCGAGGGCTGAGGACGAGGGCAAGGGCGAGAGCGTGGGCGAGGGCGTGGGCGAGGGCAAGGGTGAGGGCGAGGGCGAGGGCGGGGAAGAGGGCAGGGCGAGGGTATGGGCGTGGGCGAGGGCAATGGCCTGGGCGAGAGCGGGGAAGAGGGAGAGGGCGAGGACGCGGGCGGGGCGAGGGAGGGGGAGGGGGAGAAGAGGGCGAGGGCGAGGACGCGGGCGAGGGTGAGGGTGAGGGCGAGGGTGAGGGTGGGGGCGAGGTTGGGAGCGAGGGCGGGGCGGGGGCGGGGGCGGGGGCGGGGGCGAGGGGGAAGGCGAGGGCGAGGGCGAGGGCGAGGGTGAGGGCGAGGGCGAGGGCGAGGGCGAGGGCGGGCGAGGGGTATGAGGGCCGAAGACGACCTCGTGTATGAGACGCAGTTTCTTCGACGAGCCCGCAGTCCTATTCTGTACAACTTTCCCCAGAATAAGGAACAGGCAGCAGAAGACGGCGACGCGAGAAAACTCTGTGGCGGATGCTGTCGAGTTTCTGTGTCTCATTCAAAAGGGGGACACTGTCCCATAAGCCCCTTGTGGGAGGACTGGAAACACGTTTCGTGGCTCCTGGTGGACGGTGGTATGGCTGAAGTTGGTGTAGTGGTGCATCAAAGAACTGGTAATTTCTACGTACTGAGCTTATTTATCTATTGTGTGTATTGTATTTTGCACTACCTCTTAATTGAATGCATTTTTTATTATGTACGACTCTAATGGTAGGTACTGATACTATAATAAGTAAGTTGGAAAGCATTTATGTTATTTGCAACCAACAGGTTATTTTAAAGGAACGGAATAATGCAACTTCGAATTATGTGTTTTCATGTTAGGCACAACTATAAAAGGAGACAATGTCTCTTTGATGTCTTACCTGCATAACTAGTAATCTATGTTTTTACTAAGAAATAAGACGAAGCAGTTGCCTCCATAGTACTCGTTTGTACTTTATTTTCTTCTGAAAAAATTTTTTTTTGAAAATATTCCCTGTATTTTGTAAAAAACTGTAATGTAGAGAAAGCAATGTTTTACACCCTTTACAAAAATCCTATCGATTGCTAATTCAGCTACTGTTCTACTGTGGCCAGATCAAACATCGGACGATTTATTTGGATTCATCGACATTTGGATTGAGGCAAGTTCTTTGCGTAGATGCATTAGAACAGAGATGAATCTGCAATCTCTCATTTCTTTATGATGTAGAGAAACTTGATAACTTTGATAATTCAGTCTTAACGATGTAGGTGATCGTATTGTCTCTGAAATCAGTATGATGTCTTATGATACGAGGATTGGGGCATAAGTCATGGCAACGTTGCTTGTGTGAGTATACCAGCACGGGTAGAAGATGTGAAATATACACATGAAAAGACAAGGTGCACGGACATTTAACAACACACTGAAATTGTGTTTTCAATATGTATTAAGCCACTTCAAATGACAGTACTGATTTCATGTTCCAAAGCATTTTAGTATATACGAGTTCACAACATTCCAAAAGCATTGCACACCCTTTCTAAAGGCCCGATTAGACATTCTGTTTTACCGCACGAGCCCACATCGGTCCGCACAGTCACAGGTCGTCACGTGCGTTGCTGATCATTGGTTGCTACGCGATCCTCGCAGAAACTCTCCTGCTCATCTGTCCAGAAGGTAAATGTTTATTTATTTATTTATTTGTTTATTTATTTATTTGCGTCAAAAAAACAGTTAAAAACTGCGTATGACGTGCTATGGGGAAAAGTGAATTGTGTGCACATTTTCAAAATTCTGCGATCTCTACACCAAGTCATATACTACTTAAATTTTGAATTTTGAAAGGGAGAAAAAACAACAAAAACTCCCATGTAATAAAACCTATTTTCAAGGATAAACAAGCAATAAATTTTGAATTTTGAAAGGGAGAAAAAAAACTCCCATGTAATAAAATCCATTTTCAAGGATAAATAAGCAATAAATTTTGAATTTTGAAAGGGAGAAAAAAACAACAAAAAAACTCCCATGTAATAAAATCTATTTTCAAAGAAAATAAGCAATAAATTTTGGCTCTTATTACTTCCTGCCGCGACAACATGGAAACGATAATTTGAATAAATGTATTTCCCACTGAATTCTAGAAGACGTGCACAGAAATGAAGTTACATTTATGTCCAGAAGCAAAACAAGGGGCCATCTCAGCATTTGCTCAATGGATCAGGGAAACTGGACGAAAAACCTGATCGAGATGGGGGTCATTGACCCGGAAGCTGTAGTACAATAGTTGTTACAGGTTGTTTATACTCATTTATACAGTCCAAATGGTAAATAATGCATTATGTATCATTGTTAAAATTAGTTCCTTTTCTTGTGATGCTCAGTATAGTCTCTAATTGTATAGAATGCATTATTTGTAATCTAATTGTATGCATTATTTCCAAGAGCTTCCATGCATGATCTGCGACTGGGAATTTCACCCATGGAGAATGGCTATCTTGGTGAATGAGCGTTCCTCGAAACTGGTTACATTTATCTCGCACGGCGTCAGTAAGACAACTGATTTCCCATTTTTCTCTGTGATGATAGAGGCACTCGCAGAACCATCATTGTTGTGAACATACATTAGTTCAGCACTTCTTTCGATCGAAAAATACATTGTGGTGATACGATTATTTTTTTTTAGAAAAAATAGTGGCCATGACTTCTGCCCGAACCTTCTTGTGTGTTGTTCAACAAATCAAAAAATGTATTTTAATCTCCTCATATCACGATCTTTTAATCTCCTCATATCAACACTTTTTTACTCACATCACACGATGAAAATCCCTATAAATAGTTTTCCTAATGACAGACATTTACTTAACACACCGAACATCGCATGAAGTGCTCAACAAAATTACATATTCACGGGCTTCGAGCAAGGAATTTTTGACCCGGTGTAATAAGTGTATCAAGAAATGAAACTTCCGGCACTGATTAACACAGTTTATTTTTCACATCTAAGGAGTGTAAATAAAAGGAATAAAAAAATATGTGTGCATAATCCCCCCACTGCCTTCGTCGCCGGAATCGCCATCGTCAATGAATTTATTACACAACCTATGTGGTGCTTATGGGATACACTCTTTCGTGTTGCAGCGATGCCAGTAATTGCTTTACCACATTAATACTCCTCCTATACTTGGGTTTCTGTAACGTCGCAACTGAGGGTTTTATCTTCAAGATGGAATATGGCACGGATTTTCGCGTCTTTCTCGGTCGTGCCGTTAGAGTCGCTTGATCTTCAGCACTGCTTGATACGGTTGCGATCATGTGACATCTTGCGGCAGGATAGAGAAAGACGCAAAAGGTCGTGCCATATTCCATCTTGAAGATAATACCCTCAGCTGCCACGTTACGAAAACCCAAGTCTTAACTTGGTGATCACAGAATGGGTACAATGCCACCGGGCAACACCTGCACAGTTTAAGAATAAAGCTTTTATATCTTTAAAATAAAAAAAAATGTGCAAGAGAATAAGAACAAGAAGATGAAAGAGGAGGAGAAGATAAAAAACGAGAAGAAGATTATGATGATGAGAAAGAAGAAGCGGAAAGAAGAAGTGGAAAGAAAGCAAGAAGCGGATAGAAGAAGAAGCGGAAAAACGAAGAAGCCGAAAAAAGCAGCAGAAAGAAGAAGAAGAAGTGGAAAGAAGAGGAAGAAGCAGAAAGAAGAAGAAGCGGAAAAACGAAGAAGCCGAAAAATATAGCCGAAAGAAGAAGAAGAAGAGCAAAAAGACGAAAAAGCGGAAAGAATAAAAAGAAGCGGAAAGAAGAAACAAAAGAGGAAAGATGAAGTAAGAACACTCGACTTGGCCCAACACTGTGTTCTAAATTCACCTAACGAATCATGTTTTCTGCACATTCTTGCTTCTCGCCAATGAAGCTTCGGTGGATGATTAGTACACTTTATTATACGTTATTTATTATAACCATGTAAATTTAAAATCCCTTCATATAAAGGACAGTATATTATTATTATTATTATTATTATTATTATTATTATTATTATTATTATTATTAGGCATTTTTAAAGCTAAGGTATTAATTTACTTGGTTAATTCCTAATTTCAAAAGTGTAGTCCAAATAATTATTTATCGCTTGCAATTCCCCAAAAGATAATTTGAAATGAAATACATAATGAAAAGTGCAATGAGGAAAATCTATTTCATAACGCACTGCAAATTTCAAGTATTACATAGTCGCATAAATGTGAGGAAACTGAATTTTCCTTTGAAGGCACATGTCCAACAGTGAATTCAATTTGCTCTTTCGCGGAATGTAATTATTTCTGCGACAATTATTAAAAGTTAAAAATCAGTTCATAACTAATCATTTGGGAGAACAAATGCATTTTTAATGCTTGGTTAATTAAAGTTAATTATTAAAGCACAGTTTATTTTAAATGGTTAACTTGTACTACTTTATAACTTTATCACATGATTCATATATCGTTACTAAGGTAATGGTGGACAAGGAGGATACTCTGAGAATATGGCTTTCATTTAGGCAAATGTTTAATGAATCAGTGAAAATGAATACAAATTAGGGAGACTGACAAGGAGGTATGATAAATGAAAGACGCTTGATATTTTAATCTAAAATGCGTTTGTTTATGAGAACACACGTGACAATTCGTAGAAAAGATTAAAATAATGCAATCTCCAAAAATCCGATTCGAAAATTCGGTAATAAAATCCGTTTTGAGGGTTCGCGAGTAGAAAGAAGTGGTTTTTACCATGATGTGTATCTAGAAGTAGAGTCGAATGTGTGAGGAGAGAGAGTGTAGAAGTGTGTGTGTGTGTGTGAGAGAGAGTGAGTGAGTGTGAGTGTGGTGAGTGAGTGTGGTGAGTGAGTGTGTGTGAGTGAGTGTGTGTGAGTGAGTGTGTTGGTGAGTGTGTGATGGTAGTGTGGTGTGTGGTGTGAGTGTGTGTGTGAGTGCGTGAGTGTGGTGTGTGTAGTGAGTTGTGTGTAGTGTTGTGTGAGTGTGTGTAGTGTCTTGGAGATGATGGTGTGGATGTGAGCTGAGTGATGTGTCAGTGAGGATGTGTAAATATGGATGAGTGATTATGGTTGTGCGAGTACGAATGTGTGAGTACGAATGTGTGAGTATGGATGTGTTTAATTGTTAATATGTATGTTAATGGGTCGATGTGTTAATGAGTCGATGAGTTAAGGAGTCGATGTGTTAATGGGGGATGATACTGAGGCAATGTGTTAGTGGGGCGATGTGTCAATGCGTCGATGTATTAATGGATATTGCTATATCCATAGTATCCGATATAGTCATATTTTCCAGTCCATTTAGTCCTGATAACGATTAAAACGAAGAACGTAAACCATTCATATCCTCTCAAATCGCAAGGCGCATTCTTGCATCAACCTTGCTATACGGGCGTGCATGTTGCAAGTCCAAATGAAGGAGGCCTCCTTGTCAGTGGTGGTGAGGGACTGGGTGGGGTGGGGTGGGGTGGGGGTGGACGGGATCCCAGAGCTCACCGCCCGCCAGGGGGCAGCAGCCACCGGCGCTCCAAGAACAGTCACTGGCCGAACAGCCGATGGTCGACTTCCTCTACAGGCGGCCATTTTGGTAAGCACAGTTCACACAGCAACTTGCATTCAATTTACACATTTGATCCCCTCTTGCAGATTTAACGGTAGGTTCACGTCACGTACAAAATCTAGCAAACAATGAAACTGCACTAATAATATTACAACAATATGTAGGGAATGTAAAACAAATATTATCCCACCATTGGTTATTTAAATTTGTTTAGATAATTTTTCTCGTACGTTGTCTAATGAATTTAGACGAGATAAATGTATATGTTCAAATTATTCTTTTGAAGATGTAATTCCACCAGTAGAAGATGTACTTATTAGTTAAGAAGCGATGGTGAACCTATGACACGCGTGTCAACGAAGGCACACCGAGATGTTTTGAGTGACACAAATTGTTTACGGACCGTCACGGCTCAATAACTAATATTTTGACAGTTAAATAATATTAAAGATTATTACAGATACTGTCAGAGATGAATTTAGCAGCGCTTCCGTGGGCTTCATGTTTCTCGAAATACCAACCGTCAACTGAAGATTTACTAATTGAATTTCATAAACAGAAAAGTCACTAATGAAGAGAAGTATGTATTTTTGCTTTATAAGAAATAAAAATTTAATTTTTTACTAGATATAAAGCTAGGATTTTTAATGAATTTTGACCTGTCAAACTAAAACGGTTTAGCAACATTCTAACAAAGCAAAACGCTTGTTCCACTGAATCGCGAATATTCTGTGTGACTGGAAAATCTTTATCATCCGACAAATTCTTAAGATTCATCTAGGTCTTCTTTTTCTCATTTCCAGGAATTCTTCAGCCACTTCTGCAACTCGCAAGCAAACCGATTTCTTTTGATAGGATTAAGAAATTATGGTAAATAGACTATTTTATGCACTTGTTACTGTTTATCCATTTTTGTGAGTTTCCCTCTTGTTATAGTTTACTCTTTGCTTCTTCCTGTGTGAACAGCAACAAAAGACTTTATGTGAAATTGAACATATGTTACTGCGCGAAATTTCCAAACTCAAAAAGATGGCTTACGATCTGGTACCCATTTTGCCAGATGTTCATTTGAATTATTAACCTTCCTGTGGGCAATATTGAGAGGATTCGTTTCTAAGGATCGGGGTGTTGCGACCAGGGGCTGAAAGTCAAGGTCATCTGAGCCAGGCGGTCCGTGAGCGGGAGGCATGCATTGGTGGCCGCGTGGCGGATGACGCCGCGACTCCCGTCCCCTGATGTGCCGCGATGGGACTTTACTCTAAACGCGAGCTCTCCGGACGCGCCATTCCACCTACCACAATACTCCCTGGAAGCAAGCAGAGCATAAATAACTCCTTCTCATTTCATTCCACCACTGTTTATTTTGTGGCTCGTACAGTCGTCGTCGGATTCTACTTGAGTCGCCATTGATTGGAAACTGACTCTGTCGATCCATCATTGAATACATATTCTTAGAGCAACCAGTCTTAGAGCAACCAGTGTTGATCCAATTTCGGAGGACCAAATGCAAAGGATAAAGATGGCGCGCGGAGAGCTAACGTTTCTGGAGCAGAAAATAAGCGCCCGGTTCCCGCGCATGCGCCCGCGCCCGCGCCCTGCAGCGCAGCTGCCTCTCCGCGCGTCGCTCTCAGCCTCTTGGATGCAGCAGGGCGGCCAATCATCTCACAGGACGCGTTCACACAAATGGAATAATCATATCATTACAGAATGCTGCGCAACGAAGGAGCAGAAGCAAGGGGTGGAACCAAGCCTACATTTTCGCCAATCTTTCATAGAAACTTAATAATAATAATAATAAATAATAATAATAATAATAATAATAATAATAATAATAATTTAGACAAGTCTGTTGAAGAAACAATAGCAATGATCCGCCTATTTCTGGGGTATAAAATGCTTGTAAAAGTAAATGTAGGTGTAAAATTATTTAAAGGTGTATTGCTCTTTAAAATATATTAGTAATTTTTAAGGTGCATACAAAACCTTCCCTTCTTTGTTGCTGAACGAAGTCGTTCGAAATGCCGGCCTGGTCGCTAAGGCTGGAGTGTTGTGGCTGCCTCGGCTCGAAGGGTTGCTGTTTGGAAGCCCGCCTTGGAGATGTTTGGTGTGTCATGTTACCTTAATGTGTTCCCGAAAAATGAATTCGAAACAGTTTTTTATATTATTATTATTATTATTATTATTATTATTATTATTATTATTATTACATTATTATTATTATTATTACTATTATTATTACTATTATTATTACACTATTATTACTACTATTATTATTATTATATCATCATCATCATCATCATCATTGGAAAGCCGTCTGTCAGTTCATTTACCACGTGGATTGAACATAATATAACCGAATTATAAAAATTTGTTTGCATCAAAAGAGTTTTTTCAATTTTTTTTCAATAAAGTCTTAAAAAAGAAGAGTAAGTAGTGTTTAGTTGTTACTACGTACTATAAATGAACATAATTAGGTTCGTTAGTTGCATTCGAAATGAATGAATATTCTGAAATTCACGCGGATATTAATGGAAAAGGATTTTTCAATGGTGAAGATTATTTCCTTGTTTGGCTTATTTAGTGACTGTCGACGGTACAAGTAGATAATTAAGTTACCTGAACGTAAAGAGGACAGATATAACTTAACACAAATGAAGTTTAAGAGAAAGAAAAGTTTGGAATTGGTTCCCGCGGTTATCCTTTATGTCCGCTTCGGCATTATAAGTTCTTAATAATTTTCCTACAATCTATCTCGTTTCTTCACAATAAACAAATAATAATAAACCAGTAAGCTTTCAAATAAACTAAAGGTAAAATATTTCATTAAGTTGTACTTTTGCATATTAAAAATCGAAAATATAATTAACACATTAAAAATGAATTGTGGGAATTCTGATTTGGTGTTGTTGACGTTCTTATAAGAAGAAATAAAAGAGGTATATTCGTCAACATATTAGCTTTATTAAATAGCCGGCTTTTGACGGCTTTGCCGTCATCGTCAGTCTCGCTGCTGTCGGCAAAAGTCGTCCGACTTTTGCCGGCAGCAGCGAGACTGACGATGACGGCAAAGCCGTCGAAAGCCGGCTATTTAATAAAGCTAATATGTTGATGAAGATTACCTCTTTTATTTCTTCTTACATTAAAAATGGAAAATATAAAACCAACGAAATATTTTTGAAACAGCGTTAGGTTCAAATCAAAAGTGTCAATTCATAATGGGAGTACTCTTGGGATGATTGTTATATGGGTGGTAACTGATTTGAATAAATTGAGTAAAATTATAAATAAACGGCTGAGGGTGCACCAAATCCGCCATTGGAAGGCAGAGAAAAGAGGTTTTAGAACGCCGCGCCAGAGAGGGGCAGGTCGGACCAAGCTCCCGGTCGCCGTTTGCAAGTCTCCGAGAGGCTGTGCGCGTCGCGAGGCTGTGGCCGCTGCGCGTAGTGGCGTGGCGGGCGGGGCGTGGCGGGCGTGGCGGGGTGCCGGGGGTGGATGTGGCTCTGCACGAGCTGCCGTCGCTCGCGGAACGGGATGGGAGTGGCAGCGCTGCTTCTCATCCGCTGTTGGACTCCTTAGATACAGAGAGTAGCGTAGCCTCACCGACAGCTCCAATTCAACACCCTCTCACTTGGTAGCCCCGGCAGGCAGCATACACAAGTCAAGGAAAAAGTTATAAAAATTGGAGGCATGAGCTATTCAAGTATATTAATATAGGATTGGGGTAGATTGGTGGCTGCCAACTCAGCTACAATTGGGCATAGTTCAAATGGATATAAACTACTCTCAGTATCTATACTTCGATTTTTTTAACCCGGCGTTTCGAGGTCACGCGCGAAAAAGGGAGGAGGAAGGCAGACTCCAAAAGCGAGTCGTAAAAGTGAGAGCTGTAGTGACGTTGCAGCTCCCTACTAGAGTCTGCCTTCCCTCTCCCTTTTTCGTGTCGTTGAGACGCCACGTTTAAAAAAAAATTGGAAGAATTGGGAGTCTACCCGCTGTCGCTGGCCGCCGCCGCATGCCTCTCCGGCGACTCGCCCTACGCAGACAGGAGGGCGCGGGTGGTGTGGGGGAGGGGAGGGGGGAGGGGGAGCGCCGGGACCGCGGCCCGCCACCATCACCACTACGAGCATCGCAGCCAGCGGAGCGACCGCGCGAAAGACTAGAGAAGCGTCCCCCGCGGGCAACGGACCTAGGGCCGAGCGGAGCGGAGGCGGAGGCGGAGGCGGAGGCGGTCAGAGTCTTTGGTCTTTGGGCTTGGGGGGCGGGCGCGCCGCGTCCACGCTCGTCCCGCCCAGCAACGCGGCCTTCTCACCTGGGGAACACAGCACTGCACACTGAAAAGGCCACAACACACACCACACCACACACGGGGGCCGGGCTCCGAGCACCGGGGCATGCTCCGATTCAAGGAATATGCGAGTGGCCCGCTGCCGCCAATCACCTCACGATTCAGCAGGACAAGAACAGACATTCACTCCGAACATCCGCAAAGCACGTTTCAATTCACCACGTTTCAAATGATCCGTCAAATATATATACTTAATATTTTCACAATGCGGAAGGAAATGTATACGCATTTACATTGATTGATGGGCAACAGTGTTTTCTAGAAATTTCATTCCAAAGATATTTGTTTATTCAAAATAATTGCGTATGCTTTTTGTATGAGGGAAAGGAGACAAAGACAGTTTCTAATATGAAACTGAATGCGTCACTCCTACAATGCCGCATTACGATAGTCAAAGGCAATTCTCTAGATCCAGCGCCTTGATTCGTTAATCGTATTCGGTTCTAGACCGACTGAAATCAACATGTGATTGACGTGCTCAGACATTTACATGAAACATTTATGATGGTATCGAGAAGACGTAGAGTTGACTGTTTGGATTGTGGATATTGTTGTTTTGATTAAATGGCAATCACATCTTTCTTTCAATCGGAGTATATGCCAAGCGCTCATCTCTAACAGGCAATCATGTAGGGCATTTAAATTATTTTAGCGAAAACGTTTGAAGAAGTAATCGCTTTTGAATCGTTCTGAATCATTTTACCGTTTTCGACATTTTTTTTTCTTGTCGTGAGAGTCGCAAATGCATTCTAAATAGTACACCCTGCACATTAACAATACTTACAGCGACTCTCCTTCCTGCAGAACATTTAAATCGAAATGCATGACCAAATTGTAATATTTATTAAGTCTATACAAGTTGAAATTAAAATTATCTACGAAATCGTATTCACTGTCTACTTTCAATGCAAGCTTGATGCAGGAGACTTAAAAAAGCATGCGCGTTAACGAAGTTTTCACCTGAAAGCGGACACTTATAGCATGCCATTTCCCTGAAGCTATCTTCCTGAGGTTCAAAAAGTAGAAAACAAATCGAATAATTTATATAATAATTAGATTATAATATATTTTAATTTTTTTATTCCTACAGTAAAAATATAAATATAAGCATAACGCATTTATAGTTCTACATTCACACGCACTGTACATAAACATGAACTTTTGTGAATTTTTTGACAGTAGAAATGAGCTCTTGAGGCAGGCAAAAACTATTAGACTTCTATAAATGCACCAAGAGGCATCTAACTACTATATTTATAGAGAGAAAATTGGTGTAAAAACAATTAAACTTGTATTCTCTCTTTTGAATGCATTTCAGTGAGTTTTAAAATCATTTTAAATGTCTTCAGATTATATCTTGGTCCGTATGCATACAATTTTCTGAAAATATTCTCTGTGAAGTTTTATACTTTCTGAAATTTATTATTGAATTTTATTCTTCATTAATGTATTTCATTTGTCAGCTTACTTCCTTTCATAACATATTATGCAACTCTACAAAGGCTCTAACCGGTAAGGGAGGTTTCTGAACTTGGTTTGCAATGAGACTCAGATTTTTTCCAAATGTTTGGATGTAGAATATATTATTATTATTTTCAAAATACGAAGCTAAAATATCCTCGCGGCAAGTACTTACAGCAAAAAAAACAGTTTTTTCGTGTTTAATTTAAGAAAATAATAATTTTACCGCATTTATTTTATTTCTTTACTTCTGATATGAACTTTGCTGGAATAATTGGTTAACAAACTGACTTGTAGAAGCTTTTAATTTCAAAATTAGACTACTAAATTGATTAAAAGCATTATTTTATATAAAAATGTTAAACAAAAAGTTCATTTTTTATAAAATTTCACCTAGTTCATAAACTTCTATAAGGAGTTACAGATAGTGCTACTTATGATATGTAGACAATTTCATATGCTTTTGAGTGTTCAAACCGGCAAATATCTAGAATTTGATTTACGATCTGGTGGGCTGATTTTGTAACCATGCTTTTTTTAAGATTTCCATGTCTTAAATAATATATGTTTCCATATGTTTATAAAATATGTAATATTTTTAAAATTGATAAATTATAATTTCAGAATCTGTTATGGATTCATTTCAGAAAAATGTTTTGCCAAATGAATTTGGCGTCGATGCTTGTAAAAGAGAAGATCTTATTGCTAATCACACATATATAAAAAGTTTGCATAATTTGGAAGATCGATTAGTGCTTATAATGGACGAAAATACATAAGGCACGAAAAAAGTACAAATAATAACTACCAGAGAAAATCGTTCTCCGGGCAGAAAAAAGTTCCTTTATGCAATCCGTTTACGATTTGCACTGCTGACGGTTATGTTTAGAAATCGGTGGTCCATATTTAGGAACTCAAAATGACACTGATATACTCAAGCGTATGTTGTCTCTCCCTAACGGTATAAGCAAAAGAAAGGTGATGTTTTTATACTCAATCGGGGATTTACGGACATACAAAAAATGTTATTAGATATTGGTTTAATTTCCTGGCATTAAAAGGTAAAAGAAAGCAGTTAACTGTGGAAGAATCAAATGAATCTCGACTCGTTACCAAACTACGAACCGAAAAAGTTTAAATTATTACACCATCAACTAGATAATAAACTATTACTTGGCGTAGGAAATTATGTTAAAATAGCGTGTTTAATGAACAACTTAAATGAGAAACGGTTGAATTCTGACGGATTTAAGGAAGAAATTGTCAGTCATAACAGTGCTAGAAAATATTTCGGCAATACAGCAGATGTTGATAGATGGGGCAAAAAGCGTTCCAATATAAAAGAAATTTCTTCTTCAGATATTTTAGACTTCCCAGAATTGACCTAACGAGAATGAATCATTTTCTTCGCGGGAACGTACGAGCTAGCTCAATCGGTATCTTGCCGTGCTGAAATTATGGGGGATAATAACGCGATTAATCTTAACCACCATAAACCTAGAAAAAAATGTATTGAAAGTAAACATCCAGTCGCGACACATCAATCGAAATCAGTATAAAGTTCGTATACGTTGAATACAAGACGGATTCACGCCGGATTAACAATATTATGCAGTATACATGTGATTGCCCAAATGGTTTGAGAACAATTGGTTGCTGTTCTCACGTTGCGACTATCATTTACTACTTGTCCCTTGCAAGGTATTTGTCGCGAATTGTCAGGCCCGTTGCAATTTTATGTATGACTTTATTGATGAAAACATCGAACCTGTAATCAACGAAGATAGTGAAGACTAAAATATTGTTAGTTTGTTTACATATGTGTATTTTATGACACGTAAATTTTTTTAAAAAAAAATTTTGTATAATAAAGATTTACAACAATACTAAGACATTTTATATTATTTTTTTACAAATTTTAACAATATTACATATTTTATAAACATATTGTATTCCTTAAGACATGGAAATCTTAAAAAAGTATGGTTACAAAATCGTCCCGCCAGGGCGTGAATCAAATCCTAGACATTTGCCGGTTTGAGCACTCAAAAGCGTATGAAATTGTCTATATATCATAAGTAGCACTATCTGAAACTTCTTCTGAAAGTTAATGAACTAGGTGAAATTTTATAAAAAAAAAGAAGTTTTTGTTTAATATTTTTATATAAAATAATTATTTTAATTAATTTATTACTCCATTTATGAATTGAAAGGCATCTACAGGCTAATTTGCTAACCATTATTACGTCAAAGTTCATATCAGAAGTAAAGAAATAAAGTAAATGCGGTAAATTATTATTTTCTTAAATTAAACACGAAAAAACTGTTTTTCGCTTTAAATACTTACCATGTGGATATTTTAGATTCATATTTTGAAAATAATAATATATTCTACATCCAAACATGTGGGAAAACTCTGAGTCGAATTGCAAACTAAGGTCGGAAATCCTCCTTATTCGGTTAGAGCCTTAATTCAAATTTACATTGGGCAACTCAATTAATTTCAAGACGTTAAAGTGGAGTAAACACCACTACCAATCACGGCTTGACGTCTAAACCGCTGCTATCACTTAGCTGCTGGTTCGGATATGGAAAATCTGACTGGTATTCTCAAAGCAAATGTACATTCGTTTCGCAGGTCAACTGTCTTATAGAGCGCGATAAATTGCTTCTAAAGCATGTCAAAATAACATCACCTCAAAATACTATCTGAGGCATTATGATCTGAATATAAGAGCTTAAGAGCCTAATCCGTTCTTGGTAATCTAAAAAATCCGAGTTGATGAAATTTAAGTATTTTTGTTTTTCAATGGAATTAGGATTAAAATATTCAACCACCTTAATTTTTTTACCTTTTTTGTTGAGGAGGTAATGTAAACATAGTTGATATTTTAGTAGAAAATAATCGACTGAGGATGGATTTGTCAAAAGAAGATTCTTTTGGAAGTAGTGTGATACGGAGAACCTATTTGTGTGTTCGTGAGGTTTCGTTGAAAGTAGGCGAATTGTAGACGACGCGTATACTTCTGTCGGATAGACGGACGCAAGCAAGAAGTCAATTCCCTGCATCTGTGTTCCCACTTCTCGCTTCGTAAGTTAATTCGTACCGCGGGACCTACAGTTAAAGTATTGTCAACATTATGCATGGTACGCAAAATTCTATAAATTGATCTTTGGTGTAGTAGGAATGTTAGAAGCTACAGGAATATTTTTATCTCATTTATCTTCTCAAAATTTCTTATTAACATTATTTCTGCTTTGCTGTTTTCGACAAACACTAACACTCCACACTATTCACCACACAAAACGCAACACAATGTGATGTGGAACGTTTTAAATTGTGAGTTGACCGAAACCCAATTAAGTGGCACGTTTTCCCGAAGTGTCCGGCGATTGGTGATGTTACGAGTAAAACAAACGACGACAGCGACGCGTGGGCGACATTTGCCAAAGTGCCCACCTCCCCCCCAAGCGAATGGAAGCCCCAACCGACGCACACTCGCCGCGAGAGACAAAAACCTAATTAAAACGAAAGTGTCGAGTTGGCAGCGCAGCCCATGCGGGGTACGGCGTTTGAGCTCTCCGCAGCGGCCGGGATATAAAGCAACGCGACGCACCGCCTACGCTACACGCTGTTTGCTGAACGGGGGTTTGACACATGTATCCTCGTAGCGCGTACGGCACAACGCTGCTATTGTAAATCTATCAAAATGAAGTTGGTTAACGACTTACCCCGACGCCTAGATCACAGCTCAGTTCGGTGGTGTAACGGTCGGCGTACCGGACTGTTGTACCCGAGTTTGCGGGTTCAAACCCGATCGAAGCCGTGGATTTTTAAGGGCGAAAAAATCCTTCGTACGCCTGCCTTCGGAGGGGAAGTAAAGCCGGCTGTCCCATGTAGTAGATTTACTGCATGTAAAAGATCCTCAAGCCTAAATGAAGCCTCTGAGCAAAATTGAGTTCCACCTGTTTCGTCGCCCAAGATAATGCCTCCTTTCTCCGCTAGGTGGTGAAGTTTAGAGTAGGTGGAGGTAATTTGGTAGTGAAATTTGCGTGGTTAGTTGGAAGAGCGGGCCTGATGGCCCGTGTCTCGCCACGTAAAATAAGGCATTAACTAACTAACTAACTAACAGTTTACGAGGAACAGCATGCATTACAATTCCTTTCATCTCCACGCATTCAAAATGACGGATCAAACCCAAAACTAATGAGAAGGAACTAAAATTTTAATGAAATTACTGCCACGCAAACATTGAAGAACATATAATTAAATTACCACAATACACACATAATGTGTATTGTGGTAATTTCATATAATAAATCAAAATTGACTTCTCTTATTAGAAGGTTGCCCCTTACCCCGTAATCCCGACCAAAATGCATGTATACTCCTAGTACGTTTGACTGGTTTGGAAGAGCTTAGATAAACTTATCCTAAGTAGACTTTGAGTAAGTTTGGTGCAGTCGGTTTCCCGTCTAATATTTTCGGTTTTGAAAAAACTCGATTTATTTGCTACTTCCGGTGTGCCATTAAAACCATCTGCTTCACTTTCGCCGCGTTGATTGGTTATTTATTTGAATTTCGGATCAGATAGCATTAACAGAAGCCTAGTTTTTGAAATCAAAGTCTTCGTGATTTTTTCCGCTACAATTAGGGCTTCTGTATGAATAGCGAGCATATATTAAACTGTTTGCAACAGCGGCCAAGACGGTTAGGAGGAATTCCCTGTGTGTGTGTGTGTGTGTGTGTGTGTGTGTGTGTGTGTGTGTGTATGTATGTATGTATGTGTGGGGGGCGGGTGTCCAGAAGTACAGACACCTCAGCGGCTCACTCGCTTCAAAGGAATCTGAACTTACTTTTTGGCCGCACTACAGTCCTTACAACTAATTTTATTTCAAATACGTAACCGATTATTATGATTAATAATCATAATGTTATTATAGAATCATTTTAAACGATACGAGTATAATAGAACAAGTAGAATGACAGTACTTCTTGAAGAATTATTAATCTCAAACTCACAAGAATATTTTTTAGTTGAAATTGCATGCGATACCAAGTGAATACGATCTCTTTTCGATTGAATTAAAAAAATGTCCCCTTCATCTATCAGCCATTTCAATCACTACGTGAAGTACCTAGTGCAGTGAATCACAGAGGAAAAAGAGACAAAAGTCATTCACTCAAATTCCTTGCGATCAGTTTGCATGCAAAATAGACAAACACAATACTCTTATCCAGAATTACAGAAGGCATCCTCAGGATCTCCTTTAAGTATGCCAAACAAATAGACAAGCACTCATTTTCTTCTTCAAAGTGATTTCAATAAAATTACAGATATTTGGCTGATAAATTAAAACCAGAAAAGAGAAAAATAATTTCGCGCCTACCAACCAGACTTTTTTAAAGTAATTAAAACGGGATTTACATCTTTTGTGTCAAATACAAATTATAAAATATATCAGAAAATCGCGTGTACTTCCAAGCAAGTTTTTCACTTGTTCACTTCAATGATACTCGCTGGATTTTATGATTAATTGTGATAGAAAATAGAATGTTAAAACTGTTTATGAAACTGTAGTCTGGGTGATAACAACAAAATCTGTGAATTTTTATCTTTTCACTTAATTTAATACTTCTAATTTACTTCGTTTTCTCTTTGAAAACGTGCGCAAACTGTCCGATGCACTTCAACGTCTTTTTAGCATCGGAAAGTTCCCAACACTGTTTCTAAAAACATGTCGAAAGCACGACTAAAACGGAAATGAGCACTTGGGCCGTTTCCTCGCCCATGGAGGAGCCGTTTGTTTGGCATATTGTGGGAGTGCCCTGCGTCAGTCACCGCCTCATGCAGCACTGTGCACGGATGCGCAAACAGGAGCGGCCGAGGCGCGCGCCGACAGGCAGCATTCAGCATGCGGGGGTGGGGGTGGGGGGGTGGGGGTGGGGGGCGGGCCGAACACACACACACTGCACACGGCGGGATGGGCGTCCCGTGGATTCAGGCGCAGCTGTCCTGCTGCTGCGACTGGATCGCTATCTACTTTGACCGTTAGCACAGCATTTCTGGCGATAGAACGATGTCACAATATTCGAATGATCATGCCGAGATTTGTACAAAAATTGACACGGCAAATTTAATTAGAAGCTCTTGGCTTTATTTCAGAGAAATGTTTGTTTTCTTCAGTTATATTTCTGAAGCTATGAGAGGAGTATATGAGAATATGGCTTTCTCGATATCGGTCTACTATTTTTACCACAACTGGTCCAACTCATTTATGAATAACAATACTTGTGAACGTGTAGTACACATCAAGGACTGAGTCGATAAACCGTTGCTTCAAAATTTCCGACTAATGTGCGAGTGTGTTTATCAGCTACTGCCTTCCCCAGTGATTACTACATTCTTTCAACGTCAAACTTAAGTTTCTACAAGTCTTATGCAATCCTGTCACATTTGACCCATCGCCAACAGCAGTCGTCAATTGAAGCGATCGGGTGCGGGCTGGTGTGTTTGGTTTTAAGGGCAAGCAGGCCTGCGGTTCTTACGCGGTTGGTGGGAGGTGGAGGTTGAGGGGGGTGGAGGGGAGGGGAGGGGGCGCGCGTGCGTGCGTGCGTGCGTGCGCAGGGCCGCTCCGAGCGCCGAGGGCAGCCGCACTCACCTGTGTCCACGATGACGTCGATGAGGTCCATGCTCTTGGCGAAGGCGTCGCGCAGGTTGATGTGGTGGAAGGACACGATGCTGCCCTCCCGCTTGGCGCGCTCCAACGCCTCCCGCCTCTTCAGCGCCTTTTCGCGCCTCATCTGGTTTTTATAGAACTCGGCGAAATTGTTCACGATGATGGGAATGGGCAACGCGATCACCAGAACTCCGCAAATGCAGCAGACACTTCCTATGACCTTCCCCAGCGCCGTCGTGGGGTAAATGTCCCCGTAGCCCACCGTCGTCATCGTAATGCCCGCCCACCAAAACGTCTCCGGAATAGAGATGAATTTTGTCCCCGGTTCTTCCTTCTCGGCAAAATAGGCCAGGCTGGAGAAAATCAACACTCCCATGGCCAGGAACAGCATGAGTAGCCCGAGCTCCTTGTAGGAGTTGCGAAGTGTGAAGCCGAGAGACTGAAGGCCGGTGGAGTGGCGGGCGAGTTTTAGGATTCGGAGGATTCGCATGATCCGGAAGATTTGCACCACGCGGCGGACGTCTTGGAACTGGTCGTTGGCGTTTTTGTTCGTCTCCAGGAGGAACAAGGAGACGAAGTAGGGGAGGATGGCGAGGAGATCGATGACGTTGAGCCCCCCCTTGAAGAATTTCCACTTGTTCGGGGAGGCGCTGAACCGGAGGACGTACTCTAGCGTGAACCACGTGATGCACACTGCCTCGACCATGGCGAGTTGCGGGTTGTCCTGGAGGGTGCCGTTCTCGTGGTACTGGAGGCTGGGGATGGTGTTGAGAGTGAGCGCTATGGTCGAAAGCACTATGAACAGGATGGAGATGACCGCGATCACCTGAAACGGCACAAGATGGCGTCCAAAATGGCGTGTGTAGTCCGTACACGCGGGCACTTGAGGGCAGCACCGCCGCGAGTGTGCGCGAGCGCCTGACTGGCAAATCTGAGCTTCCACTGGCGCTTCCAACGCTCACCACAGAAGAGAACAATGGCCCAAATCACATTCCGAAAGGTCCACGGGGAAACAATTTGGACACTCGGAATATCTCCAACTTCATAAGCCAGCAAGAAGTAAGCAACAGTACGAAATTCTATCGTCTAATTTCTATCCTATTATAATATTTTCCAAAAGAATATATTTGAGAGAAAAAATTAACAAGAACTAGTTGTAAATGTTGATTTTCACGAAAATTGTAAAAAATCAAACGAAATTTTAGAGCTCAGAATCAAGCAGAAAATGAGATTACTAACATGTAATAACATTCTTTCATAGCGAAATGGAATTCTAGAGACTTCCTCCAATGTTGAGTTTTTACGTCTTGAAGAATGAGTCTTTTGGGTTATGCGGCACACTTGATAAAGTATGACCGAAATTCAAAACTTAACTGAATTCAGAAAAAAATAGATGAACTGATTGATGCATTAAATGAACAGTGTACTGGTATGGAATGAAATTATTCAAGACAAAATGTGTATTGCCTAAGAGTTCATATTGTGTGTGTGCAAGATAAGTGACGTTGATTCTCAAAAACTTTCTATTAAAAATAAATTTATCAAAGAATGTGTGCTATCATGACAGTTGAGCAGTACGAGTACAACTCAGTTTTTTGAGGAATAAAACAGTGCCAGATCGAAGGGACTTGGCTGTTAATTTTAATGTATTTTGATAAAACACCATTCTACATTGAATTAGCAATAGAGGCAAACAATCATCGACAATTAATGACATGTGAATTTAACATCAAAGAATTTCCATGGAATTTTTATATTTTTGCAACTTTGTTATATTTTAGAATGTAAGCAAGAACTATTTCGTGACATGTGGTGATGTAAAATGAAATAAGACTAGGGGCAGTGGTTACAAGTTCTTCTGTTGAATAACCTCACGAACCTTAGACTGCGCAGATGAGCCCACTTACATAAAAAAATAATATTGATTTTAACGCTTTTTAAAATAACACCTAAATAAGGAATAAGACAGCATATTTTAATATAGTTTTAAATAAATGGTTTACATAAAGATTAAAAATTATATATATATATATATATATATATATATATATATATATATATATAAGAGAAAACTCGTAAAATTTTTCAATGTGAATGTGATGGAACCCGATACCGAAGGAACTGTCCTGATCCCTGCAATAAGTGAAATTGAGGAAATATTCGCCTCAAAATGGACTCGGGTAGATTTGAGAAAACCGATGACTCTACAACAAAATATTTTTGAAAACCTATTAGTGGCTGGAAAATTAATGAAAGATTTCAACTGAACATCTTATTTTGAAACAAATTTTAGAATAATCTGTTTTCATTGTATTTGAATTCATAAAATTATGCATATGATATTACAAAGCAAAGGTAAAATACCTGTTAATAATTACAGTAACTTTCACTCTTAAAAGAAATACATCTGAAAAGGAGACTGTGGCAAGGGCTCATAAACGAACTGCACGATTGTGCTCTCCCGCTTATAACTACTGCTTGTATCTTAATCATCCAAATGATCCATGTGTTTGCTTTGTATGTATGTAATCCAATTCAAAACTGAAACAGGAACGTAACAGTAATTTCCTGCTCCGTCGTTCAGTGCTTCAATGTTGCTACAATTATTCACCAAATTTTATCATGCGGGGAGTTACTATGGTTGTGCAGGGGTGCAGAAGTGCATTCCTGAATAGTGCGGATCTGAAAAGCGCTTTCAAATTTTGACCGAGTCGCCCGATAGAACAGTTGTAAACCAATTTAAATAATTCTTTGGCTCAGGGGAACAAAACGGTCAGGGCCAAAAGTAAGATTTTGAGATTCACAAGGGAAAAAAATCCTAGTATTTGTTGTGTGTGCGTGCTTGTGTGTATGTGTGCGCGTGTGTACCTGTGTGCGTGTGTTCGTGAGTGTGTGTTCGTGCGTGTATCCGTGCGTGCGCGCGTGTGTATGTGTGTGTGTGTGTGTGTGTGTGGGGGATGGAAAACGAAAATCTTGCCAAGAAGGCGCTTGCCATCTATTATATTCCCCCGAGCCGCTCAATCTCATTTTGTCGAAGAGAAGTCATTAGTTAGAACAGACTTTTAAGTCAGGATTTTGGTATTAATCTGATAAATCCTATCGAAAAGGTACGTACCGTACCGTTTACACTTCACATTAATAAAATTCCAGGACGTTATTGTTCTGATGAGAATCCTCACTAAAATGGCAGATCCTTCAACTCTTGTCCATGAGAACAAGAAACCATTCCATTGCTTTGTTGAAGAAAAACGGCGTTTCTTGAGGCAGACTTGTAGGGAATCCACTCTAAGGAGCGGCTCGGTCGAAATGGGTATGAGCCCTTTGGGGGTGGCTAGGGTGCAGGGGTGAGAGCGCTGTGCAGGGGGGGGCGGAGGGCGGCTATTCTAAGGGCTGCCAAGGGCGTGCAGGGCGTGCAAGGGCATACACGGGTGCGTTCACTGGATTTACAGGCGTTGACCAAGGGTTTTAATGGCTACCGTTTCAAGGAGTCGGTGGGGCGTGCGGATGGGGCGTGCAGGTGCGTTGAAGGGTCGTGCGAGGTCGTTCGTTCAGTGGGGGCGTGCAAGTCATTGTTGGTAGGCACTGCTCTTCCTTTACGATTAATACACATCAGTCTTTCAAGCCAGTGTCTCATTCTAATAAACGCTCAGAAAATGTTACTCATTCACTATTATCAAAAAAGGCATTGCCTTTTAGGTAAATTGCTTCAAGGTAACCGGTCGTGTGAAAGAAATCGAATTATTATAGTTCTAAAGTAGAACCAACGTATTCGAAGTTCTTTCAGCGAACAAAGAAACACTGGCTTTCATTTTGTTAGGCTGTGCATTGCGAAGCATAACTACACCTCCAGCATGTGAAGGTGCACGCAATGCCACGTCCTAGGCAGGTCTACCAGAGTGCAGGGCAGTCGGGCAAATGCAGGTCTGTGCAAGGTCTGTGGAGGTGCACCGAGTGCATCAAGTACAAGAGCGTTGCAGGGCATGCGGCTTATACCCTCCGTCTCCCATGTAGGGCGTCCATGCGCTTTCCCAATTCTCAATCAATTGAGTTCTAATTTTAAAATGGCTCCTCTCAGAGCGTTTCAAACGGTTTTATTTTTTTATATTCATCGCAATACTATGTATCAATTTTAATTAAGCCAAAATATGTATTTCATCAAATGCGTTCGTGAAAATTGCAGTACGACGTATATGTTATAACAATGCTGAACACGAACTATTTCATTTCTGGTCCTCTTTCTGATTCTACGGAGTTTTGTCCGTTGGCATACTAATTTAAGTGTGAGTGCTTCGCAGTGGAAAATTCTATTAAATCCTATCTAAAATAACACATCCAAAATCTTGTAAGAGTGTCACCGTTACAATCGTTTAGAACATCGAGTAGGAGATGCGCTATTTTGAAAATTAAAATTAAGCTTTTGCTGCAGAAAAACTATTATATGATGTTTTTATTCCACAACCTTTTTTCTAATTTTCAGCTCTCGCTCTGCTTAGTATGTCATATCTCTTTGCGCTGTTCACCTCATCCCAGGAGTTATCATTCGTGTAGCAGAAAATTTGCTGAATAACTTATTACACTGTTCTTTGAGAATACTGAAATTTGTTAATTATATAAGAATAAAATTAAGTCACAAAATTACCTTTCAAATGACGTAGGAAAATTATATGTTAGATCATTATTTTGAAGCGCTTTCTCATTGGCAATACGTATTTTGAGCAATTTAATTATTGTTAATATTTAGTATCTAATTATTTCTCCTCTTCATCAGAAATCTATACTAGAAAAAATAACATTGTTTCCTGATTTTTATGCATCATAGTTGAAATATTTTTTCAGAAAAAAATTTCTCTCTACTTATTGGATTCTATATTTGCACGCTATTGAAAGTCACCATACATTATTACTTCTTCATTCTCAGAGTTCAATCAATAGACGACGGTTCGTTGGCCCGTTTTTTTCTGCAAAGATACGAATTAAATACTCTTGGATATATTCTCCTGAAACATTCTCCTTTCTCGACTTCTTGGACCACCACACGAATTCACAACCTTCTGAACTCTACAACATCCACTACTTCCTCCTTTTCTTTGACTTATTTAACCATTTATTCCAAGAAATACACACGTACAACAACAAATGTTATTTTACTGTATATTGTCAGGAGTTTCACTTTGAGAACTTGTACCGTAATTGAATTACGTTTTCCTCTATCAATTATCATAATTTGACATTTCATATCTTCTGATTATTATTCTTTCCAGATTAGCATTGAATACAATCATTTCGAAAACTCAGGGATGCTCAAAAGAATTTATTTTTATATTAAATTGAACCAAAACATTTTTAAACAAAATAGCATGTGTTCAAGTAAATGCTTGACACGTGAACAAAACAAAAAATGAAAGAAAACGATTTAACGAATACGCAATCTGACACTATCCAATAAAAAGGTAACTTTTCAACATTGTAGAAATAGCTACAAGGCCTTACAAGAATACATTTATATTATCTGAAAGTAATAATAAACATTGGATACAAGTTTGTCCTATTGATGATAAACATATAACGGGTAAACTTCAAGCAAGAAACCCATTAAGACGTCATCAGAATATGAGACTTCGTAATTAAGGGTTATAGAGACAAAGAGAAAAGCGTTCTTAGAATAGATATTTCTAAAATATTTTATTCCTGCCATTGAATTCATGGAACTAATACAATACATGATGTTTGTAAATATACAATCCAATTTTAGGTGTTTGTTACACTATTGATCTACGATAATACCTGTGATAACTGTAAGTCAGCAATGAAACTTAGTTTTACTATCTTCTGCTTTATTTTGAAACTTACTGAATTTTTATTCAACTCGTTTTTGCCATTTTCTTTTTTTTCAATGTCGACGAGACTCACGTTCACGGACGTCACTCACGTAAAATGAGAACTGGATACTCAAATTAAAAATATTAATTATGTAAATAATGAATATTCAATATTATCGTGGTAGTTTTAAATGAAATGCATGCTACTTGTAAGTTTGACACTTTACCAGAATCTAATTGCATGTTAAAATATATTTATTAATCTATCGCGTTTAAGGTAGATATTCCCAAGAAGTTACACATAATTCTAAGTTATTTATTTCATTAACGTATTACGTATTTAATATCATATCGAGATAACTAATTATTACTTTAGTTACTTATTATTAGACCTGATAAATATTTACTTGGGGAATTTGATCAAATTTTTATCGTCAAATTTTGTACATCTGTGAAAATATACAAAACATTCTCGGCAGGTCACATTACTTGCTGATAGAAAAATAATCTATAAGTGTATACATTTCATACATTCCCCAATAAGCATGCAGGAACTAATGGATTACATGACAACAAAGAGCAATTTATAACATGTTGGTGAGCGACACAGAAACACATGTAATAATACACAAACACATCGAACACCAAATATTTGAACATATCATATACAACGAAATGAAACCACATTGTTTGAATATGCAGACAAAGGCGGATCCTAATGGGAGTTGTTGCGTGAAGATACCATTACAGAAAAGTGCGTCTTCCGCTTAGGCAATCTGACACCATAGCCAATACAAGAGGACAGGAATCGAAGAATGAAGCATATAATACATGGAAACATCGAACACCAAACAATGAAAAATCACATTTGCCAGTCAAACGACACCATAGTACGTTTAAGAGGAAGTACTCTACGGATAAAAACATTAAGAGATCTAAAAATATTTTAGACGAATCAATGGTGTAATGACAGTATGATATGTTTATGATAATGAAGCTGTAAATAGCAAGCTTTTATTTTACAAAGCAAACAATTCACTTGTCATTGATGAAGTGTACCTTTGTCGAGTGAGTGACCATTGTCCCCGATTTTGGTATTTACAGTCAGACCAAAAATATGAACCCACTATATCTTCGGTTCAGCAATCCTCATAAGATTATTTAGTATGAAAGGACAGAGAATCAAGAGGGTGTTAGTTTAGAAATGAGAAGATAGGTGAGAAGGAAGAAAACTTGTAGAAAATGCTCATTCGCAGAAGAGGCATTGGCATATATATAAAAGTAGTAAAACTATAAAGAAAGATTAGCAGAATGATTCATTCAGTCGCATGCCAGTACATAGTAACAGGCGTAAGGTGGAAGAAATAATTTCTGATGGTTCATTCGGTACATTCTCACACTCTGAAAACAGCATATGAGATGGTTAATAGGCAGATTTATATGACTGAAAGCAAAAGAAAAAATAATATGAATGTAGAAGCGACAATTGCAAGACGTCGCTCTCATGATAATGCAACAAAGATTCAAATAACGAACAAGCCATTCAGAAAAAAAGCCGCATTCAAAGCATCCATTAGACGTGGAACAAAAACGTAGGCATTCAGGACAGAATATTAAGAATGCAGTGTTGCCATCTCAACTTTTAGCCCTTTAAAAGGGTGATTTTTATACATAAAATGTCGTTATATAATATATATAAATAAGAAGTTTAGAATATAAAAAAATATTTATATTCTTCTGTGGCATCTGATTCTGGTTTCGGCGAATGCCGCCACTTGGTTCCGTTTTGAAATTTAAAAAAAAAATGACGTTGGCAACACTGCGTCGTCGAAGGTGCAGGTGGGGAGCGAGGTTCGTCGGACGCCAGAGACGTCCCGCCGCGAGGCACCGTTGGGCTTAGCTGACGTCGCGCCCCCCCACTGCCGGGCGCCCCCCGCGGCCCCCCCGCCCCCCGCCCCGGCCAGGCCCCCGCCCGCCCCCGACCCCCCGCACGAACCCCGGCAAGAGCTCGCTCGCCTTCGAAGGCGCAAGGGAACTGCACTGGCTGGATCGAAGCCCTTTGGTGGGGCCAGCAGTTTCCCCAAGGAACATTTCAAATAAAGAAAAGATGCAAAATGTTGACTCCGGAAACACGAAAGAAACTAGAGAATTGCCGCTATAATGAAATGAACACTGTAATTTAAACGATGAACACTTTTCTAAACATCTCGAAACTGATTTTTTTTAAATTTTGAAAATATCAAAATTAATTTTGTCTAACCTAGAGTTAATACAATACATTTAAATTTCAATTGGTCAGAATCAATTAGTGATGTTCAAATAAATTTAAAATGGCAAACTCATTATTTCCAAGTTCTGCCAATTCCAAGTATCATTTATTTCGTTACTTTGTTTAGTTTCTTCAGTTCCTCGCATGTTACTGGGGCCAACATTTTGGCACTCTACTTTAGTTGCAATGACCATCTGGAAAGCCCAGCCCCACCACACTTTGATCACAACGAGTGAATTTCTCTTGCAGAGAGACTGTCCGGTTCGGATAGCGCTCATCTCGACAAGCACATTGAGAAGACTTCATTGAGAAGGAGATTTGTCTCGTTTTGTAATTTCTTTTCTTTTGCGCTCATTCTGCCAACATTTTCATTCACTTTTGAAATCTTTAGTTCCGATACTATAATTTCGAATAATCACGAAAAGACCTTTCTCTTAAAAGATGTCTATCTCAAAGGCGAATATATTATTGTTTCTCCTTTGTGAAAAATGTATTTTAACTCCTGGTATCTTCTTTCCGCATAACAAAACACCTCGCTGCTCGTGATTTGTAAGTAGAAAGGTCTGCTCAAAAAGCTAGGGATCTTTTTCTTAAGAGAAATTGTTTCGTGTCGGTTGTTCTTTGGGAAGAGAATCTACCTTGGAACGCTCTTTCGAGAGATGCACTTCTTAGAAACTGCGCTCTTATGTACTGTTAATAAAAACACGGTATGACAGAATGGTCATATTATTTATACCCCGGACGCAGTTAGACTTGTCTGCGGGTGTCTTCAAGTGCGGAAGTCATTGAGGCCTAAAAGAGAAACGCTGAACTGGGACTCATGAAAGTAAAGCCGAACCGCACTTGGAAGTAATTTTGCACTAATGTGAAGTACTTTCACATAACAGTGTAATATATACTTATTAAGTTTTTCGTTAATTATTTGAAGTATACATCTTTTTGTAAAAAACGTTGTTTTCGATGGTAAGTGGAATTTTGGTAATATTTTGTGTGTATATTTTTACGGTCGGAGTGTTAATCCTGCCAAAATCGGAATTTTCTTTCCTTTATAAGTGAGTGCATCTCTGACCGGAATCCCGATTGGCGTCCGTAGTAGGTCTCCTGCATAACGTGAGGTACTTAGTTTTAGGTAGATACGCGGAAATTCGAAAGGAAATGCTGCTCATTGTATGAAACAGCACGGAACTGTCATAGATTGAAAGTCTACTTCATAGATTGAAAGTTACTGTCATAGCATTGAAAGTCTATGTCATAGCATTGAAAGTCTACTGGGATAGCATTGAAAGTTTACTGTCATAGCATTGAAAGTCTATTGTCATAGCATTGAAAGTCTACTGTTATAGCATTGAAAGTCTACTGTCATAGCATTGAAAGTCTACTTCATAGCATTGAAAGTCTACTCATAGCATTGAAAGTCTACTCTCATAGCATTGAAAGTCTACTGTCATAGCATTGAAAGTCTAATGTCATAGCATTGAAAGTCTACTGTCATAGCATTGAAAGTCTACTGCCATAGCATTGAAAGTCTACTGTCATAGCATTGAAAGTCTACTGTCATAGCATTGAAAGTCTACTGTCATAGCATTGAAAGTCTACTGTCATAGCATTGAAAGTCTACTGCCATAGCATTGAACATAGCATTGAAAGTCTACTGTCATAGCATTGAAAGTCTACTGTCATAGCATTGAAAGTCTACTGTCATAGCATTGAAAGTCTACTGTCATAGCATTGAAAGTCTACTGTCATAGCATTGAAAGTCTACTGTCATAGCATTGAAAGTCTACTGTCATAGCATTGAAAGTCTACTGTCATAGCAATGAAAGTCTACTGTCATAGCATTGAAAGTCTACTGTCATAGCATTGAAAGTCTACTGTCATAGCATTGAAAGTCTACTGCCATAGCATTGAAAGTCTACTGCCATAGCATTGAAAGTCTACTGTCATAGCATTGAAAGTCTACTGTCATAGCACTGAAAGTCTACTGCCATAGCATTGAAAGTCTACTGTCATAGCATTGAAAGTCTACTGTCATAGCATTGAAAGTCTACTGTCATAGCATTGAAAGTCTACTGTCATAGCATTGAAAGTCTACTGTCATAGCATTGAAAGTCTACTGTCATAGCATTGAAAGTCTACTGTCATAGCATTGAAAGTCTACTGTCATAGCATTGAAAGTCTACTGTCATAGCATTGAAAGTCTACAGTCATAGCATTGAAAGTCTACTGTCATAGCATTGAAAGTCTAATGCCATATAATTGAAAGTCTAATGCCATATAATTGAAAGTCTAATGCCATATAATTGAAAGTCTACTGTCATATAACTGAAAGTCTGCAAAATGGCGCGGAATATTCGGAGGTAGGCGTTGGCGAGCGTGGTCTTTCAGTTGGCAGCGAAGAGGAAGTAGTGCGCGAGGAGGCCGAGGGCGTAGGCGAGCGCGACGGCGAGGGCCGCGCGCGCGGGCGAGCTGCTCTTCCCGCGGGCGCCGGGCGAGGGGAAGGGGGCGTGGCGGCGGGCCGAGCGGGCCGGAGGGGCGGGGGCCCGGCGGGCCGGGGGCGGCGGCGGGGCGCGGGGCGGGGCGGCACGGCGCGGCGGGCGCCACGCACGGCGCGCCGCGGCGGCTGGGCGCTGCTGTGTGGCTGTGTGACCAACAAACAAACAAGACAGCAAACACATACTGACACTTAAGTTAGAGGTTAACATGGCTTACACTCCCACGCACTCACACGCACACCACTTCTATCCTTTTTTATAATCGGTTTGAATTTTCGATGCTCAGACAGGAGATCATGTGGCGTTTAATAGTTATAAACCACTCTTATAGAGGTAAAATGAAATTTCAAGCTTCTTGTTTCTAAATGATAGACTTTTTGTGGTTGAACAATATTGCGACGCCACTGTTCTGTAACTCAATTAATTTTGCAAACAGCAAGACAATTAAAGTTAAATAAGAAATCAAGTTTAATAGAGTCTCACTGAATCAAATTACAAAGCTTTGTTTAATGTTTAGTTTAACTTTAAGAATGAAGCAAATGGGATGAACAACGAAGCACTTAAAGGAGTTTCGTCCTCATCTTGAACACACGAGGCTTCAAGTGTTTGTCATTATGTAGTTTGGAAACGTTTAAATGCAAATAAATTGCGCTTGGTGGTCATAAATTTGGAATACACAATTTTTCGTTTCCTCGGTACGTTTTCACGAGTCAAATAACATAAGGGCTCTATTTTGAAAGAAAGCCCAAGCACATTACGAAATTCCAAAGAATTTATTTAAAACAAATGAAAATTAAATAACCGCAAATATCTGTAATTTTCCGGAAAATTCACAAGAAAGTATCATTCGAGCTCGTAGAGAAAAAGGTCGCGATTATAGAGTTTTTCACTCAAACTGTTGCTACTGATTTCTCAGCAAAATATTCTCAGACAATATTCGAATTTCGTTTAAAAAAATTCTTTTTGTTTAGTATTACAATTTTAAATATTTATTTTTCAACTTTGCAAGTATACTATACAACTTCATTTTAAAACCTATTTTTGAGTACAGGCACTCACTACATTCATTCACATACATCACAGTTATACGAGGTCATTAGTGGAATAAAAACACTATTCCTAAAACTAATACAAAATACCCATACCATTCAGTATAACTGAGTACAGAATGATTTTATTATTACCATTATTAATCAAAGTGTAATTAGGTGATGGCTACAAAGAAAAAAATGGTGAGAAATGTATTAACAACGGAATCATGCTGTCTTCTCAAAAACTGTTGGCACTGCAAAAAAAAATTTTTTTTGAAGAAATGCAAAATGTTTTTATATGCATGAAATCATATGATTGAAATGAAGCGGGTGCCTCTTTATCATATTATATATGCTAAACATAATATTTGTTAGTTCACTTGTGTTAAATTCATAGTTCAAAATACCCATGGTATTTGTTTTATTATGAATCAGAGAATATTTCTGCATGCGTAGGTTGAATAAAAAACTTGTTTGAGAAGCAGTTTTCAATCTCAGAGAACCTCAAAAAATGAGTATATTGTAATTGTCTTAGTATTAATGAATTCTTTATTGGTTATAAATGACAGTTCGATTTTAGATTGATATTTTAGCAGTTTCTTATTACTTTTCTAATTTTCTAATTTAACCTTTTCTTATTACTTTTTAATTTTCAAGTGCCACTAGAAATACTTCAAAAATATCAATTGATAATATAAAGTTATGTTAAAAAGCTGAAAAATCAACCCCATTTCCTAGGATTGCATTTCTTGGCTGAAGTTTAAGAAGTACAGTTCAGGTTACTTTAAATTATATGACCATAAAAGACAATGCAGTATTGAGCAGTAATGAATGATAAATTGCAAGTGAGAGATGGCTTGTCGAAATATTGTAACAAAGTGAGTGCTCTGATGATGGGCTTGGAGCAGTCTTCTTGCTCAAGCTGTGGAAAGTGCTGCGTAAAAGAATAATGAAAATACAACATGAAAATAGTAGAACATTTTAAGCAAACGGATTGTTTCGCTATGAATGCTTGTGTTGTATAGTGCGCCAGGAAAGTCTCTCTCTACTAAGCCGATTCAGAGCCTCCTATTAAAAAATGAATTTACGTTGGCAGCAATCACATCACTGGGAAATAAGTGATGGAGACATCTGCTGTGACTGTGATGAGTACGGCATTTACGGTTTCTTTTGTTACAAGCTGCAGCTCGTATTACCAACATAATTTATGTTGCTAGCTCTCACCATCAAGATAACACTGCGAAGAGACTTTCCTGTCACGTTCTATTTTAATACAGTCATTTTGACGAGCAAAATATATGGAAAGTGACTTGTTAAAGAATGAGCATGCTTTTTAATAGCGTGAGAACTCTCAAACGGTTTAAGTAATAAGATATCGCCACACCGGACTGTCTTTGTCGTATTTTGACGCAATGTTTTCTGTGGATGTACAAAATTTTTACAATTATTTTATCGTCCAAAGAAACTAGATTGAATGAAGTTCATGAGAGTCACCAAGGCTAATTGAAATCGTAAGCATCCTCGGGCAATGTCATGAGATAGCACTTGCGTATCCAGGTGACGTAGCGTCTAAGAATGAAACGAAAACTTTTCGGACTATCTGTAGCGATCTGAGCTGATTCGCTCGGCGCAATTGACCGGAAGCGGAAGTCAGAAAGGCCACAAAGGTGGCAAACCAGCTTGAGTGGGCGGCATCGCCCGGACGGCCGAAAGGAATCCAACAAGTTATAGTTATCTCATTTTGAATAAACCGTCGCAAATTTACATCTTCCTACGTGCACGTTTCACATTCCGTTTTCCACAAGCATTCTACTATTTTGTGTTGGTCCTTGGCGGAGGAATGACGTTGTGTCACAGGAATGTCCTTGCAAGCTGCTATGATGTGATGGCGCGCCGATTTTCGTCAGTACGGCGTCCCGGAGGGGGGGAGTCCCCCCTTGTCCTCATGAGGATGCAGTGAGGCAAGCACGGCGTGACGGCCTTTGCCTGTGCTCCTACTGAAATACCAATGGCAGAGACACAGAGACAGCAAGGTAAGAAATAGATTGCCAATTAGTGGATATTCTGGTCAAAACTCAAGTGCATTATCACACTTTTGACGTGTTTTCTTGGAATTTGACGGTAGATTTTCCCCTCTTATGAACTAATATTTTTCAGTTCAATGAACGTATTTTATTTTAACTATTTTTCTAGGGGCAGGTCGAAAAGTTCTTATAACATAAGTTGACAGAAATGATCATTTCTGTCAAATCATTTCTATGATCACAAAGACGTTCATCAATTTAATAATGTAGAAGTCATTTTGTTTGACGTTTATTTTTCAAATGTTCCGTACAATTACTCAATACTCAATTTTTCTCAATACCCACAAATACTAGATTGCCAAAGAAATATTACTGTATCAATACCGCACACCGACACTAAAAATATATGAACCTAATGTTATTTAACATGGAAGGAAATATTTCAATTAATTAACATAGTGAAGAAAGTTTCTTACGTTTTAAGTACTTTTTAAAAAAGAAAATAAAAATGATGTTATTAAGTATGACATTCATAGACTATTTTATAATTAAACAAGTTCACTTTTAAATTCATGAATTTTCTATAAAGAGATACTGAAATAATTTGAAAGAACATATTTAAATTCAGTTTTACTCATTTGTTCTACGGAGAGCAAAACTGGCCCCAATATGGAGAGTGCATCTCTTTGGGAGAACACAATTGCCTAACTTGCAATCTAGTAAAAATGAAATAAGACATAATCCATTCAGCTCAGAAAATGAACTATTTCCAAGTAAAGTAAATTAATAATGTTGTAACATTCTTATGAAATATTTTACTCACAAATTTCTTCTTATTACCAGGGATTAACTCAAATTACGCGGAGAGCATGGATTACATTTCGTCGCATGATTGTGACTGGATTTCCGGGGGCACTCGATTTAAGGTACCGTTGCAGCATCGCAACATGAGAGGGAGAAGTCCCAGATTAATGGTCCAACATTCAGAGAAGGAGCCAAGACATTCTGTGAAGTGGGAAAGCAACGTTCTGTTGGGAGAAAAGACCTTTAACTCGACCGAGGGTCGTCACGCTACACGGAGATTTCATCGTCAGAACTTCCTTGAGCCGAATAGTATTATCATTTATTTCCATACATTTCAAGATCTTTTCATCGAATAAGTAAATTCAAATCACAAGTCCACTTAATTACCCTTTTGTCGTCTTGCAATGGTACCTGTTCACGAAACCTTCTCTCATTAGTATTTCGATAGCGTTTTGAGAAGAACAAACGAAATAACTTGAATAAATTAAACTTTTCTACATAGCAAAACATGTAGTACTCAGTAATTGAGAACGCCAATGATAATAGTGTAATTTCACCATAACTATATCATTTAAAAAATTGTGTTCACACAAACTAATACATACGAGTATAATATACTTTCTTCTTGGAATGCTGTTCAAAGTATCGATATAAGTTGAATGCGAACCAGAAATGTCGAGCAGTTCGTATTTCTGTCCATAAAGGCTATTCTGGCTGGTGTTAAATGAAAGGAATGATGGGATCTGAAGAACTTAAGCACAGAGAAGAAATTAGAAATGTTATAGAAGTAGAGTTAGAAATGCACTAGTTTATTGGGCCCTAATATCAATTTCATATACAGCAGAAACGCAATTTCAAGAATTGGTCACAAATAGTGATCCCGAAATAAATGTGTTTTTCTGAATCCTCTTAATACATTTGAGCGCCAACAACTATATATTCATTTTACATGTTCAGGGTAACCCAATTCCTTTCGGAATTCTAGTGAACAAAGATTCGAAGGGCCCTTTGCATGTGTGATCACGAACACTCAAAAGCAAACAATAGTTCGTGCAGACAAATTAGAAAAAGACCCGATTTATCAAAAGAATGTCTGCAGTTTAATTTATCGAGGAACAAACACACTGTCCATGCACTTGCATCAGTCGCAGCCATAGAATGTAGTTAAGCCCTTTTCCGTCGCCGCTGAGAGTCGTGGGCCGGGCCGCTCTCCCACGTGGGAGCGCAGGACCACTCGGTGGTCGCAGAGGGGGGGCGGTGGTGTCAGTGGTCGGGTCTGCAGTCGGTCGCCAGTCGGGAAGCGGGGCGTCTCAGCCACGAGGCTGTGGGGAAGGGCGGGCACGCCCGAAGGAGAGGCGATCGCCAACGCTGACGGAAACAGCGCGAATGAGGAAAGCTAACATGGAGTGGGGGAGCTTGCGGTAGGAACGGAACGGATCAAGGCACAGAGAAATAAAGCAACAAGGAACCCAGAGTAGCCTAATGTGGTGGGTCAAGAGAGGCAGCATGGCGGATTGGAGCGGGGTGGGCGGGGCTAGGCGGGAAAGGGGCAGATTTGGAGGGGCAGCGCTGATGTTAGCTTGGTGAGTTATATTTCCCCATCTCCGCCAGCGCAAGGAGTGAGAACAGAATTTCCATTTTGAACTACGTCTATTGAATGCTACGATGATTTATATTAACACACAACGCTTACCATTGTTTATCGAAAAATGTACTCAATCAACGTAACTGCTTGTATTTAAACAAAAGAATTTGTGCAATATATATAAATGTGTACACTGGCAGTAAAACATAGAATAAATATTAAAATACTGTATATCAATTAGAAACGTATAATAATTGAGCGAGCAACAACTTCGTTTAAAATTTTTTAGATAATTAAAACTATTCTGAAACGGTAGTTTTCTAACTTCTTTAATCGATAAGGGTTTTTAACCATCAACGGAAGAATCAGACTTGGATAACCTTGCCATCATTTTAAATTCCATAAATACTGTTAAGATGTTAGATAACCTTGCCTTCATTTAAATTCCATAAATACTAATTAAATAAATACTTTTTGTCATTTGAATAACCCAGATAGCGTTTCCACCATACTATCAAGTCCCTTCCTAACGTCCATCTCCACATTTTTCAGAATCGTGTACATGAAGTAATCTACCGCATTGCGATACAGATTCTCAAAACTATTTTAATCATTAAGTTCATTTTAAAAATGTAGTTGGTTAACGAGGTTTTTAAATAATTTATACATTGACGAAACTTACGTTGGTATGTGGAAGTGGAGGTTCCGAATAATACAAAACTTCATAACAACACTACAAATTAAATTGGTATTTCGGTGTTTATCGACACTCATTTTATCAATTTGTGGATCTAAAACAACCAGCACTTTACCATAGATGATTGCCTACATTCAACTTTTTGGCATTTACTCGAGATTTTTTTGTTTACTAAATTTTGCAGTAAGTAAAAAAGTTGGTGGGTGCTTCACCATTATCGTTACACGAAGTAAATTTAATGGATTCTGTGAAAACATTTATGAGTGAATAATTCATACTCCTTGAAAACTTTATCTCATTTTTAAATTTATTACAATCGATTCATTACGAATCGATCCGCTTCCGCCCTGTGCAGCGTCCGGAGGGCCCCGGGGGGGGCGAAGGGAGGGGGGCGACGGTGACGCCCTGGTACGGCGGCCAATCGATTGCCCAAACCACCCGCCCCGCCCCGCCCCGCCCCACCCCGCCCCGCCCCGCCCCGCTCCACCCCCGCGCCGGCTACCGATCAGTGGCCAGAAATGACATCAAACGCCTGGAGCAGTGCGCATTATTCCCACGAAGCGTTTCAAAGACGCGTTTTTTATGTTTAAAAAGAATAAATAAATATAAAATATTTATTAAAATCAATGTTTCAATTTGTTCGTCCATCAAGAAGGTTTATTTTGGATGAATGAGATATGATAGTTCATTGAAGCAATACTTGTCATAGTGAAGACATTACATGTCGTACTACTAGTTGAGAGGCAAAGTGTTTTGGCTCTGGCTGGCGTGAGGTGGTTGGTGGTGGTGGTGGTGGGGGAGTGCCCCCGAACAGGTGGGTCTCCCGCGTGACTTCTCACTCCTTCGGCCTCACCACAGAGCCTCTTGCCACACGGAACGGATCTCATTAGCAAGTCATTCCAAGGAGCCTCGTGGAATAAATCGCGAGGACCCATTTGACTCCACCAGTTGGATAGCAACTGATTTGACTTCAGCAGTAAGTGGTTAGACGTTCAGAGAAGTCAAACAATGACCGTCCTGCAAGTTGTATGTTGCTTGTTGATAGCTGTAGAATACAAAGATCTAGAACTTTCGATAGTTCATAAACATTTATTTTTTTGAGGTTTAGGGTTCATTCCAATGCTGAGGACATTGAGGCATACGAGTAATGATGTAATGAGTAGATATAGAATAATTATTATGAGGTGAAATGAGACGCAGGAAAGAACGGGAGAACCCCAAGAAAACCTTGTGGAACCTCGCTTTGTCCTCTACAAATTGCACGTGGATTTCCGGGAGGGATCGACTCCGGTCCCCCCAATGGAAGGCGTATCTACTAAGTAACAACCCCTTTCAGAAACTATATTTTTTGTGCAACCAATAGTCATAGAATTGATTCCTTCTTTCAAACTGTATATAGCGCGGAGAGGGTTAATTCTGTAAAAAACTACATGAAAATACTATTTAAAACATTCCACATACATGCTTTTATTGATAACAGTTAAAATGAACTTTTCGGATAAGGGGAAGGATATTTATAGGTTATAGCGGCCCGCAGACATTTTCAGATTTCTAGTTAATAGTGTACTTCTACTGTCGATCGCGGCAGAGAACGGAACATCTAATCGTCAACCTCCGGGCAACATGCTCTGGGGCAATGAGCCTCGGACAGTGGGGACTCGAGGCAAAGTCTCCTTCCCTGTTCACCCGTCTCATATTCGTTACCGCCTCCATCGGCAACACTCCTTCCTCTGCCCCAGTAACTAGGCAATTCAGTGCATTAAATTCCTTCCCAATGTCACCGCTTTTATTCGATTATATCGTTCGTAAGCTGCAATAGTGGCACAACTGAAAAAATCAGGTATTGAGATGAAAGAGTTTGTGTTGAAATGCATCATACGTCATACTTCTTTCATACTTCTGCCATTTGTTGGTGGTAGACTGTACTGGAAGATATGCTGCTGCTGGTGGTGGTAGGTAGATCAATCTGCAATTCTGGAGTGCATTCACTCAAAAATCGTATTTTTTATATTTGTGTCATTATTGTAGACCACGGCCGATATAAGCTGCATACTTCCAATATTTTCTTCACAGATCATTCTTTGCAAATTAATTTTCAATCCAGTTGGGTATAATTTCATACAGTTTTCAATGTTTTTATTTTTTAATGTGTGTCTGTGCTTGGACCATATCAGAAGAGCGAAATGATTAATTTCGCATTTGTTTAGCCTACCTACATCTGTTATCCACAAGGCTCATATGAGTTGCGTAATACGTTTTTTATGGTAATGCGTTTCTAACGTCATGTTTACTACGATGAAAGATTTTCCAATTTACGAAAGCTATGTGAAGTGTCATGGATCTTTAATATACTCATCGTGATTAAAACAGTAGCATTCGGAAAGACAAAGTGGAGAGCACTAATATTCAGCTAGCAGGTAAGGATCACCAAGAAGACGAAATTATTCCAATTTAACATTTGAATTAAACATGTTTGTTGCGCTACAGACAAATATAATGTCTATAAACATGTCATCAATCCGCCGTGTTTGCGAACGCTATCTCCAAGATGTCACAGCCATCATAGAGTTGTATAGGCCTTTAAATTGTCCTGCGATAAAAATGCAGCTTCAATTTTTGCGTCCAGATGAGACGTGTGTGCCCGTGGATAAGCGAGCCTTTTGAAACGGGACAGCTTCGGCTAGCAGAACCTTGGGCTGTCAGAGTGCCCGATATGAAAACGAAAGACGATAGGGTATCACACGAAATATCATTCCAACGTCTAGATATTAAGCTGCCAGGGCGCAGTTACCGGGCCTTCCATTGCATTCATTCGTTGTTACTTAAGCAAACTGGGACTCTCGCTTCAAATATCCGCTGCCATTCTGCTTGTTTCCCCATCGTCCTTCACAAAACCACTGGAGTACTTGGCGGCGCTTGGTGCATTGTTAAGGCAGCCAAAGTGGACGGGGTGTAACTCGACTGCATCATGCAGGCGTCTTTCAACGGAAGTATCTCTCGTAGGACTCCACTCTGCAGACGTTACTGTTCACTGAATGACAGCACTTTTGACATTTCCGACTATTTGAGATTCTTGAAACATCCACCAATCCTATGTTCCAGAGGTCCTACATATGTGTGCAAATTGGCTCTGAGTACCACCGCCAACAGCGCCCGATTGCAATTTGCGGGTGACTGACGTGGTGTGCCGTGCGTCGAAATGACCATCCAGCCTCCCGCAGCAAGTGGGATACGCTTCAAACATATTTAACAGCTCAAAGTGCTCTTTATCTCATTCCGAGTCATATTGTACTTTGCAGTGATGTTATCGACATGATAACTGGCGTTGCAAAACAAAGCATGCACAATGAGGAGCTCTTATGGGTAGTCCAGCCAGCCAGCCTGCCAGCGGACACGCCATTCGGCCCTGGACACGTGCGCGGTCGAGCGTGAAAATGCAATCATTGACACGTTTGATGATGTGAAACTTACCCACCGAGTTAGTTTCATTTTGCATGGTTCCTTCTGTGTGCTACTATTTTCATAACAATGAGTATATATGCATCCCCTAAGGAGTGAAATTAAGTTTTCTCTCTTAATGAAGACCAGCATTTGAAAGTGTGTATATGGAGAGGCAGTGGATAATTCCGAGATAAATCACAAGTGAGGGTTTCGCTTTGGAGTTAATATAGTACTTCGCTCCGTCACCTTCCGATGGGGAGGCATGGATGGGATGGAGTACAAAGAAAGGGGGCAGTGAAGGGAATGGGAGAGGGAAGCGGGGGAGAGGCGGGGGAGAGGCGGGGCGGAGGCGGGGCGGAGGCGGGGCGGAGGCGGGGCGGAGGCGGGGCGGAGGCGGGGCGGAGGCGGGGCGGAGGCGGGGCGGAGGCGGGGCGGAGGCGGGTTCTGCAGCCAGGCTGCCAGGTACTTTGGTCAGTCTCGGGGGCCCCAACGTCAGAGGTCATGAGCTAGAGGGCGCGATCTTAGCGTGTTTTGCAACTTCATTTGCAATTCAAACCACCCCACAACCGGCAGGTGTCCATGGCAGCCTTATGGGGGAGTCTAACTGCAGTTCCCACGTTAATAATGTCCTATTTTCAGGAATATTTTATGGTTATCTAATCTCTGCGGAAAAAGCCATAAGTGATATACTGACTACCGATTTGTGGGTGTATGAAGTGCTGTTTGTTATGGAAGAAATAGAAAATTTACATATTTTTTTAGAAAGAATCCATCTCGAGCAATGCGTGGATCTTATTTCTTTTGCGAGTATTCTTGTAAATTGTAATATGTAACAAATGATTCTGCCAGAGGGGAATATGAATATTTGCAAATAAAATCAATAGACTGATTAACATATGAAGAAAATAGTTTTATTTTTATTTTTAATTGCAACCTAATGATTTTTGTTTTTATTATTTCGAATTCTATACATCATTCATTATTGTAATGAAATAACCTTAATGTCTTTAAATATGATTATGGAGGGGGACAGAGTTGGGGGAAGTTCCAACCAAAACTAAAATAGATAAAATCTACAATATCTAAATGAACAGAGCGCAAAAATTATAAAATGCAAAGTTTTTCAGCTATACCATTATTTTACTTTAAAAAAATCGTTACTTTAGGATTTTTTGTATAATTTTCATACAGTTGTAATTTTTTAATAATAGTAGACTAATAATAGCAATAATGTATGAAATTCGTTTTCCTTCCAAATTGTCACATTAATTAGGCGCGGGGCCGATTTAACAAATTGTTTATCCGGAGACTGATCTCTTTTACGTTAATGCGGCAGAATCATGCTTTACCTCAGTTTTCTGGCGTAATATAAACTTGTCAATTTATTGTTAAGCGCATTCCGGTGAGAGCTGTCGCCCCCAATGCCCATTTCGGAGCGCTAGGTGCGGGCCGACCAAGGCCTCGCACAAGCGCGGAATGCTGCTCAGCGCGGGGCGGGGGTGGGGGCGCGAACGGGGGCGCGGGCGGGCCTAGGGCGGGGCGGGAACGGGACGGGGCGGGAACGGGGGCGGGGACGGGGCGGGGACGGGGCGGGACGGGGCGGGGCGGGACGGGGCGGGGCGGGGCGGGGCGGGGCGGGGGACGGGGCGGGGACGGGGCGGGGACGGGGCGGGGACGGGGCGGGGACGGGGCGGACGGGGCGGGGACGGGGCGGGGACGGGGCGGGGACGGGGCGGGGACGGGGCGGGGACGGGGCGGGGACGGGGGCGGGGGCGGGGGCGCGGGCAGGGCGGGAGGGGGCGGAGGTGGGGGCGCGGGGGGGCGAGGGCTACACACGCCACCTGCCGTCCGGTCATGGCGGGGCGGGGCGGGGCGGGGCGGGCCAGGGCGAGAACGAGCAGGGGCGGGGGGCGGGCCCGAGGATTGATGGCCGACAACGCCCCCTGGCCGCTGCAAGAAACCTCGAGAGCCCCGCTCACCCTGCAATCGCGTGACGGGCTCGCGTGGTCGCACACCTAATTATTTTCCAGGGGCCGATCTATTAACGCTCATTGGCGTTTTTAGTTCCCGGTGCCTTACCTTTGGAAGCGAAGCTAGGATTTTACAACCGTATTTTAAAGAAGTAGAAACATAAATCAATATTATTTTATAATTGCCTATAATATCCTAGCAATTTTATTGCAGTTTCTGAATTTCAAATATTTGTTCTCAATTGGACAGTTTTAAGACCTAAAAATATCTTACAGCAAAGTGATTGCTCTACAATCGAAGATACTATGTCATGTAAAACGGGAGATAATTTGAAGAAGAAGAAAAATCGCTACAGCCTGCCCAGATAACGAGTTTCATCGTCAGCCAGAAATTGCAGCGGGCGAGTAGAATTTTAGGGCTCTTCAAAACTCACTTTGCAAATGGGGGAGCGGTGGGTTTTTTCGCTTATCAAGTTCACGATGAAACAGTTTAGTCCCAATTAATTAGCAAAAGATCATGGTAATCAAATTTAAGAAATACCAAGTGCCGCAGGGGGAAGCGGGAGAAAGTGAGTGTGGTCGTGACGGGGGGAGGGAGGGTTGCGAAGTGCGCAGTGGGGGATTGGGGCTCTCAGAGGAGCAGCGCTGCTGTCGCGATCGAACCGAGGGCTCCACGAAGTTCTGGCTCCACGCTTGTGGGGGGGAGGGGAGGGCGAGATAGCGGCGCTCGTTAACGCCGCGGAGGCTTATCTGGAGAGCGGAGCCAGAGTGATATCGACTGTGAGAGGGGGGCGCTTGGGTTCGGCTCATGGGCGGGGGAGGGCATTCAACGGGCCGAGACCGGCTGCGCTGAGCTTGAGGGGCGTTGATGCAATGACTTTTTTTATTTGCATTCTCCATGTGGGAAGTTTCTCACATTTTCAAATGATCGATCAGCGTATCGAAAGGGAGTAAAAATGTAATAAAGGCAATGCTGTGTGAGAAACTTAACAAGCTCAGAAAATGATGTAAGGAAATTAGTTATTTCAAACGAACTCAATCCCTCACGATAATAACTACAAAAACGTGACGGACTCTAAAATTTCCGTTGTCGGACCCAAAGGCGCATTGCAGAAAGCTGAGCGAAGCGCTCGGAGTCCGGGGTGCACTCGCTAAGGCCCCGGAGCGCGCTGTGTGCTTACGCTGCTATAAAGGCTTTTCTCGCTTGCGAACTTCTTCGCCGCCGCTCGACTTCACAGAATAATTCACTGCTCATTCTGCGGGTGTGAATGCACAAGAAGACTAAACTGGCTTGCTACTTACTCTAGCTACTAGGCTTATGAGAAAGACTGGGTTTGTAACCGGCCAAGAAGCCCAATTTGAGGAAATTTTCACGACAGAAAATCTCATGTGGGTTGTCTGTCGATACAACTTCCCGTTGTGAGTACTGCCTGTGCGGAGTCAGCCCATAAGGACTGATAAAACTGGCCGTATAGAGTCGTCTTAATAAACGGTTCAAAATGAGAAATATATTATTTAGACTTTATTATATAATAAAGTTGATAACTTTTTAAACTTCATAATCTTATAAATATTATAAATTTATAACTATTACACATATAAATTTATAATAACTATTATATATAATTAATAAAAACTATTATATATAAATTTATATTAATTAATATTATAAATTTAAAGAATTATAAACTTTTTTCACAATACATTTGGCGAATTGATCACATTTAAAGGGGAATTGATCACAGGGAAAGGGGCGAATTGATCACATTACAATGCATCCCTTTATTCGTTTAACAAAAAAACCTCCACGGGAAAGTTTATCAATACGTAAATCTGTAAGAATTGCGAGACTTTTTATTGAAAATATTGCTTAATTAGCTATATTTTAAATATTGAACATTTCTCAAAATTATTTCTAAAAAACGTAGTCAGTCTTAAAATGCCTATTGGATTTAAAGTTGTTTTTTTGACGAGAAGAAGACAATATAATTCATTCTAAAATCGTTAACATCAGCATCCAGTATAATTAGGTAAAAATATATTTGCAATGTGTTTCAAAATTTAATCAGCAATCACAATCACATTTCGAGAACGTTTATTTGAAATGTTTTTTAATTTGAAGATTATGTATTTGAGGCAGTTTTTGTTTTACAAAATCACTCACAGCGGCTATAAGAAGTGTAAGATGAAGGCAGTTGATATTAATGCAAAGTGACAATATAAATAAATGAAATATTCGTCGCATTTGTAACAATTCTCTCCTCTAGTTCTGTCTCATGGTGTACCCGCAATGCACACGAGACACTTGGTATACTTTTGTCAAAATAGTAGGTCATGGCTGACATTAAACAAGATCTAAATGTTACAAATAGTAAGAAGGGTAATGGTGAATGATATATAATAACATTCTCATAACGCTAGCAATTAGATCAGACGGGGTTTGTTGCGAGGAATAAATATAGTCAAGAATATGTAAGCGAGTTTATCAACCAAATTTAATAACTGAAAATGGTGCGTCCCAAAATGCAATATTTAATTCCGTTGAGAAACCCTTCCCTTCCTAGTGAGGTCAAATATTGCATTTCGTGACTCACCGCTCAGTGCTCAGGCACACTCGCGAATCCCATTTCTCTGTTCTAAATGTGATTTGTCGTGCATAACTGCTTCTCAAAGGACATTCTTACAACTCGAGTCCCCTTCTTTGCTTCCACAGTTATCAACAAGTTCTACTTCGTAAATTCAGTATCATCACGAAGCGAGATGCCAACTTGCAAGAAAAACTTGTCGCTCCACTGCAAACGCAACAAGTCTCTTCCAATCGCGGCAAAACTGCTCAAAGAGAATTTCTGCGCTGACTCGCCCCATTACAGACCAGTGGCGAATCCTGAACATTATCTTAAGTATACCGCACTTTATGAATGCTACCTCTACCGTTGTCTTTAATTTTGAGCTTTTCTGAAATCATAATACTATGAAATTCCGTCCTTAATAATTGCTCTATAAGAGAATTACATAACCCACTAACTTCTGTATCATTGGCACACTCCATTTTCACAAAAACTTGAGAGAAGCGTAACATACAAACGACCAGAGAAGGACTGTTTACCGCAATATTTTGCGGTGCCTACCGACCGTCCAGACGCGCATCCTCCCCTCTCCCCGCCCTTGAAACATGAGGAGCCCTTTGTCATCGCGGCTGGCATGCGGTGCCTTCGCCTAGGCTAGGAAATTTTCTTGACAGCTTTAAGAACTGTTTGAAACTTCTCAATTTACCGCACTTCCTGGCGCTTACGGACGCGGAAGACTGACTGGCTCTCGGTAGCAAAATAGTTATTTTGAATTCTTGGCTGTCTGGGATTAGCCGCGTCATGGTCGATGGAGCTGACGTTTCGGCCATCTTGCTGTGGCCTTCTTCAGAGCTATACTGCTACCGAGAGGATAGCGTGTCGCAATATATTGGGCGGGTTCGCGCACCCGCCAAGAATTCAAAGACTCCGGCCGCGGAAGCCTACGACTCTACAAACAGTTATTTTTTCTCACCTGTTTTAAAGCTTTCAAAATTTCAAAACTCTTTTTAAAGGATTACCAAACGTATGAAATATTCGTTACACACTTCGAATTATTATGTATATCGGCGGTATACGCTGTGTATCAGAGAATTCGCCACTTTGGCAGACTCACGGAAAGAACACGGAGTGAAGCCATACGAAAGGGCGAGCTTTCATGCGTTTATCCAGCCAGAGCGGCATATGGCGAGGCGATCCGTGTCGTGCTTATTAGAGTCAGCCAGTCCGGCGGAGATAATGGTTGTATTTATGGACTCAACATGCAATCTCCAACACACGCGAGATTGTCAAGAGCTTCATCTACGAAGGTCGTTTATCGCCACACGCGCGTTTTCCTTCATTAGCTTGGCGTGATACGAAGAATCGTGTAGTTATATTACCGAGAAAGAAGAGGCTTTCAACCTGTAAATGTATTATTTAAAAAAAATTAAATTGGTTATACGCAAGTCCTTTTTCTATACTATTCAAATTGATTACAATGTTTTATAAGCTTGTATATCTGGATTGTTAATTGACAACAGTCTAAAATGTTTATCAGTAAGTAGGTTGTGAATGTTTTTATGGAATAAAAACTTACGTTTGTAATCTATTTCATAAGATATTGTCTGATGTCGAGATGAAATATAGTTACTACATTTTCATTTGTTGTTTTATTTTTATACATTTACTATCTAGAAGTTTTAATATAATACGCTCAATAATAGTTTAATATAATACGCTCAATAAAGTGCAATTTAATCTGTCGCTAGCAAAACCGACAACGAAAATGTTATTGTTGACCTAACAATATTATTCTACATTGGTGCACTTGATGAAAATACTTATTTTGAAAGGAAAATCATTTCCATTATTAAATCATTCGCAAATTATTCGATTTGGATTGTACCTTTCCAAAGATGGAATCTTCCAACAATTCCTCGTTTCTCTTTGTTATCCAAAGATAACAAAGCTCCAGCACTTGCTAATCCTATCAGTCTGGGGAGATGTGGGGGCGAAGAGGAAATACGAAGGATTTGTTTGTTTTTTCGTGTTACCGGGCGCGTCAACTGCTTTGGTCATTAGTCCCATGAGTGTAGTACATGTTTTTTCCCGGGAGATGGCGGTGATCTTCCCCCGCCGGATGGCGAGATCCGGCGCCGACCTACCGTCGCCTAGTGGGGTTTCCCCCTAACCAGGACTCTCCCACCAGCGGGGCACCGCCCCAGCCGGGACAAGCTCTAAGCTCCCGACCGGTCTCCCGGAATATGTGGTAGTGTAGTGCATGTTAGTGTAATTGTGTGTGTAAGGGGCAGAGGATAGGACAAGGAAGAGGAAGGACAGATCGCGCGCGGTTCGTGGCTCGTTTGGTAGGGTACTGCTCCGGCATTCGCCTGGTTTGATCGGAGAACCACGGAAAACTACCGATCCGAGCAGCAGGCCGCTAGAATTCTCCTCCAGACAGCGACTAAATTCGACCCTGCTGAAAAGCTAGTGTCGAAAATATGCCGCCGTCAGGACTCGAACCTAGGACCTCCCGGTCAGAGGCGCTGCAAGTGACATCAGTTGATGCACTGAGCTACCGCTCCTGGTAAAAACGAAGGAGTATAGGGAGGAGTTGATAAAATATACAGGGCAAGGAGGTAGCATGGGGGGGGGGATCCGGAGGTTGAGGTTTTGGAGTATATTGGCGCTTGTTCCCTCCGGAATCTGAAGGGAAACGTACTGTTTGACCCCAGTCAGCTTGTTGCAGCGTCTGTTTGGATGCACAGCGCACCCGATGTGAAGTGTCAGAGAAATGCTGATGATCACACGACGAGTGTGCAGCTGTCAACTGGTTGGGAAATCAGGAGGTTAAACGTAATCGTCCGGGTCACTGACACACCTTTCGGCACGTAATTAACTCAAAATACTCTTGAGTTAGGACTTTGTCAGATACATAGGTTGGGAGGTTTAGGATGGGGATCCAACACAATTGAAGCGAGGCGGAGAGGAGCTAGGATGAGAGGGTGGAGGAGAGAGGAGAGGGGGAAAGGTGGCAGCTGAGCGGAAAGCGAGGCAGGCGGCTGCTTATGCAGCGGCAGCGGAGGCGGCGGCGGCGGTGGCGGCGGCGGGGACGCGGCGGCGGAGGCGGGGAGGGGGCGGCGAGATGGCCGTCCAGCTCAAATCCGCCACGCTCGAATAGCCTTCTGGGAGCACAAGCGAAAGAGCTCATGGCGGTCTTACAGTACTCCATTCCAGGGATTTTCATTTCCCAGAAATAAACTACCAAGAAGTATTTACAGATGTTGTAAAACGATCAAAGACCGCATGTTTAGGAGTTTGTTTGGGAAGTAAGCCTAAAAAAACTGAAAATGGACTTATTTTAAATCTCGAATAGAAATATTAAAACTACTTTATTCTAACTCATTTATATCAAACGTGCTTGAAACGGTATATACGAAAAGTATTGTAGTTGAATGATTTAAAATTAATTAAATAAAAATATCTTCAATTATATTTTGGAAAGATACTAGTATGTCTGTAGGTGAACTATGTATAAGTACCTAAAGCTCACATTCGAGGAATACTCTTATATTTTTGCATTTTCTTCGATACTCAGAAAGTTATAAAAATATTTATTGTCGTATAGTATTGGTTTAGAAACATGTTGTAGAAAACTTCTGTGTTGTTCTCAAAAATTTAAAATTAAACGAAATCAACGCTATCCGAAGATATTTGAAAATAAGACATAGTGACTTCACAATACTAGTTTCAAAATTTATGGGCTATCTTAAATGAAGATTTTAAACTTTTTTCTTCGTGGGAAAACAAAGTTGACGAATATACATGTACAAGAGGACAATCAATGTCACGCCTACAATTTTCCAACGATGCACAATCTAAATAAATAAAACATATATATTTAAGCTTGGTTTAGAGAAAAAATGTTATACCACGAAAAGAAAATGTTAGCTTGGAAAGAAACCAAAAAATCGTTTGTTAAATAAAGGTTTGCATTATCGCTCAGAGAGGGACAATAAGGGTCAGAACCGTGCGGTCTCCACGGAAACAGATGTATATCCTTCGACTTACAATGCTACGAAAGGGGGAAGGGAATTGAATTTACCAGCCAATAGAAAACTTACAGCAGCTGAGACGAGTAGGCGAACAATGACCGCCCGTAAAAATTTTGAGGTTGAGGAAACCGATCTTTTGAGGACACGTTGTGTTCATTAACTCTTCATAGAAGGAAAGAAAAGACTGAAAGAAGAGTTAGAGGAAGAAAAATTATGAATAAAAAGATGTGAGGGATGAAAAGGGACCTAGATTGTTTCTGTGAGAACTGGTGCATTGGATTAAGCTGAAATCGGTCTACGGACACGTTGAAAAACTCCATCTGATAACTTTTTACTCCAGCGGTTTGCTGCCTACTTGAATGGTCGCACACCTCTTAGAATTCGCATGATTTTATTTCACACTTGGTAGTAATTGAAGACGAAGTTGACTTAAAACCAAATAAGAATGTCCGACGAATAAACTCAGCATTGTTTTTGATCAACGCTTTCTTGGAGTACAAAAAACTTAAGTAAGATTATTTGTTGAAGGGGATGTATTGTAGACAAATTCTGGGTGAAATTAAAGTATCAAAGAACAGAGCACACGATGTATACGGATCTTCTGAAAGGCACAAAGCGGAACTCAATGTCAAAAAGTTTCAGTCATCAGGAGTGTTTAACGACATATTAGATCATAATTTCAGAGTTGAAGAAAAAAGTAGTCTCACTCACCAGATGACTCCCAGCTTTAGCTTAATTTTGTTCCAATTACAAATAAAACTACATGAAAGTCATTTACGAAAACATAAAATCAGGACACGATGTGATATATGGATATTGGAAACTGTGTCCTCATCACGTTGATATTTATTGGTGAAAGAACGTTTTGGCTCCGTTAAATATGTGTTTATAATCTTGGAAAATACGCAATAAATGATGGGAAAAAAGAGTAAGGCATTTATACAGAGATAAAAACATTGAATTACACAAATGCCTAGAAATATAAAAAATACATGAAAACACTTTACTACGTATTAATAGCAATCACCATCAACGCAAAATATGTGAAATGAAACAAAAATTCTATACATATAAAACAATATATTTATTATGTTAAAATTATTTTAAAAAATGTTGACTTAAAGTTCAATTTACTATAAATTTATAACAAAAAATAAAAGAACAAAAATAAATAAAATTGCTATTGTCTTTGAATAATGAAGACTATGTTAACTCCTAGCACAATTCAGTTCTCCAGCTGCCAATGTTTTCAATCTCCCCCAAATTATTTTGCGCAGATCCTCCTGCACTTCCTTAGTTTCGCTGGTCGCCGCAGAGGCGGTAGGCTGTGGAACATCGTCAAGGGCACGTAGCTGGACGGGCGCGGGGCGGGAGTAGGTGTTATTCCGAGTGTGCAGTTGACATATTTCATTAGCGATAGGGAATTCATGTTCAGTGGATGTAGTGTTAACTCAGAGCGCGCGTACAATAATATTGTCTTTTCCTTCCCGCGTCGTGAGATATGAGCTTTCGCTGAGTGGAGGGTGGGGAGACGTAGAGGTGCCGTTTACTACCTCTAGCTCGCCATACACGAAACCCGCGAAAATACTCACGGAAACGTTTCATTTCCGGACAAAAATTAATAACACGACTGAATGTATTTTTGGGAGCATCTTGAAAAAATAATAATACGAAATGGAATACGAGGTACCAAATGAAATTCGATTATTTTCCGTGAAAAATAATTTTACCAAATAAATTTACAAAAAACAACAAACAAACCATAGTTCATTTTGCCTTCCTCCCTACAGAGAAGAAATTTCAAGTCATTTTATATATTATTACATAGGACATTATATATATATATATATATATATATATATATATATATATATATTATTCCATGTTCACAAACTTCCGAAGTTTCGTTTGGAAGAACATTACCGCGTAAGGCGCGTGGGCGAAGTGTAACATAAGAGGCCATGGGGAACTCGCGAAGAGAGAAAACGAACGGTGCTTCGTCACCTCTTTAATACAAGGGTATTTCCCAGCGGCCGCGATCTGGGAATTTTAGGAACGAATTGGACAGTTTGCATTTTAAATTACTATCGTTAACACTTTTCGTAACATAAGAAATATATCTTTCGATTAAAACATATCTTCAATTTTCTTATGGCATCCTTGAAATCGTATGTCTCTTTTTAATTGGATGGTTTACGCAGTGAAAATACCGAATTTGGGACTTCAAAGTTCTCAAGGCACTAAAAAAATATTATTCCATCATTAACTTCGTACAGCCGCAACACTGTTAGTTTACCTACCGCTTACATACGTCAAAACCGCTGTGAACTACCAAAATTACTGAGCAACGATTTGCGGCCATTGCAATGAACGCAGATTGTTCAGAATAACACGGAAAATGTTGTCCACTCCGATGGCGAACGAAGTAAAACGAAAGACGAATTGCAGTACATCTCAAACAATTTACATCTATTGTAAAATCATGACCGTTAATAAGTAGTAGGATATGGATCACGGGATCGGTCAATTAATGAAATACTTTAGTTTGCCAACGTTTCGGAATATTTAATTCCTTCATCAGGGCTTACAAAAAACACAATCACATGGAAAAAGGACAACTTTTCTGAAGAACAACATTAGAAATCACACAAAAATGCCATGAAAGAAAAATATATACATGAAGACATGAAGAAAAATAATGAACATACATGAAGAAAAACAAACAAATAAAATAAAAATTTAAACAAAAAAATTAATTCTATACTGTATATATAAGCCAAGGTAATATGAACGGTACACACCTTACTAATACATAAACTGGTCAAACATCATGTTCCCTCCAGCCAATTCCAAAATAGAGTTGCTGAAAACATTTTTGTGTGATTCCTAATGTTGTTGTTCAGAAAAGTTGTCCTTATTCTTTGTGATTGTGTTTTTTGTTAGCCCTGATGAAGGAATTAAATATTCCAAAACGTTGGCAAACTAATGTATTTCATTAATTGACCGATCCCGTGATCCATATCCTACTACAATTTACATCTATAAAGACGCCGAAAAACTAAGAGGATCCCGGTCCTGGTACTTGGCGGTGCGGGGGGGGGAGGGCTCTGGCACGGGTACTCACGTGCGCGGGCACTCACCCGCGCGGCGATGGACGTGGTGGGCTTCTCGAGCAGGTCCCACAGGAACTTCTGGTACTGCGCGCACTTGCCGTCGCCGAACTCCTCCTCCTCGCGCTGGCGCAGCGACTCCGCCTCCTTGCGCATCTCCTCGTGCACGTGCTCCTTGCGCTGGTGGTACTTGTGCTGGCAGCACGACTCCAGGTACAGCTCGTCCACGCCCCAGTACTCCAGGTCGTCGCTGAACGCCAGCACGCACATCTCGTCCACCAGGTGCAGCTTGCCTGCGCACCCGTCACGTCACGCTCCGCAACTGCTCGGCGGCAGGGGCGGGGGCGCATGGGGCGGGGACTCACGGAGCGGGGACTCACGGAGCGGGACTCACGGAGCGGGGACTCGGGCGGGGACCGGACGGGCCCACGTCACGCTCCGCAACTGCTCGGCGGCAGGGGCGGGGCCACGGGCGGGGCGCACGGAGCGGGGACTAGGCGGGGACTCGTAGGGGCAGGACTCGTAGGGGCGGGCCCTCATAGGGGCGGAGACTCATAGGGGCGGGGACTCAGAGGGGACTGAGGAGGACTCGTGGGGAGGGACTCAGGGGAGGGGACTCGTAGGGAGGACTCAGGGAGGACTCAGGGGAGGGGACTCCAGGGGGGGACTCAGGGAGGGGACTCGTAGGCGAGGGGACTCACGGCGGGGACTCGTAGGGGCGGAGACCCATAGGGGCGGAGACCCATAGGGGAGGGACTCACAGGGGAGGGACTCACAGGGGAGGGACTCACAGGGGAGGGGACTCACAGGGGAGGGAATTCACAGGGGTGGGGACTCATAGGGGCGGTAAGTCGAGGTCCCACCACCTCGCCATGCGCTTAGATCGTAGTGGGGGAAAGCGCTCCTAGGCGAGGCTTCAAAGTCCAGCGGTCACTTTGACATTCCTTAGATTTGCCAGGTGGCGCGGTCAGCTGTGAGAGTCGTTGTGCCAATGTGGAGCTCGCGTGTTCAAACCGGGTAACTCGAGGCCGATCTTATCAGGCCATCAGCCGACGGCGCTCACAGCCCCAGCGAGTGGCGAGGTCACCTACATTTAACCCAGCATCACGTCCGCCTTGAATACTTAAATAATGCGACCAATGTGACCGTGTAGAAACTCGCTAAAAATTTACAAATATCTGAATTTGAACTTTTAAATTGCTGGAGGAAAGATCATCATTAAGAACCATTTCTTGACGAAAGTATACTAAATTACTGTTAATTTTCATTGGTTTGCATGCAATTTCTAAATTATTATTTTCGCACTGTATCTTGTCTGTAATAGTTTCAATCTGTAATAGTTCTAATCTGATTTAGTTCTGAAACACTTTTCCAAAACTTTTGAGTTGTCTGTGTGGGTGAGAGAGTGGGTAGGCGGGTGAGTGGGCGGGGGCGTGTGGTGTGAGTGGGGGGGGGGTGCGGGGGGTGGGGGCGTGTAAGTAGGCGGGAGGCGTGTGGTGGGCGGGCGGGCGGGCGGGCGGGCGGGCGGGCGTGTGAGTGGGTGTGGGTGTGGGTCGGTGGGTGATGGGGTGTGGGTCGGTGGGTGATGGGGTGTGGGGGGGGGGTGTGTACGGGTGGGTGCGCGCGGCGCTGTGCTTGCCTGTGCGGTAGAAGTTGAGGATGGAGCTGAAGGACTTGGGGTGGCGGTCGAAGAAGTACTCGTTGTCGACGAGCGAGTAGTCGTCGCACAGCTCCGTGATGGCCTCGTGCGTGTTGCACTCGCGGAGGCGGCCCAGGCGCGTGTGCGGCAGTCGCTCCAGGGTTCTCCACAGCACCTGCGGCAGCACACCACCACTGCTCTCGCACTCGCACACGCACGCACACGCAGGACTCTGCCCATACCAAAGTGAGGATGTGTAGAGGCCTTTCCCCCTTCCTAATCTTCGATGTCTTTGAAGAAGGTCCTTTATGGTTTTTTTTATCCTAGATTATTTGTGTCCTTTATGTAGAATAATTTATTTTCTATAATTTTAAGCCATGTGTATGTGCCAGAAGAAAAATAAAGAATCCCTTTGTAGAAATAACTTTCACTATCTGCTTGGCGCTGATAATTAACTGCCAACGTTGAATTCGCGGCGATACAAAACATATCCACTTCTCGTCCCTTGAGAGAAAGGAGGAAAAGAGCTCCTCCTGATTGATTTACTGATTGATTAATTACTCAGAATGCTTCAAAGCTCTGGTCATTGGCACCCATTACATGGAAGGAAATGTGAAGATATGATTTCGCTCGGTCCCTGGCTTTTTGGTGGGGCGTTGCTCCGACACACGCCTGGAAATGATCTGGGAAACCACGTATTTGCGCAGTCGGCTTGCGAATTGGATTCCGACAGGCGCCACCAACTCACTGATTGTGCGCACATCAAGCAAATTGCAGGTGTCCTGTCGGGATCGAACGCGCGATCTCCCAATCACAAGTTACGCTCGATCTTCTGCCGTGAGTCCCGAGCCTCGCCATGACATTGGTTCCTAACTTGTAGATCATTTTTGAAGAGAGCGTTACCACTATGATTTGTAATTTGAGAAACATTAAACGACGAAATCAACAATACTTCCTTGCCCTAATCGTATCCTCATATTATTTCACTTAAGAAACGATGCAAGAACGAGGTAAATATGACAAGCGCTGAAATGCCAGGCTCTGCAGAAATAAGTCAAACTTCGTTGGCAACACTGGAAGCTGAATGTATGGTTCCACGGAAGAAATTACCCTCATTGCAGTTTACGACGGGTGTAAACTTTTGAATCTGTTTCCAAGAACCCTTTGAACAATAATTATCACTTTCAACAACAAACCAAATATTACGCGCTTTCCCTAACTCTACCAACAACACTAAAAGAGTAGCTTGGACCTTAAAAGTAGTACGCAATTCTCATTAAATGTTACGGAAAGAAAATTTTAATTCAAATTAAATGTTTATCATTGCTAAAAATCGCACATTTTTCTTTGTTTCTATGAAGCTTAAATTAATCTGCATATTTCGAACCGCGTGAATTTTACACGCAGTAATTTCCAGAAGTGAAATATTTTTTTGGTACACCGCCATAATAAATGGCATTTCATGACATTACGTCGTTCATAAAACGATGTTTATAGCACAATTTATTACGCTGTAACTTTTTCTGCGAGTATTTGTCACTGCTGACGCAATTGTCATTCATCTAGAAGTAGGATCACGTTAAAACATTACTATCTTGACGCCAAAAATTTCCAGCACTAACTTTAAAAGGACAGATCTCCTGCGAAAAAAGCTGCAAATATAATATTCCTTTTTACACATAAAAATTCGAAAATCAGCGTTATTATGGAGGACAATTTTCGTGTAATAAAATATAAAACCTCATTCCCAATTAAACTTAAAGCGCAGACGTCACCTGAACGTAAATTTGAATATAAATATAACACGTAATTGTGCTGTACATAAACAAGTAAATACGTAAACAAGTTTTGCCATTTCCATCTTCATGTTTACATTAACGTCATCGAGAACAACACACTATCGTGTACCCAGAAAACATAAAGAATTTTAGAAACAATAATTTCTAGCGTTTTCGTTACACAAAACTAATGCAGTTTTTAGATAATAAGTTTAAACCTCAACATTAACGCTCTACTATAGGAAATAATAATCACAATCGTCTCCATTATGATGTCGTTCGATTGTCGTTTCATTAGCATTTATTTCATCCAGATAGATGAGTGGATGTTATGGTTTACTTAATGGTCATTGTGAATTTTCAAGTTACACGTTCATTTCCACGCGTCTACAATATCGTTTTCTTGTGAATAACCCTTACATCGAAAAACTTCACGCAATATTAGGATTATCTGAAAAAAGTACGCATTTGCCTTTACAGAAGTAACGTCAAGCTAATGATTTTCTTGCTGTAAGTTACTCTGACTCCGATTTCAATTCCTGCCTATTTTCGGTTAAAGTCACCAATGCTTGCCATCGAAGGTGATAGTGTCGCAGCATGATTACTTGCGAGAGAAAATTAATTCATTGTTTCTCTTTAGCACACAGTGCACTATCTCCTTAAGCATCCGCTCGATAAATGTCCTTGCGTGACACCTTGTTTTTCAAAACATATAGAATAATAGCTCTAATCTTGTCCCAATTTCTCGCAATTACAGCTACAACAAAATATACGCCTCTGTTGTGGATCAGCAAATGCCAATGAAGCTTTACAAGTTAGCGGAAATTTCAGCAGGTCGTTATTTACCGAACATTTCACCTGTCTGACCTTGCTTCTCGGTACAGATGGTACTTCCCGTGACAGATGCGGTACTTCCCGTGACAGATCAAGAAAGTATTTTCAAAGTGAATGTGTGTGAGGAGAAATTTCGGTTAGGACCCAAAACCCCATAAATCCATTCAAGAAATATGGATTTTGTTTAGAATAATAATCCCTCACTGAAACACTGCCCGCTATGGCTTAATAGTAATACTCCTTTGTAATATGTGGCGATCAATAGGTGATTATGTTTTGAGTAAATTGAGTCAAATTAGAAAAATTAAGTTGGGAATTAATGCGATCCCAATAATTGCTTGGAACGTGAGCGTCTTGGGTTTGGCGTTGATCCCATTCCATTTGCCACTAAAATTCTTAACTCAAATAAGTCTATTACTACATTGTCTAAATTATGAATTATAAGGGACAAGCCAAATTTTTTTATTTATTGTATGAAGTATCCGAATTGCATCAGGTTCATTTTCCTTATGAGTACAAGGAAGAAATTGATCAAGTATCGGAGCTTGGACTTCATCTTTTCCTTTTCATATGCTTTTAGTAGGAGTATATTATAATACTTTTTCTACATGTTTCAAAAAGGATAAATATGATTTTTGCACTGTCAACAATAATACCACCACTTAAAATATTGTGGAACAAAACATAAAACCTCCTATCCCTGCATCTTTTACCTCGCTCACTTAATAAATAGTTCCAATATCCTGCCATATTTGCCCCATTCGAGATTTTCACTCCACTGTGTTATTTTCTTTTTATGTAAAATTCAAAAGCAATGCAAAATGCAAAGTCCTTTAATGCAAAATTCACTACACTGTTATCTCCCTTTCATTGCTGAAAGACTGGTTGGGCTACAATTTGGCTACTTATTCTGAGGTAGCCAAAAGTGAAAGGGCTGAGAAGCGTGTGAGAGGGAAAACATGCAATCGGGGAACTCCTTCGGGCAGACTGCAAATGAACTACACCTTTGGAGGCAGACTAAGGGATAACTAGGAGGCATGTGAAAGGGAACCGTGCAATCGGGAACTCCTCTGGGCGGAATGCAATTGACTACCCTTCTGAGTAGCCAAAAGTGAAAGTGCTATCTGGGAAGCGTGTAGAGGGAAACGTGCAATCGGGGAACTCTTCGGGTGGAATGTAAACGGACTACACCCAGAGGTAGCCTTAAGTGCAAGGACTAACTGAGAGGCGTGTGGAAGGAATCCTCAGGCGATTCTTCTCGCTCCAGCCTAAGGTCGCACGTGAAGCGAGTGGTGGCCGTACCTCGTGCTTGACGCCACCCACGTTGATGCAGACTCTCCTGTTGAGCGCCTTGGAGCGCATGATCATGAAGGGCTCGGGCGGCAGCGACGACATGCTGCGGGAGTGGGCGCGCTGCTGCAGCTGCAGCGGCTGCAGGGGCGGCGGCGGCAGCGGGGGCGGCAGCGGCGGCGGCGGCGCGCCGCTCAGCGGCGGGGACCCGGCGGCCACCGGCGGGAACGGCGCATACCGGACCTGCGCACACACGCGCGCTGCACCTCCGGCAGCCCCTGCCCGGCAGCCCCCTGCCCGGCAGCCCCCGCCCGGCAGCCCCTGCCCGGCAGCCCCTGCCCGGCAGCCCCTGCCCGGTAGCCCCTGCCCGGTAGCCCCTGCCCGGCAGCCCCTGCCCGGCGCCCTGCCCGCAGCCCCTGCCCGACTGCCCCTGCCCGACAGCCCCTGCCCGACTGCCCCTGCCCGACTGCCCCTGCCCGACTGCCCCTGCCCGACTGCCCCTGCCCGACAGCCCCTGCCCGACAGCCCCTGCCCGGCAGCCCCTGCCCGACTGCCCCTGCCCGACAGCCCCTGTCCGGCAGCCCCTGCCGCAGCCCCTGCCCGACTGCCCCTGCCCGACGCCCCTGCCCGACTGCCCCTGCCCGACTGCCCCTGCCCGACTGCCCCTGCCCGACAGCCCCTGCCCGGCAGTCCCTGCCCGACTGCCCCTGCCCGACAGCCCCTGTCCGGCAGCCCCTGCCCGGCAGCCCCTGCCCGGCAGCCCCTGCGCGCAGCCCCTGCCCGGCAGCCCCGCCCGGCAGCCCCTGCCCTGCAGTCCCCGCCCGGCAGTCCCCGCCCGGCAGTCCCTGCCCGACAGCCCCTGCCCGACTGCCCCTGCCCGACAGCCCCTGCCCGACAGCCCCTGCCCGACAGCCCCTGCCCGCAGCCCCTGCCCGACAGCCCCTGCTCGACAGCCGCTTCCCCGCAGCCCCTTCCCGGCAACCCATGCCCGGGAGCTCCTGCCCGGCAAATTTCAAACAATAGGAGGATGACGGATAAACCTTTTAAGGGATCGGGTTTCCCTGCGTAGGGAAGGTAACAAGAATTTTAAAAAGTTTGATTTAAAAAGGGGAGATTTTGAACCCCTGAGAGCCAAGTGACTGATTAAAATAGAGAATGTTTGATGTATATTGTAGATAAATTATTGTCAACAGATTTGGCAGTAATGATACCAAAAAATAAACCAAATGTATATCTTAAGAATTTAAAAAAATTGTAAATTTAGTACACATTGTAATGAATTGAAAAACAGAATAAGACATCTCATGAGAAAGTAACACAGGACCATCTTCCTAATTAGACGAAAAAATTGCGCCACAAATTCTTGACGATTTATTTTTTTTAACGTTCAGAAAGTTGTTCTTTAAGTGACGGAAGTGCTAAGAATGTTTGTAAGTAAAATATATTTCTTCTGCTATATTTGAAAACATTATCAGAAGAAAATATTGATATAACAAGTCGTTTAAGACTCCTAGAGGACGTGTTACATACAATATTTGTGTTATTTATAGTGATTGTAGTTATCAAAATCTATATATTAAAAAAAATTGAGTATTCTGCCATGGCTTCGTTTAGAGCTTCTACTGAACCGATTGTAGTATTTTTTTCCTTTAAATGAAAGAATGTGATCGCTACATATGTTATCAGATATTGTTTGTGTTGATTCACCAACATTTACAGTGTAAATTAATTAATTAATTAAATCATTCTTTAATAGTACGCTTATCAATAGTCAATTGTTTTCTTCTAAAGGGTGGCTGTTTCAAAATCGATATACGAACAAGTCGATAGATGTGAGTCCACGCTGCTTCATGGTGGCGCTGCTTGATGTTTTGTTTTGATTGTTTATATTTGTTTACAATTCGTCAAGGTTTTGTTTGAATTTTCGGTCAGTGTGTTTCTCGGTTGTACTGAAGTAGCGAAGTTGTTCACAGGTTGTGTCGAATTGCAAAACGTTGCCCACGCGCCCCAAAAGTCGCAAACGGACATTAAGTGGACGCAGGGAAATTGAAAGTCATCGTAGGTGTCGTGTTAGTGAGGTCATTTCCTTTTCTGTTGGGTCGTTGCCTATTAAATATGTTTTGTTCTACTTTGTACTTCCCATGCGAGAGAAATTCTGCAAACGAGTTTACTCTGTGTTGCTTAAAAGGGAAAATAAGTTTACATTCGAGCAATATGCCAGAAGAAATCAAAGTTGTTTATAGGAGATGATGACACATCAAAAAATTAGAAATAATATCCGTCAGAATAATAGTGCTTTCTTTTGTGTCATTTGGTGCCGATATTGCATTGCCACCTGGTCATGGGCCATACGTGTTCAAAATTTTGTAAGCTCCACATCACAGAATATCTTCGTTATACCCTGAAGATCTAAACAATTCAACGTATTGTGAACATGCTGGGCACTGTATTTTACATTTATCTCAAATCTCACCGTCAAAGTTTAACGGGTTCTCACTGGTAAACATTTAAAACTTTCATTCGTTGTCATTACTCTCTGTCCTGTAGCAAGGGTTGTTGATACAGGCTCTTCGTATAGTTTTTAATTAGCAATCGCAGAGAGCGGAAGGACCAAAAGAACAAAGGGAGACAAATAGCACAAAGCGGAGAAAGGTGGATGCAGAGAGCAAAGGCAAAGGGAAAGGGAAGAAATGAACCAAAGTGTAAAGGGAAGAAACGCACAAAAGAGGAAAGGGGGAATATTAGACAGTGGTGGCAAATAGACAAATTGGACAATGGTACAAAAGGGACAAGGGGACAAAATGGGACAATTGGGACAAATGAGGCAAATTGGACAAACGGGAAACCAATAGGGACAAACGGGATAAGGTGACGTATTGTGACAATGGGTACGAATAGGACAAGGAAGGGAAAAATGCAAAAGGGGACAAGGGCAAAAGGGGTAAGGGGACAAATGGGATAAGGAGGACGTTGGAACAAATGGGAAAGGAAAAAAATCAGCTGAGGGCAAACGGAAAAACGGGACAATGTGATACATGGCACAAGTGGGACAAAAAGGAACAACGGGAAATGGGGACAAAAGAGACATAGTAGGACAAAAATGTCAAGGGGAACATGTGGGACATATTTATCCAAAGTTTTATTCGCACTGCCAAAATCTAAACCTGAGAGTCCGCTAAAATTTTTTTGTTTGTAATACTGTGCTGTAAACACATCTGCGTAACGAAACCCAATAGAGGAATAAAAAGGTAATCTTAAAGGCCGCCGGCCGATAAGGAATTAACGACCGCTGGACGTTAAGGAATCACGTCAGTTTCAAAATATTTATTCAGCTCTTAAGACAAATGACAAACAACGTAAAACAATATATTAATTTTCAGCACTTAAAACATTCTTATTTTTAACTCATTTTTCTAATTCTCATTATAATAATATTAATATTGAATGAACAGTTACTGTTATTACTAATTTCTAAACATTCATAAGAAGTTGAAGGTGCCGACGTCGACGTACTTGAATCATTTTCGTTAACTAATGAACATAATTTTAACATTGATAGTTTTGTCCACAACGATGAGGGAGAATATCTCTCAGATTTTTCTTTCGCGTACGTCAGCATTAGTGATTTATTCACCTCATTTTCAGTATTGCATTGACGCCAATATTTGAAATCTTCGCATTCCTCCTCGTACCGTAATTTCGTTTTTGTTGGTAACAAATCGAAATTAGCACTATTAGCTGTCTCCAGATGATCTTCGGGAATATCTATCTGAAAGTTTGTGGATAATTATTATTTTTAATTGTGTCAAACAAACCCACCAAGTATTAAACAATCGAATCTAAATGGCTTGCCAAGACCAATATTATAGTTGAATCTGAATCTGAATGACCTATTGTACTTGCGTCTGAATCGATATAGAAAGGGGCGTGGCATACGTAAGCAAAGGCAAGAACATTTTTATTTATATTATTTTTCTTATAAGAAGATGGTATTACGAAAAGTATTGAACGACACACGGCCGATAACAGAAACAACAGACTTGGTGGGTTATAAATCTCGGCGCTCGCCGTGGTTTACAAACTTCAACTGCGTCTTTTATTTGGTGTCTGTCGGCCTAATGATGTTTAATACTATAATGGCTTCTGGAGAATTTTAATGGCCGTTGCTATGGATGCGTTCTTAATGCGTTGTTTAGATTCTTAATGCGTTGTTTCTATAGAGCTAAGCATTTATTTACCGACATAAATAACAAAAATGTATACTTTTCTTTAGCAATGCTTAAAAACATTACCAGAAGAAAAAAAATGTGTTTTCCTCAAGAGTACTTAATAATATTATCTGCGCTTCGCTCACTTGAAGTAAACGAATATATAGTGATCTCTCACTAGTGATCCCTCGTGACTACAACAGTGGTTCCAAGCTTGGAAATGGGAACAAAGTTCCGGTGGGAACGAATGGAAAATTACAAGAAACACTTTCCAGGATATGTATTCTTTAAAGGCCAAAATTGTCAAGGAATTACTATTGTATTGCCCATATTATGATAAAACCCATTTGTCCACATGTCTCATTTTGTCTCCTTGTTCCATCTTATTCTCTTTTCCCCCTTGTCTCGTTTTGTCTCCTTATCGCATTTTGTCCCCTGGCCCTCTTCATCCTCCTTTCGAAGCTTTGTCCCGTTTGTCTCCCTTTGTTCTTTTGGCCCTTCCGCTCACTGCGATTGCTGCCTGCCTGTACCAATAACCCTTGCTTCAGAACAGAGAATAATGACAACGCATGGAAAGTGTTAAACGTTTATTTTACGATAATTAATTATGATAAAGGTGTGTTCTTCCTCGCCTTTTCCGTGGGCAGCATGCAGTTACTGGTTGGATTGATTGATTCATTGATTGATTGATTCCTTTTTTCGTGTTTCCGGGCGCGTCAACTGCTTTGGTCATTAGTCCCGTTAGTGTAGTGCATGTTTTTTCTCGGGAGATGGCGGTGATTTTCCCCCACTGGATGGCGAGATCCGGCACCGACCTACTGTCGGCTAGAGGGGTTTCCCCCTAACAGGACTCTCCCACCAACAAGGCACCGCCCCAGCCGGGACATGCTCTAAGCTCCCGACCGGCCTCCAGGAATATGTGGTAGTGTAGTGGATGTGTGTGTGTAGGAGGTGAAGTTAAGAGAAGGAGGAGGAAGGACAGATCGCGCGCGGTCCGTGGTCCGTTTGATAGGGTACTACTCCGGCATTCGCCTAGTGTTGATCGGAGAAACCACGGAAAACTACCGATAAGAGCAGCCGGCCGCTAGAATTCTCCTCCAGGCAGCGACTGAATTCGACCTAGCTGAAAAGCTCGTGTCGAAAATCCTGCCGCCGTCAGAACTCGAACCTAGGACCTACCGGTCAGAGGCACTGCAGTGACATCAGTTGATGCCCTGAGCTACCGATCCCGGTCCGACTTGTGAGGTAGTGTAGTGCATGTAAGGTGTGTGTAAGTATCAGTACAGGGTGGGGTCGGGAAAGGAAGATAAAGGAAAGATCGCGCGCGACCCTATTCGCCTGGTGTTGATCCAAGAAACCAACGAAACCTACCCATCAGAGAAACCGTCCGTTAGAATTCCGCTCCAAACAGCGACTTAATTCGGCCTAGCAATCCAGCTAGTGACGAAAATCCTGTCGCGGTCGTGTCTCGAACATAGGACCTCCCGGTTAGAGCTACTGCAACGACATCAGTTCATGCCGTGACCCACCTTTGCCGGTTTTCTTCCTTAAAGCACTGCTGAAGAGATAGAAATATTCTTCCTCGTGAGGCAAAACTGTGTGAGGCACTCACCTCCTTGCCGCCGGGGGCCAGGGCCGGGGCCGGGGCCCGGGCCGCCCGCGTCCTCGGCGGCGCACGGCTCGCCCAGCATGGGCGGCGCGGCGGCGGGGGCGAGGGCGCGGGCGCGGGCGCGGGCGCGGGTGCGGCGCGGCGCGGGCGCGGGCCGGAGGCGAGGGCGGGGGCGAGGGCGAGGGCGGGCGACACCCGCCGCCGCCGCTGGCGCCGCTGCTGGGGCGAAGGGCGCGGGCGCGGGCGCGGGCGCGGGGCGGGGCCGGAGGCGGGCAGCGGGGGAGGCGCGCGGCCTCATCCGCCCGCTGCCGCGCCCTGCCGCTGGCGCATCCTGATCTGCAACACACAACGCGCACCCTCACACGCTGCACCCCGAGCTCAAAAACCCGCCCCATCCAACACGCCAGTCAAATACCTCGGAGTCCTCTTTGACCGTCGCCTAACCTGGAAAGCCCACAGCCACCATAGACTTGCTCTAGCCACACAAAGAACTCACCAGCTTTTCCCAATACTACGTCGATCTTCTCCCCTCCAAATCCAAACCGGTACCCATCTATACAAAGCTGTGATTAGACCTATGCTTACATACGCATGCCCAATTTGGGGTTCAGCAGCCAAATCTCGCATCCATAAGCTCCAGACCTTTCAAAATCGTTTCCTCAGGACCATCACCAAAGCACCCTGGTTCATACCCAATGAACTACTCCATCTCGAGCTCGGCATACCCCTCATTACCACCAACATCAAGCAAAGCGCACTTAAGTTTTATCACAAAATCCCTTCAATCCCACAAGCCCTCCACTTCCAATTAGGGAAACAAACCCCAAATAGAGCACGTATCCGCAGGAAACTCCCCAGACACTTTTTCGACCCACCCTAAGCATTCACACCCCCACAACTTCTCTAATTAATCCTAACCAAAAATATAACTTGTAAACTAAACTCAATTCTGTAATTCTATATCATATGTAATTCCAACCCATTGTAAAAGAGGCTGTACGCCTGTAATGCAAATAAATAAAAAAAACCGCTCCACTATAGAACGATTTTCCTAAGGATGAGCCAAAGTGACAGTTCGCGAAAACAAGTGAACGTCACATGTATTCCACAGAAGTATCCCTCCGCCGCGACAGATGTTCAGTCACGCCCCTTCGTAAAGTGCTAATGGCTCCTGTGAAAACACCCCTATGCAGAAGTCTAAGAGTTTCGCTGAGGAATATACATGTCCGCGAGTCCAGGAACTTTATAATTTAATTACGTATGTGGAAAATCTCTTAACATGCTCTTACAATCAGTAAAAGAATACTACCACGATTGTAAATAGAAAGAAAAATTATTTTAAGCCGGAAACACGTGCACAGGTACGCATCTCGCATTCAAGTATCGGTTTTAAAATAAACAGAATATTTATCACACAAAAAGTAAATTCAATGTAATATATGAAGAAAAAAATAATTTTTACAGAAGAGCCCATTACACTGCACTTCCTAATATAAATTATTTCTCGCAGCACACCGGACGAGGACACCACAAAAGGAAGTGTCGAAGCCATTTACAAGTTAGCCAACTGCAAACGAACGAATGCGGGAAGGAAGTCTAATAGGCTGAAGGACTCAACGACCATAGAACCTTCAGTTATGTTGCCAGCACTAGCTATCACTTTGGCTCATCCTTAGGAAAATCCCTCTATACCAGATAGCAAATATGTAGCTAGCGCAAAAGCTCCACACCCCGGTAGGTGACTCCTCAAGCGGACAGCACGTTTTTTTCGCGCCTCGCTTACATCAGACTTAAGCGATTGCATTCAACTTGAAAGAAAAATCATTGTTCAAACAATGATGAGTCTGACAACTGCACAATTGTGGATTCTAAATATTTATTACAAAAAAAAATTTCTGTTAAATATATAACCTAAGGAGTTATCTCTAACTGATCAATGAGACGCTATCCGTCTGCCTTTTTCTTTATGAGCTGTATTTAATAAGTTGTGCTATGTAGCATATGCTCTTCGCTCCCATCATAACGTCATTAATAACTAAGTTAATTCACTAAAAACGAGTCAGTGGCAATCATACAGTAACTGGAAAGAGAAATCTTTGTCACTAATTTTGAATATAATCTCAAAATGACGGAAATTTAATCAGCCTCTGACCATATAGAGGTGTAAATGGTTTCATTTGATACCCAGAAAACTGAGATAATTAAAAAAAAATGAAACACTTTAGAAATTGACTGAATCATGTAAATATTTCATTACGTTTTCCCTAATTTTTCAAACCTCATGTTATGGCATATTCTCGTACTTAGTGCGTTCTGTTTACGATAGAGCTGACGTCTTGCGAGGAGGAAAGAATACGCGGTTATGTGCTATTCAGGATTCGCACGTGTAATTTCACAACAGCTATATTTTTTTATATATTGGTATGTAGTACGATATAACCTGTGCTGCTGTTGTGATGATGCTTGTACAGATTCAAAATTCCACACATTCAACAGGAATATTTTTGCTGCTATAGGACGCAAGTATAAATAATTGTAGAACGAAACACTGGATAAATGAAAACATAAAGGTAATTGTTACTGTAAGCGCGTTTCCCTCCCTTGACAATTAACACAAATATTCTAAAAATATATTTTCCACGTCTGCAATATTTAACATGTAAACCCTTAACACTTCAACACTCTTGGCATTTTTAACATGTTGGACGTTTTCCAGCAGGAAGGGAAACATGTCAAGTCAATCGTTTATTATCTGTAAACTTAGGGCAAGATTGTGAGTTCGGATAGCTGTTTTTCTAATTACGACTTCCGACCATGAGATTTAAATAAAATGAAATGGCAAAAGGAAGAAACAATGAACCCTGAAACTGAAATGTACGATGTTGAACCCAACTTTATGTAACCGTATGTGAAATGAATACAGATATAGGATGAAGGTAGAAAACGGCAACACATAGAGGTTGGTAGTGCTTATAGACAGCGGCTTTTGTCAAGCTATCGAATGGAAAATAGTGGTGCTAAACCTCCACATACTTGTTTACAATATTTCTAACTTAGGCAATTTTTGAAAATTAAGATATTTCAACGAAAATAAAAACTGTGCCATTCTTTGAATCGAATCTTGTTCTGTTCACAGAAAAAAATTAAAAGAAAAATTTGGGGTGGTTTTTTAGACTTTTTTTATGAATTGTATAGCTGTAATAAGATTAGTGGAAAAACTACTCTTTTAAAAAATCGACTATGACCTTGTTCAAGATAAGATTCAGAACAGATTTTGTTTAAGACATATTTATCTTCATATTGATTTTTGAAATGTTTACTTAGCAGTTGTCGAAATACAAAATATGCCAGAAATGAGACTGAACCAATTTTTTACTGACCTTTGATACATACAGACAAACATTTAAAGAAGAAAATTGAAGCCGTTTTTGAGAATATAATCAATTTAAAAAGTTTAAAATTTGCCTATCTCAGGCACACAATTACGCGGAAATTACTCATATATCTAAAAATTATACCTGACCCTTTTTAAGATCAGTCTTTGAACAACTGATTTTGTGAAGGAAAAAATCTTCATCTTCAATATTGTAGATGTAGAAAGACGCCGAACAAATTGTAAACTTTTACATTTTCCAAAACAAATAGGCGTTTTAACAGTTATGAAACCTGCCTCGTTCTTTTAAGCGGCATATACGCTCCTCAAAAACAAAGTTTCGCCGAACTGGATGGCCGAGGTGGCTAAGAGCGAGTACCGACTCAGCGCTTCGGTCCGAAGGGTCGCGGGTTCGAGTCCCGCCTTGGGCATGTTGTTTGTCCCTTGATTTTGTATGTGTTGTCGCGGAGGGCCTCGCGTTCTGCTGACCCCAGATCAGAGGAGCTCGCAAGTGTGTTGTGTCTAGTGTATGGTCGAATATGCGTCCCATCGGGACGTAAAGGGTAACCGGCTGTCGGCTGGACAAAAACTCTAGAAAGAAGAAGAAAAACAAAGTTTCTTTAAAAAATGTGACGCTCTTTGTGAGAATATTTGGAAAATGATGTTGAGGATTCATGGAAAGTATCTCCCAAAAATCAAAATATCCGTTTCTAACTTAGCGGGCCTGGAGTTCTCTCACATCAATCGTGGAATATCAATTTTGGATAAAATTCGCTGAATGGTTTTGGGGCTAGCGTCGATCTCACAGACAGATCGACATTTTGTGTTAATCGATTTCTCGGTATCAGGGTTTCACAAAATATAGATTCGGACAACACAACGAGTTAGAGGAAGTAATTTCCTATGCAATGGAAGAAGATATTTCCATTTTGGTAACCAGGGTCCGGAGTTTTCTGTCGGAAATTCCCCATTTTGCGGAGTTCGATTTCAATACTGTCTTTTCTTACAAAGTAAGGTGAAAATGTGAAAGTGTGGAATGAATGTTAATGGTCTAACATTTAGAATATAGTGATATAGATTTACATTTAACATTTTACATGATTTGCGCGTGATAAATTCTCATTTAAAAAACTCGTACGTTTCATTCATTTATTACTGGTTAAAACTGGTATGCGTGCATCGATACATGATATGAACATTATTCTCTGTTAATAGTCATATACATTTTTTATTGAAGGAGGACCTCGGTAATCTTCTCCGCATAAATGGCGAGACTAGAACACGTCGCTGAGCTATTTTTTAACCAGAAAAATTTTGAATTGCAAGGAGAAAAACACTCCCAGTCATAACAATCTATTTCCGACTTGTAGAATTTTTGGTCTTTATTCGTTCCTGCGCGCAACTGCGTTTTGAATAATTGTATTCCCTGTTAGAGATGCTAGATATGTTATTTATGTCAGAAGCGGTGATCTCGCATGCTCAATGGATCGAATGGCGCAAACCTGTCGGATGGGCGTTCTAACTTCGATTCTTCACTGGTGGATCGCCGCATCATCTGATAAGACATTCCTGACGTCTCGGCATATTTGGAGAGTGTAGGTGATGTTGTGCTGTGATGTGCGTGTAAGGGGGAGATGATAGGACAAGGAAGAGGAAGGGAAGATTGCACGCGGTCCGTAGCCCGTTTGAGTAGGGTACTGCTCCGCATTCGCCTGTGTTTATCGGAGAAACACGAAAACTACCGATCAGAGCAGTCTCGGTCTGCTAGAATTCTCCTCCTGAGAGCGACTGAATTCGACCTAGCTGAAAAGCTAGTGTCGAAAATCCTGCCGCCGTCAGAACTCGAATCTAGGACCTACCGGTCAGAGGCGCTGCAGTGACATCAGTTGATGCACTGAGCTACCGATCCCGGTCCGACTTGTGAGGTAGTGTAGTGCATGTAAGTGTAAGTGTGTGTAAGTATCAGTAAAGTGTGGGGTCGGGAAAGGAATATAAAGGAAAGATCGCGCGCGACCCTATTCGCCTGGTGTTGATCCAAGAAACCAAGGGAACCTACCCATCAGAGAAACCGTCCGTTAGAATTCCACTCCAAACAGCGACTTAATTCGACCTAGCAATCCAGCTAGTGACGAAGATCCTGCCGCGGTCGTGTCTCGAACATAGGACCTCCCGGTTAGAGCTACTGCAGCGACATCAGTTCATGCCGTGAGCCAACTTTTCCGGTTTTCTTACTTAAAGCACTGCTGAAGAGATAGAAAATATTCTTCCTCGTGAGGCAAAACTGAACAATCGAATTGGATGACCATCGTAGACGAAGAGAAAGCTGGCGCGAACTTCGTGCCCTACCGCAAGGACCGTCACAAGAGTCGTGGGCACGCGTGAGGGAGGGGCCCAGGCGACTCGCATCTGCCAGGTGCTTCTCCCACTGGGAGGGGGAGGGGGTATCTCCCGCTCGTAGCAGTTACCCCTCTCTGCAGGCGCTGCCTCTCCCCCCCCCCAGAATGGGGGCAGAGGTAGGGTGCTTATCTACCCCTCGACCCCGGATGGCAATACCTCGAAAGTACGCAGGTGACGGTAGATAAGCATATGTGCTCGCCATTTCAATATATCTGGTATTTAACTCTCAGACAGGTGCTTTATGATCCGAAAGGAGTAATAACTTGACCGTAGAATGGTTTTAATTAAAAAATGTGTTTCTTTCCAAAATTCATCAAACGTAATTCAATACAACCATAATGAAATTCGTTTCAATTATCTTTATCAACAAATACGTCCAGTACGAAACTTGGTGTATTATAAAGGTTCATGCCTTATTAAAAAATATTTCAACAAAAAAAACACGCGATTTGTCTTGATAATGAATAGTTTCATCTAAACATCAAGTTCGAAAAGCAAATATGTTAGAATTTCAATATTGTCAAAAATTAACTATTTTGCTACATGAAAACTACGTAAGGTCAGAATAAAATTAGAATGTGATTGACATTTTGCGGTCACGTCATGATGCCAGCGCCATAACCTAGGGAACAGCGAATCAGAAGCTTCGGCATTTGCACATTGCTGTCACCTAAAATTAGGGAACAAATGTTATGAGCAATCAATATTACAAATGTTACTAACAAATGTAACAAATGTTAGGAATACACTTGTAAGGAAGCTTGTAAGCTTCGTAACATTCATCTTTCTGTTTGCCTAGTTAGTGTTGAGAGCACGCGGTAGAGCGCGCAGTATTCGGCAGCGCCGCCCCCCTCCACACTCAAATGTCACATTCAAATTTTATTCGTAGTATAATAACAGTCGAAGTAATTGATTGAGAAATATTAATTTAAAAATCGGTTCATCACGTACTAATTTGTAATAATATGAATATGAACATCTTGCATACCATAATATACGTACACTACTAGCAGAGGTGATTTAACGAATGGGCGAATGCGGCCGCCGCCAGGGGCCTCGGTCACTAAGGGCCCTCAAATTTTTAATGCAACAAACACGCCCCTCAAACTGTATAATAAGTTTTTTGCTTTCTAGCCTAGTTAGTACGTAGCAAAGAGAAATTATTGTAATGCTGGTGTGGAAATCGGCCATTTTTTGACGGAAAGACATTGTCGAGCCCTGGTAGCGAAAAACTGGATAAATGTTGTTTCTAGTACGAGTAAGATTTTTCTCTCACACCTGTAGCCAGAATTTGGCTTTGTGTTTTGGGTGAGAATTGTGGGTCATTGATAGCGAAAAATCGATTGACGACAACGCTAGCGGCTAAACTGTCCTTCCGTCTGTCTGTAGTCAACGCTAGCGGCTAAACTGTCCAGATTGTCCCCCAAATCGATATTCCCCAATCGATCGGAAGGAACTTGAGGCTCCGCGAGTTTCAAACGCTTAGTTCGATATTTGAGATACTTTACACAAGACTCAACATTTTCAAAATTATCTCCAAAATCGCTCCATTTTTTTTTAAATGTTAAATGAAACTTTTTGTCCTGGGATGGTGAGCGCATAAAACAACGATGCAGGTCTTATTTTCATTACAACCCTTGAATTATCGAAAATTTTCGAAGTTCGAAATTTTTTCGGCGACTTACCAATACAAAATTGAAGACAGATTTTTCTTAATAAAAGCTTGCTCAAAAACTGATATTGAAACATGATCAAGCACAATGTTTGGAAAATGTGAGTAGCCTTCGTGTAATGTTGCGTGAAATATAGACATTGTAAACTATTATATTTTCAAAAACGTCTCCCAATGTTTTCCTCGTATGTAGCCAAGTGTGGTAAAAAAAACTGCTGAATCAATTTTCGAAACCGGTGCGCACTGCAAAATCGAACTATCGGACGCTTGAAGATATTGCAAGTTATAAAACAATTCTCAAAAACGGATCCATTTTTTTCTTTATTTTTTCTACGATGGAGTAAAGGTCACTTAAAAATATCGCAAGTCACATTTTCGTTGAGAATCCTGAATTTTTTAAAATTACATATGTTTGAAATAAAGTTAGAAATTATGTGATGTTGTAGCACTATTTGTTTTATCAAAGATATGTTTCACTGTTTTTGAGCAGTGGGAGTCGTAGAGATGCATGAGTATGCAAAATTTTTCGAACGCAGTTTCTCTTTTAATTCTTAATTTTCACAGTATTATATGTAAAGTGCCTGCTCCCACTAAATGTTGAAATCGGCGTTAACTTGTGACGCCGTTACAGATGCCGACAAACAACCTAATTTTGACACTGCTTTCACTGTAATCACACTTTCAATATTATTTGATTTCTTTAAAAATATTTTTGCTTTTTTAATTTTAAACAAAATATTATAATATGTTATTTAAGAAATATTCTCGAACACATTTTGATCTCTCATGCTCTTATATTCCGAAAAGTTGAGAAAATGTCAAAAACTGTACTTTAGGCGACGGCAGCTAGTAAGATGATTTGCAAGTCCGTAAAGCCAGTCCAACAAGGAAATTACAAAACTTTACTACTAAAAAGCCTGTGCCATTTTGTAGCACTTCTAGTTCGTAACTGCGCACATTAAGAAATTATATGTTCCAGTTTTCGACATTAGTTGCGTTTTTGTTCCAGTTTTCGACGTTGTCAGTAAAATAGAAGCCGCATAATACATTTTATAAATCGTGGGGTAATTGATTAATCACAGTCACCCAAACTCCCAGAGTCATTGTCACGGGTTTTGCTAAGTTTATTTTCTACCACAAAGTAGGAACAATTCGGTAAAAAAGTAAAATAAACAAAATATCAAGAAAATAATTTGGTTATAGATCAAGTGAGTGAAGATAGAGTGGTATTATATTACTTAAACTGTGATCAAAGGATGGGAAATTTAACAGTGATATCAGGAGCCTATAATCGTAAGGATGATGATTAATCAGTACAAACTAAATTGTAGTTGCACATGTGTTTTTCAAAATAGCAGGATACATCAAAGACAATAGCAAATGCAGTATTAGATAAAACGTTTTTGGTTTAGGACAAGCTCATCCGGAAGAAGAGTGGTCTCTTCCTGCGGTCAACAAGCTGGCAGCGGTCGGCTATCTGTGCATGCGCGTGCGTCTCAGCGAAGGGACGCTCCGGCCAGCGTTACGTCTCGCCTGCGCCGACACGCCGTAGGGGCACCTCGCTGGCATTCTGCCCCGCTGCAGCTCTCGCGCCCGGCGAGGCGCGGCGCTCCGACGCGCGGATGCACAACCTGAGCGAGTCGATCGCGCTGTCTGCGGAATGATGGGGGCAGCCTGGTCTGAGATTGGACCTCCTGGCCGAGGTCAATTCGATGCCTGCCTGGCAGAGATGGGGCCGGCGCCCTGGTCTGAGATGATTGCCTCGAGCAGTCGATTCAGATGCGCTGCGGAGATGGGTGGCCTGACTCCCTGGTCGTGATTTGCGACACTACCTAGAGCGAGGTCGAATTCAGATGCTGTCTGCAGGAGAATTATAGTGGCTGGCTGTTCTGGTCTGTAGATGATTTGCGACACTACCTAGAGCTAGTCGAATTCAGATGCTGTCTGCAGGAGAATTATAGTGGCTGGCTGTTCTGGTCTGTAGATGATTTGCGACACTACCTAGAGCTAGTGAATTCAGATGCTGTCTGCAGGAGAATTGTAGTGGCCTGCTGCTCTGGTCTGTAGATGATTTGCGACACTACCAGAGGAGGTCGAATTCGGGATGCTGTCTGTAGGAGAATGATAGTGGGGGTCAGCTCTGGTCTGTAGATGATTTGCGACACTACCTAGAGCTAGCTTGAATTCAGATGCTGTCTGCAGGAGAATTGTAGTGGCCTGCTGCTCTGGTCTGTAGATGATTTGCGACACTACCAAGAGAGAGGTCGAATTCAGGCGCTGTCTGTAGGAGAATGATAGTGGGGGTGCTGCTCTGGTCTGTAGATGATTTGCGACACTACCAAGAGAGAGGTCGAATTCAGGCGCTGTCTGTAGGAGAATGATAGTGGGGGTCAGCTCTGGTCTGTAGATGATTTGCGACAGGTGAATTCAGGCTGTCTGAGGAGAATTAGTGGGGCGCTCTGGTCTGTAGATGATTTGCGACACTAACTACCTAGAGCGAGGTCGAATTCAGATGCTGTCTGCAGGAGAATTGTAGTGGCCTGCTGCTCTGGTCTGTAGATGATTTGCGACACTACCTAGTCGAATTCAGATGCTGTCTGCAGGAGAATTTAGTGGCGGCTGCTCTGGTCTGTAGATGATTTGCGACACTACCTAGAGCGAGGTCGAATTCAGAGCTGTCTGCAGGAGAATTATGTGGCTGCTGTTCTGGTCTGTAGATGATTTGCGACACTACCTAGAGCGAGCGAATTCAGATGCTGTCTGCAGGAGAATTGTAGTGGCTGGCTGTTCTGGTCTGTAGATGATTTGCGACACTACCTAGAGCGAGGTCGAATTCAGATGCTGTCTGCAGGAGAATTATAGTGGCCTGCTGCTCTGGTCTGTAGATGATTTGCGACACTACCTAGAGCTAGCTTGAATTCAGATGCTGTCTGCAGGAGAATTGTAGTGGCCTGCTGCTCTGGTCTGTAGATGATTTGCGAACTACCTAGAGCGAGGTCGAATTCAGATGCTGTCTGCAGGAGAATTGTAGTGGCTGGCTGTCTGGTCTGTAGATGATTTGCGACACTACCTAGAGCTAGGTCGAATTCAGGTGCTGTCTGCAGGAGAATTATAGCGGCTGGCTGTTCTGGTCTGTAGATGATTTGCGACACTACCTAGAGCTAGGTTGAATTCAGATGCTGTCTGCAGGAGAATTATAGTGGCTGCTGTCTGGTCTGTAGATGATTTGCGACACTACCAAGAGTAGAATTCAGAGCTGTCTGCAGGAGAATGTAGTGGTGCGCTCTGGTCTGTAGATGATTTGCGACACTACCAGAGAGAGGTCGAATTCAGGATGCTGTCTGAGGAGAATTGATAGTGGCGGCGTTCTGGTCTGTAGATGATTTGACACTACCTAGAGCTAGCTTGAATTCAGATGCTGTCTGCAGGAGAATTGTAGTGGCCTGCTGCTCTGGTCTGTAGATGATTTGCGACACTACCTAGAGCAAGGTCGAATTCAGATGCTGTCTGCAGGGGAATTGTAGTGGCTGCTGTCTGGTCTGTAGATGATTTGCGAACTACCTAGAGCAGGTCGAATTCAGATGCTGTCTGCAGGAGAATTGTAGTGGCCTGCTGCTCTGGTCTGTAGATGATTTGCGACACTACCTAGAGCAGAGAGGTCGAATTCAGCGCTGTCTGAGGAGAATTGATAGGGGGTCATGCTCTGGTCTGTAGATGATTTGCGACACTACCTAGAGCGAGGTCGAATTCAGATGCTGTCTGCAGGAGAATTGTAGTGGCCTGCTGCTCTGGTCTGTAGATGATTTGCGACACTACCAGAGGAGTCGAATTCAGAGCTGTCTGCAGGAGAATGATAGTGGGGGTCAGCTCTGGTCTGTAGATGATTTGCGACACTACCTAGAGCGAGGTCGAATTCAGATGCTGTCTGCAGGAGAATTGTAGTGGCCTGCTGCTCTGGTCTGTAGATGATTTGCGACACTACCTAGAGCGAGGTCGAATTCAGATGCTGTCTGCAGGAGAATTATAGTGGCTGGCTGTTCTGGTCTGTAGATGATTTCGACACTACCTAGAGCTAGCTTGAATTCAGATGCTGTCTGCAGGAGAATTGTAGTGGCCTGCTGCTCTGGTCTGTAGATGATTTGCGACACTACCTAGAGCTAGCTTGAATTCAGATGCTGTCTGCAGGAGAATTGTAGTGGCCTGCTGCTCTGGTCTGTAGATGATTTGCGACACTACCTAGAGCGAGGTCGAATTCAGATGCTGTCTGCAGGAGAATTGTAGTGGCCTGCTGCTCTGGTCTGTAGATGATTTGCGACACTACCTAGAGCGAGGTCGAATTCAGATGCTGTCTGCAGGAGAATTGTAGTGGCTGGCTGCTCTGGTCTGTAGATGATTTGCGACACTACCTAGAGGGAGGTCGAATTCAGACGCTGTCTGCAGGAGAAATATAGTGGCTGGCTGTTCTGGTCTGTAGATGATTTTCGACACTACCTAGAGCGAGGTCCAATTCAGTCGCTGTCTGCAGGAGAATTATAGAGGCCAGTTGCTCTGGTCTGTTGTTGATTTGCGACACTACATAGAGCGAGGTCCAATTCAGACGCTGTCTGCAGGAGAATTATAGAGGCCAGTTGCTCTGGTCTGTTGTTGATTTGCGAACTACCTAAGCAGGTCAATTCAGACGCTGTTGCAGAGAATTCTAGTGCCGCTGCTCTGGTTTTGCGAACTCCAGAGCAGGTCAATTCAGACGCTGTTGCAGGAGAATTTAGGCCAGCTGCTCTGGTCTGTATGGATTTGCGACACTACCTAGCGCTAGGTCGAATTCATACGCTGTCTGCAGGAGAATTCTAGTGGGCGGCTGCTCTGATCTGTAGTTTTCCGTAATTTCTCAGATCAACACCAGACGTTTGCCAGAGATGTATCCTAATAATCGGGCCGCACACGATCTATCCTTCCTCTTTTTTGTCCTAACCTCACCCCTCACACTTACATACACTACACTACCTCAGGAGGCCAGTCCAGAGCTTAAAGCTTGCCTCGGCTGGTGTGGTGCCGGGCTGGTTTGGGAGAATCCCACAAATCAACGTGTCGGTCGGTGCACTATCTCGCCACCCAACGATGGAAGTTTACTATCACCTTATGCGATAAAAACGTACACTATACTTACAGAACTAATTACCTTGGCATTTAACACTCCCGGAAACACTAATAAATAAATCAATCGATTTCACCCGCTGCCTGGTGGAGAATTCTAGCGTCCGGCTGCTTGGATGACTAGTTTTGGTTGCTTCGTGGAATGTGCATGCCGGAGCAGTAGCGTTGCAACCCTGTTATAAGCTCATAATATGAAGTGAAACAATCCTGCATTCTGGAGGACTCGGAACCACAACCTTCATCTTCGTTTCTTTGGACTCTGAAGACACTGGATGGACACTGAAGGTTCGTCCATTTCCACTACTTCGCATAATTCATGGCAGGGCTCAGCGTCTGTGGCCGTCGGCTGTCATGTTGGCTACGAGATTAACTCTTGTTACTTAGGCGCGCGTTTGAGATTGAATGCAAGTGACCTGAGGGGATTTAAAGGCTCTCTTGCCTTCCTGCGAGTATGATACAATCATTTTACTGTCTTAGTATACCTTCTCAGCTCGTTCTTTCACATCGCAACCTCCAAGCCCTTTTTTCTGCACGTTGCATTGAATCTCGGACAGTTCGTCTTCAACTCTATCACCAATAACTGTCGAGGCGCTCAAATTCATCCTTCTTGGAAGTCTGGATATAAAAGATTTCATTTGGGTTTAGGCAAATGCCTCGTTCTTTGGTTGAGTGAGGGAGAATGCAATTTTACTTCGTATTCAAATCAATATTCATTTAGAACTGTCGTATCTCCATTCTTGTTTGCAGAGCAGTCTATTGCATGAATAACCAACTCATAGGACTGTTGCCCCAGTCCTTTTCTAATAAGGTGAAAAGTTACTCATTTCTTGTCTAAATCTATAACGTATCTCCTCTAGGAACGGGTAAAATTTCCCAATAATTGCAGCGATCACAAATCTCGAAAGGGTGTTATTTTGAGTTCCAGTAAGAGGAAACATATATATATATATATATATATATATATATATATATATATATATATATATATATATATTATACATGCGTAAGCGTTCGAGGTGTTAACTGCTATCAATTCGTCCTTTGTTCTAGATATTCACATTATCAGATGTAGAAGAGCCACAGTCATTGCAGCACGTTTCATTATTCTTCCATTGCATCTGAGGTCTAAATCAAAACTAGGCCGTTTGATATGCGGGTTTGGTGAGGGTTCGGACGCTACCAACTCCCGAACGTTGCAAAATTGAATTATATTGTGATGTAGGCACGTCTGAAACGTCTTGTGTCTAGGATAAATAACAATGATCAAAATAGTTTGGCCAGCCACACTTGTATACATATACACAAACAAAATGCAATACCGTGTTGTCATATTCATAAATCATGTGAAAAGACTAACAACCCTTATTTTTCGTTTGATGCACATAACCAGTTGGTTTTGTCAGACGTTCAGTAAAGTTTAAAGAAGATCATTAGTACTCTCTGCTACTTTCTCGGGAGAAAACTGGCATTTTATGAACACTGTATTGAGAATCTATTCGATCGCAACGAGAGCCGTTTGGAAGAGATGGCAAGGATGGGAGTTAAGTAGTTGCTATGATCAGTGGAGGAACGACTCAATCGAGACACAATTCAAGTCACCGAACGGAAGTTACCTCACGAAAAAAACATTTTAAGCCATAATTTTAATTTTCAGTTGCCCTGACACATATCTGCACCATATTGGCGTCACATAAAGTTATTTCATTTCGACAACTCCCTCCCTTTCCGCCATACTTGCAACGTGCAATCTCATAGGCTCTGGCGCAGCCTCCACCCTATCCCCTCGCACACTGCTCAAATCCTCTCACTGACCATAGGAGTAGCTAAGCACATCTCCAAAAGTCTCTCTTTGCTGTCCACATTGATGAACAATACGATATTTATAAAAATTCAGTATACCCCGAGAAAGAAGCAGTGTGTTTCTATGACAATTTATAAACTGCTATTGAGCTTGCGCCAAAACCAATTGGTCATAAAAATCATGAAATAGAAAGTTTTTTTTGTCCTTTCCATGATTTAAGAAAATAACAACGCAGCATTTTATTTCGCATATGCATGTACGTGCAAGTGTGAGTCAACGAGAAGCAAAAAGTATTGGGCAGGGAGGAGGAGGGGTGAAGGCTAGAGATGGCAACAATGTGTGCCTTCATACAAACACCATTTCTCTTAACAAGTTCGCAGATAATTCAACTTAGTTACTATATTTTTATTTAGCAATGACCTAATGAGGTTTTTAAAGCACACTACGAATTTATAATTGAATTATGGAACGATCATAAATTTGAGTGTGCAGTACATCCGTCAGGAAGCGCTGTCCTACATATTCTGATATCGTATCAATACGTGTCCATATAAAAACGTCTCGCAACGCAATGCATATCCGCTTTGGATTTCCTATTCATGGCAATATCAATGAATCGATATTTATTTTTAGCCCGCAGCGGAGGCGTGTGTGTGTGGGGTCGCCGCCTGGCTGCGCGTCGGGGCCGACCCAGTGGTCCACGGGCGCGCGTCGCGGCTGTTGCGCCGCCGTGACCTTCGACCTTTCGAGCAGCAGCCGCCGCCGCCCCGCCGCCGGGGCTGTGCGCCGCTGCGCCCCCGCCGTCGACCCACGCCCGACCCTTTGGCCGAAAGTTGGCGGCCTGCTCCTGGTGGGGAGCTCTTCCGCCGATGGTGCTCAGTTGTTAGAGTAGTTTTCTTTTTTTTTTTTTTTTTTTGCGGCCGGCCTATGATTATCTCGTATGTGGGCGGCGCGCGTTGTCATGTTTAGGTTTTGGAAAATATTTTTTCCACTCAACTTGTGGGTTTATTTTAGCTGCTCCCAAAATGAAGTGATATTGTTTTTTTCAAGTCATTTCCCGTCGTCACTCGCTCCCCGGTCTCTTTATTTGTTTGCTATATACAGGTTTTGTTTTACAATGTTATTTAACCTAACTTTAGCCTACCCGTAACCAAATAATTTCATGAATAACCTAATAAATAATAACCTAATTTCATGAATAACCTAATAAAATGCGTGCGCCTTCGGCGGCTCCTCCAACTCATGCGGTTCTCGCTCCGCTGCCGCAGGTGCTCCAGGGCAACAATTGATTGCGATAAAGCATATCTTCAGTCGCTGTTTGGCGGAGAATCCTAGCGACCGGCTGCTCTGATCAGTAGTTTTCCGTGGTTTCTCCGATGAACATCAGGCGAATGCCGGATCAGAACCCTAACAAACGGACCACAGACCGCGCGCGATATTTCCTTTCTCTTCCTTGTCCTATCCTCTCCCCTTACACACACACATACAAACACTAACATGCAGTACACTACCACATATTCCGGGAGACCGATCGGGAACTTAAGAGTTGGTCCTGGCTGGGGCGGTACCCCGCTGGTGGGACATAATTGGGGAAAACCCCGTTAACCGACGGTAGGTCGGCGCCGGATCTCGCGATCCAGCGAGGGAAGACCACCACCACCACCACAACCACCACCACCACCACCACCACCACCACCCGAGTAAAGACACGCAATACACTTACGGGACTAACGAGCATAGTAGTTGACACACCCGGAAACACTAACAATCAACCAATCAATAAAGCAGCTTCAATGAGGAGTTTCTGAGGTTCGAATTCCGTCGGTGACGGATTTTGGACGTAGCTTAGCAGCCAGGTTGATTTGAACCGCTTTCAGGAAGACAATTTTACCGACTTTTATCGTTAGTGTTCCGCGATTTCGGCGATCCATACCAGACGAATGCCCAAGCAGTACCCTAACAAACGGGCCATGGACTGCGCCCGATTTTTTTCTCCCCCATTCATTTTTTTCTCCCACACACACGCATGCACACACACACACACACACACACACGCCCGCGCGCGCGCACACGCACGCGCATAAATACGTCCAAGAGCTTCAGTAGCACACGTTCCAAAAGACCAGACGAAAACTTTGAAATTGAACCGGCTGTGGCGCCTCCCACTCTGCTGGAGGCGACACCTGGAGTGGGGAATTCCGCCAACCAACGTCTGGGTGGGCGATGGATCTCACGTTCTGGCGGGGAGGAACCCTACCACCTCCTAGTGCGCACTACACTTCCGGGACAAACAATCCTATCCGTTGTCGCGCCTCAAGGGTCGCTGGGTATACGCTCCGCTCCACCTTCACTGCTCGTGCCACTGCTCGCTTCCCAAGCCCGCTGCCTGTCGCCCGTGACGGACACTCGCCCACGCTGGGGCGGGTGGGAAGCCACGGCGGAGGCGGGGCCGGCCCGTGGCCGCCGACCTCCACCTCCCACGCGACTCGCCGTGTGCTCCCGAGAAAAGGAGACTTACATGGAAAGCCAGAAACGCACCAAAAATGCGTGACGCAAAGTACACTCTTCGCGCCACGGGCTCTAATGATAAAAGACGTCCATGAAACAAATATGCTCTCTTAGAAGAGAATTTTAAAAACATTCCCATACAATTTTATTGAATTTAAAAACAGTTTAGTAACTACCTTATAATAAGTATAAGTTTATCCCTAATGTGCAAAATTTGATTAATTGGTTAATTAGTGATTCCGGGCGCGTCAACTGCTAAGGTAATTAATCCGGTAAGTTTAGTGCACGTTTTCATCGCGGGTGGTGGCGGTCATCTGGCCCCGTTGACTGGCTAGATTTGTCACCGATCCCCTTGTGTCGGCTTGTCGTGATTTCCCTCAACTAGGTATCACCCCAGCTGAAAATCGAAGCTCCAGAATGGTGTGTGTAGTACACTGTATGTAAATGTATTTATATGTGAGGGGTGAGGTTAGGACAAGGAAGAGAAAGGAAAGATCGCGCGGTTCGTGGCCCGTTTGTAAGGATACTGCTCTGACATGCGCCTGGAGTTCATCGGAGAAATCACAGGTCACTACCGATCACACCAGCCGGCCGCTAGAATTCTTCTCCAAACTGCGGCTGAATTCGATGTAGCTCAGTTGTTAGTGTCGGAAATCCCCGTTAGTGCCGCCGTTGGAAGTCGAGCTCTAAGATCTCCCGGTCAGAGGTACTGCAGAGGCATCAGTTGATGCCGTGAATTACTCGTGGCGGTTCCTTGGATTTAAAAGCGCCCTTAAGATACGATTGATTAGATAACATAGACTGATTGATAATTTCGTGTTTCCGGACTCGTCAACTCCTAAGGTCCGTAAGGTATATCATGTGATTTTCCTAGGGAGGTGCCGGTGATCGTCTCTCGCTAAATGATAAGATCCGACACCTACACGTTGGCTAGCGGGTGTTTTGCCAACCAGGTATATCCCAGCAGCGGGGCACCGTCCCATTCGGGACAACCTCTAACCTCCCGACTGGCCCCTCGACGTCTGTGCTAGTGTTGTGCATGTGAGAGTAAATGAGTGTAAGTGTGTGTAAGTAAGTTATAATAAGGAGAAGTAATGATTGCGCGCGGTCCTTCGCTCGTTTGTATGGGTTACCTCTCCGACAGTTGCCTGTTGTTGATCCGAGAAACCACGGAAATCTACCGAACAGTCGGTGAAAATCTCCTTCAGACAGCGGCTGAATTCTCCTAGCAATGTCAAAAATTCTAACACCGTCGGAACTCGAACCCTAAGTACTTTCGGCCAGAGGCACTGCTGTGACATCAGATGATGCCCTGAGCCACATAAGCCGGTAAGATAACATTGAAAGATACTAGCAAACAGTTAAAAACAGTCGTGTATCGCGCCTGGCCGTGCGTTTATTCCTGCTTTTAGCCCGACAGAATCTGAGCCCGCCGTCAGAATTACAGTACAAAGTAAATAAAACTGAGGTTGTCTGGTATCAATTATATATTTTTATGCTGAAGATCTTTTCGATCGCCTAGCGATCATCGTCAGAGCAGGAATTTACTTTGAATTAATAAGGTATCTACATCACTAACAGTCTAATTAATGATGTCGGCAAGTCAAGCCTCGTTGGTCTCCAACCTTTACAATTCATGTAATTTCCAGCTCTGATGATGATCGCTACGCAATCGAAAGGATCTTCAGCATAAAAATATATAATTGATGCCAGACAACCTCAGTTCTATTTACTTTGAATGAATACGGTATCTACATTACCAAGAGTCTAATTAATTACAGTACACTCGCTACTCACAAATAACGTAAATTAGTCTCCCGAGTCTACAAAACTTTTGGGTCTTAAAAAAACGAACAAAGTTGCGGTGATATACGGACTGCGACAAAATTGAAAAATGACAAAAAAACACAACCCTTTCTCACGTTTTTGAGGTCAAAACGGAAAAGGAATTATTTATTGCTAATATTAAGGGGAACACGCTGGTATGTTTTTTACCACCTGAAATGACTCACTCTATGTAGCCGTGGGCACATGTTTTTCCACTGGAGTCACGCGCATGTGTCCAAGGTGATATATGTGCACTCATACTGTTGTCTCAGTCTTCCAGGTAAAGAATATTTCTCCCTTGTTTGCTTAATAATAAATAACGAATACTGTATAGAGGATTAGTCACCAAAAACTATTTAATTTTTGTGTTTTATTTTGTAGGCATTTCAGGGCGAACTCCACCAGTTTGTTCTCGGAAATACAAGCGAACGGTCCTTAAATTACAATAGAGGAGGCTGCGTTGAGATTTCATCGCGCGGCGCAGTGAGCCGCCCGCAGAGGGGAAGAGGCTAAGGGAATGGCAAAGGTGATGCGTTTGATTTGATTTTTTTCGTGTTTCCGGGCGCGTCAACTGCTTCGGTCATTAGTCCTGTTAGTGTAGTGTATGTTTTTTCTCGGGAGATGGCGGTGATTTTCCCTCGCTGGATGGCGAGATCCGGCACCGACCTACCGTCGGCTAGTGGGGTTTCCCCCTAACCAGGACTCTCCCACCAGCGGGGCACCGCCCCACCCGGGACAAGCTCTAAGCTCCCGACCGGTCTCCCGGAATATGTGGTAGTGTAGTGCATGTTAGTGTGAGTGTGTAAGGGGAGAGGATAGGACAAGGAAGGGGAAGGACAGATCGCGCGCGGTCCGTGGCCTGTTTGGTAGGGTATTGCTCCAGCATTCGCCTGGTGTTGATCGGAGAAACCACGGAAAACTACCGATCAGAGCAGCCGGCTGCTAGAATTCTCCTCCAGACAGCGACTGAATTCGACCTAGCCGAAAAGCTAGTGTCGAAAATCCCGCCGCTGTCAGGACTCGAACCTAGGACCTCCCTGTCAGCAAAGGTGATGGGGAAAGTGATGGGAGAGAGGAGATGGGTCGAGTATAAGGGGAGAGGTTAGGCAGAGGATCAGGTAGAGTTATGGGGAGGGGTAGGAAGAGGACATGGGGAGGTAGAAGGTGAGAGGTTTTGGCGAGAGTGATGGGAAAGAGTAGATGGGGAGAGTACAAGGTGGTGTTGGGTGATGGCGAGGCGGCAGCAGAACGGAGAGTGGTAAAGGTGAGGGTTATGGCAAAAGCGGCAGCGGGGGGAAGGAAAGAAAGTGAAGTTAGCCCGTTCATTTTGGGCGATGGTGAACGCAGGTCGTTGGGCGGCAGTGCTCTCTATAGAGCTCGGAGATCGTCCCTCCTCTGCGCCAAAGCGCCCGCAGCGCGCCTTGTGCATTGTGCAGCGCTGGGCGAAGGGAGGGGCGGGCGGTGCTTCGCCTCCGCAGAGCGACACACGACGCGCGGTGGGACGAGTCTGTGAAGCCCCATTCGCAATGCTAACGTAAACATAAGCAGGGCGTTAACGTAAAAGTTAGGAACTACGTCCATAAGCGGACTCATTCACGATGCATTCGCATAAGTATAAACACGTGAGACGTTAACATAATATCTTGTAAGCGTCAAGCTTCTGTGCTCACGCTTATGTTTGATTGATTGATTGATTTATTCATGTTTCCGGGCGCGTCAACTGCTCTGGTCATTAGTCCCGTTAGTGTGGTGCATGTTTTTCTCGGGAGATGGCGGTGACCTTCCCCCGCTGGATGGCGAGATCCGGCGCCGACCTACCGTCAGGTAGTGGCGTTTCCCCTACATCAGGACTCACCCACCACCGGACACCACCCCAGACGGGACAAGCTCTAAGCTCCCGACCGGTCTCCCGGAATATGTGGTAGTGTAGTGCATGGTAGTGTATTATGTGTAGTATGTGTGTAAGGGGAGAGGGTAGGACATGGAAGAGGAAGGACAGATCGCGCGCGGTCCGTGGCCCGTTTGATAGGGTACTGCTCCGGCATTCGCCTGATGTTGATAGGAGAAACCACGAAAAACTACCGATCAGAGCAGCCGGCCGCTAGAATTCTCCTACAGACAGTGACTGAATTCGACCTAGCTGAAAAGCTAGTGTCGAAAATCCTGCCACCGTCAGGACTCGAACCTAGAACCTCCCGGTCAGAGGTCATGCATATGTCAAAAATAAGAAATGACAATACGTTAACTCAAAATCGAGTATCGAAATAAGTTGATAGACGAACAATCCATGGCATGAGCCCCCTCGCCATGGACACAGTCGATATCTCGAAATGGATTCTCACATCCTACCAATAGTAAATTAGAATGTCTCACAGCCAATAGAAACTCTTATTTTGCTTACATTTATGTTCGACATTGTGAATACTTTAGTCGATTACTTATGTTAATGTTTACTTACGTCTATGTGTTATATTTATGTTTGTGTTTGCATTGTGAATAAGTGTTAAGGGTCGAGAGCGTTTGGTGGAGCTGCAGCGCGAGAGCTATGGGCTCGAGGAAGCCCTCTTCGCCCGCCCTCTGCCACCATCAGGGCCGGCCCTAACGATACAGTGGATTGGTTATTTCATTTTTCCGGTCGCATCGACTGCTACGGCCATTAGCGCCGTTAGTGTAGAGTATGTTTTATAAAGAGAGGGGGCAATGATCTTCTTGAATCTGAGATCCGGCGCTGATCTATACCTTTTCTTTGCTGTGTTTTTGTCGTGACCGCCCGTACGCATTTGAAGGAGCCGCCGCCGAGTGACGTCAGCGGGGCGTTACTGCCCCTGGCGGGAGAGGAAGGCGACCGGTGCGAGCCGGCCTGGACTGCCCGCGCGCGGCCGTCACGCCCGAGCAACGCCTCTACTCCACGACTCGCCACCGCCTCTACTCCGCAGCTAGTCGGCGGGCCGCTAGCCCTAGCAGGCTGTAAGAGGGCTCCGACCCGACGCCAGGGCAGATAGCGAGCGACTGTGTTAAGTGATTGGATCCTGGCGAGTGACTTGGTGAGCGAAGAGTGGAGATCAGCTACGACGACGACCTGTGCAACGAAAGTGGAACTCTCTTGTGGATATTTGACGACTCGGCTGATTTTGGGTCTTCTTCTGGACAACAATAACACGGCTTTTGGTACATGCTTCTGGTGATACGGAACTTCGACAATTGTACCTGGTCTTCAATAAAAATTGTTTTATGAATTCTTGCCTTTTGATTGGATACTAGTTTTCCCCAACCCTCTTCCATCAATGGTGCACTACCCTAGACCAGCTCTAAGCTCCCGACTGGTCTCGCAACATGTGTGCTAGTATAGTGCATGTAAGGGTATATAAGAGCTGGAACAGGAATAGGAAGTGTATATTGCGCGCAGTCTATCGTTTGTTGAGGTACTGCTCTGATATCGCCTGGTGTTGACAGGAGAAACCACGGAAATTTACCGATTACAGAGGCCGGTCGCTACAATTCTCATCCAGACAGCGGCTGAATTTTATCTAGTCGGTGTCGAAAATGTTGCCACCGCCGGGACTCAAACCCTAGGGCCCCTAGTACTGCACTGATGCTTAGAGCTTCCTCATCCGGTAATCGATATAATTATTGACAATAGTAGACCTGTGTAGAGTGGAGGCAGCTGATGTGTGTAAACAGATATGATAGCCCAATTTTAGTGCCAACCGAATACGTAATGTGTGTCGCTCAATAAATATCGTAATACCATGTTCTTGTAAAAACATCGTGGAAATAATAAATACCTTTTCTTAGAATAGAAATACTCGTACCCCATGTTAGCTACAACTGTTTTTTATCATTCTTCATAACGGACGGCGGCCGTTATAATCCTTAGCTGTCCCCTGCCGTGAAGACCGGCATTTAATGGTGTTTGGGCGTGTTATGTCGATGTAACAGTATAATTTTAGAAATATTATGTCAAGCTACGAAAAATTGCCTTCATTTAAGAGGAAGGAGAAAGTATTCAAAAAGAAAATGCGAAGAATGGAGTGGGCGCAGTTTGCATACATATCGTCGACTTTTAGTGACAGCGTGTGATGAAATCGCGTTTAGTGTTAATGTTATTATGTCGTGACCGACCGCACACATTTAAAGGAGCTTCCGCCGAGTGACGTCAGCGGGGCGTTACCGCCCCTGGCGAGAGAAGAAGGCAAGCGGTACGAGCCGGCCTGGCCCGTCCGCGCGCGGCCGTCACGCCCGAGCAAGCGGGTAGAGACTCGCCCCCTGCCCCTACTCCGCAGCTAGTCGGCGGGCCAATACCCCTAGCGGGCTATAAGAGGGCTTCGACCCGACGCCAGGGCAGATAGCGAGCGGCACTGTTAGCGATTGTGTCCTGGCGAGTGAATTGGCGAGAGAGGTTTGGAGAGTAACTACGACGACCTGTGCTACAGACGTGGCACACTCTAGTGGATATTGACGACTTGGATGATTTTCGGACTTCTTCTGGACTACAACAACACGGCTTCGCTTTTGGTATATTCTTCTTGTGTATATTTTTCATCAATTGGTATATTTGGTATATTCATCAATTGTACCTGGACTTGAATAAAATTCATTTTAAGGATTCTTGTCTTTGATTGGATACTACATATTAAATTATCTTTCATATACGACCTCTGAACATCATTTGTAAGTAATCTGTCTGTCAGTCGAGGTTAGCCATTTTGTTCAGCAGCGTCTTCACGTTTCATGTCTCTTTCCGTCACTACTGTAGCGTTCTCATTCGCACGTCACCAATTCTTTTGTTCATTGCAATTCTTTTACCCTGAATTCTTATATCTTGAACTATTCTCGGACTAAGGTTTTCCACAATTCCTAACGAGTTTTCGATTCATAAGCGACATATTGTGAATTATTTTAAGGTTTATCAGCTAAAAATACATTTTCTGCCTTTATTGAAATAAACTGAATATATTTAAAACAAACTATCTGGGTCGATGGGTTTTATAGAAATAATCACTATTGTATTCTAATAGATCCGATCTGCCATCTATACAGAGTGGTCGAGGGACCTGAAAAGCAAATATATTTCTATCTTGCTACTTCATTGCTAGAATTGGCTCAATGAAAATCATATATTCATTTCACAAAAACATGAAAATTTATTAAACAATTTAAAACAATTTTGGTATTGTATAACTTTACCCAATATAAAATTAAACGTTTGTCATGACCGTTCCAACCTTATGTCTTCGCGCGCTTTTGGACCATCTTTATCCATCTCCGACGCCGCCGTCCTCAGGTCCAGACACCATCTTCTCTCCTTTTCTCGGAAGCACACTTCAATCACCGTTCATCAGACCAATAAACTATTTGCTGCTAACATTCCAGTCCAAACACTGACAACTTCGCCCAAGCCCTCAATGTCCCTCCAAGTCGTTCACATGAAATATTTTAAGCTCCACTGTCACACAGTGTTCAAATTTTGATGTTCTCTCAATATCTATTCCCTAGTAGAAGCTTACAAGTCCCCGAAGAAAAAAAACTCTTAACATTAATTCGAGCACGATCCGTTCATGAGCACGGCATGAGTCAGAATGAATGTCTCTCGTATTCTTTCAGCCCTGCAAAGCTCGGTCCATCTTTGCGATTGTTTATTTGCAGATAACATTTGATGTACTTTCGTACCTAGCCAATCTCTAAATTTCTTGCAAAACGAACTAGCGTCACGACTGTCACTGCTTTTTCGGCCAATCCCTGAATTCTATACAGAATTAACTAGCCGTCTCCGCGATTATCACTGCATGAATATGTTGACCTTGACGACGGCTCGCTTACCGTTGCAATGCTAGCATATTCACATAATTTATACCCTTTAATCGACGCCATTTATAATAAATATTGTACAATATTCAGTGACATATTGGTATGTCACATTATGCTATTGTATTTTTGGTTTGAATTCAGATTTTCGTAGTGCCGCCAGATTTACAAAGACATTCGAATCATCGTCTTTGCTGAAAGTGTATCTGAGCTACACTGCTGCAAAGGTCTGCACAAAGGTAATTCCTGACTTTCAAGCTCATGTGCATGTACGCATTTGTTAATATCACAGGCGCACTTCATCTTGAGCGACAGATGCACACTGTGGTTTATCCGTTATATGCTCAACGGTTACTCGTGCAATATCTGTCTCGTAGGAATAAGAAATTCAACTCTTATTATATTTTGCTGCAAAAAAGATGACCAGCAGCACTAAGAGCGAAAGACGTTTTCACGTCAACGTAGTTGTACTTTTCCGAGTCTTCTCGATTTTTCGAAAATTACACATTTTTTTTAATATCTCTTCGTTTCATTTGCATCGACAATGATGATATCCTGACGGATTCTTGTGAAACAGGAACACTTTAAACATTGACCCCAAAACTACTTTTTCCTTGTTTGTATAGAGGACAATGCGCTTAGAAAAGTGTGAAAAGTCCAAGATTCATTAAACCTATCCATTTTCAAATATTTTCTTCGTTAATGATGCCGTATATCTTTTTCAAATATTAGTAGCTTTCACGTAATTTTGATTAAAATTTTCTGAATTTTTCAAAAAATTACCTGATCAATTTGTTTTCAGAATTGGTTACAAAATTTTGAAAAGGTTTTGAATGTTATTGAACTATATATTTAATTTTATGACATGCCACATTTTCATTAAAATTCATTTTTCAACTATTACACTTTTTTTAAATATCTGGTCTAAATATCTATGTTGGAAAATAATGAAGAATTAAATAATATTAAAATGGTTTACGTCTCCCAACATCTGCGAAATTCAAATCTCTCTCGCAGTTCTGTATCTCATATTCTGTCTGGTTTTCTGAGAATTTATAGTCAAAGCTTCATTTTAAAGCTTGATGTAGTGCTATGAGACGAAGATTGTGATATATTTGGCTGCACATAAGTGTAATTGTGCAACAGATACACATTACCCCCATTTATACCGAGTCGCCCCATTAACCAAATTGGAATTTCAAACTAACGTACGTTTCCATGGAGTGTTTGAAAGGCATTTAGACACATGACACTATTTGCTTTGATATCATGCAGCTATTGGCTGCGTTCACATACATTTGCATATCAAACAAATGAGTTGTAGAAGGGAAACGCTACTGATACGTATGCGATATACAAGGGGGAGAATTTACCGCCACAACATTAAGAGTATAGAAGAAAAATTATTTTTGTATTAACAGCAAGAACATATTCATATTGTCGAGTCACGAGTGACTGAGCAGCACGTATATTACATAGATGGCGATGTGATCGAGGTAGACCGAGAAGAATCGGATCTCCACTTGAAATTATAGAGAATCATATCATGTCACCGAAGTTGTATGTTGATGATAGTGATTAGTATCATTAAGAACTGTAGGTTTTATTTGTTATCCAGAACACCTTAAAACACGTTTTACAATTTGAAAAAATTACTTTTAATTATAAAATTTGTCTTATTCAATTTTTTTTATTTGTCCCATCTCCAAATCATGTTTTAGTAAAAAATGAAGCGAATTCGCTTTTGCAGTTATTTTTATTGCAGTGACTTTTTCGCCGGTTGAAGTAGGTTTTATATTTTTTCCTACCGGGGGCGGTATCTCAGTGCATCGACTGATGTCACTGCATGTCCCTGACCGGGAGGTCCTAGGTTCGAGTCCTGACGGCGGCAAGATTTTCGACACTAGCTTTTGAGCTAGGTCAATTTCAGTCGCTGTTTGGAGGAGAATTCTACCGGTCGGCTGCTCTGATTGGTAGTTTTTCGTGGTTTCTCCGAATAACGCCATGCGAATGCCGGAGTAGTACCCTACCAATCGGGCCACGGACCGCGCGCAATCTGTCCTTCCTCTTCCTTGTCCTATCCTCTCCCGTTACACACACACACTTGCACTAACATGCACTACACTACCACATATTCAGGGAGAGTGGTGGGGAGCATAGCGCTTATTCCCGCTGGGGCGGTGGCTGGTGGGAGAGACCTGGTTGGGGAAGCCCACTAGCCAGGTCTAGCTGCCCAACCGCCCAGCGATCTCGCCACATGGTCAGTCGGAGGAAGATCATGTCATCTCCTGAGAAAAACATGCACTACGCTTACGGGACTAATGACCAACGCCGTTGACGCGCCCGGACACAGAAAATATCAATCAACCAATATATTTTTCTCTACTTTTTACGCTTTTAACGGTTCTGGAGCTTTCAATAAAACATTTCTCCTCGACCACTGTGTATGTGAAGAATCGAGATAGGGAGGCGCACAGACGTCACCAGCCACCAAGTGGAACAACGCAGGTCGCTTTCAGTCGTCACTCGAGCTGCCTCACTGCTCAGCTGACACGTGGCTAGGCTCATCGATTCACTGAATCATTGATTAGTGATTTCGGGAGAGTCAACTGTCAAGGTTATTAGTCCCGTACGTGTGGTGCATGTTTTGTCGCTGGAAGTGGTGGTGAACTGCCCTCGCTGGATGGCGAGATCCGGTGCCGACCTTCGTCGGCTTGCGGGATTTTCACCAACGAGGGATCCTCCCACCAGCAGAGCACCGTCCCAGTCCGGGACAAGCTCTAAGCTCCCGACATGTGAAGTGTTATGTGTTTGCAAGGCAAGAAAGAGAAGGAAAGATCGCGCGCGGTCCGTGGCCCATGTGTTAGGGTACTGCTCGGGCATTCGCATTTTGTTGGTCGGAGAACCACGGAAACCTACCGACCAGAGAGTGTGCCGACCTCGGAAACCTACTGAAGCATCTGAAGTCAACCAAGCTTCTTCTTCAGAATTCTAGCGAACGGCTGCTCTGATCGGTAGTTTTTCGTGGTTTCACCGATGAACACCAGACGAAAGCTGGAGCAGTACTCTAACAAACGAGCCACAGACAGCGCGCGATCTTTCCTTTCTCTTCCTTCTCCTATCCTCACCTCTTACACACACATACATTCACTAACATGCAGTACACTACCACACATGACGGGAGACCGGTCGGGGACTTAGAGTATGTCTTGGCTGGAAGCGGTGCCCCGCTGGAGGGAGATACCTGATTGGGGGAAACCCCGTTAGTCGACGGTAGGTCGGTAGGAACTGGCCATCCAGCGGGGAATGACCACAGTCACCTCCCGAGAACAAACGCGCAGTACACTTACGGGACTAAAGTACTTCCATGGAGTCGGCTCCGGCGCTCATCTCGGTCACCCATTATTTTAAACAATGCATAAGATAATGAGAAAAATGAAATTTAATATTTACTAGTAACTAAATTATGTAAACGATAATGTACTTATTCGAATTAGGGACCACGAACTTAATTTGTGCAACGACATCAAGTTTTATTTTCTGTGAACAGAGACCAGGAAACGGCAACCTGCATCTTGATCTTCTGATAACCCTTGTCAGACAGTACCTTCGTCGACCTGTTGTTCTTTCAGAAACTTACTTTCTTAGTATTGCAAAACATTGAAATCGCTCTAGTTTTGGAATGTTTATTATTAGGTTCACAGTGAAAATAATAAAAGGTACACACAATAAAGGGCTTTGAATATAAAGTCGGGGGGAAATATTCGAAACTGGTAGTAAAGGCAGTGTCAACCTTTGTGCTCTGTTCAATTCGGAAGAGATTACGTAAGTAGTAACGTAACTATAACAGGTAATTTTGATAAATAAACTATTGAAAATAAAAAAAAGTCCTCAGATGTATCATCTTCTTCAAATGCGTGCTACCTCCATGCAGAAATGGCATTTGAAGCGTTCATTTACGATAAAAATAGTAGAATTCTCTAATATTATTGTCATTATCACTTAGTCCAAGCTCATTGGTGAAACCTGTCCACATGCGACGACACCTACTATATATATCGTTTCAAATACAATGTTAAAACTTAAAAGAGTTTTGTGAATTATATATTTTCTTTGAAATGATAGCTTCTTAATTCTAAAGTGATTCATTATGCTCGTTCAGATTAATAAGATGTCCTCGCTATTCTTGGCCCAGGGTCATATGCAATGTATTTGTCAGATCCATATTTTAGTTTTAAATAATTGAAGCACGCTGTTTTCTAGGGAGAAGAGATTTGTTGTATCCTCCTCGAGTTCATATCTGATTAATTATTAGTAATTATTCATTTCAACGTGGTTTTCATGGTAAACTCTGAACAAGCTGAAACTTGTCCGCCTGTTAAGAAGCGCTCTTGTTAAATAAATGTTATAAAATAAATGTTTCATACTGAATGTCGCTAAGTACAAGAAATATCACATGAATGCTGGGTTCAAACGATATTTCATTTAAACAAGTAGGGGACATCGATAAAAGGCAAAAGTGACCATAGTAGCTGACAGATACATTGTCCAACAGATACACTGACGTTGCATTTTGCATTTCGAGCTCCTCTCGGGTAAATAGATAGATGTCCGATGCACGAAGGCCAACTTGTTCAAGCTGTGAATTTATGGCATCAACCAAGTAGAAAACGCAGTGATATGATTTATTCCATTTATTTATCGTAAAAACATCAGTAAAAACGTATGTGACGTATGGGAGAGAAGTATAATCAATGCACGTATATTTGAGCTCCAAAATTCCCATCCCACCGTTTTACTATAAATACTTTAATGAAAAATATAAGTTAAAGAATCAGCCCTTCGACTCAATTTGGCAAATCCGGCAAATTTTTCAAAATCCAAAAATTCCGCATTCCGTAGTCTTTCATTCTACTAATTAAAGGTTTCCTCACTAAAAGGTCCTTCCCCATTTGATTACCTCACGCGCTTTCGATCCGTGGTTCTATTTTTGGCAGATAATGTACCTCATAGCTCCGTCTTCGCTTAATTTTCTTTAACATCTTTACATTTGACCCGCCGCTCACCCCCAAACATCTCCCTTGCAATCTTTTCTGACTACCAAGCCTCATATTCAACGAACCAGGTGCACGATGACGCAATACTTTACGTTTAAACTCACCTGAATCAAGTTTATAATTGAGCCAGCAAAAGGCGAATCAAACTCAACCCTGCAAAATATCAAGCCGAACTCTTTCCCCTAAGCAGAAACCCTTCAACACATCAAATACTTCTGAATCCTGTTCAATCACCGCCTTACCTGGAAACCCATAAATTCATCATAGGCGTGCCATCACCACACAACGAATTCACCACCTTTTTCCTATTTTACGTTACGACCGCCCAGTGGTCTGGCCGACCGCTGGATGGAACTTGAATCGCACGCCAAGAGCCTCGACAGCGTCAAGCGCTCATATGCTACAACTTGGCCAGACGTTTGAGAACACACTCGACGTGAGAAACAATATGTAACACGCGTTGATAAACAGCGAGCAAGGCTATACGTCAGAAAAATGAGGGGCGAATCACATCCGAAGACAGTGAAATCTTTCTTTCCTGTCCCTACTATCAAGCGAGGCGGACGTATTGCCGTTAATAAAGCACGTTCTAACATAGCACGCTTGCCACGGAAGGTAAATAACAGCCATGGGTAGATATACTCACTATTAGAGCCTCACTATTATTTCCACTTTTCGTCTTGATCTGATACAACAATAAAAATAATATATCAACATGTGTGTCATCTATGCTATCTCGTGTGCAATTGGATACATAAATCTGCAGTAAAATAAACTTCGTATGAAACCGATATTCATGGACTGCTCTTTTGTCCCTTTTAATCTCTATAGCTTACTCTGTCTTGCCCTATATTTTTCTAATTCATTACAGACGCATTCCCTCTTAAAATACGTCGCGAAGAATATTAGTATGTTATGCCACATCCTAGGTCGTAGCGGAGGACATCGAGGACCAAAGCGAGGTGATTTCAATGAGCAGCAACCGACGTTGCGACGCAGTCTGGATGTTGCTGAAGAGCTTTCTTTAACCCTTCTAAGATTCTCTGAATGTGTCAAACTATGTCACTTTTGCCGTGCTCAACGACCCGCAGAAAGATAATTCAGTTTAACAGCGAGCGCCGAGGTTCGGCCAGGACTTACGTTTTCTCCGTCCATGGTCCAGTGGGTCCAGAGTCGGTCCAGAGCAGTATTAACTCGCATGCCCTGCGAGGTAACTAATACAGATTTTTCCCTCAACAAGCAGAAGGAAAATATGCTGGTATTTTGTGAACTAATTATTATGTGCGTAGTCCAGTAATAATGACCATAATTCCGCTGAATTATTAAATTATTTATAGAAGTAAAAATTCTATAATTATTTAATACTCATGAATCTCCAGCGTAAACATTTCACGATTTACAACATTATTTAGGTATAATTGATGATTTTTTTTCTGAATAAGTCAAACTTGGATTCAGATGAAACAATTGCAAGTCATTACAAAAGTTTGTACATACATTTGGTTGTATGAGTGCACTATTGTGGTGATCATTACTTTTTAAGATTCCTATTCGTTTTATTTGTTTGTGAGTCAAGTGTTACGCAATTTCTCTCTTGTATCTTATGCGTACTGAAACATATTGATGTGTGTGCACCAAAACGCCTTTCTTTTTTCTTTTCCAATAACATGCCAATACAACCCTTCCTCTTTACGGTACCCGGAGATGGTCGGCGACTGCTCAATTACGTCAGTAAACGGAGTATTACGCGCGGTTGCTCCGCGCGATTCAGCGAGGAGGATTGTAAGGTCGATCTTCTCCCCTGGAAATTTATACCTGCACCTATCTCTACAGAGCTATCCGTATGATTAGACCAATACTCACTTACAGAAATTCAATCTGGGGCCTGGAGCGGTAGCTCAGTGCATCAATGTTTTACGTGGTTTCGCCGATCAACACCAGGCAAATGCCGGAGCAGTACCGTAACAAACGGGTCACGGACCGCGCGCGATATTTCTTCCTCCTCCTTGTTTTATCCGCACCCCTTACACACACAGACTTACACTAATATGCACTACACTATCACACATGCCGGAAGATCGGTCGAGAACTTAGAACTTGTCCCAGCGCTGGGGCGGTGTCCCGCTGGTGGGAGATACCTGGTTGCGGAAAACCCCCGCTAGTATAAAAATAATTTATAAATGATAAAGAATAAATAAATTCAGGGTATGGTTTTGTTTTCGCATTTAAAGTTGCCACTCTGCTTATTATTTCTCAACGTTTCTTCAGAAATAAGGAGAGTTGCACATACTTAATTGAAAGATCGCAATGAATTTTAGAATAACATGTTGGACGCAATGTTTTCTGGTAAGATGAAAACATTTTTATTCGTGAAATAATATCCAAAGTTATTTCTCTCGATACTTTTGATGTAGGCTTTTTTTGATTTTGTAAGGATCTGGCCAAGACTGGCAATAGAGATGAAATTTTGAGAAGTATTTTATCTCCAAATATGTACATACAGAGAGATGTGTAGATGTGATATCAGTTATTACTGACAGAAAATAACACTTTTTCCTCATCACCGAATTCTTTAATTGACTTAATTTCATTAGGAAAACTCCATAAATATTTGTATGGCAAATTTCATTAGTAAAATCACCTATACAACACTAACACTCCATTTTGATAAACGGTCACACAACTGTGAAAGACAGAAACACGTTTTGATGGAAAGGGAAAGCAACATTGACGCCACAAACTCATAGACGATTCAAAAGCCTTTGCGATTTCGAATTTGATTTCAATCGCTCCACCCATCGCTTTGGTTCTGTCAGATTCACGAACCTTAGGTTGTTGATATTCTAAGAAATGATAAGGAGCCGCGGTCAAGTTCGGCAGTAGCATCTTCAGTATACTTTTAAACTGCACTGATCCAGATGCCTATCTATAGGTATTTATGCGCCCGTAACAAGCGTAGCATTTGCGCCCATGTCTAGCATATATTTTGCTCCTGTCAGAATACTTCAAATTAAGGTTTTTATTAAGTGTTTTCGTGGGTATACTCTAAACAGCACCACTAGTGTGTGGGGCCCATATCACGTGTCATGTTGGTCTCTGCACTGACAATATTCCTTGTTCCTCTTGCATTGTTTGTTTACTCAGCCGCGTTATTTGCAAATAAGGTTGGTTCGTGTTGGTTCGTTGAACTTGGTTCATTCGCGTTCCATTGATTTGGTTGCTAATATTTCTCAAATAAAAACATTGAAGGTTGGAAAATAATATTTTGATTTGTAGGCCAGAATGTACTGAATCCAGTGCCTTTTATTCTAGAATCCGAGAACAACACAGATGTGAATAATTTAGAAAAGAGTAAATGTCTACCAACGCGAAAAATGGCGCACGGCGTAAAACAAAAATGTCCGCCATTTGTAAATCAGATATAATAAAAATAAATCAAAAAAATTTTTTGAACAGTCAAAGCATAAGGTAACTTATGTGCAAAATATGCATCTTTTTAGATGGTCGAGCGACCAGAGCTGGACCACTTAAAATGGATTGCCCCATACCCAAAGGTCTTCATCATGTGCTCAGTATAATCCCCATCACTACTCACGTCAAACAATCCGCCCCCAACGTTTTATTACCAAATATCCTCAATTCCACAAGTTCTTCTCTTCCCACTACGGAAGCATACCACCTACGGAGAGTACGTATCAGCAGAAAACTGCCAGACGTTTCTAACCCCATCTTAACCTTCACTAGAATTCCTCAAAATAATTCTCAACTAATGATGATTTTATAAAATAAACTCTTGTTCTAACACTTTGGGTGAAATACAAACCTCTTGTGGAAAGGTTGTGCCCCAGTAAGTACATAAATGTTTTAAAAAAATTTAAATATTAAAAACTATAAAATCATTGCTCCCGAGTACTAGAAAACATATTTATTGACAATCGAACTACAGATTTTATTTTATATTACTGTTAATCAAATAATAACCTACCCTCCGCCTCTACTTTGACCCGACTAGCAAAAAGAACGCCAAACAAAAACTTGCGAATGCCGAAATTACATTTATGTCCAAAACCAAAGCAAGGAGCTGTACCCGTATTTGCTCAATGGATTTACGAAAGTGGACAAAATCATGATCGAGGTTGAGGTCATTAACCCCAGCCCCTTGACTCATGTAGATGGTCCAGGTTAAGACTCACATATTTATTCGGCACCTTTAATTAGAGACGGCGGGTTTAATTACACACATACGTTAAATAATGCTAGAATGGGTAATGGTCGTGAAAGATCAATAAATATTTAGTAATCGGATAAGAACTTATTAGAATAATTGAACACTTGCGGTATTATAATCGAGTTAATAGAAATTACGATGACTAGAATATTAGAATATAGAATTGTAAGAGTTAAACATTAAAAAGAAAAGGGAAAGCTCTTCTTCCGTTGATGTTGAGAGCAAGAAGAAGCGATGAGATTGGGGTGCAATTGAAGAGTAACGCTTTAAGTAGCTCAGCGGAAAATTTGAAAAAATTTAATTTGTTGGAAGTAACTCTCAGTATGGTAAACAATATTAGTATAAAATGAAATTAGCAATTAATTTAAATATTAAAAGGATTTCAAGTTGATTCTTTACATTTCCAGAAAATAACGTCACCCAAACAATGGTAACATGGCACTAATTTGCGGAATGGGAAAATGTTACAAGAGAGAATATTTCGGCGACTTCGACTCAAGTTAATATAAAGAGCATTCACGAGTTAATGTATTTGGTTTTGACGTATGATGGAAACGAGCGGTGCTGTATATAAGAGGTGGCAACAAAATGCTATAACCGGAAAGTGAAGACTAGAAACATTTTTACAAGGATAATTGTGTTGTCTTCAATTATTAATTTTAAAGGTATCTCCTAACTGCATTTTTTAATATTATTGTATTCTATAACATAATGTATTAAACATTTGTTTATTCTTACAATTGTAAGAATTACTGTAAATGGCCGTACTGTCGGAAAAGGAAGGCCGTATACAGTTTCAACAAATTATTTTATTATTATTATTATTATTATATTATCATTATTTCATATTAATACGTAGGTATATTTTTTTCAAATTTATTAACTTCATTTATTATAAAGCAGGAAAGTGAGAAAATGACAATGCTAATTTGATGTTTTGTTTGTCGTATGGATGTGGGCATTTATTTAAAGGGGAAAGGCATTCATTAAAAGTAATTGTTTCTCAATTGAAACTCTGGTTATGGGCGTGACTACTGTATACCGTCACACAACCCTCATTCCCTATTATAGATTTTAAAATATGAATCCTGAATCACTCAGAAACTAGATTCACCCCGTCATTGCAAGTCGTGACACTAAGTGGCGAAGGAACATTATACCATGCTCATACGTAACACTAGTGCGCAACTATGGGACGTTCAAGGTAGTATTATAAAGTATTAATTTTCTGCGCCAAGGTCTTTACAGCTTGAGGTGTGTCGACGCTTCCTGTCCCTTTCTCCAAGCGTCCCTCCGCCTTGTTGGCAGCCGTGAATGGGCGCGACAACACGGTCGCGGACCGGGAGGAGACGCAGGGAGGGAAGGGGAAGGGCGGGCGGGGCGGGCGGGCGGGCGGGCGGGCGGGGGGGCGGGGGGAGGGGGCGGGGTGGGGGGCGGGGCGGGCGGGGCGAGCGGGGCGGGCGGGCGGGCGGGGCGGGTGGGGCGGGGGGCGGGGGGGCGGTGGCGGGGTGGGCGGGTGGGGCGGGGGGCGGGGGGCGGTTAGCGGGGTGGGCGGGGGCGGGCGGGGGCGAGGGGGGCGAGGCGAGGACGAGGGACGGGCGGGCGAGGCGGGCGGGCGGGCGGGCGAGGCGAGGCGGGCGAGGCGAGGCGGGGTGTGGCTAAGCCGCTTGGGTCGATCCACGTTGATCGTTGCGGGGCGGGGGCGGGGGACCTCTAGTCCCTTCCGCTACCGAACGCTCAAGTCGACAGCCCTCTGCCCTCGCCCGCTCCAGAAGACGAACAAGTGCTCGGAGCGCCGATCATCCAATAACGATGCTAAGCCCCCGAGAGCAAATCGCTCGCCACCGCGCGGACTGTACAGCAGGCAAATGAACACCGCTCTGGCACGCCAAGGGACAGGATCCCTGCTACGGCTTTTTCCCTACAGAGAGAACGATGTGAAGAGAGAGGGGTACTTCCGGTTTTTCATGGGGGTTATTTATGAATTACTAGCTTAATCATCAAGTACCCAGGTATTGCCCGGGTATTTATTTATCCCTATTATCTGTTCATCACTATTCCCTCCCATGGGCTAGCCGCCTCCCAGACTGCTCTACCCGCACACAACGCCCGCCAACAATTGCCCGCACAACGCACTTTATATGCATCACGTCCGGACTCGCCATGCAATGGCTAGGAACAATTTCATTTCGGGTTTCCAGAAACACAAATTTTGGAGATAGCCAAATTTGGGGTAGATGTTGTCTCCTATGTTTTCCAAAAGCGTACGTGCAAACATGTGAGAACAATTGCTTCTGTTGGTTTTCAGGATGTAAGACAGGTGGTTTTCAAATTATGAACTGTGGTAACGCGAGTTACATTCTTTACATTGTCTATTCACTACTTTCTACTCTATACCCTCTCAAATTCTACTCTATACTGTCACAGCTGACCTTTAGAAATCCTTCACAGAAGTGTGAATATCGAACGATTAGATCAAAACATTCGTTCACACCTCAGACGTTTGGTCAACAATTGGCCACTCCGCAAAGCTTTCCAATGGCCCAACCGTGAAAGGGAAAACAACACTACTACTTATCACGACTCCAAACAGATTTACTTCGATATAATATGACATATTCCTTGGCTTTCAAATCATCACTGTTTCGCCTCCAACTATCGACATGCCTACCCACAAACACAAACAGGCATACAAGTGCATATGATTTACTGACGTGTACAGAAAGTTGAACACCAATACAAAAGTCGTCGTACCCAATCATGTATTTTTACGAAAATAAATAAATAAAGACCTGTTTTCCGTGGAAATATGTTTCTATTTCTCGGAGCGAAAATATCTAGTTTTAAGTGTTGCTAACCAGGCTTTTATGTTACCTTTTTCACTGATCAATTGTATAGTAAAATAGTGATGTATGGATTCTGGAGCTTCAGAAAACGTGCGTTCGTAATACTTACTCACCACACATCACATACAGTGTTTATCGTTTTTGACGATAAATAAATAATTTAATTATTTAAATAAAGTTGCGAATTTTCTTTATATCCCAATTACAAATTACGATATTTTCATTTGATGAGAGAATCTACATTTTTTTGCATACACCTCTGGGTATAATTTCTTATAATGCACTACATGTACAAGATTTTGTGTCGTTATCATTATATAAATCGTACAAAGCTGTCACCATTATTTTGCGTGTTATAAATAGAAAGAAATGAAGTATCGTTATATTGGCACATTTAACTTGCAACTTGAAGACGAAATAGGCCTAGGAAAGAACAATTCCTAGCCAATAAGCCTCCAGAGCGGAAAAGAATTTGGGTGAAGACCACGTACCTTTCAGGTCGGACCAGAATTGTTTCCAGCGAGTCAACGCGAAACATTTAAACCGAACACACCTGCTCCAATACGAATGCAAATTTTCTCATTAGGCATTCACAAGGTCACACGTCCGTTGTAGAAGCGGTCACTGGCGACGACAATTGTTCGGCTAAAAGAATGTTGATCACGTTGGGATCCCTTGATACACTCCACTCTCTGAGACACGTGATAAACTTCACCAACTACAATAACACCATTCTCGCAATTTATCAGAAACCGAGTAATTATGTTATAAACATTATAATACTTTGGACTTTTACTCAGTAATACACGGCTTACAGTGATCGGAATGTATGAGGAAAGAATACCGTAGAAACTATTTTCTATTTACCCATAATTTTCAGTTTAAGATAATTATAATCCAAACGTAATTAAAAACATTTGTTTATAACATATTTCAGAATATTTTGTGAAAGTTTTGAAAATTATTTTTAAAAAAAAATTACCCAAGGTTTTAATTTATGACAAAGAAACTCGTAGTACTATCTTCATAGAACTGAAGATATGCTGTTCAATGAACAACTAAGTAAAAACTCATCATCGGGGAAATGGCATTAAAGTTTTTCATACGCTCGAAAGCTCCAAAGTCAGATGTATTTCTTCACATGTTTTTTCCTTCACCTTTTCTTTACTTTTCTTTTCCTTAAATAACTTTTCTTGTATTTTGTGTTACCAGTATTTGAATAATTTTTTATTTTATTTAACATTTTTTCACTTCTTCCAAAACGGACAAACACACGTTGGAAGCAAGTCTTCATAATCGAAAAAAAGATGGACGAAAATATGGTTTGGTGTATTAAAGACAATATATGGGTGACAACAACATACTAGTAAAAAACAAACATATTACATAATTTTTCATTATTTTGGGCGATATAATACCTCAAGGATACAGCTTTTACTTCAAAATAAGTTTCAGAATGCAACGAGTTCAAAATTTTTTAATCAACGTGCAAATAGTAAATCTTCGCCACCCAAGCCTTCATCTAAATTTAAATGCGTTTTAGAATCTAATAATCATCTAAATTGACGGCACGAAGCTTACATTTACCACAGACTCGAGTATGAACATCAAGGCAAAAGCGCTTTTAAAGGCGATCGTTTTCTCGCTGTCCTTAAACAAGCGAATGGGAGAAAAAACTGCGAAGGGATGAGGGCAGGCGAAGCGGGACGAAACGAACCAGGGCGAGAGCGGCTGAGACTAGACGAGTCGAGACCAATCCAGTCGGCTCGAGACAATCGAGTCAGTCAGTCAGTTTCAGTTGTGCCGAGGCCAGGCGGGCGCGAAGAGGGAAAGGGAGGGACAGAGCGTGACGAGGAGGAAAGGTGTCGGAAGGGGCGGGGCGCAGTGGGGCGGAGCAGGCGTTGCGCAAGCGGTAGCAACAAGGTGCACGTAGTGACACACAAGGCGGTTTTGAAACCTGAGACGCCCCGCTCCGCCCCGCTCCGCCCCGCTCCGCCCCGCTCCCCGCCCCGCTCCGCCCCGCTCCGCCTCCGCCCGCCTCCGCCCGCTCCGCCCGCTCCGCCCCGCTCCCCGCTCGCCCGCTCCGCCCCGCTCCGCCCGCTCTCCGCCCCTCCGCCTCCGCCGCTCCCCCCGCCGCCCGCTCGCCACTCCGCCCTCCGCCGCTCCGACTCGCCTTCCCTACTCCCAGCTCCTGCCAGTTGCTCCTTGTCTTGCTCACTGTCACGCCACTCCCCCTCACCACTCCGCACATCACCCACTCCACCACTCCCCACTCCTTCTCGCATCCCATTGCTCCGCCCGCTCACCACCCGTTCCCGCTCCGCCCGCTCGCCGACTTCCCCTCACTCCGCCACTCCGCCCGTCCCCACTACGCCCCCGCTCGCCACTCCGCACCGACTCCCTACTCTGCCCCTCCGCCATTCGACTCCAACTCCTTCCTAAGCTTGCGCTCCCGCTGAAGATATTTTGATCGGCATCAAGTGAAAAAATGGGATATGAAAAACGTAAATGCAGAGGCAATTTAAATGAGTTTCTAACACTGCAGATTGCATTAAAATAAAGAAATAATTATTCAAATGCATGATATATGAATAGAACCACGTTTGAGGGAACATTTTCAGGTCGCAAACTCGCCTACCCTTCTTTTCCGGGTCACAAAAGTGTTCGTACAAAATTTGGGACAATCGTTCTGGTGCATCGGTTCCAATTTTGTATAAAAAAAGAAACCAAATATATGGACTATATATAAATATTAGGATCCGTTGAGGCAAGTAGACGATTTTTAACAGGTGCCAAAACAGTTCAGAGTCGACAAAGACCGCATGGTTCAGCGAAATTGGTATTTTCCCGGCAGCCATAGGGGCTAGAGGGACAGCTGTTAATACCTAGAAGTGTCAGTTCAATACGAAAAATTGTATTGATCCAAATCATATCGAAAAACAAATTAGAATATGTATGCACATGAATAACGACATCAAGAGATGTAAACAGACAGGTCATGAATGTCCAATTTCAAAGAGCCCCCGTTATTTGCTTTCAACACCCTAAAAGGGTGTTGTTACACTCGCTAGTTACACTCGCAATAAACTAGATTTTAATCAAAGAATTATCATGTAAATAAAATTTGTTAATAACTAATTTAAAATGTACTTTTCTTACATTCTAGCTAGAAAATTATAATGATAGCATGGAAACATTCTCCAGTTGGCTGAATGACAACAATAACAGAAACTAAAGCGGCTCAAGTACAAGTTAGACAACATTTGTGAAATGAATGCGAGTCATTTCTACACGTTAATCACCGACCCTCGATTTAATTTGGAATCAAATATTGTCCAAGAAACTATCACATGAATGAACATTTATTATATACGCTTGTGCATGCTAAGATATACAAATGTGCATGAACTTATTCGAATATTTCAACTAATAAAAAGTGATTAATAAAACTTTGTTACGCTAGAGCGAAGCTACTGCTTCTGCACGTGATTTTCTATGTTATGCATTTTTGAAAAACGACATATGTATCGCTAAGTGTCGCATTGTACCTACTTCAGTTTTCATTCATGGCATTATTATTCGTTTGCTGTCAGAATATTACAAGTCTGATTCACCGCGCATGGTCGCTGAAAAAAAAAAACTTTCGGAAAACAGGTACTTCAACCGCCGGCCTGGATGACGGAGGGGGCTAAGAGCGAGTACCGACTCAGCCCTTCGGTCCGAAGGGTCGCAGATTCGAGTCACGCCTCTGGCATGGCTGTTTGTCCCTTGACATTGTACGTGTTGTCGCGAAGGGCCTTGCGTTCTGCTGACCCCAGATCAGAGGAGCCCGCAAGTGTGTTGGTCAAGTGTATGGTCGAATATGCGTCCCATGGAACGTAAAGGGTAACCGGCTGTTGGCTGGATAAAAGCCCTAGAAAAAAAAGGTTCTTCAACCAGAGATTACGATTATATCTGGTGTAAATTAAACAACCATTTTAATGCTTGGTATTTCGGTTTCAGTGTTAAAAGATCATCACATTTGACTTCATTCACGTTAGGCACCCGAACGCGCGAATGAGGATTTACCGGAGTATTAGCAGCGGGGACTCGTCCGTTCATCGACGGAGTCGTTGACGCGTAGGGCCGGCGGTTACGCGTAGCAGGCGTGTAGGTCGGCGTCCGATCTCGGTATGGCGGAAGATCGCAGCTACATCTCGCGACAAAAACCTGCACTACACTCACGAATCTAATAACCTCAAACAATGAGCGTTGATATGCCTGGAATCATTAATCAGTTTATCAACAGGGGTTGGAGGAGTGAAAATGAAATTATAATAGATTAGCTGAAGTACCCGACGTTGCCAGGGCATTTATTACAGTAAATTATTAGCCAGGAAGAGGAATTCCATCTTTTCATGCCCTGCGGCAGGGCCTACCTCTATCCCATTGGATCTCTGCTCCTCCCTGCCCCGCCCAGCTAGCCCTGTCTTGTCTTCCCCCTAGAAATTTCCAGTCTACCTCGTTCACTTTCCCACTAAAAAAGTTTATATTTTTCTTATTGGGAGTTCCAGCCCCCAAACATTTCTCACCTTATATAATTATAAACATTTATAACACATATAATTATAAACATTTCTCACCTTATACAATAAACAAATCTAAACTGGAAAATAAAATACTTGTAGACTCACGTACATCTTTTTATGGAGTTTAATATATTAACAATACTTCCAAAAAATTGTAAAACTAAGTCTTTTTTATATTTTTTTTCTAACATTCGTAAATAAATATTTAACATTTATCTCCTGCCAACTCGTGACCTTCAAGGGACTCACGTTTCTAAGCGGAGTATAACATGTGAGAATTCTTGTACCAGATAAATTCTGAGTAATAAATATGCTTAGTTATTAATATTTTTAGATAAGTTAATTTTTGCCTATTTTATATAGAAAAAAAAATGGATGAATTCATCCATTGGGATTAACTGATAAGCAAAACTACAGCATAAGTTAGTCTCAATGTGTCATCATTGCTTTATTATTTAACACAGCAATAATCGCATGCACATATTGAAGAAAAAAATTCAATAAGGTTGACTAAAAATATACAAACATTTTCCCTTTTACAAATTTGAACATGAGAGCATAAGAACATGAGAACATTTGAACATAAATAATCATATTGAGAGTCATAATGAAAAGCTACCCTACTACCTACAGAATTATTCAAATTTGCTTTCCTTCTTGCAGTATTATTTTGAATGGTACTAGCGTGTACTTCAGCAAGTCGCTCTTGCCTCTGAGTAGCCCCTTCAGAATTTTGATAGACTGCCCATCTCTTAGAACTTGTGGTTTGTTTTGACACATGTTACTTTCGTTTCGGCGTTGTTTCAAACAATTCAGTATTCAAAATTTCTGTAAGTGAAGAGGTTGTGTAGAAAGTATACGATATCAGTATATTGATAATTGTACATTACTATATATTCTGTTCTGTATATTATTGTACCTTTTACTCTTCCAACCTACCTAAATTTTTAAACACTTTCCAACTTATAATGTTTTCTTGCCACTGTTTGTATATAACACGGACTAAGGACGATGCATGTACTACATTGACATTCTTTACTACTTTGATTACGACTTTCTTTCAAATGTTCCACCAACGTTCAGAACTAACAAATCACCAACATTCACACACGGACATTATGTAGCCTTATTCAAACTCCAATGTATATTGTAATAACTCCGGATAATGATGAAAAAAATAGTAGATCTCAGACCATATCCTCTGGCGGCGCGCAGGTAAACTATTGACATTGATGTACTCTTGAATATATTATGTTAAGCTTGGCGAAAAATATCCAGAAAAGTAATTATTTTGTAAATATATTACGGTTTATGATCATAAATCATAGCTTATTGTACTCCAGACGTTTAAAGGAATTTAGCACAAAAGTTTAATCGGTATTGGTTCTGTAGATTCAGATGTTATCACACTGTAAGTGAACGCACTTCTGTCTTTATATTTTAATATAGAATAGTAACAGCAAAATAAGCTTTTAATAAGAAAATAAAATACTGGAAACAAATGAATTATAATTTGAGAAAAAGATTGATAAAATATATTGAATAAAATATATTGATGTAGCAAAGAGAAACGTGGACAACATTGAACTGAGAACAAGACAACAGAAGCAAGTGTAGAAGAGTGGCAATTGTCAAGTGGATGAGTAAAGTGACAATTGAAGGTGTGTAAATAAATGTAGATGAGAAACAAATTACAAATAAAATAGCGTGAATACATAAGAAAAATTGAATTGGACATGTATAAAAATGGGATTGTGGAGGAAGTTTGGAAGGCAAAGTGAAGGTATTAAAGAAGAAGAAGAAGAAGAAGAAGAAGAAGAAGAAGAAGAAGAAGAAGAAGGGAGAAGTTGATAAATGGTCTGAATGGGGATAACGAGGAATGTGTTTCAGTGAAGATAAAACTCGTGTCAGGGAAAGGTATAAGAGAGGAGAGCGAGTGATCTCCAGGAAGGATCAGCTACCTGGGGCAGAGAACTTAAGAAGATATTATCGTTAAAGTTGACGGTCAATTTTAGCTCCATTATAAGCTTTAAAGGCTAATTGCGCATTGATCTGTTTCAATTCAGATTACAAGAAAAAGTTTGAAAGAGAAAGATATTGATGTAATGAACTTTATGTTAGTTTGAAATTTGAAGGGCTCTTCTTAAGCTGTGGTAATCTACCACAGTGACAACATTTTACAGTAACACTCGAACAAACAAAACACGATCACTAAACCATAATTATAATCATTTATGCATTTTGTTTCATAGTCATTTTTTGCTATACTGAACATTTTCAAAGAGCGGAATTGGAACGGCAATCGGAAATATTTGGGTAAATTGATAAATTTTACAATTATTTTCATTAACATATTATTGTTTATTTATATGAAAAACATACGGATCTGTGCTAAGTTTTAGATTGACAAGTGGTAGGAAAGGCATAGTTCCCTATTTAGACATAAGGTTCCCATCCAACCCGATTTTGTAGGGACCGTCCTCACCTAATGATACTTGTATCGCGTTCCTATACAATGACTGCACGCATTGATATCCCTACCTTCTTGATTCTATCTTAAATACGTTGTACTGGATTATATTATCGCGTTCTAAAGCTGTATATCAAATAAAAGGTAATTAGTATTCTCGAGCATTGCTTCTCTGTGGCTACTTGAATTCGCGAATCCAAGATATGCTGCTTTCGAAATTGATAAGAGGAATTTAAGAATTATTTTTATGAAGAAGTGAATGCAAAGTAGGCTTATTGAAAGAATATTTAATCAGTAATAGATATATTACTTTAGAGCATGCACATAGTCTGAGGAATACCGTTTGTTTACTGATTCGTGAAAAGTTAGCTTAAAACCTGCCTTTCTTCACAATGAAAATTCATTTCCCTTCAGTTCCGTTTACCCGTGTTATTAACAAGAAAGAAACCTCTATAAATATGAAAATAACTCGAGAAAAGATTCAGTATGAAACATTATTCTGACATCTATGTAATATCTTAATATAATTCCTCCCCTTTTAGGTTTAGAGTCTGGGTGTAGAAAGTTGTGCTGTTTTTTGAGTGAGTGGGACGGTAGGGATTGTAAAAGCTACTTCAAAAAGAAGGCACAGATTTTTCAAACTAGGTTTAAGAAATGTTATTAAAATTCCCTTGGTCAATAGAAAAATATATTTTCTCCCGTCTCTTCATATCAAATTAGGTTTGAAGATTAATTTCGTGGAAACCACTGACAGAAATGGAAGAGACATCTTGTATTTCCTCGAAAATTAGTGACGAAAAAATTAAATAAAAAATTTTCATTCGACCAAAAATAAGGAAACTAATGAAAGATACGACTGTTGAAGGAATGTTAAACGAATTAGAGAATGCGTCTGAATTTTCTACAAACATTTAATGAAACACTTTTTAGGCGGTAAGATATCTGACAACTATGGAGAACTAGTAAAGAAGTGAAGAAATCATTTGAAGATTTATGCTCTCATATGCTTCTTGAGAGTCACTTCCTTTACCCTCATTAGTATTTCTTTTCTGAAAACCTGGGAGCACTAAACGACAGACTTAGTGAGCACTTCAATTGTGATATTTCAAGCATGGCAAAAAGATACCAAGAACAGCGGAGCTCAAGAACGTTGGTATATTACTACTAGATTCTCAAAAGAGACGTTTTTGAGGCAAAATACTCAAGGAGATACTCAATTAACATTTTTTTACGTTGAACCTTTTAAATTTCTTTAGTGAACTGCTCATTCTGTAACAATCTTACTTAACTGTTACAAAAAATTTTATGTGCTACAGATAAATAATTTCCATTTTGAATTTAGCGTAAAATGTTGTGTAAATATCAGCCAATAAAGTTTTTGTAAGTGATAAAAATTTCGAAGACCGAAGTTCCTTTTTTCTTGTCATTGTCTTAATATGGACTTACGGTCTACCCAAAAATAAACAACCACACGTTCTACTGCATGTCTAAATTAATAAACTAATAATTTGTACTCTATAAAAGACTTTTAGGTACTGTTAAGCGAATCTAACAACGATGCGAGTATTGATAGATTCCAAAGAAAGTTAATTATTACACACACAATCAGAACCAACAGTATCTACACGCAAACTAGGCGACTGCCGCGGCCTAGTGAAGAGCCACATTTCTGACCCTTCGTCATGTAATATTTTGTGTAGACTAACACAAATTATACCTTTTTTTCTTTTTTAATAAATGCTGTTTCCTTGAAAGTGGTTTGCATTGAAAATTATTTCGTACAGTTTTGCATCATATTTACTGTAACGTTAAAAGTGTTAAGTTTGGTAACGTAACTGTGTAAAGTTTAGCATTGCGGCATGTTTGCATAAAATACCTAGAATATTTCTATAGATTACTTTTGTTTTGAAGAAAAACGATTTCTTTAAATAAAATAAAAATAAAATAAAAACACAATAGCTAATAAAGTTTCGTATTTGGTACGAAAACTTATTTTTTAAATATATTTGTGAATGATATTCCTGAAAACGCCACATAAAATAGTTTTATTCTATGCAGCATTTTTTTACTTAAAACGTAATCAGTATTACACTTTAGGCAAATATTAGAGACGAAGGCGCAAACTTTCCAGACGCAGAGGCTCATTACAATCTGGCACCGACATGATTGCAAATCATTAAAGTTTCTTGCTAAACATTTATCTTAATCGGATGCGCTTTCTCCAGATCATTGGTCTAAAAACTACAAAATATCTACAAAACATTTTTCATACTGTGCAAAGCTACTCTTGAATGACAAATACTAAATGCATTCTCATCAATACAATTTACTTCTCTTATCTATTCTGTATTTTAAAACGTTTTCATTATTCAGCAAGATCTTTTGTTAATTTTTTTCTGACACATGCTCAAAAAAGTCGAGGTAGAAATGTTTTGCATCATGCCAACGAAAACGACGTCGCTCTATTCATACAAGATATTTAAACAAAAAATTGGAGCCATTTTTTCTAAAACTTTTGAAAATGTCCCAAGGGCTTTATATAAAGTACCCCAAAAATTAATGAATGTTATTCAAAATCGCATAGTTCGCGAGGACAGATCGACTAGTGAGTTTGCAAAAAGTCCTACGCATAGTTTAGGCGCTCGTGTAGTTCACAGACAACAGACAGATGGACAGACAAACGCTTAAAAAAGCCTTCTCGGTGTTTGAAGACTCGAAAACGTATTTCCGTTGAAATATCGAAATCGATTTTCCACAGCATTACCTAACTTTCTCTTTACTGCGTTTATATATATATATATATATATATATATATATATATATATATATATATATACGTACGTAACGAGAAAGTAAAATATAATGCTTCACATAATTAAACACTGGAATTTTTTTTAAAGGGACACCAGTGTAAAACGGTTGCTGGAATTTTATATACACTCACTAATTTAAAAACACACACTCTCCGAATTCGTAAAACTCTCTTTCTTCCCTTTGCTAAATATACCCTTACCGTAGAGTGCTTTTGGTAAATCAAATGCAACCCGCACAACAAACTGATCAAGACCAATTGCATTGCATCTGCCCAATGTAGTTTGTCTTGAATACGACTTAAGGTCTAATGTCGGCAGATTAGTGTTAATATTATTAGTTTTAATACATTGTTAAAATTTACTGTTCATACTGTAAAACATGTTAATAAGAGAACATGGCAACACATATATGACCCACTACCTTCCATTTAAAGCAAAAATCGCAAACTTGGTTGAATAGAAAGCTCAAATTTCCTTCTAAACGAAAACCCCTAGTGTTTTAATTATATGATGGCTTTATGAAAAGATTAAGATAAATTTCAAAAATGAATATTGTCAACAGATTGCATATCGATAACGCCAACCAAATCTATAATTAAGAGTGAAAAAATTGAAAAGAACAGAATCTAAATTTGAAGGCAATTTATCAGTTTTGCAAGAAAAGTTATAAGCTAAGAAAGAAAACTCAGAAGCAACAAATCGGAAACCTTTTAACAGATTGAGAGATGGCTGTGTAAATGGTAAATGAAAAAGAGTATAAATAATTCACCGTCATAACAACTACGATAAAAAGAATGATGTAGCTGATAAAGTACTCCTTACAAAATCTTTCAATATATGTGAACGAAATATCAATCCATAAAAGATCGTTTCAAATCTACCAGAAATCTTCGAAAAACTAGAAGAAAATAGCTCTACATTCTGCAGAAAAAAGAAATGTTAATTCTGCAGCATCGAGTGACAATAATAGTGAAGACTAAGTGTCGTCGTGTACTACTAATTTTTATATTTTAACTTTAATAATTGTATGTTCAAATATGTCCAGATTGATGATTATTTTATGCCTATTGTGTATTTACATTGTTTGAAGTAAACATTTGTTCTAAGAGAAAAAATTATATAATCAATATAGCATCTCAAGAAATCGAGGAAGAAACATTTTCGAGTAATTTAAAGTAGATTGTTACTTATAGATCATGCCTTATTTGTTGTACTTGAGGAGACTTGTTATACTAATGCAGCATATACCTGTCTAATTGTTCTATTGATTGATTAATTTTTTTATGTTTCCTGGCGCGTCAACTGCTTTGGTTATTAGTCCCGTTAGTGAAGTGCATATTTTTTTCTCGGGGGATGGAGCTAATCTTCCCCCGCTGGATGGCGAAATCCGGCGCCGACCTATTGTGGGATAGTGGGGTTTCCCCCTAACCAGGGTTCTCCCACCAGCGGGGCACCGCCCCAGCCGGGACAAGCTCTAAACTCGCGACCGTTCTCCGGGAATATGTGGTAGTGTAGTGCATGCTATTGTAAGTGTGTGTAAGGGGAGAGGATAGGACAAGGAAGAGGAAGGGAAAATCGCGCGCGGTCCGTGGTCGTTTGGTAGGGTACTGCTCCGGCATTCGCCTGGTGTTGATCGGAAAAACCACGGAAAACTACCGATCAGAGCAGCCGGCTGCTAGAATTCTCCTCCAGGCAGCGACTGAATTCGACCTAGCTGAAAAGCTAGTGTCGAAAATTCTGCCACCGTGAGGACTCGAACTTAGGACCTCCCGGTCAGGGGCGCTGCAGTGTCATCAGATGATCTACCACTCCCGGTCTAATTGTTCTATATGAGCGCCTTACTTTGGTATAGTTTGCAGAGAAAAGAGGTTGTTGCTTTATTACGCTGGTGTCGCGTGCAAAGAGGCGCTATTTAACGCACGACGTGGTAGCCCTACTCATCCCCTGGGATGAATTACGTCTTGCGGACTGCGTTGACAAAGACTTAACTCGGCAGTGCATTTGCCGATCCAAACAAGCTCCGCTTATTCCGTTTAAGATAACACACATTGCCTTATTGGATACAATTCATAAAGCCAGTGGTCATCTGGGACTATAATTCCAGTGTGTACATTTTTGAAGAAATGTGACAGTTGGCACATTTCAGGACTCATGCATTCAACGCTCAAGATCCAGAAATGGCTCGTACAGCACGAAAAAGGAGTGCTAATACATTCTTATCCAATTTGTGACTAAAACGTCTTTCATTTCTATCATCACAGAATCACCTGCTACATTCTTATTATATATTACATGCATTATATTGTATATGCACAATATAACGAAAATTTGTAAAGCAGCTATAGCAGACTATCTTTGCAATCGTTCTGCAAGAAAACCTTACTTTAGTATAGCATTGTAAAGGAAATAATACTTCACTATATATCACATATTTCGCACATTGAGGTGGCAGTATTGTTGTTACATCGGTTGCTACATTGAGCCTCATGCGCGGAGTAACCAGAGCAAACTTACAAACCAACCGGTTACAATATGAACAGACAGCAAACACGATTGCACTATTATACGATTAAACCACACTTGCGGCAGAAGTTCAGCAGATTTAGGTTTGTAATACGGAAATACTTGTAATTTGCGTTTGGTTATGAGTATTTTAGGATTCATACATAGTCTGAAGCTCTTAGAAATCGCTTCACGAACTTTTTGGCGGCTGTTACCCCTTTTTAAGGCACTCTGTTATTTCATAATTTAATGAAGTATTACAGTTCAGTGATTAACATGAAATATAAAAAAATTAAAATATCTTTCAGCAAATTTATTTCTGTCAAAAATCAATAAATATAAGAAATTCGGAAACATTATAGTATTTAGTTAAGATAAGATGCTGGTTTCTAGCTGTTGATGAACAGGTTAAAAATTATTATAATTATGTTTTAAAATGTTTCAGAACTAACATATCAAAAATAAGTATCATAGAGTTCATAGATAATAGAATTTAAAACATTTAGAAACCTAAAACAATGGCAAATGAAAGAATATTTTTTGTTCACACTTCAAATCTCGTTGGTTGTTTAAATAGTTAATGTAATGAATTAATCATTCATTACATTAATTTATTGTTCCGTTGTATCACTAATTTTCTATTTATATCGTTTGATTAATGTGGAAGAGTTCATCCCGAAAGTAAATATTCCACAAAATAAGAAACGTATGTTCTAGCTTCTATTAGGACTACTTTCTATAATTGAATTTTCATTTCGAAAGAATAAAAATTTCGACTTACCGAATTTCAATAACTTTAATACTTTTTAATGTTTGTTCTTTTTTAATGAACATTGTTTATTATTTTCTAATAATATTGTATTCTATTATTTTAAAGTCCATTGCAATAATATTTTGAAACAATTTCTTTAAGACATATACGGCTCCCGGACAGCAATCTTGAATTTCTCCTAGAATTCTAGCGGCCGGCTGCTCTGATTGATAGTTTTCCGTGGTTTCTCCGATCAACGCCAGGCGAATGCCGGAGCAGTACCCTACCAAACGGGCCACGAACCGCGCGCGATCTGTACTCCCTCTTCCTTGTCCTATCCTCTCCCCTTACACACACACACACACACACACACACACACACACTTACACTAACATGCATTACACTACCACATATTCCGGGAGATCGGTCAGGTGCTTAGAGCTTCTCCCATCTGGGGCGGTGCCCCGCTGGTGGGATAGTCCTGGTTAGGGGGAAACCCTACTAGCCGACGATAGGGCGGTGCCGGATCTCGCCATCCAGCGGGGGAAGATCACCGCCATCTCCCGCGAAAAAACATGCACTACACTAACGGGACTAGTGACCAAAGCAGTTGACGCGCCCGGAAATACGAAAAAAATCAAATCAAATCAAAATTGAATTTCTTCTAGATTTGTACTCATTTCCTCAGTTATACGAAGAATTGAGTGGTTTTAAATTATACTACAACCTCTTTGGTTTTTCTACGTAATCCCCGTACGATGTCAGCGCGAGGCTACAATTTATTCCTCTGCGGTTCTGCGTATTCTCATTATAACACGCGTTCTCTGTGGTTGCGCAGGCGCAGAGGTGGCGTCGCAGAAGAAACTGCGGCTGCGGCGACGCCACCCGTGGTGGGCGCCAACGCGCCAGCCTGCGGCGCCAAGGAATTTAATTAGGTCATCGCCAGCGGCCGGCGCCACTCCGCATCGGCCACATCAAAGAGGGCGCCTGCGGAACGAGGGGGGGGGGGAGGGGAATTTTTTTGTCGCCGCGTGTCCTTTGCAAATGGCCGTGGAATTGTCCCTCCGCGCGCTGGGGAACCTGACCTTCGGGGCTCTAATAATGGCTGGGCCTGCAGATGGAGAAGAAAAAATGATACGAAAATAGTTACTGGGTGAAGGCCATATGCGTAGTTCAACGTATTGTCTTACTTTCATTGGGTGCTCCCCGGAGGTAAGTTTCGGGCAGGATCCAGATATGTTCCCAGAAGAGAGAAATTGGAGGCTATCTGAATGTAATGGTAGGAAAATTCCCTCGCGTGATACAATGCTGTTGCGCATTGTGCTGAATGATGGAATAAGCAACCGTGTAGTAAGTGCTAGTTAGCAGAGAGTTGGTCTGAATGAACAGAGGACTTGCCATCGCGAGAAACCAAGCACCACAACGGATGCAGATCAGACCAGGGGCCAACGGCCAGGGGTCCAATGGCCAGGGGCCCTAGGACTAGCAGCCTCCTCCACAAAACGACTAGTGCGGCTGGCGAGTTTTTTGCGCGCGCGTCGCCTACTTTGGTCATTAGTCCCGTGAGTATAGTGCGTGTTATTTGGGGAGATGGGGACTTTCCTTCTCAGACTGGATCATTAAACCAAGTCGGCATGAGGTTTTCTCTCCGTATCTCCCACAGCAGGGCTTCGTTCCAGTCGGAACAAACTTTAAGCTCGCAAGTAATTTTTTGATTTGCATAAAGTGTATTCCGTGTAAAGTGTGCACGTGTGTGTGTGTGCGTATACATAAGGGGAGACGGGGGAAAGGATAAGGAAGAGAAGATCGCACGCGGTCCGTAGCCGGTTTGTTAGGATACTGCTCTGGCATTCGTCTTGTATTCATCGGAGAACCCACGGAAAAGTTCCGGTCGAACCAGCCGGCCGTTAGAATTCTCCGCCAGACTGCGGATGAATTCCACCGACGCAGTGTACAAATCCGTCACCGCGAGGACTTGAGCCATAGGACTTCTTGGTCAGAGATGATGCTTGCTCAAAGTTGTTGCCAATAAGACTTCTCATGCGGTACGCAACTAGTGCTGATTCGGGTTTTGCGATTAGAAAAAAATACCTCTATAAATTGAAATCACCGTTATTACTATCGTCATTAATACAATAATAATGTTTATGGTATTTTTGTAGAATATATATGGTTGCAGATATCACACTCAGGGTATCTTAACAAATGAGATTAAAAGAAAGAATTTCACAGGAGCTGACAAATTACACGTTCCCTTCATTAATATAAATAAAAACACATGGAATATATAAATCCCAATAATACATACAATCCCAAATAAATACATTGAAACCAATAATAATACATAACTTACGAAACAATTTGCGTGAAAGGAAGTCATGTCAATCAAAAAGAATGAAAGCAAAATTGCACTCAAACTAAATAGCAAATTTACAAATTCTTATGAAAGAAAATTGTAATTTTTGCATATTAATTAATTTATTTATAACTAATAAAATATAATTAAAATGTGTTTTGGTTTTCGCAAAACTTATTTGTCTATCTTATTGAGGTTGACGAACAAAGTAGGCTGCGCGAGCACTTAAGTAACAAAACAGCGCGAGTAACTATTGGCTAGCAGAAGAGCTTCCGTTTGACGCATCTACATTTACGTCTGTTTGTGTGCGTTAATGTGTAATTTGCTTCCTACTCCCACAATAATGATACAAGAACCGAGATGGGCGCACGAGCTATCTCGGACCTCTTTATAAAGGTACAGAACCGAGATGGGCCAACGGGTTACTCGGCGTGACGTTCCGGGTATTGAGGGGGAATCGTCTCTGTTCGATTCGTCGAAAAAGTTCCCAAGAAAACGATAATGACAGCAAGAGACCTTTCCAGGTCCCTCAGGAGCCAATAGGTGTCTGCTAGGAAGGTATGGGTCAAAGTGTAAGTAAATACTCGCCAAGACAAAGATGAAATTATCTAATTGTTTTAAAACTAAATTTTTTTCTGCAGAAAACAGCCTTCGTTTTCCGCATAAAAGCTTCGTTTTGAGCAGAGGGGTGGAAAGCTTCGTTTTCAACATAAAATGCGAGATACTTAGTTTTCCGCATGTAAACGATTAGAAAACCATCTTTACAGATTTTTACCACAAACTTATTTCCAGGTAATATTACAAAGTAAAATTTTCATAATGCTCTAAACCCTTAATCGCTTTGTTTCAATGGTTCTACGGAATAATCATAACAACTTTTAAATGAACCCTAAATTTGTATTGCAGATACAAGTATTGGGTTAAAGAAACTTAAAGATGTCAACAAATGAAATTAATATTATAATTCTGCAAAAGATGCAGAGTAGTTTGAATCGGAGATTCACGTACTTCACTATAAGAATTTGTTTTACAATATTTGAGCTTTTTTCCGAATTTCCTTCCTGTCGTGATTTAATCTTTATTTAGAAAACGTACCTCTTCTGCATTTGGGCAATGCATTAATTCGCAGTATGCATGTATCATCCTGTAACATTAGGATCTCTTCCCATGCTACTTAGAAAGTTACTTTGGAAAGGTGAGTTCCCGTAGCTTCAACCAGTGGTCTCCAACAACTAGCATAAGTCTTTGCCCATTGCCAGAGTCATCACCCTCTCCGACCACACTCTGGTAGTTACCGTTCCTAACCTATGATTTCTCTTCTCTAGTACCGGGAGCGGTGGCTCAGTGCATCAACTGATGCCACTGCAGCGTCTCTGACCGGGAGGTCCTAGGTTAGACTTCTGACGGCGGTTGGATTTTCGACACTAGCTTTTCATCTAGGTCGAATTCGGTCGCTGTCTGCAGGAGAATTGTAGCGGCCGGCTGCTCTGATCGGTAGTTTTCCGTGGTTTTTCCGATCAACACCAGGCGAATGCTGGAGCAGTACCCTACTAAACGGGCCACGGACCACGCACGATCTGTCCTTTCTCTTCCTTGTCCTATCCTCTCCCCTTACACATACACTTACACTAACATGCACTACACTACCACATATTCCGGGACACCGGTTGGGGGCTTAGAGCTTGTCCCGGCTGGGGCGGTGCCCCGCTGGTGGGAGAGTCCTGGTTAGGGGGAAACCCCACTAGCCGACGGTAGGTCGGTGCCGGATCTCGCCATCCAGCGGGGGAAGATCACCGCCATCTCCCGAGAAAAAAAGCATGCACTACACTAACGGGACTAATGACCGAAGCAGTTCACGCGCCCGGAAACACGAATCAATCAATCTTCTCTAGTGTGCACTACAAAACCAGGTTCTTTCCAGGCGATCACCCACGATACCCTGACCCAATTTACCCGCCGGTAGCCATCCATAGCTTCAATTAATATATCCCAGATACACCTGAGGTTTTAATGCTTTGCATATGGTGACGGTAGTTTTGTAGTTTCTGGCTACTCTTGTTTCCCGTAATCATCAATAAGATATCAATAACCCCATTCATCCCCATTTTACGTTGTGTTGGGCGCCTCAATCGCCGTACGGTTGGAAACAGTAATTATTTAAACTACGGCGGGCAATTATGAAAACACGAATTATGAAAACTTAAAAGTGTTCTGGTTGCCAACAGGATTTCATCAAATAAGTAGTTTTCCGTTAGAGTTTCGTAAGTAAACGTCAGCCAAAATGGGAAAGACTTTCATTAAAATTTTGACGTTAACACTGAATCACAATATTGTATTTTGTCTTTCAATGAAAACCTATATTTAACTACTATTAAGAAACGAATAGTAAAACGGTCGTTTTAATTTGACGGATGCGTCAAAATTCCCGACGACGAAATGTCTCTACAAAGTTGGAGATTTATTTGAGAAAAAATAGTTTTTGCGTGTGTCACGCTTTATACAAGTGCACCGATACAAGCAGAGTGCTGCGATTTTTTGGGAGTACGATGACATACAATTTTATTTTCATATGATCTTACATTAATCTACCTTGCCACGTCAAGGTTCATGAAACACGTGTCGCAAAAAACAGCACACTTAAAAAAGAATTAATATTGTCAATTCCACCTCTCATTTTCCATTACAAAATTTGGTTTCAGGCTTTCACGACCTCATTCACAAAACAAATAATATCAATAGCTAGATTCTTGATAAGGTGACGTCGAGAGTAAGATACTCCAGTAGTTTCATATGAAAGAACAGTGAACTCTAAAGAAACAATGCATTTTAACAATTCTAATAGATATATTGATTTAAAATTTCATGTTTTACCATACTTTGGTTGTGACTACTATATTTGCAAACACAATGTTCTCAACCAAACCTATTGCCGATTCTCTGTTGAATAATGTAGTTGTAATCATAAACAACTATCTGCACATAGGTATAGAGGTTAAGCGGGTCCCGGTTCCCAGAATGGCGCTGCTTCAAATTTCCCTGAGTCTGTTTACATCCGCTTATAGATGAGACTAAGTAGTCCATAATAGTCCCGGAGGCCCGCGGGGCGAGGGGGAAGGGGGAAATTCGGCAGCCCTCGCTCGAGTATCGATCGGTCGTGCCCACGCGGCGGCGGGTCGCCCAGCTGCTCCACAGGCGCAGCCGGCAACCCGAGCGACGACCAACTGCTGCGGGTTGCATACACATCGGGAGCTGCCTAGGCAGCAGCAGCAGGTCTGCATTCGGGAGCAAAAAACGAGCGGGTCAGGTTGGACGCAACCCCATCTAAGGTCAGCTTTTGTCCAGTTTTTCATGATCAGTAAACAAAACGTCGAGTAAGGGTTCATCGCCTTGTTTCAAGACAATTCTATGTAGATTTATTATCATTTAAATGTCTGATTGAAACTGGTATTTGTGTTATTTTAAATAATGTTTCTATAAAAACGTTATTCTATCAGCAGTTTTAAAAAAACTCACAAAAGAGTTTTTTCTCATTTTTATGAGAAGTTGAATGATGGTCACTTCTAAATTATATAGTTTCTATTATTAAACATTTCTTTTCAATTTTAAACAGGGCTTCGAGAAATTGATACTACTTTTCCAATCGAGGGGGAAATATCAATTTCTTGGAAACTCTTTTATGAGCTGATGAACGAACACGCGACTCAGCTGTAACGGACGTCTAAGGGCAAAGACGCCTCAGACCAGACGGATCAGACGGCTTAAATGGAGCTGAGGACATTGAAGGACTTGAAAATTTTCTTAGTTCAAAACACAGTCATGTGTTGTTGCTAAAGCTAGCTAAAGATATTCTAAAACTTTGTTAGTCTATCTTAGAAGTGAGATTTTTTTGAAAGTTTTTACGTAAATGTGAATCACACCAACTGCGTAAAAGAACCTTCTCCGAAACCTCCAAAACCCTTATTAAGATTTTATCATAGCAGTTATAGACATCTTAAATCTCAAATATGACGCTCAAATAAAAAATTTTTTAAGGGAAATCAACTTGACAGAAGAGTGAAAGCAGTTTAAAAGCACAACACCTATACTCAATAATATAACATTTTTGGCATAAAATGTAGTTGGTCACAATGACGATCACTGACGATCACAATAACGAAGATTGTAACCTTTCTTGAAATCAGGATTCCACAAACCGTAATTTATTATATTCCTTTTTTACAATGTGTGATGTGCAAGTTTAATGTTTCATAAAATCATTTGTAAACACCTTGATAAACCATCATCAGTTCTTCTACCTTTGGATTGGTTGTCACAGTTTTATGAAAAAAAGTCACTTGACTCAAATCCATTAGTAGACCAAACCTCTCCTTGTCAGACTTACTCTACTTTATATTATCCTCTGACTAATCTGAAACAAACAATTTCTTGTGTTTCACGGTTTTCGAATCCGATACGTTTATACTATTTTATCGTATTCCGTACTCTTAAATCCCTATTCATTGCTTTTTCAATTGCAAGAGAATTACAGTTTGTGAACAACGTGCAAAATTAGTTCTAATTTCAATTTACGATTAGATTTTTCTTTTTATCAAATAGGGTAAGTCTTCAATCTAAGAAAAAGTAATGAAACTAAATGAAAGAAAAGCTCGTATAAGATTTGTACTATTACTCAATCACAATATTTTACTTATATGGTTGTGGAATTTTTCCAAAATAATTTTAATTAGATTACTGGCAACAAATTGTTTTTTGACGTGAAACGACTTTCAAATCGGTCAGTAGGGGAAAAGGGTCGTTTGGTGAAACCATAATACAGCGAAAATATGTTAAAATAGGCTATATCTTTACAACCGAACTATCTTTTTGCCTCTCTTTGTCATCGTTGAATAGAAGAAAGGAACGATCACGCGATTACCCATGTGGAGCGTGGCATACAGCACTTTTGTCGCACGATGCATAACTACGATATCACGAGCTTTAGAGATTTTTTCATATAATTCTAGTTTGCTCCATTTTCGCAAAAAGTGTGTGGATGGCACTTCATAATCCTTCTGTTTGTCACACATATTACACATGTTTTGAAGTTTCAAAACCCAATTTAATTAATGGTCATAAATTTTTTTGACATCATAAATGTGCATTACCCTTGCGTGGAAGATGCGATGGTAACATCCCTATGCATTATCATTTACGTCCTCAATAAATTGTAACTCTACATTGGTTAGAAATATAAAATATTGCTGTTGCAAGATTAAACCTAAACAATGCAAGTAAAATAAATATATTTAAAAATAATCAAAGGAAGTTTCTTTGAAAGTAGTTTTTTCCACCTCCCCGTTTGACTTGCTTAGTATAATATAGTTAATTTATCATACATAGGTGTTGTAAATAACGCACCACATACCCCAGTCGTATGATTGCAATTGGTGTTTAACGCTTGCGTTGGAGCTCGTTGTCTCACCTGGAACAAAAGAAAATATTATTATAAATATTTTCAGTGAATTGTCACTATCTGTCTAATAGTATAAAGAAGCACTGGTAAAACAATAAAAAATAAATATAATAAACTCTAATTCAGCCAGAGATAAATTGACTCCAGATTCAAATTGTATTGTCCGTAGTTTCGAACTTTACCGTCAAGTTAATGCATCCTAAGAATATTTCTTATACATTCAAAAAATATATCTGATGCGGAAGCAAACGTATACCACAATAAAAACCAATATGTATATTCCATTGTATACGAGAGTTAGGGAAAAGTAAGGTAACTATTATTTTTTATAAATGTTACCAAATCTCTCAATTTTAATTATCTCTTGTGGTATATAAATGTGGTGGTGATTATATATATATATATATATATATATATATATATATATATATATGTGTGTGTGTGTGTGTGTGTGTGTGTGTGTGCGCGCGTGTGTGTGTGATATAAATGTGGTACCAATGGGTGTCCACATCAACAGACGGCTATGTGAGTAATACTGTTAGCACAGAGAGCAATGTGACATCTGTTGTGTGACTGCCGCCGAGCGAGATTAATGTAACGGAATTGGAAGGTAATGTAAGGGAATTGGTGGAAACTCTTGAAAAAGAAAAAAAATCCCCCTTTATACAGTTGCGAGGGGAGCAGTGTTTCTGCGAGGATGTATATCAACCAATGGCAGTCAACGCACGTGACAACCTGTAAATAGACCGATGTGGCACGTGTGGTAATCTAGCATCTGCCAAATCAAACCTTTATAACGGGTATGTAATTCTTTTGGAATGCTATTAACTTGTATATGCTAAAATGCTTTGGAACATGAAACCAGTACTTTCCTATGAGAAACTCAATTTTATTGCGTCGTTAAATGCCCGTACACTTGGTCTCTACTTTTTCCTTTTACGTGTGTATTACACATTTTCCACCGTGCTCGCATTCTTACAAATAAAGTAGTTGTCATGATTTATGCTTCAAACTTCAAATTATTACAGATGAAGGTAAAAGTCAAAAAATAACGAACACAAATCAAAAGAAAACAAAACACAAATATTACAGCATATTATAATTAAATCATTCCATTTTTATAGAGAAAAACAATAGAAATTTTTACTTTTATACTTTCCACTACTACACGCCACACAATTAGAATATATTTATTTTCAAAACAAATTAGTCAGATAAAATGCGCGTTGAATTTTATAAATTCCCAAAAAAAAGGCAAAAAAATACTGTTTACTTTCTGGGAGGTAACCACGCACCTGGGTGCGTTCAAGCAAGACACGCACGTGGCTGTCTGCACGCCAGCGGCCGGAAGGGCCCGCAGGGTGGGGGGTGGGGGAACGCCCGGAGGGATCTGCGACGCACCACGGCATCCTATCGTAACACTTGCTCTAAGCCAGCGAAGAGTTTAAGGCAAACGTAAGGCTTCAAAACAACGGATTGGAGCGCTGCCGACGCTATTGAAGATGCAGAAATCTTCCATTGCACACGTGCTTGAGACTCAAAATTAAGTGAAGATTAACTTATTATTAACTACTTGTGGTAACTCATCAAAAAAGACGGGACGAAATTAAAACTATCATATTAATATTAAATAAAAGAACACAATATTAATATTTCTTGAAAATAAAGTGTAGTGCCAGTTGTTGTCTATCGTTTTAGAAGTTCCTTCCTTATAATTTACGGAGTCAAATAGTTCTGATAAACTGTTTCAATGACAAAACCATTATTTATTTGGAAAGGGATAAGGAAAGACGTGAAAAATAACGTAACCTCAACTTATTACATTTCTTAGCAAGTTCTTAATAAAATGTTCAGCGTGTTCACGATTACTTTTACATCGTGCGACAGGAGCGCTGCAGGCACAATAAATCCACAGACGTCGACCTGAAATTTTAATCTACATTCCATTCTACGCAAGGCTCTACGCAAGTTACGCAAATTAGGTGGAGAGGCGATTCTTCCGTGCCTAATTAGGACATTTAATGTTTCTATAAATATCACTTCGGTCCCGGAAGATTGGAAGTTTGCAACCGGGAGCGGTAGCTCAGTGCATCAACTGATGTCACTGCAGCGCCTCTGACCGGGAGGTCCTAGGTTCGAATCCTGACCGCACAGGATTTTTGACACTAGCTTTTCGGCTAAGTCGAATTCAGTCGCTGTCAGGAAGAGAATTCTAGCGGCCGGCTGCTCTGATCGGTAGTTTTCCGTGGTTTCTCCGATCAACACCAGGCGAATGCCGGAGCAGTACCCTACGAAACGGGCCACGGACCGCGCGCGATCTGTCCTTCCTCTTCCTTGTACTATCTTCTCCTCTTACACACACACACACACTTACACTAACATGTACCACACTCTCACATATCCCGGGAGACCGGTCGGGAGCTTAGAGCTTGTCCCGGCTGGGGCGGTGCCCCGCTGATGGGAGAGTCCTGGTTAGGGAGAAACCCCACTAGCCGACGGTAGGTCGGTGCCGGATCTCGCCGTCCAGGGGGGAAGATCACCGCCATCTCACAACAAAAAACACGCACTACACTAACGGGACTAATGACCAGAGCCGTTGACGCGCCCGGAGACATGCATAAATCAATCAATCAATGGAAGTTAGCACTTGTAGTACCCGTTTTTAAAAGCGGCGATAAAATGATACTAACTATAGACTGATAAATTTCACATCAGTCATATGCAAATTCATGGAACAACTATTACTAACTACATCCGAGAAAGAATGAGAGGGCAAGGAATGGCTGCATCAAGGTCAGCACGGTTTCATGAGCAGTTTCTCTTGCGAAAGTCAGCTTGTCTCGCTTCTTCAGGACCTAGCCGATGAAATTGATGTAGGTGGAAGGATAGACGCGATAGTAATTGGTTTTATCAAAGCTTTTGATGTTGTTCCACACGATCTAATAACAAAACAAATTAAAAAATTATGGTATAGACACTTGTAAACAAATTAATAAATTATGGTATAGACACAAGAGTGGTGGCTCCGATAAACGAATTATAACGTGATAGGAATAAAAAGGTTCGAATCGGAAGATATTTATCAACCTTCGCAAGTGTTACGTCAGGAATTCCACGAGGAAGTGTCATTAGACCTCTCATGTTTCTCGTCTTTGTGAATGTCTTGAACAAAAATTAGCTTCAGATGTAGGACTCTTGGCCGATGACTGTATCATCTATCGAGTTATCAGATCAGAGGAGGACGTAGATATTTTGCAGCGAGACACAGACAAATTACACTCTCGGCTGGAAACAAACGGAATGAAATACATATTTGAAATTCTTTTGATTATTGTCTGTCTTTTTAATTGCGAAATCAGATTTGTTCTACCTCTTTCATTTTGACAAATATAATTTCAAATAGGTTTTCATATAACAAGGAATGTTCACGAAGTCTGATTTTGAAATTATATACGTATGATTCCTAAATTCGACGTGAGTTCTCTTTAGTTTCCTTTGCATCTCAAGGTGAGCAAAGGCATATACATGTATAATTTTTACTTTATTTAAAAACAGTCAGCCATTTCAATGAATAATTTGCTCATATGTAGATTCAATTATAAAAGACCTTGATTTGATTGTCAGATAATTAAGTGTTTTCATTTGCTACTAAATTTTAATATGTATTATCATTATAGTAAATATAATTATGTAATACATTTGTACATATGTAACTGATGATGTGACACTGCCTCTCTCAACGATGTAAATTACCAGGTTTAATAAAAATATAATTTATGATCATGTATTACTTTAAATTAAGTTATTTTATTTAAATGTTTAATCTGTCAAAATGAGAGTGTAATAAATAAATCTCATGAAAATAAACAGTTCAAAGTGCAAAGCTATCACATTTGGTAGGAGTCGAAGTTATGGTAAAACTCCGTACAAATTAATCAACAATTTTATACCTACAGTCACATCTTAAAATTATTTAGGAATAAACAGTCAATTAAGCTGGTAAAATGAAGTAAATTGTGTTGTGGGAAAGCCTTGAGATGTTTACATTTGGTTATGCGGATCGTAAAGAGGAGAACAGTGAGAAGTAAAGAATTAGCTTATATTTCACTAGCACAACCAGTGTTAGATTATGGCGTGGTATGTTAGGATCCGTACAGAATATTGCAGCAAAGTAAACTAGAAAAGCTCCAGCGCAGAGCATCAAAATTCACTTTCAAGGGTACACAAAATGGAGGTGTATGTGAATCACTCGAAAAAAGTGTATTAAGTTGCGACACTATGCTATGAACAAAGCATACACCGATTATATTCTGCTTGCAATGAAATTAACTGTCATCTAGGAAAACCAACAGGTAGAGCGGATCACGTGCACAAGATTAAGACAATCATACTAAAAAAACGGACGTTGTGAAATTTTCATTCATAAACTGAACTATTAGAGATTGTGACAGTTTGCCTGCGACAATCTTTGAACCCTTTCCTCAAAGCTCGAGAAAATTTAAAAATAAATTAGTTTTTAACTCATACATGTATATTTTAGGATAATGTATTACTGTTACGATTCTATTGTTAAATTAATAGTAATTCCTGTTAAGTAGACTTTTGCATTGTTATTATTAGAAGCAGTTATATTATTATCATTAAGGCGGAAAAAATGCATCACAGTTAACTGTTGTGCAGTGCAGTGCAGTGCAGTGCAGTGCAGTGCAGTGCAATGAAGTGAAGAGAACTGGAGTGAGGCTTGCGTGGTGAAATTATGTATTATTTATTATTAATTATTGTCTTTTAAATTAACTTATATCTTGTAATGTATTGTTAGTCATTTAAGCTTAATGCATGTAAAGTGAAGATATCCTGCCACCAAGTTACGATACGTAACTGCAGAACTAAATAATAAATCTAATGTGATATATTCTAAATTTAGTGCACGCTGGATTCGTGGGTTAACACGAATTGCCCGACGCTGGGAGTGGCCGATGTGATGTTTCGCGGGCGTTGGGCTGGACGAATGCGTTTGCCCTGGGCCTCATCCCTTCGGATACAATAGGCCGCCCTTGTACCGTTGTACAGGGGTGCTATCGCTGACAGTATTTTAACGTCAAAGAATCTATTGGCTCGGTGGCCGATCGAAATTTCTTACGTACCAACATATCTTGAATTTGAATCACTTATACTTACGAGTCTAATAATGTGCAAGCAAAGCAAAATAAATACTTGTTATTTTCGTTTTGCTTCGCAAGATCTTATTTCCTGTCACATTTTACTTAAATTAAAAATATATATTACATATCACTTGTAAACAAAAAAAGTAAAGTCTCATATTCTTACTATATTATTGTCTTATTGATTTGAATAGTACGTTTTCTGCAAAATCTAAACGTTTCATACTGAAGTCGTAGGCTTCCGCGGCCGGAGTCAAGTAAATGATCTTGGCTGTCGGGTTGAAGGCTGTTGCCGGCGTTTCGACCATCCTTTTTGTGCTCTTCCTCAGGGCTGGAGTGTTCGGCCGCCAAACCTATATAATTCCGGGCGCTGACCACTCCAGCGCAGACCAGCCCAGAGACGTCCCTGAAACGTCGGCAACACAACCTTCGACGCGGCGTCACCCGGACAGACAAGATCATTCGTTTCATTCTGAACCCCAGTACGGCCGACCTGCCCAGCCGAACGGTTTTCTGCCTCTACCTTCAACGATAGTATTAGGCCAAGTAGCATTAGAGTTAGAGGTTAGATCTGCCAAACACCGGCAAGTGGCGAAACGCATTGCCAGCAGGGTGGCTCGCCCGTGGTTACTCGCGAACGTCTGTCCACTCGCGCGCCGACAAACGGAGTGGAATCACCCTCATTAAAGCTCAGAGACATGACGAGTAGGGTGAACGTCGAGAAGTTAGCGTGATCGAATTGTCAGCCGTTCGGTTACCCTGTTGCTCTCAAGAATCCAGATCTTAGATTTGTGACTTTGGCCCACTGATGATTTCTTTGTCAGTTAACTTAGGAACGAGTCATCACAATCTATTAGTTCACTGTCGCACTTGGATTTGCTATCTTCTGCTCGTCTTGGAGGCGTGGCTGTAATGTTGGCTAATATGCGCCAGAGTGACTTTGTCGTTGGAAAGTTGCACGTTCGATCAAACTGCGAAATAGTTCATCAAAGCACGTTTGGTAAATGGTATGCCGAAGCACGTATGCCAATGGTGACCTCAAGCGTTGATGGAACGGCGTTGTTGGAGGGAACAAATTAACGTTTGAGCGTGCAACGGACAGGCTACACTACACAAGGGAAGACACATTCAGGTAACATTCTCGGGAAAGCTGCTTGGCAATATGAAACGGAGTAGCAGCTGAAATAAAATATGTAAGATACAAAAAATGGATACAGGTGTGTTTAAATAGCCTGATAATGATGGAGATGAAGATTAATTCCACATTCATTATTTCACGTATGCGGGAGAGAAAGCTAACGGCTTTAAGTCTCCTTCTTTCCTACCCAAATGAAACTCCAAAAAGTTTAAAAAGTAACAGCAAAAGAATGTATGAAAGACGAAGCTTCTAGAAACCTAGACTTGAAAATCCGAAGATAAAAGAATTTTAATTGCTGTGGTTAACATTTTCAACACACTTCACCTATGTTTCTCGTGCGCACCGTCTGCGCACGTCAATATTGAACTGTAAGCAGTAAGAGCATGTTATGATGTTAATTATCCTAAAGGAACGGAATATTTTTTTAATTACTAAAGAACACGAACTGAACGGACTGTCACGAAGATACTCCTTAAAACGTCATTAATGCTATCAGTAAAAGAACTGACGTCGAATTAAAGTCAATTACTACAAGATTCTGTGTTTTACAATTTGACTCCCTTATCTAATATTGACGCCAAGGCTCCCTCGACAACTGTGCATGGTAGCGAACCTCCGCGTCACGGAAAGGCCTACCTCACCTCAGGCCATTGGCTTTGAATAATCATTGCAATAATTTTGGTTTCAAGTAAGAAACAAGAGCTTGCACAATTATATATTACCATGTCAAATATTCACAACCAAATATTGTTTATACGCAAATACCATAATTTTGAAGCAATTAATTCGTCAGATTATTAGAACAGCCACGCGAATAGTTCCACGTGCAACACGTTGAATTGTAATTCGGAAGTACGGGCTGTGGATCTTCTCTTGTGCTCGTTCACTAACGTGTTTTCTCGTGTATTGCGTTTTTTTATTTTGTCGTCGACATTAACATTGTCAGATGAAAAATAAAAAAAATGTGCAGAACACCACCACCATAAAGGACCGTGCAATAAACTAACCACATTGTTTACGATGGAGTTCAGTCGATCGTCTCTATTTTCAGGCACAGGTCAGTATCCATCGTCAAAGCTGACCTCTTGTAAACCAAACAACATGCTATTCGGGTTTCATTCTACGACGTTGACAGAACGTGCCTTTTCAACGCCCACACTTTTACCACTAATAAAAGAACGCATCAGCCTTTTTCTTTTATCACTGATAAATGTAGCAGCGACCTCTTTGGCGCATCCTGTTTTCTCGGTTTATTGTTTGCTCCAAGATAAAAAGATGAACAGAAGCGAATCGCGGAAACGCAGGCCGACGGTTGCGGTGGTGAGCTTCCACGCGTGGAGGGGCGGGGAGCTGGCGCCAGGTCGATCGATAGCGGGGGGCAGAGGCGCGGGGAGGGGCGGCGCGGAGAGGCGGAAGCGCAGTCCCACTGCTCCACACGTGCCCTCGCCCTCTGACCACACTCTCCCTCGCCCTCTATCCGCACGCCTATCCGCACTCGCCTTCGCCCTCTATCCGCACTCGCCTTCGCCCTCTATCACTGCACTCGCCTGCTCGCCCTCTATCCGCACTCGTCTTCGCCCTCTATCCGCAATTGCCCACGCCCTCTATCCACACACGACTTCACCCTCTATCCCCATTCGCCTTCGCCCTCTATCCGCACTCGCCTTCGCCCTCTATCCGCACTCGCCTTCGCCCTCTATCCGCACTCGCCTTCGCCCTCTATCCGCACTCGCCTTCGCCCTCTATCCGCACTCGCCTTCGCCCTCTATCCGCACTCGCCTTCGCCCTCTATCCGCACTCGCCTTCGCCCTCTCTCCGCACTCGCCTTCGCCCTCTATCCGCACTCGCCTTCGCCCTCTATCCGCACTCGCCTTCGCCCTCTATCCGCACTCGCCTTCGCCCTCTATTCGCAATTGTCCACGGCCTCTACCTCATTCCCCTCATCTTCTATCCGCAATTGCCCACGCCCTCTATCCGCACTCCCCTCCCTCTATCCGCAATTGCCACGCCCTCTATCCGGAGCCTCTAACCGCACCCACCAGTATATGCAACCACACTCGCCCCCCTTTCCCCCGTTCCCACTCGTCCTCACCCCCTATTTGTATTCTCCCACCCTCTAACCATACTCTTCCATGCCCTCTAACACCACTCGCTCACGCCCCGCAACACCACTCGCTCACGCCCCGCAACACCACTCGCTCACGCCCCGCAACACCACTCGCTCACGCCCCGCAACCCACTCGCTCACGCCCCGCAACACCACTCGCTCACGCCCCGCAACACCACTCGCTCACGCCCCGCAACACCACTCGCTCACGCCCCGCAACACCACTCGCTCAAGCCTCGCAACAGCCCTCTAACCACACCCGGCAAAGTTCTCTAACCACAGCCGCTCACGCTCTATCACCGCATTCGCTCACATCCTTTAACCACACCTCCCTCGCCCTCTAACCACACCCGCTCACTCCCTTTAACCGCACTCTCCCTCATATTGCCCTCTGCGCCCTGTGGTGGCGCTGGTGCAGGTGGCCCGGGGAGGTAGAGGCGTTCGAAGGCCGCTGCAAGAGTCGAGGGCGAGGGCGGAGGGGATTGGCAGATCGAAGCGGCGGGGCTGATAACGAGAATGGTGCCAATGCACTTCTTATCAACGGCGTAAAAGGAGCTCAGAACGTCGCGCGGTGCTTAAAGCAAATGGCGTCTCTTATCGGAGATGTAAATCGGCAGTTACTGGTGCCTGTCCAGGAAGCCAAGTGATATTGAAAGAATATAAAACAAAAATTTAATTCGCATTAGGAAAAATGATGCTGAAAATAGGTACTTGTTTTTAAATAGCCTTATAATGGGGATAGTGATTAAGTTGAACATTATTTTCACATTCATTTGTGAGTGTTGGCGTGGGGGAAATCTGTGTTGAGTGCCTCCCTTTCCTGCACAAATGACCACTTCGGTGTTTGGCTGTTGTAATCTTTTGTGACCAATAGTTTGGTTGATGCCCATTTGATCCCTAAAGGGCAAAGCCTTCTGACAGTGCGGGGAGGAGGGGGCTCTGCTTCTCCGTTTGGGGGGGGGGGCAGGCCATATGTGATTCTGTATTCCAACAACATGTTGTCTACTCACTATCGGTTAACATATTCATTGCACTGTAATATTAACTTCATTTCTATCCATGACCTGTTCTCAACATTGTTTATATTATCACTAGTTACTTTTACATTTTAAAGTAATTTCCACACATTATCAGTTTCGTGTTTTTTGTATCGCTTTTACTATCAAATTCATTGTTTCAAATGTTTACTCTAAACATTTTCAAGCACTGTCTTCCGTTGAACTTTCTTGTCTTGCAGTGCAATGTAATGCTGTGTCTTGCAGTTTTTTACCACGTTTTGACATAAATGATCTTGAAGTCGTCGGACCATCTCTAGAACGTCCTCTGCTACTTTTCTAAAGGATAACTGGAGTGGTTGGAAGGGCTGAAGGCGGTACTGAGGAAAGCAAACTAGTTCCTATTCGTTGGGTGCCTATTCAGGGGTCTCATAAGAAATGTTACAAACTTTAGGGTCTGAGGAGAGATAAAAAATGATCACGTTTTTTCCTTTAACATGTAGTGGGAAATTTCATATAAAAAGTAACAAATTTGATATGTATCATTGATATTTAGACATCTCCTTATGCACAGACTTTGGCAGGTCATAATTGGACGCCGTTAGGAGAGCTTTTATGAACCTGCTAAACATCTGTGCTTGCGAGATTAGCTAAAATCAGGAGGAAATGTTTCTTGTTTTGGGGTTCTTTGTTTCAGGGGGTTTGGGGGTTCTTTTTTTCAATGTTCTTTGTTTCACGGGGAAATGATTCTCTACTAAAGAAAATTCCCTACTGTGACTACTCCCCCTATTGGCAAAAAGTTATCATTTTTGCCCCCACTCAATGCCGTAGAAGTTTGTAACATTTATTCTGAGACTCCGTTATTCATGCCTAACGCGGACTTCGAACACGCTCCACTATTTGCACGCTCTTCACAAGCCACATTGCTACTGAGGTCATCACCTCACAGAGTATCCTACTCATTATCTTCTATATTGTTACCCATGTCCTTATGTTGTTCTGAAGAGGCATGTAGGCGCGTAGAGGAGATATGTGAATCTCCATCTTGCGCTTGCGCTGCTTGATGCTGAAAACTCCAAAACGATGTGTTACGAAGCATTCTGGGAATTTTTAAATGAAAGAAAGAATCGACAGGATCGTGGTCACGAGGGAAAAAAACAAATTCAATGAAGCTACAAATTCTCTTATGGAGGGGGCAACGGGAGTGAATAATGAAAGTGAACTGCTATAGGGAATTGTGAAAAGGCAGGTGAAAATCAAGATATAACAAACCGAGTCAAGTTAACATCTAGTTAATTAGTAATTAAGTCTGAATCATTAAAATTAGGTACAAACTCAAATCTTGTATCTACAATGGGCATTAATTGGTTCCAATTATCGAACGGCTACAAAAAAGCCAGAGGGCATTTGTCTTTTTGTCGTCGTTCGCATCATTAGATTTCTTACAAAATCCTTGGTGCGCAAGAAGCTATTACGTAGCAACTAGTGTTTCACATTGAACCTCTTATAATGAACATGAAAGTCGCATTTGTTCTGCAGACGTCGAAGGCGCTTTCTGCGATAACGGTCGCATGGATGATGTCATGGCGCGTTGTCCATAGTTTGGAATCGAGATCCAATGTCGACCTACACGTCCGATTGCGGGTTTTCGCCCTCCGTCCCTAGCAGACCACAGCAGTCCCCAGCAGGCCGTGAAAAGCTCTAAAGCTTCTGACCAGTCTTCTAGCATATATATAGCAGGACAGTGTGTGTGTGTGTGTGTGTGTGTGTGTGTGTGTGTGTGTGTGTGTGTGTGTGTGTGTGTGTGAGGAGAGAGTAGAGGAAACGTTTGTGGAAGAAAAGCTCGTGCGCGTTCCGTGGCCTAATGAATAGGGTTCTGCTCCGGAATGCGTCTAATATTGCGTAGAGACACCACGGATATATCCCGATCAGAGCAGCCAGCCGCTAATATTCTTCTCCCACAGTGTCTGAATTCACCTATGGAGATGGTGTCGAAAGTCCGTCACCGTCACGACTCAAACCCTAGGACGTCCCAGTGAGAGGCAATCCAGCGGCAACGGTATTGGCACTGAGATTTTTGAACCCACTTGGTCTCAGCAAGCCCCTTCGTATCTCGTATGGTAATGACTAGTACGTGCAGTTCGCTACGTTTATCTCGTGATGTGATGGTCTCTTCTTGATATTCAAAATCGATGCAACGTATTTTCGATGTGATTGGGCAAGCGGAGTCAAGTACATTACATGATGGTAAACGAGCGAATGAAAATTTTGATATAATTGAGTCGTCTGTGTCCAGGAGTAATTGCGACGCATAGCTCGTTTGTTGTTGTTTTTTTACCTCTATGATTCTGTAGTAACTCTAGCTCCTGCTTCAGCACACTTTCCCCTGGTGGATTTGGATCAGTACAGTGTCAAGAGTTTTTTTGTAACTGAAGTTTCCTCTATTGCGGGTGCTGTAAATTTTACACTTGATGAATAAAATGCACTAAGCGTATATCTACAAACTTCTAAATGTCACACGAATATAATACGCTGTGGAAAATGTTTTGAACGATTCCATCGGCAAAAATTTATATAAATTGTCCCCAGCTAGATGATTTTTTCCAATAGAGAAGGCGGTGATTTTCCCCAGCTGCATGACGAGATCCGGCGCCGACCTACCGTCGACTACTGGGATTTTCCTCAACCATGTGTCTCCCACTAGCGGGGTTCCGCCCCAGCCGGTACAAGCTCTTAGCTCCCGACCGGTCTCCCGGAATATGTGGTAGTGTAGAGCATGTTAGTGTGTGTGTGTGTGTGTGTGTGTGTGTGTGTGTGTGTGTGTGTGTGTGTAAAGAGTGATAAGACAACGAAGAGGAAGGAAAAATTGTGCGCGGTCCGTGTCCCGTTTGTTAGGATTCAACATTCGCCTGGTGTTGATCGGAAAAAACACGGAAAACTACCGATCAGAACATACGGCCGCTAGAATTCTTCTCCAGTCATAGTAGTTTTGAAATGTTAACATTTTACAATTTCCGAAAATACAGAGAATTTGCCGGAAATGAGACTAGTCCTCATTTTTTACCGTATTTTGATACATACCAGGAGAAAATTCAAAGAAAAATATTGAAGCACTATTTTAGAAAATAAATGTCTGTGTTTCGAATAAAATTACGCGAATACTACATATATTTTCGAAAAAATGTATATGACCTTATTTCAACCTTCTTGGGACAACACATTTCATTAAGGAAACAATCTCGATCTTCAACATTATAATTGCAGAAAAAATCGTATTGTTGCAATTTTCAAAAATTTAAGGATATAAATTAAAATGAGATCTATACCATTCTCTTAAGCGTCCTTTACGCTAACGGAGGACAATGTTTAATCCGAAAATTTGGAAACAGTTTTGAGAAAATTTTGAAAGTGATGTTGAGACTTCCTGTAAAATACCCCCCAAATACAAATATACGTTTCAAACTTGCGGACCTCATGCCCCTGTAAATTACTTGAGGAATATCAATTTTGGCGAATTTCGGCCGCACGGTTTCGGTGCTGGACGGACAGACGAGGGACTGATGGACGGGCAGACGAACGGACAGACTGGCGTTTGCCGTCAATAGATTTTTCGGTATCTGGGACCCACAAAACATGGATTCTGACTACACAATGTGTTAGATGAAGTAATTTACTATAGGTAGAAAGATTTATGCACTTTTTCGTTTCCAGGGCTCATCAATATGCGGTTTTCTGACTTCAATTACCTGATTTCCGACGCACGATTACAATACTTTCCTCTTCTTGCAAAGTAAGAACGAGAAGGCAAAAAGATAGGAAAGAACAAAGTAAGTAAAAAGAATGAATTAAATGACCCAAAGGCTAGTTGTAATAATTTCTACATCCAACAGAATTTTAGAATCATAAAACACGTAAGGTAACTATTGAATAAATAATATCATTAGAAAGCATACCTACATGATATTACTCACAATTGAGGATCTATCGTTCGAAATTAGGTTCCAAAACAAAGTTATTTTCACTTAAAAATATTTATAAAGTACGGAATGTTTTCATGGGCCCAAATAGTGTTCACGAATGTTCTTAATTCAGAGACATTTCATTTCCACACTTTCCAGTGCATCATGCGCGAACCTTTCAGTATGATATTCAGAGCGTCCCTTTGGACTGAAAGCGACTCACGTTTGAGTATGTAAAAAAGAAAGTTCCACAAAGTGAACGTGAGTGGCATTTGTTTCGGCGAAGAGTAGGTGGCAACACTGCCCGTGCTTCTCTGTTTCTCTCTCTCTAAGGGATGTGATAGACACCAACGTTCATTCAGGTCGACAACAGTAACATCCAGTGCATCACAATTTTATCTCTCTCATATTTATGGGTGACAACGAAAAAATGTAGAGTTATGGGGAAGACACAAACGGATTTTTATCTAATTTTCTGATTCACACAGCTAAAAGAATAATCCTATAAAATACTTTGCGTTTGAGTTATAGAGATCAATCTTTGATTAGGGGAAAATACTAGCAATCATTTTTCGAAACGTGTGAAAATACCTAGATTTGATTCCAAGTTTTTGTAAAATATGGTTTCTTCGGAGTACTTCGTTTTTATCGAATCACATTAGGAAATAGTTTTGTAATAGGATTTTAGATTTGGCTGTAGTAGTTCTCACAATTGTGAATGGAACATTGGAAAAATCATTTGCATATTTTAGTAACGCGCATTTTTAAATTGAATTTCTTCCAAAGATTACCTTTGTGTATGTGGAACAACACAATAATCTCGTTCTTCCTCATTCTCGTAAGAGATTTTTTATGCGCGTTTTCTTATAAAACTAAAAGTATGTTGTTTAGAATTAACCTTATCATTCAGAACATTTGAATGCCAAATTAGACTATTTCCTTTCTGATTAATATAACTATCAATATTTTAGAACGATACCTATGAATAAATATTTGTGAGAATGTAATACGATGAATGATTGAAGACGTTTCTGGTGAGTATAAAACTGTGTAAAGGCAGACATTAAATGTTCAACAAAAGACAAAGAGTTGACGTCTATATAACGAGTCCCGTCACTGAATTAAGGCACCAGGCTTGATGCTTTATGCAACCCTATAATTCCTCTTCATTTGATAAAGAAGTGATTACGCCTCACATCTCTACAAAAGTACTACGACTCCAATGCGAATTTGAACTTGAATTTGTGAGTAAGGTTCTATTTGTAAAATTTATTTGTCCCTTGTTTTAATACAGATTATGACAGTAAAATGCACTTCTAATTGGAAGAAATGAAATCTTCAATCTTCTCTCATAAGGCTGGTAAAATTCTAATATACCCCTCACCTCGCGTGGATATCTTAAGTATTGTATTGTATTGTACTGTAACAAGTTTCGATTTCCACTTTCTCACATACTACTTATGTATCTTACAGAACTTATTGTAATGCTGCGCAAAAACGGCGAGTTTTCAACAGAAAACACAATAATATAATTCCTCTAACCCGTTATGTTGTCAGAACCCATGTATGGAGTACCGAAAAACTCAATTGCAGCAAAACATCTGTCCATCAGTTTGTGAACAACTACAGTGGCTAAACCGGCAGCTGGTTTTTGAACCAAAATAGATATTCTCCAATCAATCAGACTGATCTTGCGGCTCTTTGAATTTTAAATAGATATTTTGATTTTTGGGGGTACTTTACATCAACTTTCAACATTTTAGAATTTTCACAAAAATGGCACCAAATTTTTTGTTAATTTTTCTCGGATAAAACAAAAAAATTATATGAAAAAGGGTCTCATTTGACTGAAATGACTCATGAGACTGAAAATTCAGTCTCATTTTCCGTGAATTCTCTGGAATTTCAAGAATTGCAAAAGTTCAAAACATTTTAGCGTCATCCAATTACTACAATATTAAAGATAGATCATGTTTCTTTAAATGAAATTTGTTCTCCGTAATTAGTCCTTTAATTAATGTTATGTACATCTTTTGAAAATATTAGTAGTTTTCGCGCAATTTCAATGAAATATGGGCAACATTAAAAACATTATAATTTCTAAACTAATTCAAAATACTTACATTAAACTTTTTATACGGGTAGTGCTAAATGCACTGAATAAAATGACATAAACGCCATTGTAATCTATACTTTTGATTACTTAAAAATTAAAAATGTTTTTTAATACGCAATGAATATTCACGTTAAGGGCGTTTTTTAAAATAATGTTTTGAATTTATGAGTTCAAGTGCTTCAAATGATTTTGCAGGACGTGTTTCAAAATTTCATTTCAAGTTTTCTATGAGAATGAGCTCAAATTGGCGAATGTTTAGAAAGGCTCAAATAGCATTTTCTCAAAAATCGCGAGTTCTCACGGCGGCAGGATTTTCGACACTAGCTTTTCAGTTAGGTCGAATTCAGCCGCTGTCTGGAGAAGAATTCTAGCGGCCGGCTGCTCTGATCGGTAGTTTTCCGTGGTTTCTCCGATCAACACCAGGTGAATGCCGGAGCAGTACCCTACCAAACGGGCCACGGACCGCGCGCGAACTTTCCTTCCACTTCCTTGTCCTCCCCTCTCCCCTTACACAGACACTTACTACCCCTTATACAGACATGCAGTACACTACCACATATTCCGGGAGACCGATCGGTAGCTTTGAGCTTGCCCGGCTGGGGCGGTGCCCCGCTGGTCCTGGTTAGGGGGAAACCCCACTATCCCACGGTAAGTCGGCGCCGGATCTCGCCATCCAGCGGGGGAAGATCACTGCCGTCTCCCGAGAAAAAAACATGCACTACACTTACAGGAATAATCTGTTGACGCGCCCGGAAACAAAAAAAATCAAATCAAAACCAATCAAATCAAAAATCGCTTCAAATATTTAAATGAGAATTTACATACAGGATCAAATTTTAACTCTTCTACAATAATATTCTTAAAGTCATATTCAATTTATATTAGAAGACCAAAAGCTAAGAAATCTTGAAACAATATATTTTAGGTGCACTAGGTACAGCTGGGGAAAAAGTGGGGATAGGGTGGATATGGAAAAGCTAGCACTGAGTAAAGATATTAGAAAATTAACTAGTACGAGAAAGAATGTGACATTCTATAGTCTCTCTAGTTTACATTACGGGTCACTTGGTTAGGGGAGCCGGGTGTGAACCAGGAGGAGCCAGCAAGAGCCACTTCCGTCTACTCGGCCGCGTCACCCGCTCTGCATTTGTGTATCAAATTGCATACCCCGCAGGCGCCATCATCGCCTTTAAAACAGTGACGTTTCAAGAGCTGCATGCTTTGAATTGCAAACTTCTCGGGACACAAGTAAGGCGATAATGTATGTGTGTCATAGAAAAGTTCTGGTGTTTATAAAAGGCGTTAAGGAAATAAAGTATTTATCAACTTACTATTATGTTAAAGCTTTTACAAAGCTGTCAAAACCCGCTCACTCCATTATTTACCCGAATTCACTCATTGCATTTTTCATTGTTTAGGAAGTTCTTTATACCTTCACGAAGCGTTACAGTTTAAATACAGTTCATTCACACTTACAATATCATACAAAGTACGTATCAAAATGCGTGTGGACGTGAGAATATTTTTGCCGCTCTTTTAAAATTGACACAAATACAATGAGTCAGGTCTGATTCCCAACGCTTATTTTAACAAATCGTCACCAATGTTTAAAATCAATAATAAAAGCTTCTGTATTAATATATCACAAAGATCTTAACCTAAAACTTGTGTTCTTTTGTTCGCTTAGGAAGAAATTCAGAAGCCATTAAAAGATACAAACAAAAAAAACGAATTCTTACCGAGCATTCGCGCATAGTGCCCATTCGTACTCATAATACAAAATTTACTGCGGCTAAGAGATTATTGAATTTTGACGAGTGAGAATATCACAATAAAGTGAATTAAAGGTAATTTGCAATACTGAATCTTGAATGGCATTTTTCTAAATAATTTGTGTTTACAACCATATTCGATCACATTTCATCAAGCCGCCACTAGACATTATTTAAAAGTAATACCTCCAAAAGATAAAAAATCGATTGTGTTATATGTTTTTGTTTCTATGTTTATTTATATTTGCTCATGTTTGGGTTATTTACTTCAGTTTATAATTTATTTAACTATACTTATGATTTCATCTATCGTACGATCAATGAAATCCTGGAAACAATGTCACATGGATGTTAGTCGAATTCTTGTGCTCACACGCTCACCGCTCACACGCTCACCCCTCACGCTCACACACTCACCGCATATCAGCTGACTAATAATTCGGTAGTCGCAACCGGTGGCTTAACGTTTAGGCACTACCTTAACACGAAAAATCGATATCCTTCAGCTACTTAGTTTGTGAATGGATCGCTGCATCCACAAGCCCTCGTGTCGACGTGCACGACTTCCACCCCCACCCCCCACCCCCCGCCGCCACCGGAAGAGGCCCCATTCGCTTGCCCTCAACCGCCCTCGCGCCCCACACACGCGCACGGCAGCATCCCTCCCCGCAGCCCCACCCTTCCCCGCCCTTCGTGCCCTCGGCCCTCGCGCCTCCCCCTTTAACCATTCCCTACGCTACCCGCGCTCTTGCCCCCCGCCCTCGCGCGCTCCCATCCCGTTGCGACCTCACGCTTTGTCCTCCTGGCTCACTCGCGCCCTGCACCCTCGCGCCACCGCATTCTGCCTCCGTAGCGTCCACCGCAGGGGGGCAAAATGACGCGTGGGCGGCCGAGTCGGCGCCCCCCCGGCGCCCCCCCCCGGCCTGCAGGCCGGGCGGGCAGCGCGCCCAGTGGGGCCACCTCCCGCGCTCGACCGCGCCTCTCCGCTCCGCACGGCGGCGCGCGCACGCGACCACACGACGCTCCCGCTCGCGCCCGCGCCGCCCTCCCCGCCCCGCCCCGCCCCGCCGACGCCGGCGCACGACCCTGCCCGACGCGCGCCGACCGCCCTTCGATCGGCGTTGGCGGCGGTGGCGGCGGCGGCGCGCTCCTCGGCCGTCGCCCCCACGCCCCACCCCCGCGCCGGCCCCACACAAACCAGGAGCTTCCCATCCGCGCATTGCAACCCACACGGAAATAAAAATGGGCGAATGAAAATAATACGGTATATATGGCCAACCCGGGGAGTCAACAACGTGGACGGATTTTCTACCTAGTCCATGGATTGTGGTTTCCATACCCTTCTTGCGTATAGATGTTGCGGCTGGCTTGATTAGTCACTTTTCATAACTATTATTTTATCTTCCATAAATAAACCGCATGGTTGACAATTATAACTCGCAGTAGTTGTAATTACGAAGACGGCTCTAGAAGTTATTTTTCACCACTTCAATACATGTCCAATTGCCTTTGCAGCGTTTACATGCCATTTGAGTTGTTTTCATCATTTTATTTCAGCAAGTTCACGATGAACTGAAATTTTATTTTCTGGGTTACATTTACCTCAAGGCATCATTTCTTTTAAGAGATCCTCCATATAACAGTAGGAAATTTTGTTCTTATATCTCTACAGTTTAGATTTAAATTATTCTTGATTTAAAATTGTTCTCAAAATAACAAGACCCCAGTAAGATAGGAATTAAAAAATGAAAATAAATATTTTGCGAGACAACTGCAATTACGTTCACTAACATTGATATCAAAACACTTTTCTTTTAATGTTGAAATAAAAACAACATCAAAACACTCGTATTCTCAAATCACTTGAACTATAATTACATCCTCTCATTTTCTACAATAATTAGAGATTTTAAAATAAAAAATAAGTAGATGTTGGCTTATGACTAAGATATGAACATTTTACTTATAAGAAAGCTTTTAAATGAAAGTACAGTTGTTTAATCCCATCAAGAGAGAAGCGACTGAAAAATAAATCAGAAAATAAAAATAACTGAAATTATGACAAGTGTAGGTGTGCAAGTATCTATATGTTGTCTGTAGTATAATAATTTTTGAAAGAGTGACATCTGTATGTAGATCATAGACATATTTATTACAAACAAGTACATCTAATAATTATGTTAAACGTTGTATAGAGTTAATTTTCCCCAAAACAGCTTATAGCAAATAAACTGAATGTAATGTGAATAAAGTTTCATATAGTATGCCTATTTACATTTTTATCGGGCCTAATGTTCATATTAAACGACCCTGCTTTAGCTAAATAGAGTTCCCGTTGTAATAAAGAGCATGTTTGAGAGGCCTTTGTCTTCGGGCGACGCCTGCGGCCGCTTGGGCCCAGTGCTCGACGGCAGAGGGGGGGGCGTGGCTCAGGGCGAGACGGGAACGGGGGCGAACCCGAGGGCCGTTCCATTGGGAACCGCCCCTCTTCGACTGCTCGCCCCCAGTCGGCCTCGAGCCATCAAAGCGAGGCCCGCCACCTCTCCCCGCCTTTTTGCAAGGAGAGCGCGACGCCCCGCCCTCAACGGGCCAGTTGGGAAGGCGGCACGGGACCCAGACCTCCGCGCGCGGGCACCGCTTGCGACGTTCGAGAGCCATCTCCACACTCAGCTCTCGTATTCCAAGGAAAGGCACCATCATCTCCCAGAAGTTCGTTCGCAAGAGAAAGGCACTGTTAACGTCCTGGACGCCAATAGTGCGCACGAAACGAAGTTCCTGTAAACGGACCTAATAATTGTGGGTTTAAATGAAATTATCAGAAATGCTAAGATAAAATATCAAGTATTTCATACAGTCGTCTAACAAGTCAAAATAGCCCTAGAAGTAGTAGTAATTTTGAGATAATATTCAATCGTGAATATCCCTCCATTATTAAAGCGCGATGAAAATATGGCTCGTATTTGGACAGAAGCGTATATGTTCGAAAAATTTACTTAAAAAGTAACTTTTCTTTTATTTCAAAATTATTTACTTGAATTCTTTTGTACTAACTTAATACTATTTACATATGTAAATCTTTCATCTGAATAATGATTATTGAAGTATGTACACACTAAATGCAATTATATTTGCCCTCCTGTAAAATTATGAAAACAACACTTATACTCTTTTGCCCCAACACGAGCGATATGTTCTCAAGATTGGCCATAGTCCATCATTGCTGAGGCTGCTAAACGTAGTGGTGTGAAGTGAATGTAGTGTTCAGGATGCATCACGTAACCTTTTACTTATTACGCTCCTCTCATACTTTAGATATATTTCAGAACTAAGATATTCCGCGTGTTTTTGCAAAATATTCTTATTCGAGCACCCGAAAACAGGAGCTTTGTAATTCGAGACGCGAACAAACGGTCGTGGACGAATCAATAACCTGGATTTGTTCAAGTAAAAACTAGATTTTCAAGAGTATATAAAACACGGTCACACAGAAATGTGATTGTTTTAATATATATTTCTACTTAATACATTTTTCAATTAGAGACCAAAACGGACAATGCAATCATTAAATCATACACAAATCAATGGAGAATTTCAAATAATTCATTTTAATGAAAAATAACGCAAAACCAGGAGTATAATTTTCCTTAACTGTAAATATAATAATAAATTTAAAACATTAAGAAAAATAGGAGATAAACACAAAATTTATATTATTTAAAGAAATACAAATTGTTCATTAATTCAATGTTTAGATCGATTTTTTGGATCCTCTTTAGAAAAAGTGGCTTCAAAAAAGGGGTCACAATTCATTGTGATCCCTGACTATTCCCCCTTTCTTCAGAAAGGTAAGAAAGTACAAAATTAATGCAAAACTATAGTCCTATTGTATAGCGGTACGGCCGCAATTTGGGTGCAGTTTTGAAATAGTAATTGCAATTAACAGAGGTGAATTGAGTTTCGCTGGAGGCAACGCGGCCTCTCGGCTCGAGGTGCACGCGGTTGCCTTCGCGGGCGGCGTGGGAGGCGCCAAAGAGCTCCGGCCAAATTGCTGGGCGGCCGCTCCCGACTCCCTCCCGCCCCTCCACGCCCCTCCACGCCCCTCCGCCCCTCCACGCCCTCCCGCCCTCCACGCCCCTCACGCCCCTCCACGCCCCCCCCCCTCCCGCCCTCCGCCCCTCCACGCCCCTCCACGCCCCTCCCGCCCCTCCACGCCCCTCCACGCCCCTCCACGCCCCTCCACGCCCCTCCACGCCCCTCCACGCCCCGCCCCTGGCGCTGTGCGGCGGGAGCCGCGGGTGACCGCGCTGGGCATGACGTCACAACGCTGACGTCACGCCCCTGCGCCGGCGGCGGCGACCGGGACGTCATCGGCCGCCCCCGCGGAGACCCTCCCCGCCTCTGACAGGCCGCAGACAAAGTGATCCCAGGCAAGCCTTGGTTTTCGTACGCTCTAGTTCTCGTTTCATTCGAATATCGGCGTCTTGTTTGCTCGAAATTCTGTGCCAGTTGTCGTACATCCGCACATTTTGTGTACAGTTGAAGATGGTCCGTTTCGAACTCGACCTCCTACTTGCGCTCGTCGAGCATTCGTTTCTTGGGACCGAGCACCCACACAAAGTACTTCGAGCGTCATCAAATGACTTCAGTAAGTCTTCATGAGAACAGTAAAGATATGTGATGTTAAAGGTTCAATGATCAACTTCATTGACCGTTTGCATTTATTTCTCTTTTTAAGGCAAATTGATATTCCCTACAAATAAATTAATATTATTTTGGTCATATTTTTTGGATGTTTGGAAGAAGTGAATTGGATTTCCAATATTTCTTATGAGAATTGTTGTACATTCTGTTCTCGTCAGTATTTTTCGAAAGGGATTAATAACGGGATTCCTTTTTACATTAGGAGAAAAGCTCCTTTTTACTCTGTGCGAGTCGAGCACGTACCATTTCAATTAGCTATATAATTCAAGAGCCAACTTTGAGATCGGGTCACAGATCCGAATGTCTATTCAATTTCCCTGCTTGTTGTCTATGTTGCAGAAACCAGACTATTTAAAAACAAAAACACAAAGAAATCATCTTCTGGCTCAATAAATTTAGATTACATATTTTCTGTGGATTAAAATTCGTTATATTTCACATAACGTCCTGACATAATTGGTCAATTACTCAATTATTAAATATTTATCTACATTTAAAATTCTTAAACATAAATAAATAAATGAAAGCACAAGCCTTTACTAATGATAAGTAGATTGAAAGGGAAGATAATTAATTACTTGTTCTTTTCAAATTTGGCATTAAATGAAAAGTCTTTCGCTTCCCACCCTACTGATCGTGGATCACGTTCTCCTTTAACTAATTCAAGAGAATGCCGGTATTTTCGAATGCATGAGACGCAGTACTTTCTCGTCCAGATAACTGAAACGCGTGCTCCACTTTTGAAATAATTGAAAAGAAAGGCACCACATGTTTAACATTGGCCTCTGAAAATTATAGATATACATTCCAAGATAGGCAATGATAAACATGAAAATAAATTCAGTTGATTTATCTATTGTTTATATACGCTTTATCTATTGTTCAAAGTCTCTTAATTCATTGAATTAAACAACAACTTATTCAAAATATTTTCAGTTTTTATTCAATAATTTGAATTGTTTATCTCCAGAATCAATTTAAAAATAGTTTATGGATAAACTTTATTTTCGTAGAAAACAAAAAAATTTCAAAAATAATATAAATTGTACGAAATATTTCCTGAAAGATAAGTCATCATGTATTAGGTTTTACCCACACTATCTATATCCTGTTTGTTACGCACTGCTTTGCTACGTTACTGTGCCGCTTGTCTATTGAACTTTTTCCATCATTAACAACTTCTAATATAGCTAAATTCGCAGACAATGTAGCCCTATTTGCCTGAGAATACTCACTAAATAACCTTCAATCACAAATTCAAAATCACATAAATAACATTGAAATTTGCGCAAACCTCTGGAAAACTCAACTCAATCCCGAGAAATCAATAGCAAAAATCTTCTCACTCAGAAAGTTTACTTCCCCCACTCCGGTAGTAATAAACATCTCCCCCATCACCTTGACCCCACCATCACAACCCATAAAATACATGCGACTTCATCTGGGCACAAAACTAACTTGGGAAACCAACATAGATATCAAACATAACCAAGCAAGAAATAAATTATTCCAACTCCGGCCACTGATCAACAAACACAAATCCCTGTCATACACAACAATATACCAAACCATAATCAGACCACTACTGCTTTATACATGCCCAATATGGACAAACGTACCCCCACCACAAATATCAATAAGTCAAGTAATGCAGAACAAATTTTTAAGATTAGTCGCAAATGCCCCCTGGTTCATAAGTAATAAACAACTTCATTCAGAATTCAACATCAATACAACAATAAACTAAATAGCACTTTTATCACACAACTTCTACCAAAACTTAACAAACATACTAGCAGCATCTCATTACAAACTACCAAAAAATCCAAACCACACCCGAATAAAAAATAGATTTTCGTTTGAAGCCTTCCTCAAAATTTTAGCCAACCAGGATTCATAACCATTCTCCCCTAAAGTATCCTCTTCAACGTATAGATTAAGTTAGCTTAGAATTTTAACTAGAATAAGTATGAAAAAAATCTGTAAAGCGATTGTACTGAACTATGTAATCCATCTAAAATTAATAAAGAAGAAAATTGAACTTCTAAAAGGGCGAGCCCACTAAGAATAACTTGGGAGAGGAAGATGTGCGAATGCTAGTCAGGCATTGATGTAACAAGTTCCGTGTTCCTCGCACTGCCCCAAATGCCCTCGTGCACGCTTTCACAGCGGAACGGAACTTCTCTCGCAAATTATCGTCGTCGCCGGCGGCGGCGGGGGCGGCGGCGGTGGCGGCGCGTCGCGGGAGCGGAGGCAACGGGGCGCGAGCGCTGTGGGAGCAGTCGTTACGCGCATAGTTTGCAGCGCGTTGGCGCGTCGGCGCGGCGTTCCTCGGCCGCCCCGGCCCGCGCAGGAACGCGCTACGGCGGCGCCTGCACACACGGCACAGGCACGCCCACACCGGCCGAGGTGGCTCAGGGCACTCCGACCGGACACCGGGAGCGGTAGCTCAGTGCATCGACTGATGTCACTGCAGCGCCTCTGACCTGGAGGTCATAGGTTCCCACTCCACACGGTGGCAGGAATTTCGACACTAGCTTTTCAGCAAGGTCGAATTCAGTCGCTGTCTGGAGGAGAATTCTAGCGGCCGGCTGCTCTGATCGGTAGTTTTCTGTGTTTTTCCCGATCAACACCAAGCAAATGGCGGAGCAGTACCCTAACAAAAGACCGCGCGCGATCTGTCCTTCCTCTTCCTTGTCCTATCCTCTCCCCTTACACACACACACACTTACACTAACATGCACTACACTACCATATATTCCTGGAGACCGGTCGGAAGCTTAGAGCTTGCCGCGGATGGGACGGTGCCCCGCTGGTGGGAGAGCCCTGGTTAGGAGGAAACCCCGTTAGCCATTGGTAGGTCGGTGCCGGATCTCGCCATCCAGCGGGGGAAGATCACCGCCATTTCCGGCGGAAACAAACATTCACTACACGTACGGGATCAGAGACCTACTCCGTTGAAGAAGGAATCACTAATCAATCAACTAACCAATCCAGCCGGAAGATCTTAGGGATCAAGTCCTCACGGTGGCACTAGCTACGCAGCCAGGTGGAGTTCAGCCGCTGTCCGAAGGACAATTCCAGCGGCCTGCTGCACTGATCAGAAGTTTTCCGTGCTTACTTCGACCAACACCCAACAAATTTCGAAGCAGTATCCTAACAAACGGATTACGGACTGTGCGCTGTCTTTCCTTCCTCACCTTTGCCCCTCTTCTCTTGTTCACATACACTTACATTTACATGCACTGCATTACCGTTCAAGCAGAAGTGAGCTTATCTAGACTGCGGCGGACACCCTCTTCAGTGGAAACCTAAAAAGAGAAACCTTTTAAGCGGAAGTGTAGCTCAGCGCCGGATCTTATGTTCCGGTTGGGGCAACACTACCGGTTTATAAACAATAGGAATCTATACTCGCAGCAGCCACGATGTTCCCCGAAAAATGAACTCTGTTTCCGATAAATAAAGAGACGCATTAATGCTCTAAGGTAAGCGTATTGTCTGAAGTGTATCTTCCTCATGGCCGAGTGGGGTATGAGTGAGCAAGAGTGGTGCAGCCAGAGGCGGTACATCTCTGAGGCGAGCCGTGATCTCTGATTCCTGATCTCTGAGGCGAGCCGCACGGCAGCTCTGAAAAGCAGAGCCAGGTTCGGCTTGCAGCTCCCCCGAGCCCCGGATCCTGGCCCGCGGATAATGATGGCAGATTTTACCCAAACATCGAAACATCGATATTTCGATACATTACCAAAATTTGTTTGTGTACATGTCCATGAAAACATCGGCAAAAAAAATCGTTATTTAAAATATCGATGTTTTTGAAATACGATAATACAGGAGGTATTTCCCATCCTGTCTTCTTTTTAATAATAATACTTAAATAAGTTATATTTTATTGTGTGGGCACGTATAAACAATATGTTGAAAAAAGAATCTTTATCGCATGTAAAGAAGTAAATAATAAAGAACATCGTGTTTTGCTACTTTCCATTTATTCACTTTCATTCATCAATGTAAATGTTATGGATCTAATGTGATACATAAAATATAAATATTAGTTTTACGTATATTCTTCGTTAAATTACTGTCGTATTAATTTTTAATCAATATTCTATAAAGACAACGTTCAAATTGCAGCTTAACCATACTACCACGTTCAAAATAATCGAAATAGATAACATAAACATAATTATTAAAATAATGTGAAACATAATGAAGCATTGTAAGTTTATTTTCGACAAGAACATTTTAATTATTATTTATTGATTACTTAAGGTGTAAAATAGAAATTAATGATAACGGTATTGAACAAGTAATTACTTTCAATTACCTCAGTTGCAATATTTTATACTGGATAACCGGAAAAGGTGACTCACGGTATTAATTGACGCCACTGCGGTGCGTCTGACCGGGAGGTCCTAGGTTGGAGTCCCGATGGAGCACCATTTTCAACACTAGCTTGTCAGCTATGTCGAATCCAGTCGCTGTCTGAAGAAGAATTTCAGACGTCGTCGTTTCCGTGGTTTCTTCGATCAACACCAGACAAATAACAGAGCAATACTCCAACAAACGGGCCGTGGACTGCGCACGATCTCTGCTTCCTCTTCCCTGTCCTATCCTTACCCCTTGCTTACATCAACATGCCTACTCTTCCGCACACGTCGGAAGAATGGACGGGAGCTTACTGTTTATCCCGGCTGGGACGTTGCCCCGCTTATGGGAGATACCTGGTTAAGGAAAATCCTTTCAGCCGACGGAGGTCAGGGCCGGATCTCGCCATCCAGCGGGAAAGATCACGGCCACCTCCCGAGGAAAAATCATGCACCACACTTATGGAACTAGTAACCTTATCAGTTGATGTGCCCGGAATAACTAACAATCGAACTGTCAAAACAATGATAATACAAAAATTCAGAAAAGTATTTACTGGAAATTTTATTTATATCATGAGAATTGTTTTGTAAACATCCATGATTCTGGAAAAAATATCGATGTGAAGAAAACATTAAGCATAAAACATCAATGTTAATACACCGATGTTTCTGGTCGAAAATATCGATGTTTTTTAAATACAGCAGTATTTTTTCCATGCCTACTCGCGGAGCTCCTTGCTCTTGCCTTTCTGTCTCGATGGAGCCCGAGACGACTCTGGCGCCATTGCCTCTTCCGGGGAAACAAAGAAAACATTTAGCGAGGCCAATGAACTCGCGAATCATTTAGATCGTTTCAAATTGGTAATACGAAGCCTTTTTTAACTTTCGACCAAGTCGTTTAGAGCGCTCGACAAGAAGAAGGATTTGGAGATAAGCAATGGACGATAGTGCATCTCTTTCATCATAAACTCCGCTACTACTAAAGTCAATTTGAGCTGTGATGTTGGTTGGTACGATTGACCTGCCAGTGCGAGATGCGTAGTGATATACGATTTTTTCAAGAAAAAATGAATTGTTCAGTAGAAGTTCCAAAAAATGAGCCTAGAATGCGACGTAAAGTTTCAAGCAAAAGAAGAGAAATGTCGGATTCTGAGTTTGTTCTCATTCGTTGCAATGCATGCCCTTACAGATATGCTGAAACCAAACAACTTCTGGGGCATATGAAATGTGGTTTATTGCCCGGCAAATAAACTTCGATTAGTGAATTTCATTTTTTTCTGGAACTAAATAAACTAGAAGCTAGGAGGCCAAAGCTTGCAGATCACTGATGAAATTGAAAGTAAAGTTCATACCTATTTCAAATCAATGCTGGCAGCGCTCGTTGAAGGAGATGGAGGAGTTCATCACCAAATAAGGCAAATACATGAATCTTGACGGCGATTACGTTGCAAAATAACTAAGTTTGTACATAACTTTTGGCAATAAAATCATATTTTATTCTTGACTTTTTCTATAGTCCATCAGTGACACGAAATGAAGTTTCGAACACGAAGTTCGAGAACTGTCCATGACTATTTACTCTAACAACACATTTGTGAATGCCGTCAGAGGTAACACAGCAAAGAAGAATGTACTGGCAGATTTGGTCAGATCCTCAATGATACAATTAGTGCGATTTGCACTAATTGCACTTCGCACATTGTTTGTACTTCACACATCCTGTAGAAGAGTCCTTTAATTATTTTGGCGGGGAGTTTAATGGCCCTTTGACCCAATATAACTTTATAAACGAGCGAGTAGATGACACGCAGCAATGTATATGATGCTGCACTAGCACGTAGATTATGAAAACGTACTTTTTAGTTCTGAATGTGGACTGCGAGATTAAGTACGTAAAAACGGGACGCAGTCACGAGTATAAGTCCGTTCATCGCACTTACTTTTCGAATGCCCTCCCACCTCGTTAGAGCGGACGGAGGTTGCACGCCGCCCCGCGCAGGTCACGAAAGCTCCGAATTCGGCAGCGGATCCGTTTGATTCCTTCCGCCCGCCCGCCCTCGCCAATCGGACGCCCCGGGGTTGTTCTTAGCGAGCGAATCGTGCGAGCCACGCGCCCCGCCCCCCCCACCCCCACCCCGCCCCCGCCCCTCGCGAGCCAGTTAACCCCTCGAAATTGCTGCGGGACACGAGAGAGATTGCTATCCGAAAGTTCGACGAGCGCATTTCAGGTCAGGAGGTCAGGGGGCAGCCTTCCTTACTTCTCAGTGGGTTAACATATCGCCTGGACATTCAATCTTATTTCATTCATATGCATAACTACTGCGTTTTCTTGGCATTGGGGACGCTATATTCACTTGCTCGGGAAGATGTAAAATAGGTACTTCGCTCCTCAGCCACAAACTTCTCACATAAAAACGTTTAAATCAATGCTATTTCGTACCTTGAAAACTCGCGCAGAATGATAGGGGAAAACAGGGCTCGCGAGATCATGAAAGCAAGTTCTGGGATGAAGGAATATTACTTGTCATGTGCAATAAAACGTTGCTTCACAAGCTAGAAAAATTGGAAGAGTTTTCAAAAACCGTCTTAGTAATTTTAAACCTTTTTACAACTTCCAGGTTTTCATTTCACTACTATCGAGTTAATGTGTTTGTAATGATTCCGTAAGAGTAAATCCTAAAAAGCACACAATTTCTATTAAACGTATTTTGAATAGCTTAATATCTTAATTACAAACTAATCCTAACAGCAAAATATATTTATATCGGAATTCATTAAGAACATTAAGATTTTTCGGTACGTCAAAAACTCAATATGATTTTTCATACCACTTTCTATCAATTGATTATTGATAAATCTGTTTCCGGTCATTAGTGCTCATTAGTCCCATAAGAGTTGCTATGATCATAGGTCCCATAAGATTAGTGCATTTTTATCGTTAGTATTCCTCCACCTCCAGGTGGTGAGATACGACCGACACGCCGGCGAGTTTTCCTCATGCAGGTATTTCCCCCAGTCACAACCTGGACACGCTCTAAGCTGGCACGTTTGGTAGAGAAGTGCATGAAAGTGTAAGTGCATGTGCAATTAAGGACGGACAAGAGTGAGGAAGATAACATCGCGTGTTGTCCATGGCCCGTTTGTTAGGTACTGCTCCAGCAACCACCTGGTATTAATTGGAGAAATCACAGAAACCTACTGATCAGAGCCGCCGGCCGATAGAGTTCTCCTCCTGACAGAGACTGAATTCGATCTATGTAGCTAGTTTTCAAAATGCTGCCAACGTCGGGGCTCGAACCCTAGAACCTGCCGCTAAGATTCACTGCAGCAATATCAGTTGATGCCATGATTTACCTCAGCCGGTCCACTTTTGACTCCCATTCCCTTTAACACTGCACCCAGCGTGGCTGTAAAGGCTGGTCTGGTGGGAAGTACCCTGCGCCCCAACCCAACGGGCCACGCGGCGCTGTTGTGCTCGGCGCCCGGTCGCTCGCGCACCGCCCGGCACCCAAGAAGCAGGCTGTGCCCCCCCCGCCCCGACCCGCTCCCGACCCGCCCCGCCCCGCCCCGCCCGCCCCGCCCGCCCCGCCCCGCCCCGCCCCGCCCCGCCCCGCCCCGCCCCGACCCGCCCCGACCCGCCCCGACCCGCCCCGACCCGCCCCCTCCGACCCACCTCCGACCCGCCCCGCCCGCCCGCCCGCCCGCCCCGATCCCCGACCAGCCCCGCCCCCGACCCCCGACCCCGACCCGCCCCGACCGCCGCCCCGACCCGCCCCGACCCACCCCGCCCCCGACCCGCCCCGACCCGCCCCCGACCCGCCCCGACCCGCCCCGACCTGCCCCCGACCAGCCCCGACCGCCCCCGCCCCGCCCCCGACCTGCCCCCGACCTGCCCCCGACCCACCCCGACCCGCCCACAGCTCCACCGCCGTCTGTTGACGCTCAGCACGGCAGCTCCGAACGATTCCCTGACACAGTCCGACCATGGATCACTTGGCATCTAAAATGTCACTCTCCATCCATTTTCGTTTTGTCCGACATATCGTCGAGACGAACTATCCATTAACAGTTCCTAATTTGATAACCAATATTTTCCTGGAAAATACAGTTTTTGAGTAATATATTTTAATGTTTAAATGAGATACACTTGATGTATACATGTATAAGGTAGTTTACTTTATCCCAATTATTTGTTACTTTTCTCCTTTCTCCCTGAATCGCGTAATGTCCTTTTTCAATTTTTCTCTCAAACGTTTTTCTCTTAGTGAAGCTAATTCCCTGAAAAATCGAGTCATTAGTCACATAGACGAGGATTCACGCACTTGATGAAGGACGATTACAGTTGCATGCGTCGGATGGAACGGTTGTTCGTAATTCAGTCATACGCCACACGGCATTGATTCGCAGACACACGTCGTGGCGCTCTAACTAGCGTTACAGACTAGTCACGACACCGACAGCACGCGTGGGTCAACATTGAAGAGCCCCGTAATGGGGACGCGGAGGTTTTTTCTTTCAAGGACTGCGCGACGCACGTGGTGATGCAACGTTGCCACGTCGTTGAGTGGCACGCAGGGAAGAAGTGTTTACAACTCAGCTGATCGATGGTGAAGTAAGAGTTCTGAAACGTTAATAAGTCCTACAGACGAACAGACACACGGAAATAATAAACAACGAATTTCACGACACAAGAGCCTCAAAAACTATTCGTAATCTGTTTGATCTTTAGACTAAGAACGTTTGACCTATCATAGCAATACGATTATTAGTTGCACTACTGTGAATAGAAATTAGAACACTTTAAACGATTTGATTTTGATCAATGATATTAATATTCGCGTTAAACATACCGTAAGCACTTAAAAGTAAATGTGTACTAACTGAACATTGGTGATTTCATCTCACCAAAGAAATAACTGCAGAGAAGTAACAATAGAAAAGAAAGATATATTCACTGGCTTTATCTCTTAAATTAAAATTTGGAATATAAACGAGACACAATAGTTTCAAAAATGTGAAGGACGAAGACCCAAACTAGCAAGAGACTATTACAAAATCATATTATTTTAACACAATGCAAACGTACAGTGCATAAAGCTTGCACATAAAACTTTTACGTCTCTTGTATTCACGCAGAGCGTCTCATTCTTCAGCCATTTCATGGGTTTTGTTGATGTCCCCAACCCTTTTCTTATCCATTCACTTCGTAAAAGGTAAAACCAGAAGTGCATCAAATGTCAAGTCTATTATTAAAAAAAATATTCATTTACAAACTAACATTTCACGATATAACTACTGCGATTTTACGTGGAAAATACATTCCATAACCAAAGATATAAAATCTCGCAAGTACACACGATTATTTTTATGAATACTGCTAAGATATCAACAGATTTTTTGCACGAATATAGGAACTGCACGCAAAAATTCTTAGTTTCAACGTTCAAGGACAGGGAGACAAGCGAAAAACCTCGTTACTTATAAGTAGGCTTATGTGTTTTCAATGCCTTTGCATATAAACTCAGAAACTGTTAGTGGCTCTTGAGATCTTCATGTTGAATAAATAAAACCATAAAAAGGTACCGAAGATAGGTATTAAAATGTGGATGTATTTTCATCGTAATATCATCCCACACACAGAAAACTCAACCTTCTCTTTGCCAAGCACTTGCGGTCTATTTTATGGAAATATCGAAACTTCTTTGCGATAGCTACGCCCAGAGGGTGATGCATGAATAATTCATTCGATAAGGAGAAATTTAAGACCATAGTCACGAAATAAATTTTAAGTCCGACACTTCTAGTAGAGCGAAATAGGTATTAGCAGTACCTTACATTCTTACACGCTTTTTAAACATGCAAAATCAAATTTCAATATCGCAATACTCTTTTATGGTAACCAACTGCTGTGTCTTTCGAATCCTGCATTTAGTGTGGGTTTATAACTTCAAATTTCTCTTCTCGCCTGAGAAATGGTTTAAATTTTGAGAAGACTTATAGGACATTGTAAAAGACATTTAGACTGGCAGAAACGAATTGTACAAATAATGAAGAAAATATCCATTTGATCATTCCGGGTCCTTACTCATTAAATTGAAAATATTGCTATTAATTTGTGAATATGTTAAAGCTAACGTCCTCACCTAGCTAATTCGCGTATTAGCCGCTTAATGATAATTTTGGGTAGGGAAAATCCGACGTAAGAAAAATCATCGAAACGTACATCGTACTACTCGCGCAACTTTTCTTGAACGATGGATTGAAGAAATGCGAGCGGAGTTGGGGTATTAGTTACAAAGTCGGCCACTAGAGTATTTACAGTAAAGCCAACCTCTGGAAAATCAAAGTCTTACCTATGTGTGCAGCGAGGTCATCCCTCTGGGTAGGCAACACCAGGGACAGTAGATAGGAGTTTCTCCCTTGAAGGACTTGGACCTGCCTCTGCCTCTGCCATTTCTTTAGATAATGGTAATAAATCTGAACAGAAGTTCTCGATTATGAAAGCAACTAGCATTGCCTAGCTTTTTGTTTCGCGCCAACAAGGTTTTAATGCTTGGAATGTTGTCATTAGTGCTGCGAGCGGTTGCCTTCAACTGTTTATTGTCCAAGGGAGGGGGAAGCAAGGTCATCGTTCAAGAAAAGTTGCACGAGTAGTACTTTGATGATGTCCACATTAGTCAACGCACAGTGACTAGAGTAGGTGAAGTACTTACGTTGAAGAGTAATGACAAGTAATACGTGATAAATGAGATCAAACTACTGCATGCTGGAAGAGGGAAGTTTCTAACGCTAATGATAGGCCAGGTTCCCCTGCTCCAGTCTTAAATATCTATTTACACAATACCACCAAACTCACGCCAAATGATGCTTCTCTACGCATTTACGAGTTGACGAAACTTCGACTTTTGCGTTTTACATAAAACCACAATTATTTATTTTTGGACTTTGGATATTCTTTTCTGGGGCATTGAAGCTTCTGGGTACACCTCCATCATGTCATGTTTCGAAGTGTGCTGTATCTCGAGTTCAGAGACGTGTAGAATATCGAGATCTACCTGCTGTCGATATCATATTTTGCATACAGACGGGAGAGGAAAAGTAAACGGGTACTCCATATTATCATACTAGAATACTCGCACGGGTACCTATACTAGTTCTTTAGAAACATTAACTCAAACTTATATTAAACGTACTTTTTTTAAATACTCTGCTGCATCGTTTTTTATTGTGTCAGGTACTTCGTTGGTTTCCAAAGCTGGAAGATACTTTTATAATATGTCCGATATACTCTAACATGTAAAATAACTGGTGATACATACAGCTCCGATAGTATCATACTAGGCAGTTCCTCTTAATACTGAGTTAGAATTTCCTTTCCGTTTCATGTGTTTGGCACAAAATATTCAAAATTAGCATTGATTCTTCACAAATTTAATTCAGTTCTCCACATCTCATCGTAAAATTTCCTTCTGAGTTGGGGTAGCCCGCTGTGTGACTGTAATCGATAAGTAACATACTATACATACATTCACGCCACTCGAATCTGAAGAAAAAACTGCTAGTCGGCGAAAAACAACACTCAGGCTCCGAAAATCCAAAGCTAAAATTAACAAATCATTCTAATATAGAACAATCCTGCACCTTTGTGCTGTTCACTATCTATCTACTTCAACGAAAAAAGGCAAGGATGGTGTGATGAATAAGGAAACGACGATGCGAACAGAAGCGAAGGTAGAGGCGACGTTTGAGGCAATGACTGAGACGAGCGGCTGAGGCGAGGGCTGAGGCGAGGGTTGTGGCGAGGGCTGAGGCGAGGGCTGAGGCGAGGGCTGAGGCGAGGGCTGAGACGAGGGATGAGGCGAGGGCTGAGGCGAGGGCTGAGGCGAGGGCTGAGGCGGAGGGCTGAGGCGAGGGCTGTGGCGAGGGCTGAGGCGAGGGCTGAGGCGAGGGCTGAGGCGAGGGCTGAGGCGAGGGCTGGGCGAGGGCTGAGGCGAGGGCTGGGCGAGGGCTGAGGCGAGGGCTGAGGGAGGCGGGAGGGCTGAGGCGAGGGCTGAGGCGAGGGCTGGGGGCGAGGGCTGAGGCGAGGGCTGAGGCGAGGGCTGAGGCGAGGGCTGAGCGAGGGCAACTGAGGCGGAGGCTGGAGGGCGAGGGCTGAGGCGAGGGCTGAGGCGAGGGCTGAGGCGAGGGCTGAGGCGAGGGCTGAGGCGAGGGCTGGAGGCGAGGGCTGAGGCGAGGGCTGAGGCGAGGGCTGAGGCGAGGGCTGAGGCGAGGGCTGAGCGAGGGCTGAGGCGAGGGCTGAGGCGAGGGCTGAGGCGAGGGCTGTGGCGAGGGCTGAGGCGAGGGCTGAGGCGAGGGCTGAGGCGAGGGCTGAGGCGAGGGCTGAGGCGAGGGCTGAGGCGAGGGCTGAGGCGAGGGCTGAGGCGAGGGCTGAGGCGAGGGCTGAGGCGAGGGCTGAGGCGAGGGCTGAGGCGAGAGGCTGAGGCGAGGATGAGGCGAGGGCTGAGCGAGGGCTGGAGGCGAGGGCTGAGGCGAGGGCTGAGGCGAGCGGCTGAGGCGAGGGCTGAGGCGAGGGCTGAGGCGAGGGCTGAGGCGAGCGGCTGAGGCGAGGGCTGAGGCGAGGGCTGAGGCGAGGGCTGAGGCGAGGGCTGAGGCGAGGGCTGAGGCGAGGGCTGAGGCGAGGGCTGAGGCGAGGGCTGAGGCGAGGGCTGAGGCGAGGGCTGAGGCGAGGGCTGAGGCGAGGGCTGGGAGGCGAGGGAGGCTGAGGCGAGGAGGCTGAGGCGAGGGAGGCGAGGGCTGAGGCGAGGGCTGAGGCGAGTGGGCTGAGGCGAGGGGCTGAGGCTAGGGCTGGGGCGAGGGCTGAGGCGAGGGCTGAGGCGAGGGCTGAGGCGAGGGCTGAGGCGAGGGCTGGGCAGGCTGAGGCAGGCTGAGGCGAGGCAGAGGCTGAGGCGAGGGCTGAGGCGAGGGCTGGGCGAGGGCTGAGGCGAGGGGGCTGAGGCGAGGGCTGAGGCAGAGGGCTGAGGCGAGGGCTGAAGGCGAGGGCGGCTGAGCGAGGGCTGAGGCGAGGGCTGAGGCGAGGGCTGAGGCGAGGGCTGAGGCGAGGGCTGAGGCGAGGGCTGAGGCGAGGGCTGAGGCGAGGGCTGAGGCGAGGGCTGGGGCGAGGGCTGAGGCGAGGGCTGAGGCGAGGGCTGAGGCGAGGCTGGGGAGGGCTGAGCGGCGGTGGCGAGGGCTGGCGAGGCGAGGGGGGGCTGAGGCGAGGGCTGAGGCGAGGGGCTGAGGCGAGGGCTGAGGCGAGGGCTGAGGCGGGGCGGGGGGGGCTGAGGCGAGGGCTGAGGCGAGGGCTGGGGGGAGGGCTGAGGCGAGGGCTGAGGCGAGGGCTGAAGCGAGGGCTGAGGCGAGGGCTGAGGCGAGGGCTGAGGCGAGGATGAGGCGAGGGATGAGGCGAGGGATGAGGCGAGGGCTGAGGCGAGGGCTGAGGCGAGGGCTGTGGCGAGGGCTGTGGCGAGGGCTGAGGCGAGGGCTGAGGCGAGGGCTGAGGCGAGGGCTGAGGCGAGGGCTGAGGCGAGGGCTGAGGCGAGGGCTGAGGCGAGGGCTGAGGCGAGGGCTGAGGCGAGGGCTGAGGCGAGGGCTGAGGCGAGGGTTGAGGCGAGTGATGAGATAGACACACGCCCCTCTTGCCCTAGCGAGCATCTCCACCGCTTCCTCTCATCGGTGCATCGCCCACGGAAGGAAGCGAAGTGAAGCTAGGCGAAGGGAAGGCAGTCATTAGTCACGGACCCACTCACTCTGGCGGCTCCACCTGTTGATATCCCGCCGCACCCTCCCTCCACCTCTCGCCACCTCTCACCCCGAAATTACAACAAAGATCTGACTCACGCAGCGCGCCTGCTCATCAAGCGAACTACGATCTGTTAGACTTAATGTTGACCAGATGAATTGTTCATCGGCTGTATTACTGCCACAACCCGAACTAGTTGTGTTACAACAGCATATATTTTCTTACATTATTTCTGTATTCTCTACTAATATACTACGACGTAAACCTGGAAAAGGGTTTTCGATCAGCAAACGTTTCCTCCGCGTCAAAACTCGAACTCAGCTCCTCCGAACCTCAGTTCCACCTTATGGAAACACTGTGTTAGGAACTCTGATCAGCGCTTAAAAATGTAATTGTCTCAACCCAAAATTTCCATCTCCCAATTGTCTAAAATTCAGTTATCAACAAAAAGCTACTCCATTCTTTTAAGCATTTATTTAAAACTTGGAAAAATTTTAAAGAAAAAATTGCAGCGATATGTGATAAAATAATTTTTTGGAATTTCATAAATTTTAGACACGAATTATGCGAAATCTACTTTTTTTTTAAATCTACATTACCTTTTTTAAAGAGCTGATTGTTTTACAACAAACTGTCTAAAGCAAAAATAACTATCTTCAACTTCGTAGTTTTGAAATGTTAACGTGTTGCTATTTTCAAAAATACGGATAGATCACCTAAAATGGGACTAGCACCATATTTTTATATCGATCTTCACCAATATCTATCTTCAATATTGTAGTTGTATGATGATGTCCAGAAACATTTGCACTTTTACAATTTTTGAAAAATCAGAGATTTAATCGAACATGAGACCTCACCATTCTCTTAAGTTTCCTTATGCTATTCGAAGACAAAGTTCAATAAAAAAATGTGGAGACATTTTCGAAAAAAAATTGAAAATATTTTTGTTTTTATGTAAAATACCCTCAAAAATCAAAATATCCGTTTGCAATTCCCAAAGCCTCAAGTTTGAGATCGATCGGTGAATATCAATTTTGGAGAAAATCGGCTGAACTGTTTAGCCGCTCGCGTTGACAACAGACGCAGGGACGAACTGACAGATGAACTGACGTTTTGCCGACCATCAATTGTTCGCTCTCAGGACCCCCAAAAAATTGATTCTGGCTACTCCACGTGTTAGAGGAAGTAATTTATTGTACAAAGGAACATAATTAATCTACTTTTCATTACCAGGAGGTTACTTTTCGTTACCAGGTTACAATAAGAGTTTTTCTGTCAAAAATTCGACGTTTTCGGCGCAAAAGTACAATTCTTACATTTCATTCTCACATTGTAAGGACGAGACAGTAAACTAATGGTGCTATAGAATAGTACAGACTTTCTCGTAATAGTGTTCTAATTTCTTTCACCGGGGCTAGTTTTCCTGTCAGGCCCCACCCTTTGCCAGCTACCATCTATCGCCACCCGAACATTTTTTCACGTTTGTTAAATTTTTCGGTTTAAAATGAGAGACCCAAAATATTACTTTAAGAATATTGTATAAGGGTAAAATGTCGTCCTAAATGGAAACTTTCGTTGAAAAATGTGGAGCCGTTTTTACGAAAAGGTTGTTTAAGCGTTAGTGTAAATGCGAAATTTGAAATTCGAAAATAAAAGTTCTGAAATAAATGTGTTTAATAATCAAATACAGGTATCATAAAGAATAATACAATAAGCAATACTAAAATGCTTCGCAGATGATCTATTAATAAATATAAATGAATTTTATATCAATGTTATAATAATTATAAAATATCAAATAACAGTAATAATGAAAATTCGCGTTTTTCGAGTCTCTAATGATTGATATTCTCGGGCGCATGCAACGGAAATAATTCTCTAACTGTAGTGCATGTGACAACCCGGAAGGCAACGCAGTTCCCCCGTCAGGAATGTAAGATTCTGCCGCACCTGCTCGTCAGCTTAGGGATTTCTCCCCAGGGTATCTCCACCAGTGAAGCACAGCATCAACCGGGACAAGCCCTAACCGCGCGTCACTAGTCTCTCAGATGCGTGCTAGCGCAGTGCATGTAAGAGTAAAGGACTGTATGCATCGTTGACGCAACGCGTCTCTAAACCCTTGTTGGGCGTTGAGCGCTTTTGTTGGAGTAATCCTCCGGTACCAAGTAATTACTATCATTACTGTACTGTTGTGTAATTACTGTTTGTCGAGTCTCGCCACGTAGGAGTCAGTCAGTGCCTTTTATCCCTTCAGCCAGGGGCTCGACGCCGTTAGATCCCGGGGTTCCTAGCCGGCCACCCAACCTGGAGCCCGCGAGTCTCCAATTCGCTTAACGTGACTTCACGGAGCGTAGTAAACGAATTCGGCTAGCGCCGCCGGCAAGCAACGGAAGAGGAGGGGATAAGAATCAAGAAGGAAATAATTCGCTTAGTCCTCTTTATTAGAATTTATTAGAAATAATCTTGGCATAGTTTCTAACGCTAATCGGCTAATCTTGGAAAATGTCTTGGTATAATTGCTTTGAATACTTTGTTAGAATGGGGCATGCAAGAGCACAATAGATTCCCCATACAACGAATCTTCTCACTCAAATAAATCTGATACACACAATGTACATCTCGACTGTTGGTCACGAAATATATCTCAAAATAATTTAGGGAATCTTTGAAAGAGAAAATAAAAACAAAAATTTTAAACAAAAATGAAAATGGCTTTCTGGACTATTTTCCCAATATCATGAACAATATTTTTATTATTGCGATTATGATTATATAATAATAAATAATAACAGAGGAAACAGCCCACATTTTGCGCCAAGTAGAGGCACCGACTGTCCCTAGATCTCCTCAGGAAGCTTATTTCAATCGGGAGTATACTTTATAATCAATCCACTCATAACTTCTTTAGTCGTGAATTAGAGGAATAATAGTAATAATAATAACAATAACAATAATAACAACAATAATGACAATAATAATAACAATAATAATAATAATAACAATAATAACAATAACAATAATAATAAATATAATAATAGTAATAGTGGTAATAATAGTAATTCGGACAAGCAATTTTATTTAACAAGTCTCATTTATAGTGTGCATATCTCGCATAGCTGATCTTCAGTACAATTTAATTTATTGCAAATGCGTATATTCTTGCTTCATCGAAGCTCTTGCGAGGCCGCTCATATCAAGCCGTCTATCCCAGATTTCACAGAAGCGCAGCTGCAAGATACGACCGGCTGGTTCCTCGGATTTCGCCCTCGGCCCGCGCCGCGTTCCACGCTCGGAGTGTTCCGAGAACTCATTGCACCATGCCATTAATGTAAGTGCACAACAATTCGTTAACTTTAAATGTATATGCATCCATGTAATTTGTTTATTTACAAGTAAACCACATCTCTCAATATCTCTATCAGAAACAGTTTGTAACATGAAATCCTATTGGCTCAGCCGCGTCCGACGCGTCACAAATCGCCTTCTGCACCCCTCTCGCCGACGAAAGCGAGTAGTCTTGCTCTGAACATCATGCGGGTCACACGTTGTCATGTGTAACTCCACATTATCACCGTTTCCACTTAATATGCGCTATTGCTGAACTTATTGTATTTGCCACAACGCGGAGTGTTTGCACCATAATGAAAATTGCACTAATTACTAATTGTTAGTACTACGCTTTCAGCGTAAAATGTTTCTCAGTGAAGTGCTACGCACATAAACTTCAGAAACCAATCCATTCGCATTCTTGAAACATAATGTCTCCTTCAGCAATATGCAAGGTGCTTATGCATTTACTAACTTGTGCTTTGCGGTATTCTTGAACGCGTGTTTCATTGTATAAACTTCCAATTATTACAATGTATTATGAAAGCATTGCAACCAACTGTAAACGCGAACTCTCTGATTGTGAGCGTGAACTGCTGTTTTGGAATCAACGCAATATCCTGTGTCAATTCCCGTATTGCCATGTGTGCGACACAGTGGCAATAGTTATCAGATGATTGCTCCTGCCTGAAGACGAGCGCGGGCCCGCACCGCTCGCCCTCGTGCCACACCGCTCAGCGTAGCGCGCGGTTCGCCACAGAAAGACGTCACACAGCAACATCTGATAAATGCATTCATCCAGTGACCACGATTCTGCATTCCACTACATCTTATGTGTCATCTTTTATTTCCAGCACGAGCGAACCGTGTTGCAATTTGTGTTCTCCTTTTATTATTTTTTCCTCTTTAAACATCAGAATCAATAACTTTATTTAGCTATTCAATTTTACATATCCCTACGGCATTCACAGTCGTTCAAAACATTTTCAGGAGAAAATGTAATTGCGTCATTGCAACTTCATGTAATTTTTCAATAATTTTTAATTATATGTTATTTGTTATTATTTAAGTCTATGCTTGCGGATATTCTCAATGTAATAGCAACATTCCCTGTAAATATAAACAATTACAGGCAAACGCGTCCGTACCGCGATCCGCACGGAGGTTCTCCATAAGGGTAAGTTTACAAGGTGAGTTACAGGGGAACGCCGGTGAACGGTGTGAATTAGACCACGCTTAAATTCCATTCCGCTCCTCTCATACCGAGTCTGACAGTAATAATAATAATAATAATAATAATAATAATAATAATAATAAATATCACAACGTTTTGAAATAGTCGATTTCCCCCGATTCGTGCCTGTGAACACAAACCATGTTAATAGCTCCGGCTACCACTGCTTCAGAGGCATTATACTTCTTGTTTGGAACGCACTGCGATGAAGGAGAGAAGTTTGGAGGTGAGCTAAAGTCCTGGGCCTCTTTCTGAACCGTAGAGCGCAACGTACTAAAGCGTGCGAGTCTCCAACTCAATCATTGCAGCCACGATCGCTTGACGACGTTACACCGGTGCTTGTGCGGCACGCACCGCACAGCGATGGAGAGGCTTGTATGCGTAAGATACAGGCTTCCGAGGTAGGTTTAGCTATACAGCAGGTAGATGCGGCGTGGTTTCTCGAGGCCGTTGCCAGATTGTATGCGTAAGATTCCGTAAGAGCAAGAGAGAGCAAAGAGCGTGTTATGCGGCGTGGTTTCCTCGAGGCCGTTGCCAGATTGTATGCGTAAGATTCCGTAAGAGCAAGAGAGAGCAAAGAGCGTGTTATGCGGCGTGGTTTCCTCGAGGCCGTTGCCCGTGGTTTCCTCGAGGCCGTTGCCAGATTGTATGCGTAAGATTCCGTAAGAGCAAGAGAGAGCAAAGAGCGTGTTATGCGGCGTGGTTTCCTCGAGGCCGTTGCCAGATTGTATGCGTAAGATTCCGTAAGAGCAAGAGAGAGCAAAGAGTGTGTTATGCGGCGTGGTTTCCTCGAGGCCGTTGCCAGATTCCAAGGAGATTCTTTGCGCGTCTGCACTCACGCTCCATTGCTGTCTCCCCCCCCCCGCCCAAATTCCCTTCCCTTGTTACGAACGTCGTCAACGAATCTCCCCTTCCCTCTCTGTACATGCGCCCTGTCTGGTCAGTGGCAGTTCCCGTCTGCGAAGCCGGCGTTTCGCCGTGTAATCGCCACTGTGGTGCGTCAGGCATTTCAAGAAACGCGCTGCGTCAACGGGAAAGACCTTGGCTGCCTAGGCAACGTGGCACTGAATTTAACACTGAGGCGTGGACCTTCCGACCGTTCTCCTGTTCTCCTTTTTGGAGATGTTACGCGTGAAGATGGTTCCCGCTTGTTTGTATTCCTGAAAGGTCGTGTGTGAGGGAGCTGGACCCACGAAAATCCCGTGACTGGTCGCAGAAACCTACGACTTTTTGGAGCATATTGTTTTTTCACGATCTTGAAGATATTGCATCTTGACCCTCTACTCTTCAAAAAGCTCTTAATCTCCACCATGGAGAAACAACTACATTACACACTTAATATTAGATTAACTACTTTCTAAGTGTTGAGGTCATCCTTACGTGAAGTATGTTAATTGCCTTCACGTGCTTGCATTTTAGTGAATGTAATGACGGAGAGAGGATGAAAACGAATTAATTAATGAAGTAAATGAAAATTGGAAATTTCACATTCATTCTGAATGAGTACAAAAACCTGATGAACCTCAAAAGCAGCGCTTTACACGGTCAGCTTACTTCCTGTACGTGTTCGTGTTGTGAATGTTCCGCCTAGTTTCCTCACGCAACACTTAAAAACAGGCAACTTCGAAGGGCGCACATTTTTTACTGTCAGCTTGAAACAGTTTACACAACAGGACGTGTTCATATGCATAAAACAAAAGAAGAAAATATATAATCTATCTTCATTCAATTCATGAGTTTACGCATTTCGAACATAAAAATATACTTAAATTTTAAAGGACTAACTTATGAAAATCAATTAATTGCACAAACGTACAAACATTTCTAATCTCAAATTTGTCTACGAATTATTGTGTGTTGCGATTAAAATACCACTAAGATTTCACAATGAAGAAAGGAGGTAAACCATACGTTTTTGATGTAGAAAAAGAGCTCTTATTCTTTATCGTACTCCACGTGGAGGAATCGATTCGCTACACCGAGAATACGAACTGCCCTATAAGCAAAAACATTTACATCTCAGTTGAGTATTCGCTACGTATGTCCAAATTGGTGATAAAACTGCGGCCAACTGTCACTACAATTAACACAAAACAATCTTCAGTATGTTTTTTTCCCCTAGGGATTTTATCCAGCCGACAGCCGGTTGCCCTTTACGTCCCGAAGGGACGCATATTTGACCATACACTAGACACCAACACACTTGCGGGCTCCTCTGATCTGGGGTCAGCAGAACGCGAGGCCCTCCGCGACAACACATACAAAGTCAAGGGACAAACAACCATGCTCAAGGCGGGACTCGAACCCGCAACCCTTCGGACCGAAGCGCTGAGTCGGTACTCGCTCTTAGCCACCTCGGCCATCCAGGTCGGCTCTTCAGTATGTGAGAAGCATAATTTCCAAAGCATTTTTTTTTTTCAAATAATTTGTTCTACGATCTCTCGGCGAACAGCTTCCGTTCTTCCATCTCCAGTTGTACGTTGTGGAATACCTTAAGGGACAAGACATAATGAAACTAGTATAATATCTTTCAACAAACTATGTCAATTCGCGCTTAAATGTTTCTTTGCTCAGTGGCGTCTAGAATGGGGTCAGCTGAGGCAACTTCCCTAGTTCGCGTCTTAATTGGAGCTCGAAATTTTCTTTCATTCAAATCAAATACATGTTTACTTCCAATTATAAATTATGTATGGTATTTCTGTTGCAAGGAGGCATGAATTCTGTTTAGGCATTGTTGTGGGAGGAGTGACTTTTGTTTGAAATATGGGGCGCCCGTTGATCTACTAACCAAGGCCTGTTGTTTTCTCTGGGCGCCCTGCCTGTTCAGACAACGCGCGGTGTAACATTGGCCCTGACAGTGAATTCTCCGCGAGTTGCGGCGAAGGCGAGCTCAAAGGGCGCGTGGGACTGGAGCCTAGCGGAGCGGAGCGGCAGACGCAGTCGGGATCTGCAGGCAGCGTTGGGAGCTCTGCTCAGGGATACAGGTGGAACAAACACCGAGTGGCCATAATGCTGTAGCGTCGTGTCGCTAAACCAGCGTGGGCACGTGGCGCGTGGTGGGCACCGGATGCGTACACAAAGGCAGAAGCTATAACGCACGGGGTTTTTCTGAAAGAGTGTGCGCATCGTTAGGGCGGAGGCAATGGAGGCGGCGGGCAGCGTCGCGAGGGCTATTTAAGGGTCGTGAGAACAATAGCTCTTCCTTCTTGTTGTGATACTTGTAGCGGCAGCGTAGGTCGTCCGTGAGAGGTGCGAATGTGCACGCGGCGCAAGAAGCCGGCAGTTATTGTCGTGACTAGTGAGACATGTAGTCGGTCTCAGAGCAGGCGGTACTACGCACGGCGAAACATAAGGTAGTATGTTGCGGTGTGGTAGCCGTTGTGAATATCTCTCCTAGCAGTGGGGTCTATTTAGTTAGTTAATTGTATACAGTGCGTTGGTTATTTGTGACTACGGTCTAAAATTGTGAATAAACCTACTGTTATTACAACCCACTCTCGTCTGTGTACTGATTACACCCGTATGACGCCACAATACCCTCTGCTGCTGCACTTGGAGGACGCAAGGCCTTGGCGCACTTTTCGACAGAGATCTCGCGAAGGTCTTTCACGGAAAAAAATATGTATTTGGCATTTTTGGGATTGTTCGCCTTTGCTGGCTAGCTAACGATGTCCCTCATGCCCAGTTCTATTCCCACGCGTGGGCGGTAAGAGGAACATGTGAGAACATGACGTATTCCCTTCACTGTAGCTAACAAATTTCGTCTGCCTGAACTTTTCTTCGTCACTCAATTACAGAAACTGAGATGATTTTTAAGGAAAGTTATAACTCTATTTTTGACTCGACTGGAAATCGAACCGGGAACCACACGGGGAGCTGGCACGCTGCCCATGAGCCATGAAAATACCACGTGTAAACAAACTGCACACCCTGCTAAAGTTTATTTTATATTTACAATTACCATTAGGCAAGGATAAGTTAGTTGATAAAAATATTTTGAGCCGGTTTTGCCTGCATTGAAATATCAATATTAACTTAACCAAAATACCATCACTGAAATATCATCAGTTAATAACAGAGTGAACTATTTAGGAACGGAGTTTTCGAAAAATGGAAGAAAGGCCATAAGCAGTCATAGTCGGCATTTTTGGATTGGAAAAGAATAGCATAATTGCATTTATTATTAATTTTGTCGTAAGTATTTTGCATTCCCAAAATATGGCCGTTTTGGTTTGCTTTTTTTATAAATGAGAAAGATCAGAAACTTCGGTACAAAAATGTTTATATTCGCTTAATTTTTAAGCATGGGGATTCAAAAATTCGATATAAAAAAAATATTCAATAGTTTCAAATAAAACATTGAAATCTTTTCAAATTTAATTCAATCAACACTTAATTAAGGAAAATCGAAAGAAAAGAAACATCTTTTCTAATATGGATATTCAGACATCAAAATCGAATAAAATAACAAGTGCACAATTCATGCCAGAAAATCCACGTACACATTACATTGAGACAATATAACCTCGATTTCATTACACTATTTAAAGTTCATACATGTTCATGCGTTAATACAAAACGTGTTCTGAATACTAAAATACAGTAAATTATGTGATGTAACTGAACAAAATTTATAAAACGTACTTGTGTGATAAAACAAACTTGAAAAAATGTGCGTGAAAGAATCCAAATCGCAAGTGAAGGATGAAAGACAGGTATGACATCAAAGCTGAAGGGAGGAGGTTATCAACCTGGATATCATGTCTGGCTGTTTAACCCCCAACGACGCCGCGGTTTGTGTCCAAAATTAGTACGACAGTGGGAAGGACCGTACGAGGTAGTGAAGAGGATAAATTATGTTGTCTACCGAATTATAAAAATTGCCGAATGGAAAAACCACGAGTCGTTCATTTGAATCGGCTGGCCCCGTACGCAGAAAGTAATGAAAATGATGAAGAAAAGACCGCACGAGTTTGTGATCTGGACGTGCAAGAGTTCACATTTGACGAGTTTATGCCTCATTATAGCGAAAAGCATAAAGCGCGTTATGGTGTAACACTGGAGGTGCAACAGAAAATGTTTGCGCCACCCCAGGAATATGCATTTTTGCATTGTGTCGCCCAGGATTTAGATATGACCAGAGGTGTTGCTGCTGTATTCAAGAGAAAATACGGAAAGGATAGAAGAATTAAAGAATCAACAACCAGATATTGGGAAGGTTCTGCTACTGCACGACGTCAGTCGATATGTTTATTACCTTGTCAGAAAAAGTAAGTCATATCACAAGGCATCCAATAAAAATCTTTGGGAAACTCTGATTGAATTACACCAACAAGTACTGCAAGACTGCATCCAGAAGATTGCCATGTCCAAACTGGGATGTAGTTTTGATGGACTGAACTGGAGAATAGTGAGAAGCATGTTGGAAGTACTATTCCGGTTCACCACGAGCCGCCTGTGAGAGCGGGTTGCGTCATCTGCCGGCGGCCCCTGCACTAGATTATTCCAGAACGTTCGCGGGGTCCGGAAAGTTCTCGACGACACACCCACCACGAAACACCCAAGATATTTTCAAAATTTCCCCAAAAACTCCTCAAATTTTTTTCTTTAAATTTCTTGTAAGAATAGAGTAAAATGCACTTACTATAGTGGCATATGTCTGATTTTCACGGTTAACTCTGAATTTTCGAAAATTACAAAAGTTCATTTTTTTCAACGTTTTCCTACAACTACAAAATTAAAGAAAGAGATTTTATCTTTCAAATGAAATATGTTGTCCATTAATAGTTCTTTTATAAAGGTCGTGTAAATTGTTTTGAAAATTTTAGTCGTTTTGGTGCAATAGTGCGCGAAATATATGCAATTTTAAAAAAATCCCCAAAACAAGATTTTTCAAAAACGGCTCCAAATTTTTTCTTGAAATTTTCGGCAGGTGTAGTGCCAAACGAACCCTATACGATAACATAAACACAATATAGCTCTAATTTTTTTCGAAAAATGCAAAATTTAATTTTTTGACTTCTCTCTCTCACGCCAGTAATATTTACATTATAGACGCTTTTTTAACATTATTATCTTTAAGAGTAAATGTGCTTTAAATAATGTCAAATAAATTTTCTCGAATGCTCAACAGTTTTCTGTTAAAATGACCACAAAATTCCACGTCCAAACGTTTTAAATTTTCCCGAAAAGTGATAATTCACTGTTTAATATGATGTAAATTTCATTTTCCTGTATCCTTGTATTTTTTCAAGATTACACAAATGTAATTTTTTTTAAATATCTCTCACGCCGTTAATATGCACATTTCCATCTATATGTATACATGATTACATTTGTGATCGGAAGTGCTTCAAATGAAGTTTTTCCACAACTCAATAGTCGGAAAAAGAGCTGCAAATTTCGCATTTATAGTAATGCTTAGTCGCCATTTTCTTGAAAATGACTTAAAATTGTTCAAAAAATTTTTTAGGACGAAGTTTTATTCTTCGTTAATATTCTTGAAATAATATTTAGATTTTACTATTAGGAAAGCAAGAAGTTGAGAAAATATCAAAAAAATGTACTTTAGGTGACGATAGATGGCAGCAGGCCAGATAATGGAGGATATCTTAAAGCCAGACTACTCCGAGGAAATTAGAAACAATTGCTACGAGAAAGTCTGTGTCATTCTGTAGCACCTGTAGTTTCTATATATTTTCTTGCTAACGGTATCAACAATGCTAGTTGGCAAAATGTGTATCCCAGACGAATGAGCGCTCATTCTTGCTTGTAACGCTGATAACAGAAGGCGATAATGGCTGCTGCCGTTTCTTTCGCATTAATAATAATCTAATAGTTTTCTTTACCTCTAAATTATGCATCGTGCATCGTTGGTATTCGCGTAATTTAACTCATAATATTCCCGTAATTTAACACGTTTCGCGTAATTCTTATACAACATGTAATAAAATCACAAAATTTACAGAACGAAGGCTCATCTGTCATCATTTGTTCATTATGTTATTTTCAAAACCTACTACATACATTTTTGTAATTTGTCTTGGTCGTTTTGTTTTGCGAGTTGCAATAGATCTATCGAAAGAAGTCAACATTTCATATCGTTTTTTTTTAGTTGAAAAATTAATGAGCGTTTTTAAATGCTAAGGTTAGTAAGTGTATATCAATACAATGTCCGGCAATTGTCTCTCATGCTATTTTGACAAAATATGTTCAATGATTATAAGTATATGAGATTCATTACATTTTTGGAACACTACATACATGTACAGATCTAGGTAAATATTATACATTTTAATAACATTTTAATAAACATGTTCTATAACCCTGTGATCACAGTAAATAGTGATTATATTGCTCGAGATTGAATAAATCTCTCAATATTGTAATAAAATGGACTGGACGATGTGAATAATATTTTTTTAAGTTTAAGGTTTTCCATAACGGGTGTATATTGTATATTTCTGTTGTAACTTAACTACAGGTCTTTCTTTTGTGCGATGTAATCACACGGGCAAGTAATAACACATTTGAAACTGAAAAATATTGGAAGATCGTCCTTTTTTCATGAACCAGTGCTACTCATTTGTTGTCGCTACATTTATTGGCACCCCTTCCGCCCCCAAAGCGGAGGCTTTGTTTGAATGGGCCTTGAGCGGCGCGGAGGGCGTCTTCCGAAGCGCCCTGCGGTGCGGCGCGGAAGGGAGGGGGAGGGAGGGGAGGGGGAGGGGGCCGAAGGCTGCGCGCGCAGCGGGAGGCGAAGAAGGTCGCGCTCCCACTCAAATACCAGCGCGCACGCCGCGCCGCAAATGCTAGCGCCACTTCGCCGCGCTGCTGTGAGCACAGGCGCAGTTACAGCTGAAAGGATGGAGTTTCCTTTTCATCCGAAACCTTCGTCCTTCGTCGGTGAGCGGGGCAATTTCATGGCTTGGTCCACCTTTCTGAGCAAATGTAATTTCGCACGAAGGTGACAGTGCACTTTCAGAATAGATCAGTAGACTTGCAGCATTTCAGTTTTGTAATTTTAGTAAGTTTTACGTCTCTAAACACTGATGGGCCAAGACCTTTGGATAGCACACTGTGCGTGCTCTCTAACACCGAAGTATATCACGAGGCTATCTTTTTAATTCACGTGTTCAGAATGTATTTTTAATGTCTTTTGGTACAATTTCTTCGCTGTTGTGGAATCTTAAAGTGAGCTACATAATTCAACCAAATATCACTACATTGTGAAACAGGATATTTCATTCCGGACACTGACGAAATTATAACCAGCCATAAGTGCAAATAGAGCCCCGCAATTGAGGTGCCTCTGCCCTTCCGGATGGCCCCCCACCCTCCTCCCGCTGGTCACGAGTGTCCAGCAGATGTGTGGCTTCGCCGGTCCCCGTGAGTCACCCCGGCCGCGCAGCAGCCGCAGCCGAGAGCCGCCACCTGGAGGCGGGAGCGCCGCAGCGGGCGCGGTAACATGGCGCCGCCGAGGCGGCGCGCGGGGGGGCGGCGCGGGGCGGCGCGGGGCGGCGCGGGCTGCGTTTGCCAATACGTCGGCGGCGAGACGAGAGCGCCCGCGGCGGCAGGTTCCCCAGGGACAGCGGGGGCGGGGGCGGGCGCCTCGCGTGGGCTCGCGCCCGGAATGCCCGCCCCGCCCCTCCTACACGCCCCGCTCGCGTGCGCCGGCGCGCGCTCGCCCCGCCGCTCCCCGCCCCCCGCTGACCTTTCGCCCTCGAGCGGGCGGCGCGGCGGGGCGGGGCAGGGAAGGGCGGGGCGGGTGCATTGGGGTGAGGTGGACGGTGGCGGGCAAACAGGCGCGAGTGGCGGGTAACAGAGTTGGCGGTTGTGACGGTTGGTAAGGGGGGAAATAGCGGGTGGGAGTGGTGGAGGGAGCGGAGTTAGCGGGGAGCAGGGGGAATTTCGGGCGAGAATGGCGGGTGGAAGAGGCGGAAGAAGCAGGTAGCCGGGGAAGTGATGGGCGGGAGTGGTGGAGGAAGCGGAGGGGCGGGGTGTCTTGCGACAGGGGTAGCGAGTAGTCGGGAGAGCGGGAGAGGGCGGGGGGCGGGGGGGGGGGGCGTGGGGGGGGGGGGGGTGACGATGGTGGCGATGGTGGCGATGGTGGCGGTGGCGGCATCAGCGGTGGCGGCAGCGTTAGTGGCTGTGGCGGTGGCGGTGGCGGCGGCGGTGGGTGGCGCACATCGCACTTGTCTCGCTTCCGCGGCGTGTGCAGACATCTATTCTGAAAGCTTGAGTTGGCCGGTGTCGAAACGGCGGCGGACTGCTAAATGTGCCGTGTTAAACAGCTATCACCATTAGCACTTAAGGAATGGGAACACATTTTGTTTCCTATATTTGTTAAAATCCTTTGTGTCGATATTTGTTATTCGTATACGATTTGCTTATATTCTATTATATTTTATTCTCGTAAAGTTGCGGTTGTAATGATATGTGATTGAAAAGAAATCATGCAACTGTAAACACACACATAAGAAATTTTGTCTCAGAGAAATCTATGATAAAATATCCTAAGGATATTAGACAATAATTAAATATTAAAACAAAATACTAATTTGAATAATTAGCGTAGAATATCATTAGATGCAGTGTCATTAATGATAACTGTAGGTCAGTTAGCTGTTTTGAATTGAATTGAATTGAATTTGCCTTATTTTGCGTGGCGAGACTCAGGCCATGAGGCCTGCTCTTCCGTCTGACCTCGCAAATTACACTCCTTTCAACAAGAGAAAGAAAGTGGCGACGAAACACGCGATTTGAATTTAGCTCAGATGCATCATTTAGGCTTGGGGATCTTCTATATGCAGTAAATCTACTAACATGAGACAGCCGGCTTTACTTCCCCTCCGAAGGAAGGCGTACGAAGGATTTTTTTTTTTTTTTTTTGCCCTTAAAAATTCACGGCTTCAATGGGGTTTGAACCCGCGAACTTGGGTATAGCAGTCCTATATGCTAACCGCTACACCATCACCGGCGCTGTATTAATGGAATTATATTTCGAATTCCTGCTTAATTTTTGCCTTTGCCAATTTTACAAACGACAGATAAAGAGCAATAAAATGAGCATTTTACTACACACATCATTGGGTATTCATTTATTCTGCTCTAAAAAACAATGTGCTGACGTGGTTTTTAATAATGATTTTCAAATGAGTTTGTGCACACCAAAACAATTCAAACATGTAAATTAACATGCAACGCTTGTATATTATAGCCACAATAATCACAATATTACAGTAAAAGAAACACATAATACAAAAATGCGCGATAATCTTGTCAAACAAACATTGCCTAGCCGAATACATTAGCACATGTAGTTTGCCGACCTGTTCTAGCTGATACGCATATACTAGTACAACAACCATGCAGTTAATATTTGCTTTTTTACTTTGTAATTCAAAGTTTAAATATTAGTGCATTTTTTGGTAAAATTCTTAACGTCAATCGGCATGAAATATGTTCTTTAATTTTTGCGAAAATATTTTAGTGAACACTAAATGCACCAAGCAACTGACAATTATCATCATGAATACATAAGCACTCTCTAAACACATACAAGAAAGAAGCTGAAAGAGCCAACTTCGAATTAAACACCAACATTAATTTTGGTTCTTAACTTCTGGTAAAGTGATACCACAAAATAGAGAAGGCTTAAATTACCTTTCGGACTTGAAAGAAATAGGAGCACTGCAACGTCACTCGTTTGCTGATTTTCAAATTAATTAAACCAAGTGTCTCCCACCAGCGGGGAACCGCTCTAGATGGGAGCTCCCGACTGGTCTACAGACATGTGCGGTTGTGTAGTGTAAGTTACTGTCTCTGTGTGTAAGAGGAGAGGATAGGACAAGGAAGAGGAAGGGAAGGTCGCACGCGGTCGGTGACCCGTTTGTTAGGGTCCTACTCCGACATTCGCCTGGTATTGGTCAGAGAAACCACCGTGTCGAAAATCCTGTCGCCGTCAGGACTCGAACCTAGGACCACCAGATCAGAGGCGCTGCAGTGCCATCAGTTGATGCACTGAGCTACCGCTCCCGGTCTCCTTTTTTTGTGTTAGTTTCCCTGGATCATATCGTTAAATCAGCAACTGAATTCTAACATGCTAATGTTCGGTAAACCATAAAGCAGAGTTAATTCAAAATTGGCTTCTATTCCATTCTAAGGCGATATCGAATTTTTTCAAATCTACGTAAATATTACAGACCTTTATAAGAACATTTCTAAACCAAATGCGTTGATTACAAAACAGAACAGAAGTCCATTGCGTCTGTCCAGTGCGGTCAACAAAAGGCAGTCTGCTTTCAAAGTGTGGCGTCGTGGTAGCGAAATGACAACACAGACACGAGCTCTATTTACAAATTTATTTATTTATTTATAAAATTTACGCTATTTGCAGCTCTGGTGTTACCTTTGGAATCTACCTCCGTGACTCCCACGCACACTGCTCCCCGTCCCCAGGCAAGTGCATCCTCCACCCAAACGCTTTACCGCGCCGGTGCCCAGACACCCAGTGCTACGCACTGCAGTGTCACAAGGAATACCCTCCGCCTCCCGGGGCAGCAGTTGCGCCGCCGCGAGGCAATCTAAAACAACTCCTTTTTTCCCCTCCGCCCACCGGGAGCGGTAGCTCAGTGCAGCAACTGATGTCACTGCAGCGCCTCTGACCGGCAGGTCCTAGGTTCGAGTCCTGTCGGCGAGGTTTTGCTTTGGTCAATTCAGTTGCTGTCTGGAGGAGAAATCTAGCGGCCGGCTGCTCTGATCGGTAGTTTTCCGTGGTTTCACCGATCAACACCAGGGGAATGCCGGAGCAGTACCCTAACAAACGGGCTACGGACCGCGCGCGATCTGTCCTTCCTCTTCCTTGTCCTATCCTCTCCCCTTACACACATACATGCACTACACTACCACATACTCCACACACAGAGACCGGTCGAGAGCGTAGAGCTTGTCCCGGCTGGGGCGGTGCCCCGCTGGTGGGAGAGTCCTGGTTAGGGGAAAACCCCCACTACCCGACGGTAGGTCAGTGCCGGATCTCGCCATCCAGCGGGGGAAGATCACCGCCATCTCCCGAGAAAAAAAACATGCACTCCACTAACTGGACTAATAACCAAAGCAGTTGACGCGCCCGGAAACGCGAAACAATCAATCAATCAATCCTCTCCGCTCCTTTTGGCGGTCACAGGATCCCCCACCCCCTAGCATCTCTGAGAAATGTGGGTGGCTTCTGGGACCACATGGCCACTCACCGGGGGGTCAGTCTCCACTGCCCTGCCGCCTTGCGTCATGAGGGGTCAAGCTCCCTCTTTTACTGCCTGCTTTTGTTCGTTCCCATGTGATCATCAGCCTCCGACACCCTCTAAGGACGTTCGAAGGTGTGGCCGCCATGTGGGGACGTTACAGAAGCCTCTCGTCGCCATTAAGGAGCACTTCGCTGTCTCAGTAACGCCGCGCCCACAGGAGTAAAACAGACGTTTAAGACGGTAACCCCATTGAGTCTCACATTACATGACGTGATTTTATACTTATTTTAGCTCGCTTTTCAAGTTCTAAAGTCATACAGCGACCACTGGAAGAAACATTGGAGATAACAGTAACGTAATACGGACACACACGAGCACGGGTTTTCATGTTCATGTTCGAAACATGGATGCCTCAGCCGGGATGCGACACCGCGACCCTTCAGGCACGAGTCAGTTACGACTCTTTAGCACTAGCAATGACGGCTATTTAGGCCGACATGATGTAATCGTGCTTGTGCTCGGTTTATAACCTTCGAAGGGGCGATGTTTCTCCTCGGTGGTGGGAAGTGAGGTCTGACGCCGACCTATAACTCGGATTGCGGTTTTCCCTCTTTTTGTATCTCCACAGAAAGGCTCCCCCGCATCTGGAACAAGCCTTAAACTCCTGACTGGTCTTCCGACAAGAGTGGTAGTGTAGTGCATGTAAGTAAAGTTTGAAGGGAGAGGAGGGTACACGAATGAAGGAAAAATACCTCGCGCGAAGAAGTAAATATCCCTGACCCAATTGTTAATGTATTGCTCTGGTATATGCCTGGTATTGATGTAACTAACGAAAACAGGCGGATCGGATCAGTCATCCGTTAGAATTCTCCTCCAAGCAGGTTTTCATTCGATCTAGTTATGAAGTTAGAGTCGAGAACTCGCCGTCGTCAGTACTCAAATTCTTGGACCCCTCCCTTATCAGCAACACCGCAGAAACAGTTGCAAATCTGCCATCCGCAATGACTGAAAAGCATGGGAAAATGCATGGAAAAATCCGAAGTAGCTCAAAATAATTATGTTAATCCCAATACCTGTATTTTTCTTAACCACGAGTTTCAAACACATTTCATGTGGCTTGAAAGAAAACAAGTGACATGACTAGACACACGTTACGAACGGACGAGGTTACCTCGCACAGAACACTCGCGGTACATACAATGTCTCAAGGTACAAAACACCATTTGATATAACGCGATTGCCATGCCCAAATACTTGCACAATACTGAGTCACAAACTGAAACTTTAGAATTATGAACTTAGAGGTATGACGCCGAAGATAAAGAAAAAAACTTTCACTCAATGATTCGAGACGTTTTGGCGCCCCAGTCCTAATATGCAATATTATAGGGTAATTATACATGAAATTTAGCATAGCAGTTCATTATGTTTGATGACAACTAAATAAACATTGAAGTGGCAAAGAAATTAAATTATAGTTCAGACCTAAGCTGGTAACGATCCTAGAAACAACATTAGTTGTCAATTGTGTGTGCGATCGACGATTCCGACGCTAGAAAAATATGACTCTGGTATTGAGTTGTATATGAAATAGAGATGCAACATCGTTCGCGATATTTTCAAAACACCGATATTACTATCAAAATGTCGATGTTTTAAACATCGATGTATTGAAGCCGATATTTTGTATCATCGATGTTTTGTGCTGGATGTTTTTTACGTTTTCACTGTTTTGATCGTGGACGACAAACTCTCATGATGGATGATCTTGGCTGTCCGGGTGACGCCGCGTCGAAGGCTGTGTTGCCGACGTTTCGACCATCTTTTCGTGGTCTTCCTCAGGGCTGGTCTGCCTCTGCCTGGCAGACCAACCCTGAAGAAGACCACGAAAAGATGGTCGAATCGTCGGCAACACAGCCTTCGACGCGGCGTCACCCGGACAGCCAAGATCATCCACATGACTCCCGCCGCGGAAGCCTACGACTTCAAACTCTCATGATCACAATTATGTAAAAGTTAAATTTGAAATAATAACTGATGGCACCACTGTCAGTTAAAGCGCTGGAGCCAAACGAACGCTGTCCGTACTATCTGCATCGAGCTGACTATCTCTCGCCCGAGATGATCCTGATGCCCTGTTATTTCCATCGTCTTTTCACGCATTTCGCACTCGAAGAGACGTTTCTAACTTTGTTTTCAATTGTATTGTAATTGTTAATAAATATACACGGCCACAATCAAATTAATTTTTGTTTATCATACATTTACAGTTAAAAGCTTCTAAAACAGTTTTAAAGCATCGATGTTTAGAAACTGATGGTTTTAGGACGATATATTATTAATATTGGTGTTTTCATTTTGAACATCGATGTTTTTTATCGATATCGCATCACTAATATGATTCGGGGAATGCAGGGCAGGTTGCAAGATATACTGAATTTGAATAAAAGCCATAAATAAATTGTTCTAGTAACGCGAAATTTTATAGCCAAACCATTTATGGTAGTTATAAACGGGGCTAGAGAAGAAGTCCGGTTCCCGATCCAACAGGCGAAAGTACAACTCGGCTTACAAATGGCGCGCCCCACGCGACGCTCGCTTCTTTTGTTCGCTGCTGGCAGCGCCCACGAGATCGCGTGCGGCGGCACTGAAATGAAGTTGAGGTTAATATCTGACAACATGTCCCGGGGTAGAGTGGTTTTTTCAATGTTCTCCCCCTTCTCCGTCGCCATCACAGGCACCTCGCACGCGCCATCTCAAGCCGTCTCGCGCGACACAATGGAAGGTCGCTCCATTAATTTACACCTCTTCAAAACTTTACTTTTTATGGACCGATACATCGATGTAAAAATGTCCCAATTGGTAGATTTGCTGACACTTCCAGCACTTTAAATGAAGGGGGAAAGTAATAAAGATAGAGTTATGCGTGCGTATCCTGTAGACGCGTGCGCATGCTTGTGTGAGTGTGTGTGTTTAAATCGCGCGCGCGCGCTTTATAAAGAAGAAAGAGCATCGTAAATGGAATGCGTGAATGTATACGTGTCAGGAAGAGTACACGACCATAATGACATTCTTAGTCACATTGGTAATAGTTACGTGGTAAATGCTAAATATTATCAGCAGCAGCAGAAAAGAAACCAAAAGCAAAGAAACTTTGGGAGAGGGATTTCGTAAAAGATGCTCATTATACGAAGTTCGATTGATTGATTGATTTTTTCGTGTTTCCAGGCGCGCCAACTGCTTAGGTCATTAGTCTCGTTAGTGTAGTGCATGTTATTTCTCCGGAGATGGCGGTGATCTTCCCCCGCTGGATGGCGAGATCCGGCGCCGAACTACCGTCGGCGAGTGGGGTTTCCCCCTAACCAGGACTCTCCCACCAGCGCGGCACCGCCCCAGCCGGGACAAGCTCTAAGCTCCCGACCGATCTCCCGGAATATGTAGTAGAATAGTGCATGTTAGTGTAAGTGTAAGGGGAGAGGATAAGACAAGGACGAGGAAGGAAACATCGCGCGCAGTCCGTGGCCCGTTTGGTAGGGTACTGCTCCGGCATTCGCCTGGTGTTGATCGGAGAAACCACGGAAAACTACCGATCAGAGCAGCCGGCCGCTAGAATTCTCCTCCAGACAGCGACTGAATTCGACCTAGCTGGAAAGCTAGTGTCGAAAATCCTGCCGCCGCGGGGAGTGGGAACCTAGGACCTCCCGTTCAGTGGCGCTGCAGTGACATCAGTTGATGCACTGAGCTACCGCTCCCGGTAGTCACATCGGTAATAGTTACGTGGTAAATGCTAAATATCATCAGCAGCAGAAAAGAAACCAAAAGCAAAGAAACTTTGGGAGAGAGATTTCGTGAAAGATGCTCATTGTACGAAGTTCGATCTTGTACGGTCGTGTTAATAAGAGAGTTTGTGCACGCCGTAGCGGACACCACTATCGGTCTTTTGCGCATGCGCAGATGCACTAGATGAGCAACTTGAACTGCGTATACGCAGAAGGTCGATAGTGCCTTAACGAGGCTGCACAAACTCTCTAATGACAAGGTTACGGGACTCATCTCCGTTCAAGCCCGTCGCAGCAGATTATAACAGTTCGCAATCTTTCTATTATGATTCGATCTCCTCTGTTGTAGAAATTTCTGCATGTGAAAAATGTTCACAAAGGAATATGACACGTTTTGGAACAGTTATAAGGATTGAAAAGGATTTAAAAGCGATTTAAAAGAGGCATGCGTTATGTAAGATGTCCGTAAACACAAGGGTTTACTGATGATGCTGTGTTGGTTGGTTGGTTGATTAGCAATTCCGGGCGCGTCAACAGCTTAGGCCATTAGTCCCGTAAGTGTAGTGCATTTTTTTTCCTCGGCAGATGGCTGTGATCTTCCCCCGCTGGAAGGCGAGATCCGGCGCCGAGCTACCGTCGGCTAGCGGGGTTTCTCCCTAACCAGGACTCTTCCACCAGCGGGAGACCGCCCCAGCCGTGACAAGCTCTAAGCTCCCGACCGGTGGTAGTGCATGTTAGTGAAAGTGTAAGTGTGCTTTTGTGTGTAAGGGGAGAGGATAGAACAAGGAAGAGGAAGGAAAGATCGCGCGCAGTCCGTGGCCCGTTTGTTAGGGTACTGCTCCGGCATTCGTCTTGAAAATTTGGTACGAGTCGTATATAGTTGACTACCCCAGAGCCATACGAAGAGAATCGCGAAAAAGGATCCGACTTGCAGTGTCCAATTGCAAGTATGTCACAATTGCAGACATTCAAGGGACAGTGATGCTTTGAGCACCGGTTTTATTGGAAATCTTCTGCAAGACAGAGTTTTCATTTTATTCACTATCGTCCACACTGTTTAAAATCTGAAATATATGTGTTATAGAATGTTATGAGTCTCATTCTAGGACAAAAAACTGAGACAATACTCCAACGTTATCACGTCGAAAATCAATTTTGGAAGATTTTGCATCTATTTGAATTTGGCGCCAAAATTGGTTGACCAAAATACCTTCAAAGTCAAGTATTTTTCCGTCTCTGCAATTTTTTATGCCTGAATCATACAATAGAAACTGAGTAAAAATAAAACGTGAAAAACACTTTTCTCATTGTGTGACTGGTACAAATGGGCCTAGGAGGCTGGTTTTTTGGGAAACTGCGGCATTTTTTATTCTCTTTCATATGAGTATCGTGATTATAAATTTGTTTTGTGAGCATTTTTGGCGTCCTTTTTCTGTTATATCCTGTACGACTGACAAATGAAAACTCGAAATTACACACGTTTTCATTCACTAGACTTAGAAACGTCACATCATTAGTCGTATCATCATTTTCACCCATTATGGGCTATTCCTCGTCACCGTAACTTACTTCACCTATCCCCAGCTCATCTACCTTCATCCTACACCCACCTCATGGTGGTTAATTTGCAATCACCCGGTTGAAGTCGGAAGTACGATTCGAAGCTATTTTTAGTTTGGAGTTTAACCATGCAATGTGAACATTAAACGGCTAATTCGCGAATTACCTAGATTCGGCCGTAACCCGTCGATGATGAATGAATACAATGGAATGAATAATGCAAACCGAAGGACAAGTGTTCTTCGTGATTTTTGAAGAAATGAAACGATTGACGACATAAGCATTTTTACAACTACATATCACACGATGGTCCATTCATTTAAGTCAATATTAGTTGTCTCGGGTTTTCTTCACATTCTATATTTCCATTCCCCTTTCTTTTGGAAACCGACGCTGTCCACTACAATTGATTAACTTATCGACAGATGTTTCCGAATGCGTCATCGGCTACGATTATAACCGTAAGTGTAGTGAACGTTAGATCACCTTCCAGCTGGAACGTGAGATCCGGTGCCGACCACGGTGGCTAGAGAGTTTCCCCCTCCAGGGATCTCCGACAGCGGGGAACCGCCCCAGCTGGCACAAGCTCTAAGTTTCCGGCTGGTCGCTCGACTTGTATGGTAGTGAAGCGCATTCAAGTGTACGTAAGTAAGAGAATAGGACAGGGCAAGGAAGAGGAAGGAAGTATCGCGCATGGCCCATGCCCCGTTTCTATGATACTGGCTCCGGTGCTCGCCTGACATTGATTGCTCAATTGCATCTAGCTATGCAGCTAGTATAAACTAGTGGTTCTAAAACAGCACGTACTTTCTCGCTTTTAGTAATAATTATGTAATACTATTTTTATTACAATTTCTCTCCGAATTATAATTTTTTGAACAACTCATGCAAATCGTGCAACATTTGGTGCAAAAACTAAATATTTCAAGCAAATATCAATACAAATTTAACTATTATAACTGCATTTCGTACAGGAAAATCATGTCCCAACAATTAGATGTACTTTACAGAAATTAGCTCTCGAGTCATTGTTGCAGAGACATTGTTGCATTCCAATCTGATATTCCCTGAAGGCTATCAATTTTTATTTCATATATTTCAAATAGGTATTAAATTATTTCTAAAATATTATTTTTAAATGTGTAACAAAAGCTTGAATATAAAAAACGAACAAAGAAATATTAAAGAATATACAAATTGTAACTTTCGAAGCATTCAACTACCTGTAGTTTCGTTCACGAAGCGCAGTAAATTCGGAGCGGGGGACTATTATTATCACCAAATTACACAAAAAATACTCATAATTTCAAAAAATGTAACATAACCTTGTTTGAAGATGTTTTTAATGAACACACTTCATTACGATAAAATTGTATCTTCACAGGTGTAGAGAACGACAGCGGGGAACGCCGAAATGTGTTCTTTTTTTTATTTAAAAAAATCAGGCATTTTAACAAATATGCGACCTGTTCCAGTCTGTTTTTCGTTCTTTACGCAATCAAAATTCTAAATTTAATCAAAAAAATCTTGTACCGTTTTTAAGAAAAATGTCTTAAAAAAATAAAATTTGCCTTATGTTTGACACAAAATTTTTCAAAACCTACTCATGTTTCTGAAAAATTGAACTTGACATTATTTTTAGATCTGTTTTTCATGAACACATTTCATTAAGACAAAAGTTTATCTTTGTAACTGTAATTGTAGGAAGGCGCCGAAAAACTTTCACTTTTTCAGTTTTCGAAATATCACGGTTTTCAACTAACATTAGACCTATGCCATTCTCATTAACATCCTTTGCTCTACCCAAAAAGAAAGTTTAATGAAAAATGTTGGAGCCATTTTTTTTAAATTTTCAAAATGTCCCAGCGGCTTTATGTAAAGTACACCGCGAAATAAAAATATCGGTTTTAAATTCAAGGAGCTGCGACATATGCCAGATCGATCAAGGAAAATCATTTTGGAGAAAATCGGCTGTACGGTTTAGCTGCTAGCGTTGTTGACAGGAATACGGACGGACGATAAGATGTTTTGCCGTCATCGATTTTTCGGTATCAAGAACCCACAAAACATGGATTTTGGCTACACCGCGTGTTATAGGATTTTTTCTAAATTTAGCATCTGGATTTATCCACTTTTTCGTTGACCGAGCCCTGTAATGAGAGTATATATATGTACATAAATGTACATATGACATGTATACATATGACATAAATGTAACTTCATTTTCTGTGCACGTCTTCTAGAATTCAGTGAGAAATACAATTATTCAAATTATCGTTTCCATGTTGTCGCGGCAGGAAGTAATAAGAGCCAAAATTTATTGCTTATTTATCATTGAAAATAGATTTTATTACATGGGAGTTTTTTTGTTTGTTTTTTTTCTTTCTTTCAAAATTCAAAATTTATTGCTTATTTATCCTTGAAAATAGATTTTATTACATGGGAGTTTTTTTTCTCCCTTTCAAAATTTAAGTAGTATATGACTTAGTGTAGGGATCACAGAATTTTGAAAATGTGCACACAATTCACTTTTCCCCATAGCACGTCATACGCAGTTTTTAACTGTTTTTTACGTAAATAAATAAATAAATACCGCGTAAGCGGTAGCGAGAAAGTAAAAATTCGCCATCATGGGAACTCTAACCTTAGAATCGTCTGTCTAGAATATCCTGGCAACAGTTGTCGCCCTGAGCCAACTCAGCCCGTTGCCCCCCTACTCTAGCACCCCCACTACCTCCAACTCTCGAGGGTGCGTCTCCACATGGAAACGTTAGGGTAAACACGCACACCAATTTCGCTGATCAAACACATGTCGCATTATCCTGATTTATTATCCTGAGATAAGCTGAATATTACTACGTGGAGTAAAGCGAGCATATGCAGCTGCGTGCCTTATCTCGCTGACGTCGCCGTCCCGGGCTGACTCACCCTCCGACACCCACACACACACACACACACAAAATATGGGAATGTTGGAGATAAGAATTGCCCACTGTTTAGAACACTCAATTCTACAGCGAGACCTTAATTACACTTGAAATTAATATCAGTGTGCCAGGAAGAACCTTTGAACCGATAAACTAATTCCAGTCAAATTTTGCACATTTTCCTTTAAAACAAGATGAAGGTCGCGGTCTACCGGACATCCCGCTCTTACACACACAAAAAAAATTTTAGTGGGCGGAGCGTGCGGGGCGGAGCAGGGTGGGGCGGAGCAGGGCGGGGCGGAGCAAGGCGGGGCGGAGCAAGGCGGGGCGGAGCAGGGCGGGGAGGAGCAGGGCGGGGCAGAGCAGGGCGGGGCGGAGCAGGGCGGGGCGGGCAGGGCGGGGCGGAGCGGAGCGGGGCGGGGCGGGGCCGGCTGGGGTGAGGCGGGGAGAGCCGGGGAGGGGCGGGGTAAAGAGATACGGTAGAGGTCCATGGCTTGGGGAGGAAGAGACAGCGAAGCCGAGCAGAGCTTTGCAAGCTGCAACATGTCTTGAAATTTACACCAAAGATAGGATTCTTTTTTCCCATGTTTACATAGTGATCGTGATAAGTCCTGCTCCGCCCCACAATACCAGACAACGCCAGGATACTAGTGCCAGCATAAGGTGCAAACTCCAAAATAAAGAATAGGAACAGTACAATAGAATCTTCCAGGATTCATGAGAATGGGCGTACTAAATTATTTGAGATTTCTGAATAAATTTAAAGTTAAAAAGGGAGATAGAAGAGCGAGGAGAATAGGGAGGGAAGAATGGAGAGAATCCATGTGGCATTGTGAGCGTTTCACCGCATGAAGTGTCGAAGGAAGCTGAGCTGAGAGTCTGGGCGAGGGAACAACGGGACAAGGGCGAGGACCCGAGTGCGAGACTGGTGGAATGGGCAATGGTGGGGTGGTGCGGCGCGTTTGGCAGGCGCTTGGGCTGAGCGCTGGGTGGGCCGCACCTCCGCGGGACGAAGGAGGGGAAATTACGGCGAACCGCAAGGAGGGCGTGGTCAATGGTCGGACGCATTCCGAATGGCCTCTAGAATAGGCTCCTGCCTCACTCATCCCGCCACTAAAAAAACACGGAACTGCTGGGGAGTAAGGAGCTCGGAATGCGGTGACAGAATCATCAGCCATCTCTATTGCCGAGACTCAGGGATTGCGCAGTCTTCTATTTAAAACCCCCATCCTTTGGGCCAGCTACAAAGGGTTCTGCTATTCATTATATGCATTCAATGAATAATTCATTCATTTTTACGTGGCGAGACTCAGGCCATGAGACCTGCTCTTTCACCTAGGGGAGAAAGAAGGTATTACTTAGGCGACGAAACCAGCAATTTGAATTTAGCTCAGAGGCTTCATTTAGGCTTGAGGATCTTTTACATGTAGTAATTCTACTAACATGGGACAGCCGGCTTTACTTCGCCTCCGAAGGATTTTTTTGCGCTGAAAACTCCACGGCTTGATCGGGGTTTGAACCCGCAAACTTGGATATAACAGCCCTATACGCTAACCGTTACACCATCGCTGCCGCATTATTTAACCATCGCGATTATCTATTCCACAAGTCTTTTTGAGAAAATACCCGCGTATTGTCACGGAAGGTAAGATAATCGAAAAATACGTATCTCATAAATAAACCTCACGATTTAGCTACTAAACATGATAGGCATTACATCATCACCGAATAATGACCTCTGTCCTTTCGAAATAGAACTCCTGCAATCCCGTGAAGAGCATAAACTTTGAGTATGCGTTCGCTGCCAGGTCGCCAGGAGTGGGGCTTTACCTTTGGCGAAGTCGCACTGAAGCTGCTCTGCTGATGAACAGGAAACAGATGGCGGCGCACCCCGGCCGCACCTGCAACACGACACACCCGCGCGTCACGCCTCCGCACACGCGCTCGCACTACGCACGCACGATGCACGCAGCGCACATCCAAACATTGGTACTGCATTTGTTGGGGAATTATGAAACATTTGAACGATTCTCTCGTTAAATTCTTTTTTGTTCATGAACGCTTAGTAGAGTTGGAAATGTAACCGTGCAATAAAAGGGAATCACAAAGAAATTGCAACACTCGTATCTTTGATATAAATAGGTAGTATTAGCAAAAGGGTCAGATGGAGAACACTACCAAGTTTGAATCAATACAAATAAGTTTTCGAAATAGATTTAACTCCGCGTTAGACCATAGGAATTTGAAAGAAACTAGTACGTTCTGAGAGCTCATTCTGCATTTTATATGTTCTTTATAAAACAGTTTCATTAAATTTATTATACGTATTGAGCAACTTGCGCAAAGCAAAGTGACATTCGTTCACAGATTCATTATGACCACCCCCCTGAAAATCCACTCATCCGCCAGTCAGCCCTCCAGTTTTCTAACTGTGCCCACCTCTCGCGCCCCTCCTCACCCGTCCGAACACCCGCACACCCACCCACTACCCACCCCCGCTATAATGTCAGTCCGCCTGTCGCGCCCTCCCGTCCATCCGCGCTCCTTAACCACCCACACACCTACCCACCTACTACCCATCCCCACCATCCGCATGCCTCTTTAGCTCGCCCGCCCACCCGCACCCCCAACCACTAGCCCGTCCTCTCGTCCCACCTCCCGCGCTCACCAGGGAGGCCTGCGCTGTTTGTTCTGGAGGCGGACGCCGCTCTGAGCTCACGCCGTGGGACAACGCCATCGCCTTCGCCGCCGCCGCCCCCGCCGCCGCCGCCGCCGGCAGCGCTAAAAATAGGCCGCGCCCCCCCGCCCCGCCCCCGCGCCCGTCGCGGCCGCTCCTGTCGCCGCCGCCCCCGCTGCTATTGCTGCTGTCTCCGGTGCTGAAGTCCCGTCTCTTTCTCTTTCTCCCTCCTTCCCTCACTCTCTCTCTTTCTCTCTCGCCCCCTCTGCGCCCCGCCCCGGCTCGCTGGCCCTAATCGCCGCTCTAAGGACACTTGGCCCCCGCACCGCCCCCGACCTCGTGCTCCACGAAGCTTTCACACGGAATCCGAATGACCATTCTGAGTGCGAACCGTGTAACCCACGTATTTAAGTTTATGCGTCGGTCATCGAACCTAACTTTATAGTGGGGCCGAAGAGTCTGTTACGGTCATTGAAACGTTTGGTGTTATTCGCGTATGTTGTCATTTGTCACAGGAGTTTTCATTGTTTATTCGATGAGTCATAAACAGTAGTCTCCATGCGAATCTGCTTAATATCATTCTGCTACAAATATACGATACTCGTAATTTTAAATACTCGTAATACTTTAAATACTCGTAATGTAAAAACATTAAATACTCGTAATTTTAAATGAGGATGTATCGACCTTGTTGTTTTTTTTTAGTTTTACAGCGCTGTATTATAATAACTATACTATTTTAATTTCTGTGTAGTAAAACTATGCATGATCGTGACATGTTTTGGAGCGTCTAAGAACACTTCAATAGCTGTTGATGTTCTTGTTTTCTAAATTCTGTTTCATTAGAGCTCCATTCTCACATCAATGCTCATTTCCGCCTTCTATCAGTTCTGTTATTGTATTGCGAGCTATCATTCACACTCTTTGCTTTTGTGTCTCCATTTATCATCTTGTCATTTCTTCGTCTTATTACTGTGTACAACACTAAATCATCGCATTTGACCTATGTATGTTTCTTTCTTAAAATATAACCTTATTAGACAACAAAGTAGAGTCATGCCAATAAAATGTACGCAAATATAGTACAAATAAAACGCACGTACATTCATATGCAAATAACCTTTTCTCAAATGAGGATAGGCAGTATGAATCTACCACATGTTAAAAAGAGTGATCACCCAACAACTACAGATTATTCCTATTGGCCCGAGGAATGTCAACATTGAAGTACTGCCAGTGAAGTGAATCGGCATCGCTGATCCTCAGGCTCTCGAAATAATTCGCGATGAGTGAGTCTCAATCGCCGGGAACGGCTCTTCACCTAATTTGCTTGAACGCCGGGGGGCGAGGCTGGTGGCTTTAACCAAACCCTTCCCGCAGCAGAGGGCGCTTTTCACGAAGGCAAAATCCATCACGAGGAAATAATAGGACAGTGTCAAAGTGACAATGAGATAAGTTAAATCCATCATTACAAATTAATTTTTATGTAATTGACCTGTGTATATATGTTACTGCTCTTATTTTGTTACTTATTACTACCTATTTATCATAGGACCTGGAGAATCCCAAGTCTTTCAGAATTTATCGTCTGCCGTCTAGAGTACTACCTATCGTCTAGAGTACTTTCAAATTCCGTAAAGTTTTAATGAAAAGGCACAAGACTATTTATCTAGTAGGTATATACCACAAAGTTGATTCCTTGAGAGATGTTTCGGGAAAACACATGTTTTGGAAATCGTATCCCATCTTCAGTTGCTCTACAGAGAAGAAAATATGTAAACAAATTTAATTAATATATTAAATGGACCCAATTTTGGTCTACAAACAGGAAAAGATGAAACACAATATTGAATAATGTAAAATCCCTAAAATAGGTTACATACCCATGTGTGTTTTATTTCATAGGGTACATATCCATTGTGTTTTGATTGATTGATTTTTTTCGTGTTTCCGGGCGCGTGAACTGCTTCGGTCATTAGTCCCGTTAGTGTAGTGCATGTCTTTTCTAGGGAGATGGCGGTGATCTTACCCCGCTGGATGGCGAGACCCGGCACCGACCTACCGTCGGCTAGTGGGGTTTCCCCCTAACCAGGACTCTCCCACCAGCGGGGCACCGCCCCACCCGGGACAAGCTCTAAGCCCCCAACCGGTCTCCCGGAATATGTGGTAGTGTAGTGCATGTTAATGTAAGTGTATGTGTAAGGGGAGAGGATAGGACAAGGAAGAGGAAGGACAGATCGAGCTCAGTCCGTGGCCCCTTTGGTAGGGTACTGCTCCGGCATTCGCCTGGTGTTGATCGGAGATACCACGGGAAACTACCGATCAGAGCAGCCGGCCGCTAGAATTCTCCTCCTGTTAGCGACTGAATTCGACCTAGCTGAAAAGCTAGTGTCGAAAATCCTGCCGCTGTCAGGACCCATTGTGTTTTATTTCTTAGGTTACATACCCAAGATAGTGTCATTCTTCTTCAAAATTACATTCTATGTATTCAGTACAGACATACACAACGTGCCGGAGTCAGGGCATTATGGTCCGCAAAATGCCCGGGGCATCTTGAGGGCCACTTGCTCTCCCCTCCCGTCCTTTCTCCACTTTCATCTCTGCGGGCGGCTCGACGTCCCCTCCCTTAGGATTATCTTCGCACATATAGGTAGTTAGAGCCCATGTTAAGGTAGGAGAAGAGCGAGTTTGTCATACTGACCCGTAAGAACCTGTGCCAAGTACTTCCATTTCAATAAAAAATGAGCTTTCTTCTTTAAATTGATATCCAAACTTAAACTAGTAAAATAAAATAAAATATAAAAAAATCCTGTAGGTGAAAAAAGTAAATACCAAAGTAGTATAAGTAACGAATTCAAAGTATATATAAAAGAATAAATGAATTATCGTTTTGCCTTGCTCTCCAGCAAGATCACTGTTTTGGAGACAAGATGGATTGTTTCTGAAACGTCGATACTTTGAATGAGTACACCGGCTGTGCTACCTCATCGACAGCATTCTCTTCTCTCTGCAGCGTCTTTGACCAGGAAGTCCTAGGGTTCGCGTCCCGACAGTGTCGGATTTTCTAGCTTTCTATCAGCTGAATAGCTACGTAAAATTCAACCACTGTCTGCAGAGGAATTACAGTGTCTTTAATATTTTCTGGTCCTTGATTTTTAACGACAGAACATTTTTCATATTAATATTCATTACATCGTACATACAGCGCAACGTTTCGGAAATTACTTGTTTCCATCGTCAGGCTTAACTGTTAATTAATTAAACAAACAAACAAACAAAAATCAAAGACCAATAATATTATATATACTACTGAATAAATACAGAGAGAAAAACTGATTTTAATTACAGTATCTGCCTGCTCTGATCGGTAGTTTTCCGAGGTTTCTCTTATCGACATCAGGCAAAGGCTGTTGAATTACCCTAACCCGTGTGCGGTCCTGGTCTGTTTGTTAGCGTACTTTATCGCCGTATATTGATCGGAGAAATTATACCGCTCAGAGGAGTTGGCAGCTAGAATTCCCTTCCAGCGGCTGAATTAAACCTATCTATCTAGTTAGTGTCGAAAATTAATCCCTGTAGGCACCTACACTCTCAGACTTCCCGATAATACACGTTGAAGAGAAATCTGGTCACTTTCGTTCACAATAGCACTACTTCTCTCTAACAGTTCTACATTGTTTATCAGTAGACATCGCATGTTTAGGGAAATGCATATTTTATTCTGGCAAAATTATTTAATGGCTGATCATATATGTGCGTGAATCATGACAAATGATAGCATGCGACGAAGTTTTTATAATGCTTATTTTTGCTTTTTTAGCATAAATGTCTTTTTTTAATTATTGGACTTTTTTGCCTTTTATGTAATATTTTTATATGCTAAGATATCCTAAAATCGGCCATGGTCCAACCTGACTATTTCAAAACCTTCAATTAACATCTTTATATTTTAAAATAAGAGAGAATTCCTAAAAGTATACAAACAGATTTGTGTTCATTTCCCGATTTCATAAATACTAGCCATGTTCTGAAAACATGGCCAATTGACATTAAATCGAGGATATCAAAATTTTAAATGGAAATAAATATAAATTCCCAATACGTTTCGGTGTTGCTAATGTTGGACTTATAAAATATATTCCAGTCACATCAGTAGATGCTGAGATATCCTTCTCTGCATTTAAACTGACTTTGTATCCCAATCGCTGCAAATTGGAAATTGTGATCCTTGAAAAGTTACTAGTAATGTATTGCAATGCAAACTATTCGGATTAAAACCTAGAAGAGTTGTAAATATGTATCGAATTTTACAATATTTGATTTTGTGTATGTAACTTATGACATTGCCTTTTTTCTCCTTATTCTTAGCATTTTCAGTTCTTTTTTAGGCGCCTAAAAGATTATTCTTAGTGTCTAAACATCCTATGTCTCTTTATCAAAATTCTGCTTCGACGGAACTTTGATATATCCTCGAAATATTTGCTCTTGTTGTCGAAAGGAACTTATTTAGACTATCACGCTTAGTTTTCACACGGATTGGAAATCATATTGATTATAATAGTTCTCGTGGGAACACAGTTTGTGTGCAACGTATTTGGTTAAGTGCAAATGAAAATACGTTCGGTTCATAATACATCCCAAATGGCCTCTTTCTATTTGAATTCACGTGTTACGATGATATTAAGGCTTAGAGGAAAGTGTACTATAATGTAGTGCATTTCAAAATGATAGAACGCTGATCACGATGAAGAGAAGAGATTTTAAATTTGAAAGACTTAAAAAGTGTTGATGTTGACAGCACGTTCAACATAAATATTTGGATATGCGAAAGGTTGGTCACCGGAAATGTGGATAAAAAGGAACCATATTTAGACAAGAAAGGTTTGGCTACCACGCAGTCATTCCCTTTGAAGGACAAATGACGGCTAGAGTCGGATGAGGGAGCCAGGGTGACTCACGGCACACCTGAGAACAAGTGACGATCAATACGAGGTTGAAGACGGCGGCGACGCGCCAGGCAGGGGGCGCGGAGCCTGCTTCAAAGGCGGATGGAAAATGGCCCGCATCCATGCGCACCGTCGCTTGCACATCCGTTATGTCACTTAGATTGATTAATTGATTGATTTTTTCGTGTTTCCGGACAAGTCAACTGCATTGGTCATTAGTCCCGTTAGTGTAGTGCACGTTTTTTCTCGGGAGATGGCGGTGATCTTCCACGCTGGATGGCAAGATCCGGCGCCTAGTGGGGTTTCCCCCTAACCGGTACTCTCCCACCTACAGGGCACCGCCCCAGCCAAGCTTTAAGCTCCCGACGGGTCTCCCGGAATGTGTGGTAGTGTAGTGCATGTTAGTGTGTTTGTGTGTAAGATGAGAGGATGGGACTAGGAAGAGGAAGGAAAGATCGCGCGCGGTCCGTTGCCCGTTTGTTAGGGTACTGCTCCGGCATTCGCATGGTGTTGATCAGAGAAACCACGGAAAACTACCGATTAGAGCAGCCGGCCGCTGGAATTCTCCTCCAGACAGCGACTGAATTCGACCTAGCTGAAAAGCTAGTGTCGAAAATCCTGCCGCCGTGGGGAGTGGGAACCTAGGACCTCCCGGTCAGAGGCGCTGCAGTGACATCAGTTGATGCACTGAGCTACCGCTCCCGGTTTATGTGACTTAAGGAAAGTGGACCATAATGTAGTGCATTTCAAAATGATAGAATGCTGATCACGATGAAGGGAAGGTATTTGGAATTTGTAATCAAATGTAAACAAAACTTTTAAGATATACGCATCCTAAAATTAAAAAATACTATTCGCTGATCCGCATAGCCGAGATAGGTAAGGCAGTAGTGCAGTGGCGTACTCGGACGAAAGGATCGCCAGTTCGTGTCCCGCCTCGAGTATGGGTGTGTTTGTGTATGTCAATATGTGTGTGTCGTCCATTCATCCTTCATTATCATACTCATTTCATACCCCATCCTGCAAGGACTAGCAACCCTGGGGAATTTGATTCAACATAATAATGCTGATCCCCAAAAAAGGAGTTACATACACTAGTCACGGGGTAAATGTAGCTGAGCCTCGGTAAGTGCATACGTATATCCACGTGGTCCTAGATGGACAATTCGCGACCGAAAAAATATTACTCGTTTATTACGTTTGTGAATATCTCTACTTTCCAAACATCATTCATTAAACAGGGCTATCAATTGTTTATATTTTCCTTGAATCATCTGAAGAATTTCAACCGCAATTTGATATTGTTTATGCGGAAATATAGAAACATAATTTTGAGCTTTTCAACCTTCAAAGAAAAAGTACATTCGATGGGTCGTGTCTCCGACCCCCCCCCCTTGTTCCTGGGCTTAAGCCTCGCGCGCCTCCGAGCACTCGCAGGGTTTCCAGGCACTTGCCACCTCGCCGGTGGCGCCACAGCGCGGCGGTTGGGCGAGTAACCGAAAAAAAATTGTAAAAAAATAAAAAATTAAATAGTAATAATTTAAAAAATTAAAAAACAAACAACAATATAAATAATATTGCAATGAGGCCATTGCTAGTCGCCGGACCCAAAACTTCCCCCTCTGTCACGCCGATTAGGAAGGTCCCTGATTTGACACGGCTCAGCGCAAGACGCGCGAACGCGTGCCAGGAGACTCAAAAGATTTACGATTAGGGTGCAATTGTCCCTCGGGGACAGCCCTTCAGGCAACCGGCGGCCAGTCCACGTGCACGGCTAGGCACCGGAACAAGCAAATTATAGAGATCCCGGCTACTGTTGAAGAGTTCCCGTAGGACCCATATAAGCGTCACGAAGACAGCAGAAAGGACTGCTTTGTTCATCTCCGGTGTACACACACGCACAACAAAGACCACCAATCAGGCGCCCAGAAAATGAGGTTAATTTGAAAATACCCTATCAGCTTCCGACTCGCGTCGAATATTTTGAAAACTAAGATTTCGGCCAATAATATTCAAAATTCCAATCACGTGAAGGAGCGATGGGCGAAACTTGGAAAAAGGGTGGGGATGCGACGCAGGAAGCTCTAGAGCGGCGGATTTTGGGCAGAAGACGGATGGAAGGCGAGAGAACGACACAGAATTGAGACTGCAGTGTTGATGAGAGGTAGTGGGAGCAGTGACTTGGGGGTCGACCAACATAGTGCAGGCCGCCCATTATAAAAAGACAATCAGGAATTTATTCCGATTTCAACGGGCCGGCGCCTCCGGAAGGAATGATTGTGCAGCCGAGTCATTGAGGCTGGCCTGGTGAGGAGTGGGTGGCGTCAGACGACTTCCTCCAATAATCATCGATCGGAGCCAGGAGCACTAGCACCGCACGCACTGCTGCTTCCGGTTGGCTGCGCCCTGCCGTGGTGCGGCTCGCGACAGCGACTGCTTCGAGGACGACTACGGATTGTGCAATCATCGAAAGAGGTGAACTAAAGACTTTCATTTTGTAATTATTCCAAAGACAGTAAAAAAATTAGGAAAGGTGTCATTTAATGTAAATAACATATAATTTAGTTTAAGGGGAATCCTTACCCAAATTGTATTATTGAAACAAATGCAATAAATGTGTTCTTGCCATTCAGGTGATTGACACTTAAAGTTACAAAACTTTGTGATTGTTGTAAAGTAGTGGTAGTAATAGCAAACCCCGTGCATGCCCTCATTCAAGAGTGCCTGCCCCTGAGGTTCTCGAAATGCCGGTGCCAGCTGATAGGTAAGTGCCCGTTTGGCGCCCTTCATTGATAAATTTAACGCGCACACCTGTCAGCTGATTACCGACGCACTTCGGTGTGACGGTATCTCCCCCCCCCTTTGTGAGGTGCCCAGACCGCGAGCTACGCGCATTGCGCGCATGCGTGTGTTGCCGTGGCGGCAGGTTGGGTTCATCACAATATATATAAATTAAATAAAAAATAAAAATAAAAAATATATATAAAAACAAAAAACAATATATTCTTCCAATCTCTACCAACCAATCCTTTCCTCATCCTCTTTCCCAACTCTATTCCAATACCCAAAACCCACAAAAAAAATAACATATCCTCCCTTCATCATCCTCACCCAGCCTCCCAGTCCATGGTGTGGAGTGTCCATGTGTCCATGTACCTCCCAGTACAGGGGAGTGGAGGCCTCAAAACCTTCACCATCAACCCCAAGGAAAACCTCCGGCTGAAGAATTCAGCTAGTCCGGCTGAAGAAATCATTCTAGTCAGCTGCGTATCCCCAAGGGGATCCAGAAGCAACTCGGCAACATTTTCAAAAGGGGCGGAATTCCAACAAGGCTTCCCCCAATTCGTAGGCGTGGTTGGTACTCATAGGTAGGCGTGGTTGGTACTCATAGGTAGGCGCGGTTGAACACAGGAAAGTGACAGTCATAGAAATATCACCATCATATTTGGCAACCATTGGGAAAATAGATTGGAGATATTGGTTTATAGGTAATGTATTGTTGGGATTTCAAATATTTTAACAAACAGAGTTGTCGCGCCTAATTTGTATTTTTTATGTAAACAGTTTGCAATGGTTTAGCCATCATATCTGATGGATGGAAGCCAAAAATTCGACTGCTCGAAACTAGCAAGAGTCGAAGGGTCGACTAGTGTCGAAATGTTGGCTTCCAGACAGCAGATCTGATTATTACGAGTAAGTCATCAAAAGTTTGTCGTACAATAAATTAAATAAGTTGGTAAGGACAACATCTCTTCTTTATATAGTAGTGGTAGATGTCGCGGTATTAATAAAATATCTGAACTACGCTTGGTAACTACGCACGTAACATATTGCGAGCTCTTTTTTATGTTTAGACGATTTCTTTTGCCACTTTGTGTACAATAAGTGCAGGAACAAACATTATTGCGCCAATTATGAGTACATATTATGAATGAGAACACATCAGATAATGAATCTTAACTCCTGTCCAAATGTCGGAGTGTTGTGTTACCTCAAAGTGAGAGATAAAGTACAAATTGTACAGCCCGGCCATAATTATAATACATCAATAAATTTCATTACATAACTCTCTATTGTAAACTGTATCTCGCTGCAATCTCTTTCTGCCTCATTATATCTCAGGTAATAACTTGTACTGGACAATAGCAGATCATATTTTCAAATTTGATGTATGAATAAGCATCGTTTTTAGAGATTCGAATTTACACCCCATATCAGTACTTTAAATAACATCAGTTCTCCCCTCTCACATTCTACATAACATTTCACATCAATGAGCGTGTTTTCCAAATCAGTGCTCTGTTTGTCAAGATTACTAATGCCTTCTCAAATCGACACAACTTATGAAATTGTTCCATTTCCTACATAATTTAAACAATACGCGCCTTGAAAGTATGTGGATCGGAATATACGTCATTATTTTTCATCGAATACAACAATTTCTATCCTTTTAAAATTTACTTTCATAAACTGGTCATCTGTATTAGAAAAATATCTAACAGTAAGATTATTGAATATTTTTATAATAAGTTTCAAGTCCAATTTTGAGATAAAAAAAATTGGAATAGCTTGTTTTGAAAATATTCAAACTTTAAAATAGTCAAGCTAAGTCAAGCTTCGAGAGTAGAAAATCAGTGCACGTAAAGAAATTAAAACAGTATCAAAATACATTATTTTTGTATTTAGTAGTGAATGGTTACGTCAGTTGAATTGAAAATTCTATCGTTTAGTTTGTTAGTCGTCGTACATTTGTGGTACATTCCTAGGATGCAGCGAGGGAGTGTCTGGGTGACGCCTGGAGATATATTACACTATCATTGACAGAATTGGAAAATGCTCTCCCCACGTTTGCAAGATAGGTCGTGTATATTCCTGTGAGTTACGCGGTCAGCCCTAACCATGCCAATGCTCTATTCTAACGTTCTCTATGGTTTGTCGCACCAGAAGCCCGCTGATTCGCAAGTGCTAGCATTGCAGTTTGAAGTAGAAGGAAAAGAATACTCGACGTGAATGTTGAAAGGTGCCCAGTGAAGACAAGATTAATAGCAATTTACCAGTGCGGTAACACGTTGTAGGGAATAACTTAACATTTGGAAATTTTTAAGTAGGTGTTACCATAAAATTAAAATAAAAAGGGAAAGATAATAAATTGCAGCAATCCATTTTGGTACGTAAGCGAAAGAAATTACAAGTATAATATAAATCGTCCATTACATATTGCAGAACTAACCTCAGTGCATCAATAAATAACGGATTATTATTTAAGTTTCGGGAATGACTTCTACTCTGGATATATTTTCAACGTATTTAATAAATTCAAAATATTCTAAATTTTTTATAGTGACCTTAAAGCCATTTTCAAAAACAAATTCGGGGGTATCATGTTCATTTAAGAGAACACATAATACAATATCATTATCACCGACATCAACATAATTTAGTATCTATTTATCTTAAAAGAGACTTACAGCTTAGCCGTCACCTCGACCTTTGCTCGAGCGAAAGTCAAGACCGCGACATTTGGAGCTAGCGGACTCGGAGGAGACGGAAGTAGTGAAGGAGGAGATGGCAGAGAAAGAAGGGGACGCTTAAAAAATGCGGCAGACAAAGAAGGGGGCGCTTAAAAGAATGCGGAAAGGGAGGCAAAAGCAGTAGACACGAAGGTGGCAGAGGCTGAAAAGGATGCAAAAGCGGAGGAGCTTAAGTAGAGCTGGCAGTAGAGAAGGAAGCAAAGGTGGAGAAGGTCTCTGAGGGAGAGAAGGTCTCTCGAAGACGGAGATGGTCTGTGAGGAAGAGAAGGAAGCGAAGGCAGAAGTAGAGGTAGACGCCAAAACAAGCCGGGCAGAAGAGGATGGCAAAGTAGAGCAGGAAAGAGAGGTAGAGGAAGCGAATGAGGTGATGGTGATGGATTTGGTTGATTGATTGATTGATTTTTTCATGTTTCCGGGCGCGTCAACTGCTTCGGTCATTAGTCCCGTTAGTGTAGAGCATGTCTTTTTTCTCGGGAGATGGCCGTGATCTTCCCCCGCTGGATGGCGAGATCCGGCACCGACCTACCGTCGGCTAGTGGGGTTTCCCCCTAACCAGGACTCTCCCAACAGCGGGGCACCGCCCCAGTCGTGACAAGCTCTAAGCTCCCGACCGGTCTCCTGGAATATGTGGTAGTGTGGTGCATGATAGTGTAAGTGTGTGTGTGTAAGAGGAGAGGATAGGACAAGGAAGAGGATGGACAGATCGCGCGCGGTCCGTGGCCCGTTTGGTAGGGTACTGCTCCGGCGTTCGCCTGGTGTTGATCGGAGAAACCACGGCAAACTACCGATCAGAGTAGCCGGCAGCTAGAATTCTCCTCCAGGCAGCGACTGAATTCGACCTAGCTGAAAAGTTAGTGCCGAAAATCCTGCCGCCATCAGGACTCGAGCCTAGGACCTCCCGGTCAGGGGCGCTGCAGTGACATCAGTTGATGCGTGATGGTGACGGAGGTAGTGAAAGGGAGGGTAAAGGCTGAGCAGGACGAGGTGAAGTTGGAGGTGGTGGCGTGCGAATGGAGGTGGAGTAGTCACGTGACGCGGAAGAAGAAGCAAAGAAGGAAGCGGAGATTTTCGCTCGTCCGGCGGTGATCCCGTCGAAAACTTCGAGGGAACGCAAGGTGTCAGACCACTCACCAAATTCCCGTCAAATAGGAGGCATCGGAATGGCAGGTGCTAGTCCGCGGTGGGCGTCCCTGTTGAAATAACACAGCACTTAAAGCAGATGGCTATCTTCCTCGAAGATGCATGGCTTAGTTTTCAGAGACGACTCATAGGCCAGCTTTCTAAACCGGTTAAACTAGCTCAGAGCCAGCATTCGCAATGTCTCTACAGCAACGTTGACAGACAGGATTAGAGTTCGGAGAGTGGCGATTTTTCGACTATCTAGCTATGTCGCTTTCACATGCTGGCTAGATAACGAAATTCTAGCGGGCGGCTGCTTTGATCTGTGGTTCCGTGGTTTTTCCGGTCAATACCAGGCAATTGGCCCTAACAAACTGGCCACAGCCCGCTTGTGATCTTTCCTTCCTCTTTCTTGTCCTGACCTCACCCCCTCCTCACGCACACGCACAAACACACGCATACACACATATTTACACGAACTATACTACCACACATTACAGAAGCCTGCAGCTGTTTCCTAGTTGGAGAGGGTGCGCACTGCAGGGAGAAGATCTTAGCAGGGGAAGTCCCCCGCACCCCGACGTGTAAGTCACCGCTGGATCTTGTCGTCCAACGAGGGATGAACATCGCCGTCTCCCGTAATAAATTATTCCCTACACTAACAACACTGATGATTTTAGCTGTTCATGTGCCTGGAAAAATCAATCAACTATGAAAGTACCCTGAGACACTTTTGATTCAAGTGGGCACAGATTAGGGTTAGGATCTGCCTCTGGGCACATCAGATGCAACTCGTATTAAGAAAAAATAATGGTGGTATTTATAAATCTGTGAGGGTGCTTCGGAATAAGAGCTATGAGCCTTAGAGTGGAAGAAGAAAATCAGATAAAATTAGATGAATTCATCTTCCTTTTTATTGTGCAATTCTTGGTTTATTTCTTGTATAATTTTGCACAATTATACACCAAATAATTTGCAACTATTGCAAATATTACTAATAGTTATTACCATTTGTTATAACAAAAAATTTTTGTAACAAAATTAGCGCGTATCACACCGCACAATTGTCAAGAATGGACGGAAATTTAAAAAAAACTACATTTCTAAGTCGGTCGCAACTACTGACAAGCTTGGTCTTGCGCCTTAGAAATATGAGTGCATCTTTAATTTAATAAATTAGTAAACAAGTAAGTTATTAATAAATAAAGAATTATGTTAAACAGTATCTATCTGCAATTTTTCTGATTAACATTATTTGCGGCAACCCGCCGTACACTGAAGTGTTGCGTGTAACATCCAGCGCGGAACAAGCTTCAGAAAGTCCATGGTCAGTCAGCCAGACACCTCTCGTACAACCAATAAATATGTTGTATATTTACAAAAGACCAAATTACATTTTTATTCATTAAAATTCTTCAATTCATAAATTAGAATGGCGTGTGTTTCATCAACAGTGTTTTATATTTCAGTAATTAAAATACGTCTTTTTTTCAGAGGATGGACATATCACATATAATATTCGACAACTTTCCAATGCTTTAGTGTGTGTTTTATGCCTGAATAAAAATATATACTATGTTCTGAAAATTCACGAAACGCGGGAATACCTAAGTTGATGGAAGCAGAACGAAACAAGTGGTGCTAGAGAATGGCGCAGACTTTCTCGTAGTAAAGTGTTCTAATTTACTTAGTGTGGACTGGCTTTATGGTCTTGCCCCATTCTCTTGCAAGCTGCCATCAATCACCGCCCAAAGTACTTTTTTTAATTTTTCCAAGTTTACGGTTTCCTAATAGTAGAACCGAAATATTACATCAGAAATATTAACGAAGAGTAAAACCGGGTCAAAATGGCAATTTTCATTGAAAATTTTAGAACCTTTTTAATAAAGTGACGTTTAATCGTTACTATAAATGCAAAATTTGAAGCTTCTTTTGACAAGAATCTATTGAATTATCGAAAGTCTTCATTTGAATCACTTTCACTCGCAAGTGCTAAAATGTATACAAATAGCTTTTTTCAGCTAAAACATTTTTCAGAAAATGGCATTTGAGCGTTTCTCACAATGCGGAAATTTGAGATCATTTTCACAGAAAACTGTTGAGTTTTTCAAACATTCAATGACATTATTTACAGAACATGTACTAATAAATGTGATAATGTGAATAAACTGTCGGTAATGTAAATATTAACGTTTATGACGCTATAATTTATGACATTTATGTCATATTATACAGTGCATTTAGGATTATCCCTACCAAGAATTTAAAGAAAGAATTTGAGCCGTTTTGAAAAAATCTTGTTTTGTAAGTTTTTAAATTGCAAATATTGCACGCACGATTGAACGAAAATTACTAAAATTTTCTGAAATATCTACATGACCTTAATAAAAGAAATAATTAGGAGCAACAAAGTTCATATGAAGGCAAAATCTATCTTTAATTTTGTAGTTGCAGAAAGGCATCAGAAATAATTCAGACTTTCGGATGTTTTGAAAACTCAGAGTTAACCGAAAAAATGGGACTTATGCCACTTTATAAGTGTGTTTTTTACTCTATTCTTACAAGAAATTTAACGAAAAAATTTGGAGTCGTTCTTAGGAAAATTTGGAAAGTGTCAGGAGTCTTCATGTTTCCCAATGTCACCCCAAATTTTAAAGAATGATTTTCAAAATCTCAAAACTTCAACTAGAGTCAGATCTATAGGCAATTCTTCAATTTGGAAAAGACCATAAGAAGAATGGTTTAGGCGCTAGTAGTGTTCACAGACCAACGGACGGACAACGGACGTTTTGCTCTCTGTTAGTTTTTCGGCATCAAGGACCCACAAAACAAGGTTTCCGGCTACACCACGTGTTAGAAGATTTTTCTCTCTCAATTTAGCAACTGATCTAATGCACTATTTCGCCCGGCAATTATTTTTTTCCGCCGAAAATCCGCCGTTTTTTCGCGCAGTATTACTCCTTATATACGTACGTATACGAGAAAGTAAAAATACGTCATATTATTGAATATTTGAAATATACACGGCACCGCATACTATGTTTATTCCGAACATCATTTGGACAGCTAACAGCATGGTTCCGTACTCCAGACAATTTTCCAATAACATTCAGATGATTTTCTCTCCCATACGTCACATACAGTTTTTTTTACCTTTTTTGACTAAACCCCCCTTCCAAAATTCCAATAACACGCAGAATATATTCTCCCCCATACGTCACATACCAGGTTTTACTGTTTTTGACTAAATAAATAAACATGTTTGACCCTCTGTTACTCAAAACTAATAATTGCGTTATGGGAATGAATTATATTGTATTTAGTATAGCTTCCGGTGTTTTATAAATGTGTAATTTGCTTTGGTGTATTTCCACACATTTTTTAGTTATTTACAAAAACAGAATGAGCTCTTGAATTTTGTTTGAGCAGTAAGAAAGGGTGTAGAGAGATTTTTATTAAATCTTATAAAGACAGTAATTTCTCTCTTGTGAAAGTCACGTGAACAAAATTGCATCAAAGGATGGGAAAACTGTAGATTTATATAAAAAAGATCATCTTACTTTACAGAAGAGAAAATACTTAACTAAAAATAACCTAAATCACCCAACAAAATATTCTGCCCCTCACTGGAAATTCCATTGTAATTGGTGTAACCTTTCCTAACATTATCTTAGAAAACAGATGCAGACACACAAAAAATGTGAAAAAATTAAATGAGTGATTTATCGCATAAAGAACAAAAGTAAATCATAAGAAAAGAGTTATTTTGCCATCTGTGAGATACTTCGATTTTATTTAAATAGATTAGCAAGTTGCACCATTTTATCAGCCGAGTTAATTGTCTGAGCCGTACAGCGCATCGAGGGTGGAACTTGACACTTCGAGACCGCCCAAGAATTATGAGCAGTTGTTTGTTGTTGGAATGAGTAATTTCGCAGCAGTCGTGAAAAGGAAGCGCGGTCATCGCTAATCATAGCGAGGGCGAGCGGCGGCGATTCGGCGCGTCGCCGGAGCCACGTGACAGACGCCGCTTCCGCGCGCTCCCTTGACAGCGCGAGCGCCGAGTGGCCCCAGCAGGCGCTTATCGTCCGACAGCTCCACGGCGGCGCGGCGGCGGGGAGGGCAGGGGAGGGGAGGGGCCGATGGACAACGCTGCAACGCGCGGCCACCGAAATAGCACGGGCGTCTCCCGGCGCCTCGCGCCGCCCGGCCCCGGCCCCCCCCCCCCCCCCGCCCCCGCCACGGCTCCTTCCTGCCATTGCACTTGACTCACTCCCACGTCCATCCTCGCCACTGCCCCTCCCCCCCCTCCCCCGACCCTTTCCCTCTCCTTCGCCTCTCCCTTTTCCGCCACTATAAGTGACTTCATGCTCATGCCGTCCCTCCCCTTGCCCCACTCTCACTCCTCCCTCACCATTCCCAAGTTCGTGGGTTCAAACCCGATCGAAGCCGTGGATTTTTAAGGGCGAAAAAATCCTTCGTACGCCTGCCTTCCGAGGGAAAGTAAAGCCGGCTGTCCCATGTTAGTAGATTTACTGCATGTAAAAGATCCTCAAGCCTAAATGAAGCCTCTGAGCTAAATTCAAATTGCGTGTTTCGTCGCCCATGTAATACCTTCTTTCTCCCTTGGTAAGTGAAAGAGCGTATCGAAATGTGTGTGGTCAAGTGGAAGAGCAGGCCTCATGGCCTGAGTCTCGCCACGTAAAATAAGGCATTCATTCATTCATTCCCCGTGACAATGTCCCGGCACTGTAACAAACCCCACTCTCACAGCCCTCCCACCTGCCCCGCTCACATCTCCGCCTACGCCACAACCCTACCCTTGTCCTCGCCTACCCTCTCCGTCCCTACCCCATTCTCACGACCTTTCCTCATACATATCTGCATCCCTCCACAACCCTGCCTCTCCCACCCATGGCCTTGCCCCCATCCTTCCACTATCGCGACCCCTCTTCCATCTCCGCCCCCGCGCCCGCCTTTCCATCGTCCCCACACTCGCAAAGGGCAAACCATCGATTGGAATATAAATATTGACTTCTCTTTCACTCCAATAACAGAGACTACATTCTGACCTTATTCAAGAAATAAATCTATCGTTCTCTTTCCTGATGGTTCTTTATTGCTTGGGAACTGACACGTTCCAGAGAGCGGTTGAGCGGCTGACTATCGTCTTCACATTGTCCTTCATCACCTCTGAGTGCCAGGGCTTCGAGGACAAGGTCGCGGAGGCGGCAAAGACTGTACACGACGCTGGAAAAAGACCTAACCAATGGTTGGAAAAGGAATTACGTTCAGGATGGAAATCTCAGTAAAACAGATTTGTTCCGGTCGTTGAAATCGGAAGGTGGGATATTAAATATGAAATAATAAATAACATCTCAATGGACCCCAAACGATTTCAGGGGTTGACAACATTCTTGCAAAGGAGAAAGTTTTAAAATTGTCAATATTAACATGTTTCTTAATATGTTTAGTATAGATATTAATGTGTAAATAAAATGTTTAATAGAGAAATACCAGAAAGTAAAACCAATTTCCGCTTTTCTAGAGGAGAAATTTCTTTGGTTAGAAGAGATCTCGATCCAACATTAGATTCCGTAATCATCTGTAAAAATTTGTTTGTCGTTGGCGACTTTTACGGGTTTTTTACCATACTCCACACTGCACTACAAAGAAACAACCTCGGGTAAGATGTTTATGAATTTATTAGCGGGAAAGTCAAAGTTGAAGTTAACATCAAACGTGAACGAATTCATAGCAAGATGAAAGTATGAAAATATAGATAATGATTGTCTGTTTGGTAAATATTATACAATTAAAATAATTTGAATGAGAATTCATTCTTTAGATCTAAGTACTCGGGAGCAAAAACACTAACATAGGGTCACTTTCTAAATGAATGCTCTTACATTGGTAATTTGTTTAATTCATTCGGAAAACAAAGGTTTTTTTAATGTATGTCTGAGTTTGTATGTGTGAGTCAATGTATGTCTCCATATATACAAATTTTGTTGCCTTCTGTACATAAAAATGTTGTTTGGGGGGAAATAGATGTTTATTTTGGATACTGGAATGAGCATAATAATTTTATTGCAGCAACCCGTTCACTCATACCATAAACGTGCACACAGGAGACAGGGTCATGGAGCGGGGGGCTTGTCACTCAAAGTTTTGAAACTGACACCGTAACCTCACGAAAAAGATTTTTGTAAATAGTTCAATCACTGATTTTCCGCTTTTCTAAAGCTGAAAATTTTGGGAATGGTTTTACGATATTTAGGGAAGCGGCTATTGAAGGCATCTGGTAAATCAATATGGTTCGACATAAAATCAATTGTTCTTACAAACTTTGCCATTAAAGTTATAATTTCATTCACAATGTAGTATGTTTTTTGTTTACTTGAAGAATATGTCATACGAAAATAAAAATGTTTAGTGCAAAAGGGGGAGGGAAGCATCCATGTTTTCTGGGGCTGCGCATGCCTATGCTTCGTACTGCTCGCTCCTTTGACCTCCGAGCGGAGAGTTTGATGGGCCGGCCACTGCTCAGCCCTCATCCATATTCGCATCTCTCCCCTAGGGCCTCATTTCACTTCACTTCCGTTTCGTGGGATGGAATCGTTTTTTCTGGCAGTTTCTCTCTCCCTCGCTTTCCCTTCCACCCACTCACTCACTCCTCTCGCACACACTTCCTCTGTCTCTCACGCTCCCTCTCACGCTCCTCTCTCACGCTCCTCTCTCACGCTCCCTCTCACGCTCCCCCTCTCACGCTCCCTCTCTCACGCTCCTCTCTCACGCTCCTCTCTCACGCTCCTCTCTCACGCTCCTCTCTCACGCTCCCTCTCTCACGCTCCCTCTCTCACGCTCCCTCTCTCACGCTCCCTCTCTCACGCTCCCTCTCTCACGCTCCCTCTCTCACGCTCCCTCTCTCACGCTCCCTCTCTCACGCTCCCTCTCTCACGCTCCCTCTCTCACGCTCCCTCTCTCACTCACTCTCTCTCTCTCTCTCTCTCCCCATTCCTTCACTCCTGCAATGGCGGTCCTTTGAGGCGCGGCTCTGTCCTGCCTTCCGTGTAGTCTCAGTGCAATCGGAGTTCATTCAGATGACGTGAATGGTCGTTACGGGGATGGGAGATCCGTCCACCTTCCTCACCTAAGGATGGGAAATGATGAATCACGTATGGACTGTAGCCCATTGTTTACGATTGCCTTTCGGTTTGTCCTGAAATTGGTCAGAGAAAACCTCGGAAAGTTCTACATTTGATGTGTACGATATGTCAAACGCCTCAGCATACTTCGCCGATGATCAACATCCGGAATCGTAGGGACGTGAGCCTAGAACCTTACGGCCTTGTGTATTTAGTGTATCCGTTCGCGTCAACTATTATGGATGTTCCTTAAGTGTAGTGTATATTATTCCTAGGGAGGAGGCGATGTTCTCCGTTAGAACGCAATGCGGCGCAATTTGGTGGAAGACTGAACAAACAATCAGAACGCTTTGAGAGATCGAGTACACTGGATAGGAAAAGGTTCTGACATCGTTGAGTAGCGGTTTGGATGTAATTTATGTTAAAGTTTCCACAAGCAGCGGAATATAATTTCGAGTTGATGAATGAAATGTAAGTTGACGAGTCTGTTGTAATAAACAAGTGACACTTGACTTGATTTAAGAAGACTTGAGATGTTGAACTCTATGGGGAATCACTTCTCCAGTCACACGACGAAGGTTTCGTGTCGCGTGAACCACAGCTGTGTTTAGCATGCCTGCGAACGACAGGGGATCGTTCTTGCATTTGGAACAATTGTAGCGAGACCTACAGTAATATTGGAACATTTAAATAATTCCAATGAAACTCGTACTTTCGTAACCGAATTCAATGAAAGATTATTATTATTATTATTATTATTACTATTATTATTATTATTAATATTAATATTAATTATCATATTATTATTTTCAAATGTAATTTTGGGCAATCACATCCAATAAGTCCGAAACATCCTGATACCCAAGAAAATTTGTAGCCAGTACTTTAAATTGAAATTGAATTGAAACCACCGTACTGAGTAATGTGAATCCAATATCAAAAGCGGTATGTTGGATCAGTACTAATTTAGGAACAAAATGTGTTAATATTTTATTACCCTTGTAATTAATAATGCATAAAATAATGATTAATCCTCTCTGATTTGCATTTCCAGTATACCTTCCAACTCTTCAGCATACGTCGATATTGTAATTTGTTTGGTGTACAAAAAATAAATATTCGTAAATATCACAAATGCTGGTCCTTCTTTGAAGTATTATATAAGAAATAAAAACAAAAAATAAACGCATCATTGAGCACTGATTTTCTATTTTCAACGTCATTTTTCAGTTACTATATTCTCTAACCGAGTTTAAGCATTTCACATCGCAGATATCGCTTATCTCAACAAGATAGTACTTTGTATTGTTACATCCATTTCAAAAATTTTCTGGAATTTTTCTTAGCAAATTCCTTTCTGTTCTTAAATTATTTTAAAAATACTTGATAAAACAATAATTCAACTTAATAAAATAGAAAACAATCTCTTAAAAATTGTAAACTCCAGGGAACAAATAGTGTCTATTATTCTGGGAATACCAACCGAACATACCTCACTGATATATCTGAAGAACAAAAGAATCTTGGCTTCTAAGCGTACCTAATCTTTGCGACCTTTCGCCTTTTTGCACGTTGATCAGTGGTAGGAAAGAAACAGCTGCAGGAAATGTAACGAGCGCGAAGTGGCACAAATTAAATTGTGACACTGACATTCGCGGACTCTTCCGAGCCAAGATCGGTCGCGTCAGGAGGTTAGTGGGTTAAGGTGTCACCTGGGCTGATATAAACTCACCTTTGAGATAATACGGAAGATTGAATTGGCTAACACAACAAAAAACATTATAAATGAGGAACGTTTCACACACGTGCTTTTATGAGAGGCATGTTGTGGTTGTTGTTGTTATTGTTACAGTAATAGCTTCACATAAGAATTTGAATGTATTAATCTTTAGGATGGATGAACACAGCGATGTCAAAAAAACGGCTTATTTCACAAATTCGGGTCTCGAGTCGTAATGGCTAACGCAAGATTATTCCACCACTGAAACCAGAGTTGTATTTCCGGCCACTTCATATGGAACATGTGGCGAACAATGCAAGCTGTCAGAAGGGTTTCTCGGAATGTCTATTTTCCCCTCTCTCTCACTCCACAGTTTCTCCAACAACATTCATGTCATCACCACGTACACACTACATCGTAAATGGAGGTCCTCAACGATCTGGGCCTTTGAGGGCCCCTAACCTCAAATAAGTACGTGACTTCTTGGCTGTCCGGATGACGACGCATAGTGCGCTGAGCAGCCAAATAAGTAAATACACCGTAGTTCACAATATCACCGTAGTTCATCGACGCTGGGAGCGAGACGTGCATAGCGTTGGCGTCTCGGAAGCGGTGGCGATTCGCGCCGAGGCACTTGCTGTCGCAACAGCGCGCGCGGCCGGCAGCGCGTCGCGGCGCCTTACCTGCAGCGAGGGAAGCAAGGGCGCTAGCGAAGAGAGCGCTACGGCTGCCTTGGCGAGCGGGCTGGCGCAGCGGGGCCGGGGCCGGGGCCGTGGCCGGCCTGGGGCGGTGCGGGGCGGGGCGGGGCGAGCGCCCGGGCGGTATGCGCGGCGGGCGAGGCGCCGGGGCGGCGGGCGGGCGCCGACTGCGCGCGCGCGCGAGCGAGCGAGCAGGAGAACGAGCCCGGCGCGGACGCGGACGCGGACGCGCTGCCAGCCGCCGCCGCCGCCGCCACCGCCGCCGCACCGCCCGCAGAGAGGGACGGGGCGGGGCGACGCTACTCCGCGCACAGTGGGCCCTCACTCGCGACAGCCGTCCTCTTTCCTTTTCTCCTTTTTTATTTCCTTCCCTCTACTTTCATTTTTCTTGTTTGCTGTCTCTGTCTTTTATTCTTTTCTCTCTTCATTTTTTTCTGTTTCTCCTATTTTCCTTTCTCTCTTTTTTTTTTTTTTTTCTTCCCTCTACTTTCATTTTCTTGTTTGCTGTCTTTGTCTTTTTCTCTTTTCTCTCTTCATTTTTTCTTTCTGTTTCTCTTATTTTTCTTTCTCTCTTTTACAGCTTCTTCTTTGTTTTCTCTTTCCTTTTCTCTGACTTTTTTTTCACTTTCTTTTTGTTTTTATTGCTCCTTCGCGTAAACGTAATATGCTAGAGAAGGTCAGGCTGCAAAAATCGATTTCGACACATTTTAGGAAACCAGCGGTCTGGAGGTCCCTTACCTGAAAAGAAATTTATCTCTCTTTCCGTCTGTGAACAGTACAAGCGAGTAAACCGCACACAGCGCGTTTTTTTTAATTTTTTTTTTAATTTTTTTTTACTAATGGATATTTCCTGGCCCGTCTCAACTTCAGTCTCTGAGAATTTGTTTCGAATTTTCTGTTTTTAAGGGCTACTTTATATAAACCTAGTATTACATTTTTAAAATTCCCCCATATCAGCTTCAACACCTTTCTTTTCTCTTTAGTTTTCCTTTTGCACTGTCTTTTATATTTTTCTTTGTTTTCTCTTCTCTCATTTACAATTTCAATTCAATAGCTTGAATAAAACAACAGTCGTTGAAGAATAACGACTTTTGCATCGTTTAATTCTCAAAAAACCGATATTCAAATTTCACATCCTCCTGAGCTACACGCGGCTTCATTCGGTTGAAACCTTCCAACCTTGATTGCTCTGTTATAGCGCAACCTGTGATTTTCCTTGATGCCCCCTCCTCGGTGGAAGTATGAACCTTTCACATGCCATTTTGATTTAAGTTTCATTATAATGAATCAAAGATTTAATTAAACAATATAGTTTAAAAAGAACTTAAAGCCTTATTGATTTAATCACAACAGCTTAAACAGATATTTATTCACTCCGATATTAATATCAGATAATATTTCTTGAAAAACAATCTCTAAATTTCGGCTCCAAATCTATTTATCGCCCGGAAACTTTATCGATTGATAAAGTGAGAATCGAAACTTGTACTATTATTTTTATTTATTTACATAAATAATGGAAACTGGGGATACTTAATGTTTTAATACCGATCATTATTTATACTATAACCCCAATAACATCAATCTACCTGAAAATGTAAACGTAAATTATTACAGATTTTGCTAATAGATTTTGTGTTTACCGAATGCTTCGCTTATCTATTGATGACTCATTCGCCTCCAGCGGGGGAGCGGGACGATCGGGAGGGGGTATTTGCACTCAAAATGGCATCGAACAATAAATGTATCGAACATTTTTACAAATCATCGTTTCAGTCCAAATGTATGCACCAAGTATTTTGTTTCAGAAAACGACGACACTACGAGACAAAAGCATAATCATTAAGAGAAAAAGTCTGTTGAATATTGTTACATACACCAATATTACTACACTATAAGGTGAAAACCTTCAAATACTCGTATAATTTATTTATTTATGTGTCACTGTCGTTTAAAATACTGCAAAATCATTTAACTGTTTTTTTTATAATTTGTATTATGCTAAATTGACAACTATTATTATTTACTGAATACTTTCTTATTGAATTTCACACTTCAAAATTAAACATATAATAGTATACTATTATTTTTTCCTATCCTTGTCCAACTACTCCTTCCGATGTCTGTGAATGTGGTGAAACATACCATCTAGTCGAACCACTTGGGTTATTTAACTCCTTCTCTCTCCAACGCCAATGTGGTTCGTGAGCGCAAGTGGATCTAGTACAACTTCCGGTTCCAGAATGACTCATCAGTCCTCCAGGGCTTGGACTAGTTTGAATGCTATGGAGCTCGATTATAAACAGATGGCACAGACAGCAGAAGTTCCGAGATCCGTTGCGTCACACTTAACCTGCCACTTCGCTCTAATTTCCCGAGGTAGATATGGTAATTAGAGGGATGGATTCACATTCAGGAGTGATACATGTTGTACTCGCAAATCCCCCAAGGCACAACACAACTGAATAAGTCCATGCCTTCCGTGGGATTCGAACCCCAGCCTTGGTGGAAAAGTATACTTGGGCGTAGAGCCTCAAGCTCGTGGATTGATTGGTTGAAAGTCATTCTGGGTGCGTCAAGTAATGATGTCATTAGTCCCGTAAGTACAGTGCATGTTTTTTCATCGGGAGGTGGCGGTAATCTTACCTCACTGGATGGCGAGATTCAGCGCCGTCCTACCGTCGACTACCGGAGTTTTCCGGAACCAGGTATCTCCCACAAGCGGGGCACCGCCCCAGCCGGGACAAGTTTTAAGACTCCCGGGATATGTGGTGATGTAGTGCATGTTAGTGTGTGTGTGTGTGTATGCTTGTGTGTGTGTAAGGAGAAAGGATATGACAAGGAAGAGGAAGGAAAGATCGCGCGCGGTCCGTGGCCCGTTTGTTAGGGTACTACTCCGGCATTCGCCTGGTGTTGATCGAAGAAACCACGGAAAACTCACGGATCAGAGCAGCCGGCCGCTAGAATTCTCCTCCAGACAGCGACTGTATTCGACCTAGCTGAAAAGCTAGTGTTGCAAATCCTGCCACTGTGGGGAGTGTAACCTAGAACCTCCCGGTCAGAGGTACTGCAGTAACATGAGTTGATGCACTGAGCCACCGCTACCCGTGCCAAGCCCCGTGGACCGCCAGGCCATATTGTGAGTTGGTCTTTCGGAAAAAATGTGAAACCGCTAGCGAGCACGGTCTGTTTTCATAAACTACAAAATCTAATTTCCCCCAGGAACCTTGACAGCTCTTCGCTATTAACTGCTGCAGTGTTTTGCCCTATACGCGCCTGTGAAGTTCTATCAACATGATGATTTACAGTCCAGAGATTGCTCAAACAAAAAACATATTTAAACATCTCTCGTCCAGAGTAGTGAAATTAAAATTGAACCGAAATAATCAAATAAATACTGAATTTTCCGAGTATAATTTAATGAGATGATTACAAACAAACGCATTTTACGTACACCCCAATTCCCAACATTTATGAATTATTACAGCAGTAAGTGAATAATAATATCTGAGCCCGTGGAGAGGTACAGGTTTGCATCACACAAGCTGTGATATACAGGCGGAATTATTTAAACGTCAAGTGTTTGATTCCAGAACAGGAAACAAAGAGAAGTTGTGACATCTCCACTCGATTGAAAGACAGTTCAAACAGTGAATAGGGGTCATGAAATATTTGGATGGTAAACGACGTTTCGGGCGAGTCATCGACCTCACTGAAATCGCCTCAGGCTCAGTGCAGGCGCACCGAAGCCGCATTTGTTTCAGCCTGACGCAACCCGACTGCAACCCGACTGCAACTCCGACTGCAACTCCGACTGCAACTCCGACTGCAACTCCGACTGCAACTCCGACTGCAACTCCGACTGCAACTCCGACTCCAACTCCGACTCCGACTCCAACTCCGACTCCAACTCCAACTCCGACTCCAACTCCGACTCCAACTCCGACTCCAACTCCGACTCCAACTCCGACTCAACTCCGACTCAACTCCGACTCCAACTCCGACTCCAACTCCGCGACTGCAACTCCGACTCCAACTCCGACTCCAACTCCGACTCCAACTCCGACTCCAACTCCGACTCAACTCCGACTCCAACTCCGACTCCAACTCCGACCCCAACTCCGACTCCAACTCCGACTCCAACTCCGACTCCAACTCCGACTCCAACTCCGACTCCAACTCCGACTCCAACTCCGACTCCACCTCCGACTCCGACTCCGACTCCGACTCCAACTCCAACTCCGACTCCAACTCCGACTCCAACTCCGACTCCAACTCCGACTCCAACTCCGACTCCAACTCCGACTCCAACTCCGACACCGACTCCAACTCCGACACCGACTCCAACTCCGACTCCTTCCAGATGCAGCAAGGCCATTCAACTTCGCCGTTTTCAAAATTCTTACGAATATCCTTAAATTATCTTTCCAAAATTTGAAGCCGTCGAAAAAATGTTCATGACGAGATAAGAGGCCAACAAACAAAAGATCGATAGTGGTGCATTGAATCGATCTTTTTTTAGAGAAAAAAGTTGCTGCAACAACAGAAAGCGATTCTTAGTTGCCAGCCCCAAGAGAAAATTTGCAAAAATTAGGAAAAATTAATTTAAGTGTATTTCATGAAAGTGATATTTATTCTCGACTACCTGAGCTACTACGTCATAATAGTATGATTGTGCCAGCAAGTACATCCCAGATCAAGAAGGATTGCTGACATTGTCGTTTTGCGCGCATTATTGGTTTGTGCACAGGCTATGGCTTCCCCTTGGATTTTAATAGATTTATCAAGTAACCTATGTATGAACAAGCCATGGTGCAAGGACTCTAGGATACTAGATTATCGAGTAACCTATGTATGAACAAGTCATGGTGCAAGGACTCTGGTGTGCTGCTTGACTCGGGTGCAATGACCCGGGGCACCGATTTTACTCGTTTTGCGTAGCACAAGATACATGAGGAACCACGTGACCAGAACACGGCCCCTTCGGTTTAAAAGCCAGGCCAGACCTATCTGGCCGCCATGCGGCATGGCAAGCGAGAAGTGCTCTTGAGAAACATTTTAAAAGTGGCTTAAAGTGACAATTTTCAACGGTAACCAATCAAAATTTAAAAAGTGAAGGTGTAGTTGACATAAAAGATACAAAATTTAAAAATTGTAGTTCATATGTCTGTTTCAATGACTTGTAACAAAGTGATGATGGTTCTTTAGTATCTGAATGCATTTAAAATTCCCGTTAATATTGTGACGGAAACTGGTGCACGAAACTCGTTGGCTGAAGGACAGGTTACGAAATAGCTCATTCATGTCCTTGCATCATAGAATACGTCATTGGTACCCCTTTTTCACAGTCCTTTCTTTCCCAGTATCTGAACAAATTGTGTCCTTCTGTGGCATTTTAAAGTCCCGTTGGAGCTGTATTTTGGATACTAATGACTTAAAAACCACATTGTATTTTAAGACAGACTGTCAAATAAAAGAACGACTGTATTTAAATATAACGGGGAGAATAAATGTTAGTTGTTCTCATACTTTAAAAATGTCGAAGAACAAAGTCCAAAACAAAAGTGCTAACACACAATTAAAAAGTAAATACTATTGTATGACTATTATTACTTATTTATTTATTTATGATAAAGAAGTATTTTTGTAATAATTAAGAATCGATAAGTCCCCTTTATTTCAGAGAATAAATTACTCTCACTTCCCTGACCATTGGAGTGTAGTTGTTTTACATGTGTAATCCATTGCCTTTAGACTACTATATACGCCTCTTTTATATTCTAAGTGCATTTTTTCTGTTTTAAATCTTTTCATGTGTTTAGGTTTCTGAATTCTAATAACACATAACGTGAAATTCCTACCTTAACCGGATACCTTCAAAAAAAAAAACTCGGGAATTTGATAAATCAACTCGAGCCACAATATGGCCACATTACCACCTTCCCAGGATGTATACAAAGAAAAGATACACAATTTCAAGGAAAGCGAGGGCATCGACACAAGAATACTGCAGCCCAATGCGAACTTGAAAGCAAACACTAAGAGTGTGCTGCGTACAAACGTCGTTTGTTTTCCCAGTTCTACCTCTGCGTCGATTAAGATCCGAAGAGCTTTCACTCGCTAATGGGCCTCGCCACGTGGCTGCTCCATCAGACAGCGAAACTAGCAAGATGAAAAGCCGAGACTGCGGCTCGTCAGCCTCAATTCTCCCTTCGATTTGCTGAGTGATTCTTGAGTTTCTAAAGTAGCCTTTCAGCTCTTCTCGTCAAAGAACACGAAGAAACGTTTTTGGATACAAAACAGTGAGGAAAACACCATACTTTGCTCCCATTCATTGTAGTTAGTTCATATTTGTCCGCATGTGATTTCAGACTATTCCAATCGTTAACATTTCAGAGACTTTTCCAATAGTGTCTAACTATACTTGTAAAATACCCCAATCAGGGCGATGTATCTCAAAACGTTTATCGCTTTTACTATCCGATATTTCTTACCGCTTCTCCCTACTGGCCAATCATAAATAGTGACTTATCTATCTCAGGAGGCGGGCATCGATCACTGTGTCCAATAAACCGCATAAGTATTATAACATAATCTTTTTAATTTTAACAAGGCTCTTAATTATTTCCAATATTTAGCGTATTTTGGAACTTTGTAGGGCATAATTTCAGTGGTGGAATAGTCCTATTAAATACCACTCGTGCTTTGGAAATTTTCAGTAAAGGCCCCTAATCGCTTCGCAAGTGGGGGGTTTATTGACAAATTTCAAATCACTCTGTGAATAAGACTGCCAAACGCATATACGAGTACCATTAATCTGATTTAATCGTAAACAACTTGTGCGAGTCAGGGAATATTCGATATATCTGACAACTGGTTACGAGTTCTTCGCCAATCAGTCGTCTAATATTTGTATTTCACTGAGAGTAACTTGGCTCACGATAAAATAAATAATATGAACAATATTTCTATTTTAACTTAAACACAAAATTTGGTACGACCTGTAACTGTTCTAGTCTAGTTTTTCAGATGAAAATTTGGGAAAAGAATTTTCAGTCATCTGAAATTATTAATTCTAAATTACTTGTTTTGCAAAGCATGCACTTCATTCAGCTCTTATTGTTTATAATACAATAAATAATAAAGAATTAAATGTTTTTCTGTTATGGTAGATCATGGATTACCGCTGAAAACAGGAACAAACCGGTAGAAACACTGAGCTTCTCCCTCATTCTCCTTTGTCCGAAAGAGGGAAAAAAATTCCCAGAACAGCCATTTCACAAAGTAGTTGGATCTTTAAGTCAAATACCATCTACCGCCGAGACCTTTTCGAAGAAAATCAACTTGCTTAGTCTCTTCGTCGAAACCCTTGATTCATGAGACGAAAACAAAACAGATCTAGATAATTTAGAAAATTTTGGGCACAACGCCATACATTGTGACTCTGACCTACACAGAGCGTCCTAACCAGGTCCACCAACTTCATTATTCCACTTCAGTTGGCATAGGGCCGACTCCGCTAGAGCGCTCTGTGAAACCCATCCGCAGGTGAGCCACCATGGTTTTAAAACGAAACTCATTTGTACGTGATATAAAAATTTTAATCCTTCTCCCATATAATTATTTTGTCCAATATTATAATATTTATTTTCGTCATTTGTACAGTACAAGTAAGGAGTAGTTGTGTAAGCGCTTTTCTCAATACGTCGCATTGTAAATCTGGAAGAAACGGCCCGTTCAAGGCCAATGTTTCGATTTTCTAACTCGGTTCCATGAACTCGAGGTGGACGAAATTGAACATCTCTCTTCGAAGGGGAGGACAGCAGAATCGATAAGAGAGATAATTTGACGTCTGGAGCCCGCAATTGAAAGCGCCGATATTTTAGAAGTAGAATACATTAATAAGTGAAAACAATAATCGAGTGTAATTCTGTTAATCTTGTTTTTTATAAATCTCTTTATTTCTTTTTCAGTTTAAACTTATTTTTAAGGATTATATTATTTTCCTTTGTTTGGTCTCATCTCTTAAATATTACTTACATTTCAATTCTCAATCAATTAAATGAATATTGTTGAGGTTTCAGATTCGTAATTGTTTTGTAGAGTAGATATGAAGAAGGAAGTTGCTTATACTTTATTGTATACTACGTAGTTTATAATTGAGAAAGTTATGTAAGGCTGCTGCGAAATCGTTGTTGAGATTTGACAATAATAGAGTTTCGGCGGCCTCTGATAGCAAAACGGAATTTTTTATAAAAAAAACCCGTCCGACTTTTCATTTGTGTCTGTCCGGCGACACTAGCCAAAAGCGTACACAGTATTTTCCCAAAAACGAATCTAGTACTATCGGGGTGATGAAGCGATCCCAAAAACATTCTAATAACATTCTATATCCACGAATAGTGCTAGAGAAGTGTTGTTAATTGCATAGTTTCCTGGGAACCATGTAGACACCAAACCGGATTAGAGGCGGATTTCATTCTTATTTTGTGTTTTTTGCGGAAGAGAAAAATTCTATACGTAAAATGAAGCAGTGTGCGGCGTACGGATGTATAAATCGTGAGACAAAATCATGCAAGGAATCATTTCACAAGTGCAAGAACAGTCGTAGTAACTATGTGAGTCCGTAGCCTGCTGCACGGTCTACTTACTTCTACTGATAAATACGATGTTTGTGAATAAGAATTAAATCAATGCATCTTAGTTGTATATGAATGCATGTATAGCATTAGTTTCACTCTTTCAATAGTCATTTTCTTTTAGAAGAAACTTGCGATTTCTCTAATGTAGTAAGAGAATACATATTATCTATTTTCAAATCTAACACCGGAGTATTGATATTTTTCTGGAGGCTCGTGAATACTTCAATAGTGGATGTATTTTAATATCGATTCACATGACCATTTATTCAAGGTATATTCCTACACTGTACCAAACTTTCTTCTACATTGGAAGTATATCTGTCAGTAGACAACTTATTTTAACTTTAGAATTTTGTAGTAATTCTGAAAATGTAGCCTAATGCTGCATCCTTTTACTACAGAAAGTACAATTAGACAAATATTTTAACGGAGGGTGTTAGATGACTAGTCTTTAAAGGCTATTACAAAATTTTCCGAAAGTCATACTTTTCCATAGTCGTAACAATGAAATAACGTTTTAAATTATAACTTACATTTTACCTATCCAGATCTTTGAAATCGAACAAATCTGTATAATTTACTGTACATTACGGCCAGTAGAGGCTGATACATTCAGCAGAAATTATTTTCTTTACCTTGTTGCATTCCCCAATTTATCTGAACACTTTAATATCTCACTTTTAGCACTAGTGTTAAAAATTGAACTTTTAGCACGCTAAGCATGCCCTGAAAGATCCGCTTTTACTAATGGCTGAGTATATGCTATCTATAATGAAATGATAATAGTGAATAATGATTAAGAGGTAGAATTAGAGGTGGGGAAATGGGAGAATCCAGAAAATCTGCCGAAAGTTTGTTTTGTACACCACAAATTCCAAATTAAGTTAATCGGACGGGAGTCGAACCCCGGTGGACCGTGAGCAGCCTGACCGCTGGATCGGGCCACATGGGTCGCCAATTAACATGATGAACAGGAGCGGCTCTGGGAACCCAACAGTGGACAGAAACTCCGTTAGTGCAACTACGGAGGTTGGCAGGTCTCATTGTCTGGGTAACACCCATTTTAATATACACAAGTCGAATGAACTCAATTTTAGTCCAGATTCTTCTTCACGAATGAGAAGAAAGAAGACGAAATACTTCAGTCTCGACTCGTCAAAAGAGTAAATTGATAAAATGAAATAATTTGAATTTGAACATGGCCCAGCTGTAATGGTTGAGCTGAAGATTTACAGGCTGCATTTATAATCTCTGACGTGCTCTGTAGAGTAGAAATGTGAGAGGGTCTGATGAGAAATTGCCTTGATGTCTTCTTAATCTTCTCAAATCTCTCTAGCGTCTTATAAATAATTTGGAGTTGTGTAAATCCCCTGGAACCTCACTTCGCCTTCCCGCCTGCGAGAACGCCCGTCTCCCTCCCGCATCGCGCGTTAAGTTAAAGAGATGCCTCGCAAAATGGTCCCACCGCAATTTGGGGTCCCCGCCTCCGGTCTCCTCCACGCCCTGCCCGCTTGTGGCCTCGTTCGCCCCCCCCCCGGACCTCCTCCTTGTCCCACAGCTTTCGGCCTCCTCCAGGGTCCCCACCCCACCGCCCCGGTCTCCTCCCGTCCTTCCCCGCTTTCGGCCCCTCTAGCCCCGCCACCGCCTCCGGCCTCCCCCCCCCGGCCTCCTCCGTCCCCCGCTTTCGGCCTCCTCCAGGGTCCCCCCCCACCGCCTCCGGCCTCCTCTACTCCCCCTGGCCTCCTCCGTCTCCCCCCCCCCCCCCCCGGCCCCCCCTCCCCTCCCCCCGCCACAGGCCTTCTCTAGGGAACCCCCGCCTCTGGCCTCCTCCACCCACCCTCCCACGCAGATATATATTGTATGTCTTCGTTATATATATATATATATATATATATATATATATATATAATTAAGACGTACAATATTGTTCTCTAGCTAGATAAGAAACAGGATAAATATTACAATATTACTCAAAAATGACCATGAAACGATATTCATTTTTTGTGAACTATGCAATCGACATTTCATATCGTATGTTTAAAAATTATTATACCGTGTGGCCCACCTAAGATGTTCCCTTCAATTTTCTCCTGAATCGTAGCAGATACTGAGATGCGGTAGTATTGGTAACAATACATAAAAATACAATTGATATTTAAATTTTCTATAGTGATAAACCAACTAGGTATTGAGTTAAATTGAATGAAAAAAAGTAATAGGCATAAACTCAGCAATCATTCTTTCGAACAACAATCTATCACACATTCACATACCACAATCAATGGTGTATTTAAAGTCCTTCATATTGTAGAAGTTAATCGTAACTATCCGGTCGAAAGTTAGGGACGAACTGATAAAGAATGCTGGTTTTCGTAGGTGACGGTTAGAAGGGAGGACCAGTAATGCGAACTGTTTGTCATTTACTCTCTGTCAGATGTAAAATACTATTGTAAGTGTTGGTTAACATATTCCATTCTTTTACAATATTCAATGTCTTCTTAGTCTGTATATGAAATGTTTCTAAGATTATTCTCAAACTTTATATGGCGCTACAGCCAAAATTACAGGATTTTCAAAGATCATTTTATGATTGTTGTGAATTCTGTGTTGTGTTATGGAATTCTGTTTTTCGGAAATTTCTTTAATGGTCCTTGGTAGTAAAATATAGCACTTGGGTTCCTCGGTCGGAGGGTCCCACTGCGAGCCCTGGGCGCCGCCCTCGGCTGCCTCCGGCTCCAAACCGTCCCGGAGGCCCAACTAGCCTGCTCCGCGCAAGCACTTCCCTGGACAGCCTAAGAGCCAACGACGACAACGTGCTCTCTCTTAAACGCAGTATTCATAAAACTGAAACTAAACTCGAAAAGCTTTGGGGGACTCGACGAACTCGTGTCTCGACGAACACAGGGATGCAAAGGCGGTGGGTGGAACACTCGCACTGTGTAATGTTTTACAATGTTGTAAATAAAACCGCTTTTGCAAAATAATCATCAAATTTATTATTGTTTTAAATTTGTAACGACCCTATATACATAGAATCACATCAATTGAAGTTTTAACTATAACTTTATTAACAAACTAGAGGTACTACAGAATGGCACAAACTTTCTCGTAGCAATTGTTTCTGATTTCCTTTGTGGTTTTTAAGGTGTTGCTAAATTCGCCCAAATTACATTTTTTGACATTTCCTAAACTTTTCGGTTTCCTAATAGTAGAATACTATATCAAGAATATTAAAAAAGAGGTTAACTTCGTCCTAAATAGAAATATTCATTAAATAAATTAAAAACCGTTTTTAATAAAATGGCGATTAACCATTACTGTAAAAACGAAATTTGAAGCTCTTTTTCACAGGAATCTATTGATATTTCGAAAAGCTGAATTTAATGTTATTAGAAGCACTTCCACTCAATTGAATATATAAAAAAATATTGTATTTTGAAAAAAACAACAACAAAAGAATACATAAAAATGAACTTTAATTCATAAGAAACAGTGCTATTACCATTATCTGTTGTAAAAGTTTCAAAAAAAGATATGGAGTTATTTTTGAGAAAATGGCGTTTGAACATTTCTGAAAATGCGGAACTTTAAGCTCATTTTAATAAAAAATTCTTGAATTTTCGAGAAACTTTATTTGACATTATTTAAAGCACATAAACTCACATATACAATAACGAGAAAATATCGTCTCTAATGTAAATATTACCGACGTGAGAGGAAAACAAAAAAATACATTTAGGTAATTTTTGAAAAAAACCAAAGCAATATGATGTTTATGTCATCGTATAGGGTCCGTTTGGCTGTAACCCTATCTAAAAATTTGGAGTCATTTTTGAGAAATTTTTATTTTTTATTATTTTTTTAATTGCATACATTGCACGCACTATTGCACGAAAACCGCTAAAAATGTCAAAAAATGTACTTGACTTTAATGAAAGAACTAATTATGGACAACAAATTTGATTTGAAGGAAAAATCTGTCTTCAATTTTGTAGTTGTTGGAAAACGCCGAAAAAATTCAAACTTTTGCAATTTTCGAAAATTCAGACTTAACCGTGAAAATCGGACCTACGCCACCTTTAGAAGTGTATTTTACTCTATTCTTACAAGAAATTAAAAGAAAAAATGTTGAGCTGTCTTTGAGAAAATTTTGAAAATGTCTAGGAGGTTTCATATAAAATACTCCCAAATTTTAAAGAATGTTTTTCAAACTTTCAAAGCTTCAATTGAAGCCAGATGGACAGCGGTTTCTTCAATTTGGAAAAGTTCGTATGGATGATTTAGAAGCTAGTAGTGTTCACAGACGGACTGAAGGACCTTTCGAGAAAAACCATTTTTCGGTATCAGAGGACCCCAAAACATGTATTTCTGTTGAAATCTTAAAATCGATTTTCCACAGCATTAGGTAATTTTCTCTATATTACATATATTACTTCGTATATACGTATGTATACGAGAAAGTAAAAGCAAAAAACTTTCATATGGTTACATATATTCATAACATTAATAACTTTCGCTCTTACTGTTATTTGACCTTGACCTTACGTGCTTTCTTGGAGAGGGTGCATACACAAGAGCTTATTATCATCAACATATAGACGCGGAGAATTTTTCCTCTGCGACGTGAAATTCTGGTAATTGCGTTGTGCTGTTTAGAGGTAGTCGAACATTTATTCCGAATCGTGGCATAGTGTGCAAAATACTATCGGAACTTTCGTCTGCGTGGCTAGCACATAAGTGCGGACTCACTTCAAGTTAGCAACCGTCGAACTCCCCCTCCCCGCCAACCGTGCCCGCCAGAGCGCTATCTAGGGAAGCAGTTGCGTCACTACAATATTGTTTATTTGTACGAGTGACGTATGCGCCATAACATACTGCGGGCGTCGCAAACAGTTCGCCATACTGATGAGACTGTGAGTTTATTTCATGCGCTTTTTTATTAGTACATCACGTAATGTTTCATATAACTACAATTTCATTTTTGATTAACTAATACAAATTTAGACCAGCACAAATTTTTTCAACATCCTTTGATACACACGAGAAAATTTAATTTTTGAAACAATTGAAAAATTTTCCATAATTTCACATTGAATTACACGAAAACTTAACAAGATTTATCCAATTTTTCGTTACCAGGGGCCGGGAATAAAAGTTTTCTGTCGCTTATTTCGCGCCTATTTCCACTACTAGAAGCTTTACTAGAATACTTTATTTCCAAGTAAGGCGATACAGTAAAACATATCTAAAAATGTCATTTTCAATTTGTTGAAAAAAATAGAAGTTTTCGCGTAATATCTGAAGTTAATGCAATTTATTAAATATATTTTTTTCAAAAACGGCTTCAAAGTGTAGCGCACGTGTGAAATTTCAAAAAATTGTTCAAGTTTGAGTAATGCGAGAATGTAGGTGCTGTTTCAGCACCACTAGTGTCTGTCGGATCCCAGGACTTGATTCCCGTTCTTCGACGTTTCGTCAAAAAAACGTAAGAATAAAACCTCTTTTCATTGTAGGTTCGCAATATATTTTGAAGAGATTATCATAGACGAAATAAAGGTTATCTTTCCGTGAGTGGCTAAATTGAAAACACAACTATCCTCTCACCTCATTTACTTTGCAAATATTGAGTGCATTTGTGACCCAAAACATCATGTCATTCGATTACTACCAGTTCACAGTGTGAGATAAATAATTAATTCATGATTTATTAAATGAAGGGGAAAATGCGAATAATGTGAGCAGAGCAAACAAATTATAATTATTTTTCACCTGTAAAGCGACTTGAGATTTTTTTCTGCAAGTACCATGGTTACTGCATGAATCAGTGTTGTTCAAGATTTTACAGATATTTCGACCTTTTCCATACTCACTTGTACTCGTATAGTAATAAAACCTTTTGTATAAAAATACTGTCAATCACGTCTCTCATAACTTAAATTAATAAACTTCATTTTGATTTCCAAATGTCAGCATTGTTCTCACTTTAATGACTTTGAGAAAGAATCTCACTGTTTATATCTCCAATGCACGAAAGCAGACGGGGTACAGGAACTGATCTGTCTCAGTAGAAAAAACATGCAGAAGTGTCTAGAGATTCAACGTTAGAGAGGTAAATAAAGGCGAGAATCGTAAAAGTCTCCGTTTACAGTAGTTTGCTAACACACTACCCTAACAGACATTAATGTTCTTTTTGCCGCCTCAGGAAACCTCGTTGTTTTCGTGTGCTGGTGTTGCTGCGAGCTTCTCTTGAGGCCCTCGCTCAGACGCAGGCACGAGTGGAACAGGTGGGAGCCCAGGGGCGAGGTCCTCCCGAAATTCCTCCAAACCTCTTGAAATTCCTTTCAAGCGTTTGCCAACAGACTTTCGACCCCCATGTTTTATTATCGGGAATGGTTTTTGCTGCATTGACTTTTCCAATTCATTGCATTCAATAAGTGTCTACTGTTGATGTATCGGTTGCTGATGTTGCTATTGCTGCCATTTGGGATTTTTATTCTCTCACATTTCCATATCATTCAAACTTAATTATAATTTTTACTTGCGTAAAAATATCCATCTGTTCAATTTTCAAGGAAGTCATTGCAAACATTACAAACACATTACGGACCCTGCAGAACAGATTGTTAATTAGAACTTTCGCATGCTGTTGGACAAGTTTTAATAGAGTGTGCCAGGCCCCTCGTAAGTTAAATGATCTTAATCAATTGAAAAGGACCCACGACTGAATATAAAGTAATTTTAAATGTTAATAACAAATTTTTAAAAATATTCAAAAATGCTTAAAATGTGAAACTTAGATAAATTAAAGACAAAGCTGTAATACAATATTTTTTCGTGTTCAAATTTATTCATTGTAAACTATAAAAATGGTTGTAAATAGACCGGAAATTTTTTTTTAATTTAATATTTATATTACGAACAAATTTAGAAGATTCGCTTCTACTTTTATTTTCAGAAGGAAACAACCGGATCATTAAAAATTCTATTTACATAAAGAATAATTGTAATTATAATTGATATTAAAATTATTCTAAAATACAACATTGAAAGGAAGATTTGGATTTCCACCTTGGTTCTGAAGGAAGGTTATGAAGCGCGAATGGAATGCAAAACGGAAGCCAGGTCATTAGATATTTCAGGCGAATCGATTTGGCGTGGTCTGCCTAAAGATCAATTGGCATATCGATCTTTATTTTTCCGTCTGCCGCCCGCGCCGCCCGGAAGCGATGTTTGCGCGCAGGGGCGAGCGCTAAGCAGCGTTTGCGCATGCGCTGACAGTGATTGGCGCGCGGGCAGTCTCAACGAGCAGCCAGGCTCATCTGCCGCGCTGTTTGTTGCTTCCCGCGCCGCTGCTCTCTGTCACGAGTCGCCAGCGCCGCTCCCGCGCCCACACCGTCGCCCCCGGCCCGCCCGCCCGCCAGCCCATGCCCTGCCCCACCTCCACCTGTCAGCCACCCTCTCGGACCGCCACGTCCCGCCCCGCCTCGTCTCTCCCCACCTGCCCCGCCCCGCTCCGGTCCGCCCCGCTCCGCCCCGCCCCGCCCGCCCGCCCCGCCCGCCCCGCCCGCCCCGCCCGCCGCACCCGCCGCCCCGCCCGCCCCGCCCCACTCCGTCTCGTCCAGCACGCGCTCCCGCCCATCTAAGCCACGTCTCGCCTTGCCCCGCTCGCCCACCCCGCCCCGCCCAGCACGCGCCTCCCATCCACACCATGTGTGCCTTGCCACCGCCCCCGTTCCCTCCCATCCACGCCTCGCCACGCCTCGCCTTGCCACCGCCCGCGGCCCCGTCGCGTCCCCGCCCACGCCCACGCCCCGCACGGGGAAGAAGTCGCCTTCAGAAGCGAAGGTGACGACATCGCGCCTTTGCGTCGGAGACTATCGCCCCGAGCGCGGGGGTATTGACTGCGGGTCAGGGCTGCCAACTTCCTACAGCAGGTCGACTTCGCCTCAATACATACTCCATTATCCTCCAAAATAATGAAATACTTAGTCATTTTCAGTGCTTTTATTGTCTCTTAAACAATCCTTAATTATTAATATGTTGCGCATAAAACATTGAGAATGTAAAATTCGCCAGCCCAGGCAGAAAATAAAGACAATGGTAGACATCATTAGTGCGTATTTGCCTCCAGAAATATACACTGCCATTTTCAACTCGCAAAATAAAAGAACTAAAGAATGTACACAAGGGGAAAAAGCTGTTTACAAACTACGAATCAGAATCTGAAAAATCGACATTTCAGTGCTCGCACTTCTTCAGCCTCAACACAAACAGTATCGTGGTGAATCGTCTTCACCAATATTGTGTAAAGCAGCAAAATATTTGATTCCAAACGTCGAAATCATAAACAAATTTTGTTTTAATCTGAGTATACATAATGTGAAATGAGTATTCTTGATGTGTCTGCGGGGTTGAACCGGTGCGATTAACATCACAGTGAAGATGTTAGTCAGCACTAATATCTTCACAGCCGCTCGCTATAATTCTCCTCCATTTTATAGATTATTCTTTATAAAATGATTACAATCAATCTTCAGCAATATTATTAACTAAATTCAAGCGTTGTATTCATTTTGGTTAGTGTGACCTCGGCCAATTTGTAGTGTGACAAATAACTCATTGTTTGTCTCTCGTCTTTCCTTTAAAGTTAGAGCCTAGGCCAATTAAGCCGGTGAACAGCACGTTACTTGCCATTTTATTTCTCAATTTTATGAACTGGTTTTATCAGGACGTTGAAAATTCTCAGGGTTTCAAATACCAACGTTTTCAACCAACAAGAGACCAGCGCCTCTCTCTTAAATGTCCTTCACACTAACTAAAAAATTTAATAAAAAACGTTGGACCCATTTGAAAATTTGGAAAAGTCTTCGTATAAAGTACTCCCAAAAATTAAAATATCGATTTAAAATTCAAGGGGCCGTGACATCAGCCAGATCTATTGGGCAATATCAATTGTGGAAAAAATAGGCTGAACGGTTTAGCCGTTACCATTGTGCACAAACGGACGAACGGACGGACAGACATTTTGACATCATTCGCTTTTTCGGTACCAAGGACTCAAAACAGATTCTGGCTGTATCACGTGTTAGTAATTTTTTTTCTAAATTTAGCAACTGCATTTATCCACATTTTAAGGGAGGTATTAAGAGTTTTTTGCCCAGAATTCGACGGTCTTGCGTAGCATTACATAGCTTCCTCTCAACTCCGTGGCGAGAAAGTAAACGGTATGGATATTTAAATAGTTTTTTATAAGAACACATTGAGTCCCTGAGGTTGGTTGGTTGTTAGTGATTCCGAGTGCGTCAACAACTGAGGTCATTTGCGCTGTAAGAGTAGTGCATATTTTCTCCTCGGGAGATGGCAGTGATCTCCCCGCGCTGTATGGCGAGATCCGGCGCCGACCAACCGTCAACTAGCGGGATTTCTCCCAACCTGCTATCTCCCACCAGCGGGCCCCAGCCGGGACAAGCGCTAAGCTCCCGACCAGTCTCCCGGCATGTGTGGTTGTGTAGTGCATGTTAATGTAAGTGTGTGTGTAAGGGGAGAGGATAGGACAAGAAAGAGGAAGGAAAGATCGCGCGCGGTCCGTGGTCCGTTTGGTAGGGTACTGGTCCGGTATTCGCCTGATGTTGATCGGAGAAACCACGGAAAAAAAGATCAGAGCAGCTGGCTGCAAGAATTCTCCTCCAGACAGCGGCTGAATTCGAGCTAGTTGAGAAGCTAGTGTCAAAAATCCCGGCGCCATCGAGACTCGAACTTATTGAGTCCATAAGGAAAGGAGAACACATCAAAATCTAATAACAACGTACAGTAATATAAAATGACAGAAAATTATAGAAGTTCATTAAAGTTTTAACTAATTACTTTAAAAATAATCTTAAACTCCATGGTGTGTTTAAAATTGAATTCTTCTTCTTTCACAATACGAAGAATTGATTGAATACAAAGAACGCCGGATATTTTCTAGAACTACATAGTTTAGAGATTTCTTGTTTTCTATAATGATGTTGATCAAGACGACGGAATATTACGTAAAATCAACATTAAGCAAGATGTCATTGTTCCCTACCTTATTTATCAATAGCAGTGTTTCTTACATCAAAGTAATTTACAAATATTTTTGCAGGTTTGCGTAAATATAAAAAGTATCACATTTTCACAAATATATTTTGAGCGACATTCTTTCCTTGAAGGTGGGCAGTCACCTGTTTCTCTTTGTACTTTGCGGTCGGTAAAAAATTACTTTTTCGTGTTTTTTGTTGTTGTTTTTTGTTTTGTCGGCATTTTTTAAATTTATCCTGGTAATAGTGGACTTTAGTAGATTCCGTAGAAATTTTAGTAGATTCCGGATATTCCGTAGAAAACCAGCTACACTGGTGGCACTTTGGGAATAAATTAAAACGGCGTGTGCTACAATCTGCGCGGATTCGGTGGTTCGACAACGGTCAGCGTACCGGACTGTTGTACCCGACTTTGAGAGTTCAAACCCGATCGAATCCGTGGATTTTTAAGGGCGAAAAAATCCTTCGTACGCCTTCCTTCGGAGGGGAAGTAAAGCCGGCTGTCCCATGTTAGTAGATTTACTGCATGTAAAAGATCCTCAAGCCTAAAAGAAGCCTCTGAGCAAAATTGAGATCCGCCAGTTTCGTCGCCCAAGATAATACCTTCTTTCTCCGCTAGGTGGTGAAAGGAGCGTAGCGAAATTTGCGTGGTTAGACGGAAGAACGGGCCTGATGGCCCGAGTCTCGCCACGTAAAATAAGACATTAACTAAACTAAACTAAACTAATCTTTGATACTATCGTAAATATTGCGCCAACAGTAGTTCAACTACTCAGAAGTAACATGATTAGTGTTCATCATTTTCTTTGTGTGAATTCAGCATCATATGTTAAGACAGTTTTTTGTATTTGCTTCAAGTGTGTACACATTTTTGGGCACCCTTTGTATTTGTTTAATATTTACGATGTAAAAAAGTTTGAGATATAGGCCTAGTAGTTAAAGGTTTAGATGGCAACACCAAGCGATAAATGAAGTGAAATGCCTTGCACCGACAACTATGTAATGTATTCCAAATCTCCGCTAAGAATTTAAATACGAGCGGCTCGGATGAACGAAATGTAAAGCCTTAAAATGAAAATTGTGCTGCATTCTCAGCATGCGCCCCTTAGGCGATGCCCCATTTCACTGACACTGCCCTCGCTATTTGTTATGCTTTGGGATAGTGATCATTGTGCGCAGTCTCATTGCGAAGAATAAGCAATGTCTCCAGACACGTCGACTGCTGGGATTAATGTCTTATCCCGGGAGGAGGCGGAATTTCCTCACCATCAGATGGTGACTTTCGGCGCCGATCTACGTCGACCAACGGGGAATTTCCCCCTACAGGAATGTTCGCCATCGGACCACCGCCGCAGGTCGAATAAGCTCTAAGCTCCCGACTGTCCTCTCGACGTAATGGTGGTCCAGTACATGCAACTCTGTGTGTATGCGTGTGTGCGTCGTGTGTTTGTGTGAGTGTGTGAGCGCACGCGCGTGTATGAGTGTATGTGTGTATGTATGTGTGTGTATGTGTGTGTGTGTGTGTGTGTGAGAGAGAGAGAGAGAGAGAGAGAGAGGAATAAAAGGGAGAAGATAATACAAGAGGAAAGAAAGATCGCGGGCGAACCACAGCCCTGTGTCTGTAAGTAAGGGGTGACGATAGCTCATGGAAGAGAAAAGAAAGAATGCGCGCGGTAAGTGGCCCGTTTGTTAGGATTCTACTCCGGCATCCATCTGGTATTGATCGGAGAAACCACGGGAACCAACCATGATACCAAAAATACCAATTAGAGCAGGCGGCCGCTAGGTTTCTCCCCTACATTACGACTGAATTCGATCTACTAGCTAGGAAGCGAGGGTCGAAATCCGCCAGCGTCGGAATCCGAAGCCTAGGCCCTCCCAGTCAGAGTCACGACAGAATCAACGGCAATGACCTCAGAGCTAAACTCAGCCGGTCAGTGCGACGAGGAATAATAGGAAAACCATACATTTGGCCGACAAGGTGCCTACTGCCAACCATTATGTTTCCCCGAGCCGAACAATTTATTTGGATGTAAAATCGAACTTATTTTAGAGTACCTTTTCGTGCTTCTTACGTTTGCTGCGACGAATAATTCAATACCATGGGCGCGTAAGAAATAAATGTCCCAAGAATTGAAAGCGAGCGACCGAGTTCCATTTGGTCGCTCAATATTCCCTGGTGCGCGCCTTAGCAAGTCAGCACTCACTCTGAGGCAAGCTTCCGGCTCTCCACCTGGCCTGTCGCTTCAGCCGACACTAGTTGGTTCAGTCATGTGGCAAGTTATGCAGACATTCATGGCAAAGTAACTTGCGCACGTGGTCGGTGAATAAAATGTAGAAATTCTTTGCAGTTGTTTTACAAACGTTGGCACGCTTGTGTTGGAGCAGTGGTACGGCATTTGTAGTCATTTCGTCATTCCACCAATTGGAAAATGTTCGCATGAAAACAACTCGTTTATTTTAATAGACTGAAAGCAATGTGCTTCCTATTTAAGAACTTTCAAAACTTCCTTTTTAAGAATTTTTATTTACAGGCATAATTATTTATTTAAAAATTAATACACTGCAATTTTAATTAAATGGGCAATTTAAGTGAAGAGCACGGGCTTTTGAGATTAAGCGAATGTGGGTCTTGTACGTCCGGTTGGTCATGTGATGACCTAAAACACACACACACACACACACACACACACACGCACACGCACACGCACACGCGCACGCACACGCGCACGCACACCGCGCACGCGCACACGCTCTCTCTCTCTCTCTCTCTTTCTCTCTTTCTCTTTTTCTCTTTTTCTCTTTCTCTCTCTCTCTCTTCCCTCTCTCTCTTTCCTCTCCCTCTCCTCTCTCTCTCATGCAAATGTGGTGCAGATGTGGCATTGGCTATAACGCATGCGTGATTGATCAGAACTTTGGGTCATCAATCGACAGAGATGCATCATCTTTCGCACAAACCCAAACTCTCTTAATCAAGAATAGGCGTAACAATTCATTTTTCCTCCTTGAGATATAACTTTTTTAGTTACAAAGCACCATTTTTATTGCTTCTATTCATAAAATTTCCAAGTGTACTGTAAAGTGTGTTTCTGGGCATCAAAGAATTGAACACATACCCGAAGAAGGTAATGTAATTACAAAAAGCATTAAAAAGGCTCCCAATAATGGACTAGATTAATTACAAACTTACCCCTCGGGTGGCTCTTGAACAGTGTGCTACCTTTTTGTTAGGCGTCCCCGGATTCGATTCCCGGGCGGAACAAAAATGAAGCATTTTTAATACAAATCGTCTCAGTTTCTACAGCTGCGTGACAAAAGAAATCCCGGCAGGCGAAGTTCGAGCAAACTTAGACCACATCCGTAAGTAGCTTTGGTTAGTTCCCCAGTGCCGCATATGCGTGCGTTTCCAAATATTTTAAATCTATAGTTTATCATATCAAAATGAAAAAAATAAAAAATATTAAATATTTTTATTTGTTGTTTCTTAAGCAACCGTGATGCTCAAAACGCAAATGTCCGAATAAATAAAGATAAAGATAAATTTATTTAAACTGCAATTGGGTGTAACCCGGTGGCAGTTAATTACATAAGTAAGATATTAATTTTCATGCAAATAACATAATAATGTTGATAATAATGCTAAAATAATAATAATAATAATAGTAATAATAATAACAGTAATAATAATAATAATAATAACAGTAATAATAATAGTAATAATATTATTAATAATAATAATAATAATAATAATAATAATAATAATAATAATAATATAAAAACTGGTGAATCTTAAAAACAAACATTAAATTACCTAAAAGATAAAAGAAACGTCAATCTAATACAGCACTGAGTGCTTAAACAATGAAGACCGCACTGCACTTGCCTACACTTCACTTCATTTCACTTCACTATTACACTAAAAAAAACACCTTCATTATTTCCTGCTCTACACTGCACAACACTTCACTTCACTTCACTGTATAACTTAATATTCCTGTTAACCAAATTTTCCTCTACAATTCATCGCCGTTTAATTTCTTTCCAAGCTGGATGACCGCTATAAGCTTTATACAAGGCGCAAAGTCTTGCCAATGTTCGCCTGTTTTCGAGTGAATCCCACCCTATCCTTTTCTTGTCCCTGAAAGTAAATTTAGCTGCTCTACGCTGAATCCTTTCCAAATTCTTACACTGCATAATTTTGTGCGGATCCCAACAAATTGCTCCATATTCCATTATCGGACGAACAAGCGACAAGTAAGCAATTTCCTTCGCGTTTACTGTACTCTTTTTTAAGATACGCATTACAAAATGAAGAGATCTCCACGCTTTCCTACAACAAAATCTACGTGATTTTCCAGCTTAATTACTATCGAAATGGATACCTAGGTACTTACACGAAGAAACTCTCGGAATAATGTCGTTACTTAAACGGTAATTTGTTACGCTGTAATTGTGACCTCTGCCAAAAGTGATAGATTTGCTTTTAGAACTATTTATGGTCATACCATTATTTTCCGCCCAGTAAGATAATGCATCAAGATCCCGTTGCAGCATATTTTCATCGTCTTTCGAATTTATAATGCGATATATTATGCAATCGTCTGCAAATAGCCGAACATTTGAAATTAATTGCGCTGGCAAATCATTAATGAACGCTAGAAATAGAAGAGGTCAATGACACTCCCTTGCGGTATTCTGACGTAACGCTTGCGCAGGAAGATAACTCTTGCCCAATTCGGACTTTCTGTTTCCTGTCACGCAGAAACTCGCTAATCCACGCCACCACCCTGGGATCGATGCCTGAATTTATTAATTTCTGAACAAGTCGGTCGTGTGGAACAACATCGAACGCTTTGGCAAAATCTATAACTACTGCGTCTACTCTCCGCCCGCGTCAATTTCATCTGCTAGGTCCTGAAATAGCGTTACTACCTGACTTTCGCATGAATAATTAGTCCTAAATCCGTGTTGGCCATGATAGAGCCATTTTTGACTTCCCTCTTGCTTAATGTAACTCGCAACTAGATGCTCCATAAGTTTGCAGACCACTGACGTGAGACTTACCGGCCTATAATTACTTAGTATAGTTTTGTCCCCACTTCTAAAGATTGGTACTACAAAAGCTAATTTCCAATCTTCAGGTACTTTTAAATTGTTCATAGACACGTGAAATATTCTAATTAAGTACGGTAATATTGCCTCTCCTCCTAGTTTAATTATGTCCGTAGAAATGTCGTCTGGACCCCTTGACTTACCATTTTTCATAAATTTTACTTTATTACGTAGAACGTTTACTTCAATATTAAATTGATTTGTAACCGAATACCTTTGAATAAGTGGATGGTTCGTATTGCTTTTGAAAACCGAACTGAAATACCTATTAAATGCGTTAGCTTTTGCCCGATCGCCTGTGATGAGTGTGTTTTGATGTTCACGAACAACTGGGATATACTCTTTGTTTCCCTTTCTTCTACGGACATATTTGTAAAATCCTGACCAGTTATTTCCTTTCGTCTAGAATGTTTTTAAATACGTCTCCTGAGCAATTTTCTTTTCTCGCTCTAATTCTTTCGAACAATTTCTAAAAATATGCATATGCTCGGTACTGCGTTTTCGGTTTTAAATGCATTTCTCGTTATCCTCTTCATTCGCCTAATTTTTGAATTATAATATTCTGGATCCGGATTATTTTTTAGAGTTTTGCATGGTACGAACTTTTGCAAAGCTTCGTCTATAATATCTTTAAATGCGCACCATATCTCTTCCATACCTCCTTCTGTTCTCAGAAAGTTGTTGTATTTTTCTCTAAGAAACTCATGAAGCCCCTCTACGTTTGCTTTCTTGAACTGACGCACTTTCGTTCCTGTCGCAATACATTTCCTTGAAATATTTTCGTCTAAATCAAGAAGAACCGCTTTGTGATCACTAATTCCCTCAACGACTTCACAAGATATGAAAAGATCTTTCGGCCTAATTAGGTAAACATCCAAAACCGCGTCCTGCCGCGTCGCGCACCGTACTACCTGGGCTAATCCCCTATCCCAAACTAGTCTGTTCACAAGTGTTTGGACTTTCGCCTCGCTCACGGCTCCCTCCCAGTTTGCGCTAGGAATATTCAAGTCTCCTCCGATAACAATAGGATGACCATTTTCATTTCCCGTTCTTTGTATGATATCTTCCAAAATTTCGTAGCCGTCACCCGGTGGCCTATAGCATGCAATAATTTCTAACACGGTTCCTGAAGTAGTAATTTCTATTCCCATCATTTCAAAATCTGTACTAACCCAATCTAATCTAATATTTATGTCTGCTTTGACGCAAATAAATGTGCAGATACATGTGCAGATCAATAGGAAATGTATAAATGAACGTATATAAATCATGATGCCAGCTGAATAATTGAGAATCTACAAAGGCCAATTTAATTATTTATGTGCTGCAACCATGCATTTTGAACGAACAAAACAAATGACTATTGTCTGAATAATGGTTCTGTCTACTTGTCAGCCAGAGGCAGACAGGAAAGAGGGGGTTCCTTATTCAATAAGGCTTCAATTTAAACCATATCATTGCAGAGTTGCCGATACTTATTAAGATAATATTTCATCTTACAACGCGAAGTAACTGAAAATTGAAGAACGCCATTTGACACTATTAGTTGTTTGTACGAGTGTATGTGATATGTAGGCAGTTCTGCGTCGTCAACTGTTGTGCGCTCTCATTGCTATTTGTTGCTGCTGCTTCTATTGTTGTGATCTGATGTAAGAACGACCACGTGTCTGCCGTCCGAGTATGTGGCAACATCTCTATACCCCACCACCAGCTGACAAGTGGACAGAAATATTATTCGGACAATACCGCGGTGATTTTTTGTGGAAAATTCGTCGGCAACATTAATCCGTCTCCTGACCACTGCGATCAACATTCACCGGCAAAATTCGAGCCTTCGCTGAGAATCGCACCCACAACCTCACGCCCGAAATTAGCGTGCGAGGGAGCAGAACGGGAGTAATGAGATTCCATATTAAAAGATTCAAACTTCTGCTATTCGTAGTATTAATGTGACTTGTAAGATCAGGATCGAAAGCAAGTGAAAGCAATCCTCATGGAGGGACCATTTTCAAGGAAGGTAAAATTACATAGTGTCGTGACCGGCCGCACACGTTTAAAGGAGCCGCCGCCGAGTGACATCAGCGGGTCGTTACCGCCCCTGGCGAGAGAAGAAGGTAACCGGTGCGAGCTGGCCTGGCCTGTCCGCGCGCGGCCGTCACGCCCGAGCAAGCGGGTAGGGATTCGCCACCGCCCCTACTCCGCAGCTAGTCGGCGGGCCAATAGCCCTAGCGGGCTATAAGAGGGCTCCGACCCGACGCCAGGGCAGATAGTGAGCGGCAGTGTTAGCGATTGTATCCTGGCGAGTGAATTGGCGAGAGAGTTGTGGAGAGCAACTACGACGACGACGACCTGTGCTACTGACGTGGAACACTCTTGGGTATTCGACGACTTGGCTGATTTTGGGACTTCTGGACTTTTGATTTCTGCTCGGTAAAAATCATTTGTATAATTCTTGTCTTTGATTGGATACTACATTTAGCATGATAATTATACCGATCCCACTTTAATACATTTTTAATTTCATTCATAAATCATTTTTTGTATAGTATTGAAAACTTTTTTTGTATCATGACCCTCTAGCCATTACAGCCCTCTCAGCGTCTTGCCCATCCTGCAATATCACAATTCCCTTGACACTACTTCCTTTCCGTGTCTATATTTCGGGATGGAACCCTTCATCACATCGGATGTCGAAGATGGTCCGACATCTTTTGGTAAGAATATTGCCGAGGTACAATCCTGTAGGCCCTTTTCGGCTCATTTGACGAGGGACATCAATTCTGAAGTGTGAAGGAAACGGGTTTAGAGGAAGAGAATGATGGCTGAGTCTGTCTCACCATGTCCCAACACAATATTCATGCCTTAAGCGAGATTCGAACCCACGGTCCAGAGGTTCTCGGTTACCCTTGCCCCAAACCCCTGCTCCACCCGGGCCGGTCATGGGGAAAAGGAATATGGTTGAAAGGTGAGACCCGCCCCGCAACGAGAAGGGATTCGAACCCTCTACCTTCAAACAGAGAACCAAGGCTCGCTTTAGCGAGCCGATTAGCATCCCAAACACAAACATCACCTGACAGAGAAAATGAGAGTAAGGGAGGAAGAAATCGAGTAAAGAAAATAGAAGAGGACAGAAAATAAAGAAATGAATATCAGTAAAGCAGGAACCAAATGCAGAAGAGAGAACGAGGTTGACGAGCTAGAAAATTTGGGAGAAAGTGTGGAAGAAAGGGGAAGAAAAAGATGAGATACGATATATGAAATAAAGATATAAAGATGCAGAAAGGTAAAGTAAAAAGTGCTGGAAAATAAGAGTGAAGTAAGGCAAGGTGCTCCGTCCCTGGAGCCGACGGCGCGGGGGCGGCGCGGGGCGATGCCGGGGCGGCGCGGGGCGGGGAAGCGCGGGGCGAGGCGGGCGGGCGGACGGGGTGGGGCGGGGCGATGCCGGGGCGGCGCGGGGCGGGAAGCGCGGGCGAGGCGGGGCGGGCGGACGGGGCGGCGTGGGGCAGGGAGGGGCGGGGCGGCGTGGGGCGAGGCGGGGTGGCGCGGACGGCATGGGGCGGTGCGGTGCCAGGACGACGTGGGGCGGCGTGGGGCGGCGTGGGGCGGCGGGGCGGCGTGGGGCGGCGTGGGGCGGCGTGGGCGGCGTGGGGCGGCGTGGGGCGGCGTGGCGGCGGCGTGGGGCGGCGTGGGGCGGCGTGGGGCGGCGTGGGGCGGCGTGGGCGGCGGGCGGGGGCGGCGTGGGGCGGCGTGGGCGGTGCCAGGGCCGCGTGAGTCGGGGCAATGAGAGGCGGGGCGGGGCAGTGGAGGCTGGGTGGCGCGGGGCGGCGTGGGGCGGCGTGGGGCGGCGTGGGGCGGCGTGGGCGGCGTGGGGCGGCGTGGGCGGTGCCAGGGCCGCGTGAGTCGGGCAATGAGAGGCGGGGCGGGGCAGTGGGAGGCTGGGTGGCGCGGGGCGGCGCGGGGCGGTGCCTGGGCGGTGCGGGACAAGGCGGCGCGGGGCGACGAGGGGTAGGGCGGGGGGGCGCGGGGCGGCGTGGGGCGACGTGGGGTGGCGCCGGGCGGCGCGGGGAGACGCGGAGTCGTTGCTGGGGCAGCGCGGGTCGACGCGGGGCGGCGTGGTGGCGGCGCGGGGCGGCGCAGAGGCCGTGTCAGGGCAGCGCGTGGCGGGGCAGTGGGGCGCTGCCGGGCCGCATGGGGCGAGGCAGGGTGGCGCCGACGGCGTGGGGCGGCGCGGTGCCAGGAACGCGCGAGGCGGCGTGGGCGGTATCAAGACGGCGCGGGACGGTGTAGTGCGGGGCTGGGCGATGCGGGGGTGGCGCGGCGCGGCGCGGGGTGACGCGGAGGTAGCCCGGGGCGGCGCGGGGGCGGCGTGGGCGGCGTGGGGTGGCTCCGGGCGGCGCGGGGGGGACGCGGAGTCGTTGCTGGGGCAGCGGGGGGGGCCGCATGGGGGCGGCGCGGGTCGACGCGGGCGGCGTGGGGCGGCGCGGGGGCGGCGCGGGGCGGCGCAGGGGTGGTGTCAGGGCAGTGCAGGGGCGCGGCCGGTCGGCGTGGGCGAGGCGGGGTGGCGCGGACGGCGTGGGGCGGCGCGGTGCCAGGGCGGTGTGGGGCGGTATCAAGGCGGCGCGGGGCGGTGTAGTGCGGGGCGGGGCGACGCAGTGGTGTCGCGGGGCGGCGCGGAGTCGTTGCTGAGGCGGCACGGGGGCGACCCGGGGGCGGCGCGGGGGCAGCGCGGGGCGGCGTCGGGGCGGCGCGGGGCGGGGCGAGCCAGGGCGGCGGAGGCCGAGGCGCGCTCGCCCGCGGGCGAAGGGCGAGGGCGCGCGAGGGGCCGCGCCAAAGGTCACACGCGAAGGTCAGAGGTCACCCGGTCCGAGCCCGCGCCTCGCGAGGAGCCGAGCCGGCTGAGAGGACGCAGATTAGATCACTCAGCCAGGGCCTTTGACAGAGACAAACTGCGAGTATTAATAGCGTCCAGCCCCAGATAGGACCTCCAATATTACTACTCTCACAGAAACGGAAAGGAAGGGTAGTCGAATCCCGCTGCACAAATCAGCACTGCAATATCCACAGATAACCTATTATAATGGTTAATTTATGGCGTGTGAAATCTTTCTCGGCTTTAGACAGCATCATTTCAAGATATTCTTCTGAAAACTGTTACTATCAGTCTTGCTGTGCTCTCATCTCAACTCGTTCTGCGTGTTTACTGTGCCTTAATTGTGGGTCAATTTGTGATGAACAATCTCTTTTCGGTCGTCTGTCAGTCGGAATTGACGTCCAGCTAATTATACCACATATAATACAATCTAGAAAGGATCGAAATGTTAGTGGAGTGACATATATATGGCAAACTATTATAAGTAGTAATGAAAGTAAAGGGTCGTTCTTGAAACAAAATGAATTGGAATCCAAGAAGAATTCTGAACATCAATCTGACGTATAATCATCATTATCTCGCACTGATGTGTGAATCACATTCTTGTAAGATGGTGTTGACGAGTTCTTCGAGAAAACGATCCCGTTCCTCTGGTATGGCAATGTTAATTGATCGTGGAGGCGACAGCCTGTCTGCAATCTGCCTTTCCAATGCATCGCACGCGGGTTCTCTGAAGAGTATGATTACTGTACCGGCCAAACCAGGCTTTGAGCGTCTTCCTCCTGATAAAAAATGATGCCTCAAAGCCTCGATCACGTCATGCGTTATTATATTAGAAAATGAATGTTGTCCACTGCAGCACGAAGCAAGCTTCAGCTTCTAGGTTATGTAGCGCCGAGCGGAGGCCGTACACCCATTGAAGACGAGCAATCTTGTTCGTTCAATGAACATTATGCCCTACCATGCAATTTCCCCAACACTATAATAACGGTTTATTTCCATAATGCTATGAGAATATTAATCTCTTTCTATCCAGACCAGGGTGCAAGGAAATCATTCTGCAGAATGAATCGTGACGCGTCGAAGAAATGCTCAAGGCACCATTGGTTCATCCTCCAATAACAATTCTGACTTGACCCTAAACGAACCCATTAGTGCTCATTGTAATCAAAGCACAAATTTCGGGTCGTGTGATGTAGAAACCAGTGGTATGCAGCCATCTGAATGCATTTGACTTTGAGACCGGGAGATCCTAGGTTCGAGTCCCGATGGCGGCAGGATTTTCGACACTAGCTTTCAGCTAGGTCGAATTCAGTCGCTGTCTGGAGGAGAATTCTAGCGACCAGCTGCTCTGATCGGTAGTTTTCCGTGGTTTCTCCGATCAACACCAGGCGAATGCCGGAGCAGTACCCTACCAAACGGGCCACGGACCGCGCGCGCTCTGTCCTTCCTCTTCCTTGTCCTATCCTCTCCCCTTACACACACACTTACACTAACATGCACTACACTACCACATATTCCGGGAGACCGGTCGGGAGTTTAGAGCTTGTCCCGGCTGGGGTGGTGCCCCGCTGGTGAGAGAGTCTTGGTTAGGGGGAAACCCCACTAGCCGACGGTAGGCCGGTGCCGGATCTCGCCATCCGGCGAGGAGAAAATCACCGCCATCTCCCGAGAAAAAACATGCACTACACTAACGGGACTAATGACCAAAGCAGTTGACGCGTCCGGAAACACGAAAAAATCAATCAATCAATCAGTCATTTGGCTTTGAAATCCGTCATCCTGATGCTACTGCGAGCTCTGATGCTAGTTGCAAGAAATCGCGGGATAGTGGCAGATGGCGTCATGTTGATCCTAATGTTGTCCCGGTGTAGATCGACTTCGGACTTTGTCAGTGTTTCTAAACCTGTTCCACTACGTCGAGATGACATTCACGCTCGTGAGATGTCTGCCTGTGTATGACCCACTTCCAATATCCCAATTACACCTCCCCCCCCCCGTCGAAATGCGTCCTTGTGGCCAGTTTCATCAAACAGTACTCTCTCGTAACACGAAAAACCCTTCTACATTAAATGCGAACAGTATCTCGAATGAGCTCCAGCGCGCAGTTAACAGTGTACCAGTTCATTATACGACCCTGCACTCCTCTCCGTGTGGCGATGAGGTTTTTATGCACCCTCCAACGGTGACACACATAACATTTCTCGCTGTCCTCGGACTTGTGCATTCACAGAACCGTTTCCCCATGATGCTATTCTTTTGTACCCTAGTATGAATAACAGTAGCTCCTAAGCACACTCAACATTTCTTCTCAAATACTCGTGTAATAGATGAATCTGCAAGCCGTTTGCTCCTCCAAAAAAGAAATTTTAAACTTATTTTGATGCAAATATCAACTCAATTACAACAACAACTTATACGACAATGGAGCAGAATGCTTGAAATTGTTATTAATGTCTCATTTTAATCAAAAATACTCTGAAACAATAGTTTATGCAATTAGTTTATAATGTTAAGCTTTATTGCATGAGTACATGTTACGAAAATAAGCGACGTTAGGAGCGAGTTTTCAAATTTGTACGAATGCAATAAAGCAACATTATAAACGAGTTACATACACTATTTTTTCTATCACAGCATTATAAATTTATAAGATAATCAAACTTGATTTGGCGAAACAACTTTCTTGTAGCATCTCGAGTATTTGACATCCAAAGCCCTCTGGAAAGCAAATTCAGTATGGCATTGTTGACTGTGAGAGAAAACTGCGGTCGACTGTTCCAATTACCTTTACCTGACCACGATTCTCTCGCTGCGATTGGCTAAACGTGTGATGACACAATCATTCGTACCGAAAATGCTAATACGTCATCATTTGTGCCGTAAAATTTCCGATTATGAACGATTTCTTGCAACAGAAAACGTCGTTTATAATGTTGGTTTTAAAACAAACAATTGAACATTGATTTTTTAGTTGTTACTGTCTAATAATTATATTATTATTATTATTATTATTATTATTATTATTATATTATTATTAAATTATCTCAATAATTTTTGAAGTACTGAAAAATATTTTTGTAAATATTTAAACGTTACATTATATTGTCCTAGGTAATTTTCTTTTTCAAAATATTGTAACTTACCTAGAGCAAATTGATACCATCACATTATAAATATCTTAAAATAAGATGATGTTCACATTAATCTAATAATATGTTTTCACGTTATTCATAACAAGTTAATTCGGTAAGTATGCATTATATTTTTGAGACCCACCTGCTAATTAATTAAAAAGATATAAATGATAGAGGTCATCTATTTCTGTTTTAAAAAATTAATTAATTGAACCTGTTGCCTTACTATTAATCCCAAGAAGTTTATTTTAAAAGAAAAATATTTATTTTTGAAAAGGTTGCCGCGATAGCTAGTGATGAAGATGAAGGATATTAAAAGAATGTTGGATGTATGGAATTAATTAAAATTTTGAATTGCTTATTGTTTAAATTTAAATCATAAAACACCATAGTTATTTGTAAATTTATTAGATTCTAGAACAGAATTTCAAACTTTATGAATTTTGATATTAATAATTTCAGAAGTAATTCTTACAAAATAATCTGGTAATATATCAATTATTCTGATTGATTGATAGTTTGTTATAGTACGTTGTAGCATGTATAGTATGCTGAGTATTAATTATATGTTTAGCAAGTGAGTAGCTTCTTGTAGCTTCTTCTATAATATTCATATTCTAGAATTTAACAAAGTTACAAATAACTATGTTCTATTATCTTTTTTCTTTTAAAATGACCTTCAAGGGACAGGGAGTCCCCTTCTTTTCAATATGGTAGGTTTAGAAGAGAAGTCAAGGCAGGGCCAGGATGGTGGTCTTTACCTTTGGTGATGATGTGGTATGATTGGCTGATAGTGCCAAGGACTTGAATCAAATGATGGGGAAATAAGAAAAAAATAGAGAATAGAGAACTTGAATTAAATACGAATAAGATCAAAGTGATGGAGTCTAAAAAGGTCAGAAGGAAGTGTAAATGTGAAAAATTTGTATGGATAGGAAGGATTATAAGGATTATGGTGAACGATTATAAATATTTAGTGTTTTGGATTAACAAGGGAGGGAGCTACGAAAAGCACACAGCAGAAATAGGTAAGACGGGAATATTGGCTATGAAAGAAGTGTGGGGCATAATTAGGAGAAGGTGCAGGTATTTTTGGGATAAGGGTATGATGATACCTGACTGTATTATTGGTTCTTGACATTCATTCAGAAGAGCATCTGTCACAGACATTATAAAGCATCAATTGTGGTAACGTTTGGTCTAGGAGTTAATTTTTGTTTTAGTTCCTTTTGCTTCTTTTTATTAATTTTATAATCCTTTCCTTGATTTTTCTTGTACTTTACTAATTTTAAGACTTGAAAGTTAGAATTTTATTAGTAATTCACATCTCGGGCCCGTCATTCAATTTGTAATTAGTAGAATAGTTTATAATTGTTTTGTTTTCTCTTTTCTTTCTTAGATCGTAAGTTTTGTTTCATTCCAAGAGGCATTATTACTCTCTTTTTAACTTGTAATTATTAAATTAATGTTATTAATTAAGCCGATTCCTATCATTTTCCTCTTACGAGTCGATCCTATGGCCATTCCTTTTAGTAGCGCTCTGGCTACATCGCCGAGCTACCGGAGGCCGATGTGTGTGTGTACTGAGTGAGCATATAGCCAGCAGCTGAGTCCACGCTGTTGCCTCATCATCGTGCGAGGCGCCGTGTGAGAGATAATTACGCATCTACCCGCCCTCCAAGTCACGGACGCGCATACGCACACAGCATGCCTAGTTACATGGTAAGATTGGAGACAGACAAAAAATGAGAATATAGGCGAGCAAAAGGGCGTGTAACTTTGAGAAAAGCATTAGGAGAGGGAAAAGATACAAATATAGAGACTGAGAAATCTGATTGGGGAAAGGGAAAGTTTTTTTGAAATAATAAAGGTTATTCGTGAGAGGAGGTATCAAGGTTTAGAGGAGAAGGAATAGACTTAAGTAAATCATTTATCCAAAGAGATAAAGATCAGTTATTGCAGGAAGATTACGAAAAAATAAGGAATTCAAATTGTAAGAAATGGTTTAAAATTATTCAGATGGATGATATTCCCATCTATTTAAGGGTAAAAGTAAGGAAAGTGGCAGACGTAGCATAGGAAGATGTAGGTTAGGTAATGAATTGAGAGAAAATAAATACTCGATTCATTGTGAGGGGGGGAAATATAGGCTCTGTGAGATGGAAGGGGAAGATTGGAAACATATTTTAGAGAGATGGCTGGTGCTGGGGGAAGGAAGAATGTGGGCAAGGAGGAATATTGAGGGTAAGGTGATGTGGTTATTAGAGAACAAAGGTGAAAGGATCAGTGTGTTTGATAAATACAGGAAAGGACTTACTAGCGTATTATTAGATTCTTAGTATGTATGTGTGTATATATAATTATTCAACTGTTGTATTTACAAAGTTGTTAAATAAAAATTCATTCATTCAGGCAGTTCTTACAACATATTATCTTTGGAGAGAATAGTAATAGTTCCATTCAGTAGGTTATCATTTGAATAGTAATAGTTCCATTCAGTTTTCATAAAAATAATTGCTTCATAATAACATCTTATATTTACTGCACCCCGTTTCATACACCACCTCATCTTCCTTTCTCTTGTTTCTTTTATAAAATCATTCTTTATCTCCTATCTTACCTCTTTCCTTCCTTCAATTATCCATTTGTGTCCATGTATCTCTCACTTTCACCCCTCTCTGACCGTGCCAATTCACATTGTACATTCACGGCAGTACTATTTTCCTTCTCTCTATCTTCATACAAATTTGCAATTTATGATTCTACTATTTACTCAATTACAACCACCCTACAACACTAATAATCACTCTTTTGCCAATATCTATTAGCTCCCATCTAGTACCCTATCATGTAACTTGCAAAACTACTACTTGCTTTCTCATTGTATTTCTTTTTCAGATCCTCTGGTACTACTACTTTAAGTTTTGAATCTCTTGTCATTCCGCACATCTCCTCTTCTTGTATATCCTTGCCTTTTTTGAATAATTCTATTAACATCTATCTCCTCTTCTCTCCTGTTAATCTTTATACCTGCATAATATGCAAGACAGAGTATATTATGCTATCTTTTTAAAACTTTTTTTTTTTTTAACCCCTGCCTGAAAGTTTATTCTTATCTCCTTTTTTCTATTTTCTTACTATATATCTCTTCTTACAGTGAGTACGGTTTATTCCATCCGCCAACTGAGTTGACACAATAATGCAGATCCCATCATCATATTAATTGCGCCTATCTGTACATCTCAATCGAATACGCTTGAGGCATACTACATCTTTTTAAAAATAAACAAATTAAACTCTTGCAAGTAAAATACTCAAAAATAAAAAATCTTAATGCAATGATGATGATACCAACACTTTCCGGCTGAGGTTTCTTCGATCCGCGATCTTTCCTTCCCCGCCCTTGATCATTTGTTTCTTTTACACACACTCACATACAAGCGTACTCCACTACCACGCATAACGAGAGGGCGCTTAGAGCTTGTTCCGACCAGAGTGAATTCTAATACGAAATGCACATTGCCACTTCAGGGATACGACAAGAACTTCATTTACGAAACAAATAACCAAAGAAGATGACGCGCCAGAAAACAAAATAGCACAGGCACACAAAAAACATTTGTCAGACCCAAAGACTTGACACATGTGCCTCTATGTACGTCGATGCGTTAAATACGAATCTGAAACCAGAATTGCGCCACCACTCTCCATTTTTTTAAATCGCCCAAAACATTGCAGATTGTAAATTTCTTTTGCGATCAAAACAAATGGAAGGGTGATGGCGCAATTCTAGCTTCAGATTCGTATTCAGCGCGACGAAATACATCTAGAGACGTGTGTCGAAGTCTTTGGGTCTCAAAACGTTTTTCGTGTAGGCCTGTGTAATCAAGCAATTCCACTGCGTATTCCATCCGCAAGCCGGCAGTTGACACGTAAATACGGACACTAACAATTTGGGAGGCTCTCCCTGGAAAGCGTAATGATGGCGAGAGCAGCGAGCGGCACGAGGCATGCGAAGGGGCCCGCGCCGCCGGCGGTTTGACGCCGGCGAATTTATCGATGCGCCAATTCCGCCTGGGCGGCGGCGCGGGGGCGGGCGTTTCGTTTCGGGGGCGGGCGGGGCGGGGCGGGGACGTTTCGAGGGCGGGGCGGGGGCGGGGACAGTGCGGGGGGCTGGGACAGGGCGGGGGGCGGCGACAGGGCGGGGGCGACGGGCCGCGAGGTGCCCTGTTGTCTTCCGCCGTTGCCAAGTTCCTCTCCGCTGGCGCCGGCTCAGCCCCCTATAAATTATGAAAACGCTTAATGTCCCTTCCTCCGCCTCTCGCTCTGTTAACGGAATAAAACAGCAGAGCACGCAGCGCCCGCCCCTGCGGCGGTTGGCGGCTCCTCGAGGCGAGCGCCCCCGCGTCTCACGAGCGCACTCACACGGGGGAAGCACGACAGTTGCAACGCAGCGGCCCAGCACCAACATTTCCACGGTATTCTATTCAGTTTATTATTAACACAACCAGTTTCATTTCTTATTTTTGACATTCAAAGAGTAAAATATTATACTGTATATTGATTACATATAGTGTTTTTTGATTACATGACGTTTCGGCTACACCTTATAGGTTACTGGAGACGGTTACAAGACAAAACATGTAAAATGCAACGCCCAAGGAAGGGGTGGGAGAAACCAATATGGAAGAAATAATTAATTTTCATTTTGATTGTGAAATTGGAAAAGCAAGTTGTAAATTCCAGTGAAAGTGTTGCATTCTATCTTAGTACTTATTACACATGAAAATGAATCCAACTTTAAATACTATGATAGAATCTAACACCTTCACTGGAATTTAGTAGGACTTCAGTATTCAAGTAGACAGAAATGGAAATGAAGGAACAGCGAGCGGAAATACGCACGCTTTTTAATGCTAATAATGTATATAATGTAAATATTCTAGTATAGTCATTCCAATTCTATTTTATAAAAGGTAAGCTTCTGTCAACAGATATTATTTTAAAACGTATTAAAAAGTATGCACTATAATTGTTACAATGTACAATTAAAAACCAGGTCTCAAGATGGCTATAAGGTGTAGCCGGAACGTCTTGTAATCAAAAAATACTATATGTAATCAATACACACTATAATAAATTACTCTTGAATGGTTAAAATAAAAGTGGAACTGATTGTGTTAATACTAAATTATAGACATTGATTCAAGAAGGAAGAAAATAAATTGATTTTAGAATAAGTACCTGAAAAGATCTATTTAATTGATTACACAGGCACACAAAAAACGTTGTCAGACCCAAAGACTTGAAACATGTTCCTCTACGTATGTCCACGCGCTGAATCCGAAGTGATAATGTAACTTCATTTTCTGTGCACGTCGTCTAGAATTCATCAGTGGAAAATACAATTATTGAAATTATCGTTTCCATGTTGTCGCAGCAGGAAGTATTATTTCGAAGGACGACATGGATAAGAGCGAAAATGTATTGCCTTTTTATCCTTGAAAATAGATTTTACTACACGGAAGCTTTTTCTTTTTTTCAAAAAAAATTAAGTAGTATATGACTTAGTGTAGGGAACACAGAATTTTGAAAATGTGCACACAATTCTCTTTTCCCCATAGCACGACATACGCAGTTTTTAACTTTTTTTTACGTAAAATATATAAATAAAAGTGAATCCAGAATTGCGCTACCAGCTTCCATTTTTTTAAATCGCGAAAAAACCCTGTGAAATTGTATATTGGCAATTGTGGCTCCAGATTCGGATTCAGCGCGTGGACATACACAGAGAAACATGCATCAAGTCTTTGAATCTGAAAACTTTTTTTTGTATGTGTGTGTTTGTGTGTGTTATTTTGTGTTTCCGGGCGCGTCAACTGTTATGATAATTGTAATAATAGATTAGTCTAGTACATAATATATTGCGGTAGTTAGTTAGTTAATGCCTTATTTTACGTGGCGAGACTCGGGCCATCAGACCCGCTCTTCCGTCTAACCACGCAAATTTCGCTACGCTCCTTTTACCACCTAGCGGAGAAAGGAGGTATTATCTTGGGCGATGAAATAGGCGGAACTCAATTTTGCTCAGAGGCTTCATTTAGGCTTCAGGATATTTTACATGCAGTAAATCTATTACATGGGACAGCCGGCTTTACTTCCCCTCCGAAGGAAGGCATACGAAGGATTTTTGCGCCCTTAAAAATCCACGGCTTCGATCGAGTTTGAACCCGCAAACTCGAGTACAACAGTCCGATACGCTAACCGTTATGCCACCGAATCCGCGGTAAGTGGCGTTGTTCTTGCTGGAACGTGAAATCCGATGCCGACCAACTCGCCGCCTCAAGACGTTTCCCCCTCCACGTACCTCCGCCAGCTGAATGTCGCTCCAGCAGATGGGCTCTAAGCTCCCGAATGTCCTTCTAACATATTCGTAGTGCATGTGAGTGTTAGAGTGTACAAAGATATTATTTTAAGAAGGAGCCGCTTTGACAGCTTCTGATTGGCTACTGCTGGCAACAACACTGCAGATTATGCCCATATGCTCAATTCCACGGTTTGTTCGTTAGCAGTTGCCTCACTTGCACGGGGCTTCGTCCCTACCTCTTGTAATTCCATTGTCCGAACTGACTTATTTCTTTCCCGAGCTGTCAAACTGGTCCCTTCTTATAGTAATTTCTCTATGTGTGTAAGAGGAGATGATAGGACAAGAGAGAGAAAGTAAAGATTGCGCAATGTTAGTGACTCGTTTGTCAGGGTACTGTTCCTACATGCCCCTGGTATTCATCAATGAAACCACGTAAAACGTACGTAAAACGGATCAGAGCAGCAGGCCTTTGTAATTCTCCAGATATCGACTGAATTGCTTCACACCATCTTCCGAGTGTCGAAAATTCGCCATCATTGGATCTCGAACCGGGGATCCTCCCGTTCAGAGACAATGCAGCGGCAACAGTTGTTGCCCGGAACCAACTCAGCCGGTAAAATCTATTTAACAATGGTCAAGCAAACATAACATATTGCTGTTATTAACATTTCCAAATCAAACCATTAACATTTATACGTCAGTTTTCATCAGCAAAAAAATCACTGAAGTGCCCATGTTTTGATACTCAATTTGAGGAATCATCAGTAAACAAAATCCAATTAGTGTAAGTGATAGCATAGAACATTAATAATTGCAATTTAAACGGGAAAAACAAGCATTGCATATCACAAAGCTAATGGCCCATATTACACTCCTGACAATAATCATAAATATCTGTGAATAATATTCGTAAATATCTGTATTATACGTTAAAATTCAGATCTTAGATGTACATACTCGCTGAATTGACTCGTAATAGTTGTTCGGAAGCTGAAGACGTATTAATCCCTTCACTTAAATTAGTTTTTTTGATATTACGGCGTCCTAATAAAAACGATTTACAAAAACAGAAATTGTTATGAAAAAAATTCATTTCAAGAATTGAGTAAAGATTTTGTTAAATCGTAGGTCATTGGATAAATGGTTAGATGGATTTTAGATTAAAATAAATATTAACTGTCCTCCAAATGGCCGGAAAATGTTTGCATGTAAAAATGTTCAAACTTCAGGAATGTGTATTTAAATAAATAGCCAGCGTAAAATGGTTGAAATTATTATAATTCTATTATGTTTGTTACATGAACGTTTTAACTAAATAATTGAGTTCTTCCTGCTGAGTGCTTCCTTCTGGCTTCAATTGAATTCTCAAATTATTTATTATTCTACGCATGTAGATCTTAATAATATTAAAAAGTTTCATTTAATAAAAGTTATAATATTTTTCTTCTGTTTTATGTTGAACAAACCACGGGATAATATTTAATTATTATTAAAATTAAATATGTGATTATATTATTCCACATTGTGTATTATCTTATCAGTCTTATTATGCATATAACAATTTGGGTATTTTTATTCAGCGTGTTTGTTTATTTGAGTCTGCACGTTTTCCAGTGGACCTGCTGCAATAGAAATGTTGGCAAGCGGACAATATTGCCAATGGACATTCTCAAGTGGATACATTTAACGTGGAAGCGCTGGATGGGAAGTGCGTGTTTGAGCACGAATGTTCGTTTTGACGGCCGTGTAACAAAATTGCCCGAGTCATATCGGCAAACAACGCATAACGGGGGCCCCCAACATTCTGCCTCCATGCACTAAATATGAGCTCTCATTCAAACTGCCCTCATCGGCTACTATACGTACGGGCGTGTAGGATTACATGCACCAAACCGTAGCAGTTTACGACTTTGTACTTAACTCTTTTTTAGTCCTATTATTATTATTATTACTATTATTATTATTATTATTATTATTATTATTATTATTATTATTATTATTATTATTATTATTATTATTATTATTATTATTATTATTATTATGTCGTTCAAGACTCTCGCCTAGCGATGTGCCATACAGCCGGCACCGAGACCTTTGGAGAACGAACGTGCCTCAATAGGTTCAGTAATATTATGATCATCGTATTAAGACATGTATTTCAAACACACATTTGGGGGAAATTATATTTTTTTTTTTTTAATTTTTATAATAGATTTACACTGACAATAAAGTATATTTTGAAGTATTTTTATGAAAATTCTACCAGAGTCCTTCATCCGACTATCAAGTGGATATGTTGGGCACAAGTAGATATGTTGGATACATACGGCAAAGTCTGAAAGGTGTTCGGAAATCGCTCTTTGCAATGGCTGCCCGTGAGATTGCGGGAAATTTCCTTGATATGGTCAGACATCATCCAACTAGTACAATGAAAAGAGGTTTCCGAAAAACACATTACATGCAGATAATTCTGCGGATTCTATATGTTTTGTAATATTCTTTGAATTTTTTGAAGTGTGAAGTGGTGAAATGACAAATTCCATTCTTTAGGAGTAAACCAACACTTCTATTAGATTTTGTGATGTCGACAAGCAATTCTTGATATTTATTTGTTTCCAGGCGAGCTGATTAAACTAACTGAAGAACATTTGCAAAAATTATTAACTTTGCGCTGTTACAAAAAGCAACAAAACTAGAGAGAGTAAATTCCTTAATTTAGATAGTGAATATTATTCTTAACCAGTGGCGGATGGCACCCCAACAAACTCGAGGTTGCAGCTCCTGTGTATGGCGGGAATATCATTTCCAAAATTCGGAACACTAATATATAATAAAATGCAAGTAGTTCATGTAAATTAATTAAAACTAAGTTTAATAAAAGCCTATATTGAAATATTACTTACATAATTTTGTGCGTTTTGTCCGTGTCAAGTACATTCACCTCCCGCGCACATTGTGGTTCTGGCTTTGATTTCCATTGAGCACACGAGTTTTTGTCATGGTTATGCACTTTGCAACAAGCACTATTGTTTGGACGCGTTTTACACAAATAAAACGATTTTATTTCGAAAACTTTACTATAGTAATTATTCTAGTAATTAGTAGTAATAATGAAAGATCTTCCAAACACATTCGTATTCACAATAACGCTCGCAGACTGTCATTGTTGCTGGGAAGATGCACTCACTGTGAGAGATAGAGAGGGTTTTCCTTCCAGGACGGTCTACATGACACAAAAGACTCATCAAATGTACATTTTTAATCAACAAACCTAACAACAAATGAAAATAAATTCCTTAAACATCATCAATAATGCATTGATTTAACTTGTGTACTATCAATAACATGCAAAAAATACATAAAATTAAGTTTCAGCAGGTGTTAGAGGAAGACAGAAAATTCGTATTTCCCCCGGACGTCGCGCCTCGGTCGGCGTCCAAACCCCTGGAAGGAGAACTTCCTCCAAACCCCACCCTTCTATGTTGTAGTCATTTTAAAAAAATCACCTAGTAAACCATACGAAAACATTACTTAAATTTTAAAAATTATAATAGTAATAATAATTACAATAATATTTTTTGTGTAAGTTTGGTATGCCAAAATGCTACTAAATAACTATTAAATTAGATTTAAGCTAGAATTAAGTCAGCTTTAGTTGGTATTAGCTTATTATCTCTCCCTCTTAGCTGCTTAAGCCGCAAGGCAGCAGCACAATTGTATATCACTATAAATTCCCGCCTCTTCAGGGTTACTGTGGAGGGGAAACTGTAAAAATGTTGTAATCTGGTAAGTGCTGGCCCTGCGAAAACAACTATAAACGTATGTTGAAACCCGGGCCAACGAGTAAATGTAGTAAACGCAGTAACATAGCCAAGAATGTGACGTGGTGCACTGCCTGGGAGAGCACCAGACGCCGGGGAGAGCGCTTAAGTTATTCTAAAATAATTTCATATACATCGATATTGCTGCCATCTTGAAAATGGAATGTCATTAAAAGTAAAATGTATATTCCTAACATGTAAGATCTTTTCTAATTATCTCGGGGTTATGCAACCGTGCAACCTAAGCACGAGCCGCCACTTTACTTAACCATAATACGTAGACAATTTGATAGTTCATACTTGCTTGCATTTTTTAGAACTGGATAATACAATCATACAAAATGACGAATTTTACCGCGAAACAGAAGGGGTGCGTGAGGTCGCTCTTTCTCCAAGACAAAAAAAACGCGACGTTTCCGTGTTAAACAGGGCTTTTCCGCAATTAGTTGGCGAATTTGTTTCGATAACCATGAAGAGAAGAAATTAATCGATGGCTTTTTATATGACTATAGAATTGTTTTTGTATATCCCGAGCGAAATTATTGTTTCTTACATGCTCTCTCGTTTGTTTGTTTGTTTTCTTAATATATCGGTCACGGCAAAAACCTTGATCGTGGAAAAAACAATAATTCCACGCCTCATTTCTTTATTAAGAAAGCAGGCTTCCCTAACCTCCGCCCCGCAGGCCTGGATCTAAAGGCGCGTGAGTTTCGCCCTGGGCGTCGTCCCCTCTGCTTCTCTGCACGAGGCCCCTCGCCCGCTGCGCCCCTAAACCAGTCGCCGAGATCTCCAGGGGCGGAGGACGGGGGGAGCCCTCGCGGCGCCCAAATAAGTGAAATATAAGTTTCAAACAATTTCATTAATTCTAAAGATCCTCAACTTTAAGGTTTATGGCTGTGGCTTCGTGCCAAGAACGACGCAGCCGCCGCCACCGCCATGGCGGTCAACTCTTAGTGACGATTTGGGCGCAGAGATGAAGCGGGAAAGCGGCTGGGGCGGCGCCGGGCATCAGTTGTTGTCACTGCAGTGCTTTTGACCGGGAGGACCTAGAGTTCGAGTTCCGACGGTGGCAAATTTTACGACACTAGCTAATAGCTAGGTCGAGTTCATCCACTGTCTAAGGGAGAATTCTAGCGTCCGGCTGCTCTGATTGGTACTTTTCGATCAACAAGAAGCAAATGCCGGAGCAGAACCCTAACAAACGGGCCACAGACCGCGTGCGATCTTCCCTTCCCATGTCCTATTCTCACCACTTACTTTCCCACAGTTACATTTACATGCATTACACTACCACAAATGTCGAGAGCTTCGAGCTTGTCCCGATTGGGGTCGTGCCCCGCTGGTGGGATATACCTGGTTGGGGAAACCTCCTCAAGTCGTCGCGAACGTCGGCGCTTGATTGATTGATTGATTTTTTCGTGTTTCTGGGCGCGTCAACCGCTTCGTTCATTAGTCCCGTTAGTGTAGTACATGTTCTTCTCTCGAAAGATGGCGGTGATCTTCCCCCGCTAAATGGCGAGATCCGGCGCCGACCTACCGTCGACTAGTGTGGTTTCCACCTAACCAGGACTCTCCCATCAGCGGGGCACCGCCCCAGCCGGGATAAGCTGTAAGCACCCGACCGGTCTCCCGGAATATGTGGTAGTGTAGTGCCTGTTAGTGTAAGTGTGTGTGTAAGGGGAGAGGATAGGCAAGGAAGAGGAAAGACACATCGCGCGCGGTCCGTGGCCCGTTTGTTAGGGTACTGCTCCGGCATTCGCCTGGTGTTGATCGGAGAAACCACGGAAAACTACCGATCAGAGCAGCCGGCCGCTAGAATTCTCCTCCAGACAGCGACTGAATTCGACCTAGCGAAAGCGAGTGTCGAAAATCCTGCCGCCGTGGGGAGTGGGAACCTAGGACCTCCCGGTCAGAGGCGCTGCAGTGACATCTGTTGATGCACTGAGCTACCCTGCCGGGGCCCGCTAGAATTCTCCTCCGACAGCGACTGAATTCGACCTAGCGCGTTGTATTTCCCTACACGTACGCGACTAATGAGCTCAGCAGATGACGCGCCCGGAAGCACTAATCATCCAGCAACCAATCAATGAAGTGAGAAGCCGTTGTATTTCCCCCACCAATGGCTGACGACACGGCTACACTGCTCGCCGCCTGGCGCTGAGTTTGAGGCAACTGAGCGGGATTTCCGGCTTCCGTCCGTCCTGTTTTCCGGCATTCGTCCAGATCGTCCATCACAGAGGAATCGAATAAATATTCACTGTTAACTCTCCGTCCCCTTTCACTCACAGCCGCGCCAGTAATTAAGCGACCATTAACCAATCACACTCGTGCGAGCTGTCATTGTTCCCTTGTTACCCAATATATCATCCGAGCAGTTTAGGAACAGTTTTTGTATAACCATGTGAGTTGAACCCTTCACATTTCCTCGGTAATTTCGTTTTTATATTTTGTCCAAAGCTGAGAAGTGTTGACGGTTCCGGAATACATCTGTTGTTTCAAAGGTAAAAAATCTAATCTACCGAAAACCTATAAAGATATTAGTGTTCTTTCCTGCGGAAAAAAGCAATCTAGAACAAAGGATATGGAGAAAATTAGAAATGAGAATAAGGGCCTTTAAAAAGCGAATTGGATCGAACCGATTATTTGGTGTTTTAAACCGCCAGTAACTTGACAGTTACGTTCATTGTCATCGTATCTACATAAGCTCGAACTTGAAATTTGAAAGAGAATTTACGCAAGTGATTCAAAAGGTAAGGGAATAAGCTCTTTAATTACTTTTTACATTTCATTCCATCACACATGAATAGTATCATGGGTTTGGTGTAGTATTTTTCATAAATTTTCCACGCTATTCCAAACACCAATATACAGTCGACCCCCGTTATACTGAACCTCTGGAGACTAACATTTTTGGTTCACTATTTCAGAGGATCACGTTATACGATCTTTTCACGATATAAAATTTTTTCAACTATGACTGATGAATTATTTCATACGAACAGTAAAAGATTGAATCGCCACGAATTCAAAACTCGATTACCTTCCTTACGCTTAATTATTGAATGTACACACTCTTAAATATCATAGTCGCGGCCGCAACACCTTTCAATAGCTCTTGCACTGTTGCAGGACTTTCTTGGAGTGTATTATCTTCACCAACACACTTGTGTTCTCTGTGCTGGAATGTCCTTTCACTGCACATTCAAAAGCTAAATCGTATTTTACTAGTTTTCAACTTGCGGTCCGCGTCGATGGGTATCCAGGCTAAGCAAAACTGCCATAGAAGAGCAGAAGCAATTCCATCACTGGGACGTTTCTCTCAATCCCTTTCATTCACCAGAAATATTACCAAAATAATTCAAGAGACCCTCTTCCCGCAACCCTTGTTGTTGCATGAATTCGCAGTAGAGCAATTTTCCCCGGGGAGTTGTATTTTCTATGTTTACTGCAACCGATGATGAGAGATCACTGAAACCGAATAGTCTAGTACTTATTTATGAGGATCAGGAAGAATTATTTTACTTCCCTATAAACTATATTTCACAATAACCGAAAAGTTAGCAAGATTTAGAATTACTTTTATGTTCATTTGATTCAAAAATTCTCATTCGTTGTGTCAAATAAATGATAATATTCTATTAGTGATTATGTGAATCGGAAAATTGAATACTTAATTCCAAAAATCACGGGGACAATGTTATTTACATTAGCAAAGTGCGAAGCATTGATCTGGCTCAAATACTTCTGACGAAAAGCAATATTGCACGTGGATTTCTTCATTCTTAGTACATTTTTACAATGACCCTTTACAGTGGAGCAGCTTTTGGTGCTCCATACTCGTAGTTAGTTCCTATGGTGCCCAGCAGGATTGCATGGGGTTGTTTGCGGTCTTCGCTTTGCGTGACGAGGGGAATCCGTGCCCCTCCCCCCAACGCCGTCACTCTTGAACACAACATTTCGTCCCGGGAACCTCGTGCTAGAGCATCTGTAAATATAATTCCTATTCCTATAATTTATTCCTATTCGCCTGCTTGGACCATCCTCTGAAAGCTGTAAACACACCTTTAGGCGAAATTTGTTAGGATAAACAATATTGAACAAGAAATAATTAAGTAGCATGAATAGAGCGAATAAGTTTACCTATAGAACTAACGCAATAAAAAAGCCATGGGAACCTCTAGAAACGAGAAGAACAAGGGCGAGGATTTGCGCTCTTCATAAATCGTACGTAGGTCAATCAGCTTGGAAGGCAATTCAGGTTAGACTAGAAAAACCAAATTATTTCGGCCGAAGCGATCACACTCACAAAATTCGAACAAGGAAACAAAATTCAGATCTTTGGAAATTTTCCTTTTGTAACAGAACAATTAAAGATTGGAACAGTTTACCCGCGGTGAAGTGCAGTGAAGTGCTGGTCAGTGTAATTCAAAGCAAAAACAGTGTAGTGTAGTGTAGTGCAGTGCAGTGCAGTGCAGTGCAGTTAATTGCAGTGAACGCTATCAATGAATTAAAAAAAACGCTTAGTCAAACTTATGTAGCTTGTATTAAATTTGAGCATTACCGACATATAACTATTGGATATCATGACAGAGTTGAAATATTTGTTATAATACATGATTATTGTATGTTCGGCTTGTACTGTACTCCTTTATTATTATTGTTATTACTATTAATATTGTTATTATTATTGTAATTATTGTTATTTAACTGCCACCGGGTCATACCCAATTGCAGTTCAAATAAATGTATGTAGAATAGTATATATTTAGTTAATAGTTATAGTAGTATGCTTAGAACCAGGTATACAGAAGTTTAGTGTTTCAAGATTACAAAATCGCAAAACTTGTTGATATAAAGACAAAAGAATATCAGTATTGCAAGTTTTTTTCAGGTATTTGTCAAATAATATTTGTGTGTGCGTGTGGAGAAAAGACAAAAGTAGACATCCCATGTATGAACGAGCCTTAATGTTACCGAGAAGAGAAGAGAAAGGAGAACATTTTACCATCTTTTCCTGTTTTCAGAAATCTATTTCTGTCAATTGCATTGAGGTTTATACAACAGCATGAAAAACAAGAGAAAACTTTTGAGGCTAGAGGGCTCTATTGAAATTGGTTTTATTCGACATCAGTGTGATTAGCACAATATATATATATATATATATATATATATATATATATATATATATATATAATAATAATAATAGCAGATACACATATAATAGCAAGAAATGTGAGGAAAATTAACAGCTGAAAAATAATTGAACGTTTGGTCAACACTGAAGAACAGTGAAACTGAGTGTTTTATGAGGCACGAATGATCTGGATGAGAATCAGAACAATTTGCGTCTTGTTTATATAATGACATTGTTTAAATTCGATGCAGTTTGCAGCCGCTAAGCCATGTTGTCGCAGCCAGACTAGGGTGCAGCATGGCGGATAGGCATACTCAGGTTTTTAGTGCCTTTTCTCGTCCCGGGTCACTCCTGAAAGATCGCAGGTCATAACATGTTGGTACACTTGAATTTTGTGCTCCTCCAGATTATTGCACCTACCTCAGACTCCAGAAATTTGTTTCATCGCAAGAAAATATTTTGCAACTTTCTCTGACCCTGACCAGCATTTTAACTCTCACAAGGTGTTTTGTCAATCACAGACAAATTATAAATACATAGTATACACATACGGTAATATTATGCATCGTGTATTTTCTGTATTTTTGCGAGGTCGTTTTAGCACTATTTCATCCTTTCATATAAAGTCTTTATTCTCTTCCATTCGCCTTGTGTTAAGAATCAGAACCAGAAGTGCATTTCCATAAGCTACGGTGCCTCTCGTCGGCTGCGAGTTAGGGCAGCCAACTCCAGTTTCCTGGCACGTGCTCTTGTAACGGCCCATGACTTATGTCAAACGCGCAACCACCTCGCCTCATGTTCGCAGAACGGAGTGCGGCCAAATTCGCCCACGGTTTTAACCACATGAGTCCAACTTACAAGTGGTTATTACAAGTGGTTATTACATGAACCACTTGTAATAACCCCACTGCACTAAGTTACTGAGCACAGCGTTTGATTGATTGATTGATTTTTCGTGTTTCCGGTCACGTCAACTGCTTCGGTCATTAGTCCCGTTACTGTAGTGCATGTTTTTTTCGGGAGATGGCGGTGATCTTCCCCCGCTGGATGGCGAGATCCGGTGCCGACCTACCGTCGGCTAGTGGGGTTTCCCCCTAACCAGGACTCTCCCACCAGCGGGGCACCGCCCCAGCCGGGACAAGCTCTAAGCTCCCGAGATATGTGGTAGTGTGGTGCATGTTAGTGTAAGTGTGTGTGTGTGTAAGAGGAGAGGATAGGTCAAGGAAGTGGAAGGACAGATCGCGCGCATTCCGCTGCCCGTTTGGTAGGGTACTGCTCCGGCATTCGCCTGGTGATGATCGGGGAAACCACGGAAAACTACCGATCAGAGCGGCCGGCCACTAGAATTCTCCTCCAGACAGCGACTGAACTGAGCACAGCGTCCAAACCAGAAAATTTAATTTATGAAACTTCTAGCAACATTTGAAAAACTAGACCTTTTCGCTCCCGAGTAATAGAAAATTTATTTGTATTGGTAAACAAACTTCAGATTTGATGGTTTTGCATTACTCACAAACTATCCCATCTCCATTCCTACCACTACAAGAAAAAGAATACCTCAACAAAACGTGCGCGTGGTGAAACAACATTCATATCCTGCTTAAGGCAATTGCGACAGTTACACAACTGTGAACGGCAGCTTTATAGTTTACTTGACATAGTGCGGTAGTCGGCAAATTACGTCAACTAACGTTCTATCAATTTTGTAACTAGAGTAACGAGTTGCAAATTGTGAACTGTGGCTTTGTGTCTTAGTCTCTGAACACTGAACAACTATGTGCCGGGTGTAACATCACGATCTCATGTTCGTGTTCGACCTAGCATGCGTCTCGTACAGTCTGCGTTCGCAAAACATATTCCGGGTGTATTGATAACTGCTGTGTAACGATAGAAGCTGAAAACTAAGGTGATATGGCTGTTTCTGTAGGTGATGTGCGATTAGGAGTAAATCGCACAAGAATAGTTGGGGGCAGTTGTCGAAGCCGGCGCACAAGAAACGTTGCACGTCGAGAAAATTGTTGTTTTGCAGGAAAATTGATTTCAGTTCAGCGAAGCCGTTAATTTCGCGGCCTCAGACAAAGTGATGTACTCTTTGTCTAGAGAATTATCTCATGTTTACTAGTAGAAAATAATTAATTTCTAAGCATATGTCTTGACTTAAATAAGAGATGACGATTTTGTGTCAGTTTTTACGCAAATATCTCTGATCCCACCACGAATTTCCATCTTTTACCACATTTCCTTAAGCGCATAAATTTTTAACTACTACCGTGAGGGTCTGACTGCCTGCCTTCACGATCCATCTGAAGAATTCATCTTTCGCGGAACAAAACAGTAGTGATATGTTGCAACATGACAAAAACTCGGAAGAATAAACGGAATATTAGTTTTTGTTATACTACTTATTGAATCGCTCTAGTTCAACAAGCCAAGGATTAGTTAAAGAACAGGAAGTGTTAACCTGAAATTGGTAAATGCAACACTCATAATATGACTAATTCCAAAATCCCTTCCGGCCAATGTAGACCATGTCGGGAGCTGTGGCATAGAATGTCATGGCTGTAGAAGGCAGCTACTTCGCGGTCTGGAAGTCAAGGCTATCGCCAACCGAACTCAAAAGTAGGTCGCTCATGAGCATAATTCTCTCAGATATTCGCGCCCCAAATTGAACGCAAGAAGCACATAACAACGTGCCTTTAAAAGCCCAACTGAATTGGACACAATACAAGGATGACTTTAGAATTGTTTCTGCTAATGGAACAATATCCAAATGAGCAAAACCGGTATTGGCGAGGGGCCCACCGTTACACCTCTTGGCACACGAACCAAAATAAATTTATGCGTTGAAGAACGACCGATAAAATCCAACAGTAAATTTTTGGCATGAGAAAAAAATTCGCAGAGAATGAATTCAAAATATTTGGCACAATGGCCTTCGGGATAATAAGAATCGCATGAGGATGCCTAAATTATTACAAACAGGTCGAGTCTTGCCGTTTTCATATCCCAGTAAGCTCCCTTCCCCTTTCAAAATGGCTCTATTCTTGTGTTGGAGTAGATCTAACTTTTAACGATCATGATTGATGAAAATTGCCCACAATCTAGAAAGCTCTTAATAATCAATAAATGCGTTAAAGGGCATCTTTAAAGTAAATGGAATGGGAACGAAATGTAATGTAATACACGACCCATTCGGTATCTATCCATTACCCATGGCCACGATATGCAAACAAGAGCCACATATCTGATTCTTATTTTATAAGTCAAATATATTTCCTTCTCGCTTTTCAATAGTTTGCCTTCTTACTATGCAGCAGATCTTCTGGAATATTGTTGCATAAGGCGCAGTCAATAATATAGTCATATGGAATATCACATTTATTCTCTGTAGAGCCTGTCTCATTCAAAATAAAATAATTAATTCGGTTCTAACATTTTCATAATGATGCAGATAAAATACCATCAAGATTATAATGGAATTTTATTAATGTACACAATGACATTTCAAAAAGACAAATGGACCATATTTCGCCAACTACATAGGACGTTCCTATAGTTAAACTAAAGAGCAAAACGTAAATTAAATATTTAAACACAACAAAATTGTTTAACACAACATAATTAATATATCATAATTTAAGTATAATGTTTCACAATTATAATATATAAGTAATATGTTTTCAAATTCTAGTAAAATACGATGTAAAAAAAAGTCTCCCTTAATTTCCCCCAACCAAAGAACCACGCTCTCTTATACGATTTTATATGAGGCGGAAATTTTGTTTCGGGTTGAAATGAAAGAACAGTACATCTTAAAAACTCGCTTCTAATATGTAATACGCTGGGGAAATCTGAAGGTTTTTAGGTACGATTTATAAGAAGCTATGAAACAAAACCCCATAAATGTGCTACTGCAGGAAAGAGAATCACTCCCAAGGGTGTGTCAAACACATTTTAACGATAAATGTAGAATTTGGTATACTACGCCATGAAAAAAACTGCAGGCGTATTGAGTCCTTAAAACTAGGTTTTCAGTCCCCAAAGCGCCCCCGATTTATGTTTCTAACGCTGTAATATACAAAGTAGTGTATTTTTGGACCTCCTTGGAGACATTTTCGGAACTCTTTTGGGCCCAACTTTCTTGAAAGGGTGGTCAGTCATCGCGGAATCTCAACACTGGTGTCAAATTAATTTGATTATTTGCTTTTAGAAGAGTTTAAGTGCACGAATTTAAGTGTTTCTATTGGTTAATAACGCTTAGCAATATTAGTATCTAGCCACGTTCAGAAGGTGCCAGGTCTGTCTGGTGTAACATGCAGCTCAAGGCCTAGCCGTCCGAAGTGGGTTTCCAAAATGCAATTATTTTCACTTTCACAAAAATTATTTAAAAATCATGGAATGTTCTCACGGGTTCAGTTAGTACATAAATATGAAATGTATAATTTACTTCTGTCTAATATATATTATTTGATAAATTACAAATTCAGTTTAGATACTATTTCCTTCTGAATTTGCAACAAAAACGCATAAAACTCACATTTTCAAAGCTTTAATGTAAAAATATAGCTTCAATGTAAATACTTTAATTTGTAAGCTTTTATGTAAGCTTTACTAAATGTACCGCATTCAAATTATTATAAAAGGTGTGAAAATATTTATTATGGTGTGGCCTAAATATTTTCTCAAAGGCATTTTTTCGGCACAACAAGCGATAATTCTTACTATTCATTTATAAAATAATTAGGCTCCACTCTTTATTTCTGTTCACACTACGTACTTTCGTAGGAAAAAGAAAAAAATTATTGCTGAAGCAAAAGTAGGCGATTTTTGGAGAGAAATGCTCGTTTATCTGATAGCAAAAAAGTGGATAACTTTTATTCCTATACATAGTAAATTACTTCCTCTAACACACAGAGTACTCAGAATATACGTTCTGTGGGTCCTTAACACCAAAAAATACATTGACTAAAAATCCACGTGTCTCTCCGTGTGTGGCAACGCTAGTGCAGAAAACGGACAGACGATTTTCTCCAAATTAAAATTCCCCGATCGATCTAAACCTAAAGATACTGTGAGTTTGAAACGGATATTTTAATTTTTGGAAGTAATTAACATAATGCTAACAACAATACATTTTCAAAATTTTCTCAAAATTTAGCTCCAATTTTTAATTGAAGATTGTCCTCGGATTGTCGCGAAAAGGCTAAAAAATCGGAGCAGATCTTATATTACTTGCAATCTCTGAATTTTTGGAAATTGGAATAATTCAATTTTTGTCAGAGACTTCTTACAATTACAATATTGAAGATGATGGAGATTTATTTTAACTCTCAGTATTTTCGGAAATTGCAAAAATTATCATTACAAAACTACAATATTAATGATAGAGATCTTATTTCCTTCATGTCATCGATTTTTAACCAGTGGTGCGACATAATGGCACATACTTTCTCGTACTAGTTAGTTTCCTAATCTGTTTTGTCTAATTTTCAGTTTTCTCCCCATCCCTCCTCTTGGTTTCTTCCTATCGACATCAAAAATAATTTGCCGCAATTTATTAATTTTCGGTTCCCTAGTTGCAGAATATAACTTGTGTTGCTACAACAGAATTTTTTTGCGCTTAATTTATATCTCAAGTAATTTTCAAAAATTAGATCGTTCAACAAAAATGAACCATTTTTTAAAGTGTCTTTTGTTCTATCCGAGGAAAAAATTAAAAGAAAATCTTGGAACGGGTTTTGAGAACAAAAATTTAAATTCACCTTTACTTCGTTTTACTTCAAGCACTTTGAAGAAAGCATTTTTCGGCATTATTTTGATTTTGGGACTCCAAAGACTTGGCCAAAATTAAGCTTTTGGGATATCGAAGACAAATGAACTCTTTTCCATTGTGGAGAATTTGGGCGAAAAATTTTCCATAGTTTTCGAGAAAATTTGGTTCAAAAAATTCACCAATTTAATTCAGTTATACTCAACGACTATGGAGATCTTACGGACATTTCAAAATACCTTCATTAGAGATACATTTAAGCGCATATGTTAAAAAACGCATTGCACAATGAAATAAATCTGTAATGTAACTTTTGACGGGAGAGACAAGCAAACAAATTTACATTTCCGTAATTTTTTAAAAAACAAAAGAATAGAGTAACATGACGTTTATGTCTGCGTATAGGGTACATTTAGCACTACCCGTACCAAATATTTAAAAAATATTGGAGCCGTTTTGCAAAAATCTTGTTTTTGTTATTTTTTTAAATTGCAATTATTGCGCGCAATATTGCACGAAATCTTTTAAAATTTTCAAAAAAATGTACATGACCTTAATGAAAAACTACATATGGACAACAAATTTCATTTGAAGGAAAAATCTCTATCTTCAATTTTATAATTGTAGAAAGACGCCAAAAATTCAAACTTTTGCAATTTTCAAAAATTCAGAGTTAACCGTGAAAATGCGACCTGTGCTACCTTTATAAGTGTCACTCTTCCGACGAGAAATTTAAAGAAAAAAATTGGAGCGGTTTTTGTGACAATTTTGAAAACGTCTGGAGGGCTTCATGTACAGTATGATAACAATGTCCCCTTGCCGGCCCGGTGGCCGAGATCGCTAAGGCAGTAGTGCCGTAGTGATCTCGGACCGAAGGGTCGAGGGTTCGAGTCCCACCTTGGGCATGGTTGTATTTGTGTTCGTCCTTTCACCCCTTATCATCAATCACCATATCGTTTCATCCACATAGTTACCACACCGTTAACAGCAATAGTGGTCACACCTTAGATGTTGAAGCGACCTTAAATAAACCAATTAAAAAAAACAAAAAAAAACAAAAAAACCAATGTCCCCCTCTCCTTCCAGCTCGTGATGTTGGAGTGCAGCTATGTTTAAATTGCAACATAGTTCCATACGTCCCGGAAGCGACGTCACGGGCAGGAACTCGTCCCGGGTTTGCTTTCGGTGGTTGCCCCTCGCCACTTGCGAGCCCCGAGAACGTGCGCTGTCCAGCTACATGCGCCACAATTTTGAATGCGTTTTGCATCCACATTTTTGAGAAAATATGTTTCAAAATTGCCCATACTTTGCATCAAATTGCGCGGCAACTACTCAAATTTGCAGAAAAATTGCAAATCGTCTTATTCCAAGATCTGGCTTTAAAGAACATTTCATGAAGGAAAAAAACTCTATATTCAATAGTGTATTTGTAAAAAGCCGAAAACATTGAACTGTTGCAATTTTCGAAAAAATAGACATTTAAACAAAAATGAAACCTGCACCATCATTTTAAGCGTCCTTTATATTAACTGAAATCGAAGTTTAATCAAAACGTTTGTGACCATTTTTGAGTAAAATTTTAAAAACGTTTCTGATGTAAAGTACACCGAAAAATCAAAATATCCCTTTCAAACGTAGAATACCTTTAATTCCTTTAAATGTTTCGGGGAATATCAATGTCGAAAAAAAACTGCTGAATGGATTAGGTCAGGGATTCTAACCTTTTTCATTCATCAGCTCTTTTTACATTCCCGCCCTTGCAAAGGTACTTCATAAGAAGAGAAAGTTATGTAATCGTATGCCAGAAAACGGCGAATTTTCGGCAGAAAAACACTTATTTCTGTGCCCTGATAACGAAAAAGTGGATAAATCCTATTGCTAAATATAGACAAAATCGTATAACACTTGGTGCAACCAGAATCCATGTTTCGCGCGTTTCGCCCCGTGGCCCTCTCCCCCTACCAGACGGCGCCACCTGCCCCACACTTTGCCCCATGCCCCACTCCTCGCCGCCAATGCCCTGATTCATGCCCCGCCCCCCCCGCGCCGGGCACCTCACGCACCAAGCCCCAACCCCTTGCCCCATTCCCCACGCCTCGCGCTTCGCGTCTCGTGCCCTCCGGCGGGTCGGGCGCCTCATGCACGATGCATCGCCCCTCACCTCATATCCCATGCCTCGCGCCCCCTGTCCCTCTCACCACGCCGGCCGCCCCTCCCCCCCCCCCGCTTCGCTCCCGTGCCCCCCCCGCGTCGGGCGCCAAGCACCCATGCCCCCCCATGCCCCCCCCCCCCCCTCCACCCGCCCTTGTCCCATGTCCCACGCCTCGCGCTTCGCTCCCGCCAGTCCCAAGCGCCTCACGCCCCACGCTCCGCCGTCTGCGCATAAACGTAAGAACCTCGTAGGGGGACGAAGAAGGCAGACAGATGCCGATTGGAATCGCGAGGGATCGTATGGAAATGACTTGGCATTCGCTCGAAGATAATTACTAGATATTACCTTGTTCTGCCCTGACACATCTAAGCGCATCGCATTTCCATTATCATCATTAGTATGACATTTCTCCGGTTTGACCACGATTCATCAGCTCTGTAGAGTAACGACCCGCAGTACCCATAACTTCTGCCAAGGTAACTGAAAATTACCCTTCAGTCACTACTAATCAACACGGAATGGCAGCCTCAACGAAACTGGGCAGCATGAGTGTCTCAGCACGAAATGGAGTAAATATCGCGGGGCGGTGCGTTGCGAAAGCAGAACGCGAATATTGATTCGCGCAAGGTCCAGGTCAGGCGGCGGGCTGGGGGCGGCACACACCTGGGCGGGGGCGGGCTGGGGGCGGCCACATCACCTGGGCGGGCGGCGGCGGCGGCGGCGGCGGCAGACCGCCCGCGCACAGCCCAGCCCAGCCCAGCCCGGCCCGGCGCGGCGCGGCGCGGCCCGGCCCGGCCGTCGCCTTGGAAACGCTTGCCATCGCTCCAGATTAAATGTTTCATGGAGGGCTAAGTACTGCGAGGACACGCCCAACCAGGTGGACGTCATTTCTTCATTAGAACACTTCAACGAAGATAGATATCCGACACTGAAAGGTGTACTGGGACGTACGGAACGTCATCCGTAATACGTCGCCGTAATACACGAAAGTGTCCTAGGAAATTTCCATTGTACAATGAAATTATAAAATATCAATTAGAGTACACGGCGACCTACTTTCCGTTATTTTGTGTTGTGTTGCGACATTAAGAATTCGTAACGCACAGGAAGAATGCGCGCCGAAAGCACAATGTTTCCGTTAAAAAGAGTTAGGAGAGATTTTAGAAGACTTTGTAATCGTGTAAAGTTATAATATCGACTTAACGCAACGAGACAGAAGAAGAAAAAGCCACTCTTGACGACCAGCGTCCGTTAAGAACAATCGAAACAAATGAGTTGTAGCTGAAATTGTTTTATTTATTCCAAGAAATGGTATTACATGTTTATATGATTTTTGTTGCAAGAAAAAAATACGAAAAGTATTGTACGACGCACAACTGATAACACAAGTGATACTCAATTAGTTACTCGTATAAACTTCGAGTGTTGCTCGGAATTACAAACTACAACAGTATCTGTTATCGATCTTCTGACGTTAATAATTTGCGCAGTTGTTGAGTGCCAGTGTTGCCGACAAATTGTTTGGATTACATTATCCGCCCACGTTTTCCTGAGCCCTCGTTTCGATGGACGCGAGAGGAGAGGGAGGTTCGATTATTTTGTGGACAGAACTGTTGGATCCAATCCGTAGCTCGTTTTTCGATACACAACACAATATCTTCTACTACTCCAGAGCGAATATTCCTGATAGCAGATTTTGTCAAGAACGCCCGCTCCTATTATTAATTCTGAGTTCAACTAAAGACGGCTCCACACATTCGGCATTCGCCGAGCAGCGAGCTAGTGCTGCCCAATCCCGAGCAGCTGACGTGTTCGGCGAATGTTCGCTCCCTTTCATGTATCCAAAAGACCGACACGCGTTGGGTAGGGCGAACCCCGAATGTTCGTCCCTCGGCAAATAGCAAGCAACTCCTCCACACTACTCGGGATTCGGCGAGCGGTTGTTCGCTGTTCGCCGAATAACGAACGTGTGGAATCGCCTTCATGTTAGTAAAGGAGTGGGAATAGGTATTCCGAGGCTCAAGAAAACGTATAATAGCGTCGATCCGGTGGCCGAGATCGCTAAGGCAGTAGTGTCGTAACAATCTAGGGTCGCGGGGTCGAGTCCCGCTTCCGGCATGGTTGTACTGTGTTCGTCCTTTCACCCCTTATCATCACCGTGCCGTTTCATCATCATATTTACCATACCGTTATCTCCAATAGCGGTCGCTAATGACCGAATGTTGATGCGACCTTAAATAACTAACAAAAAAATAAATAAAAATGAAAAACATGTAAGAAGGAGAAACATATAAGAACATTGCGTTATCTCCCATAGTGGTTGCTAATGACGTACATGTTGATGCGACCTTAAATAACAAAAGACTAAATAAAAATGAAGAAACATAAGAAGGAGAGACATATAAGGACATTCGGTTATCTCCCGTAGTGGTCGCTAATGACGTACATGTTGATGCGACCTTAAATAACAAAAACAAAATAAAAATGAAAAACATGTAAGAAGGAGAAACATATAAGAACATTGCGTTATCTCCCGTAGTGGTCGCTAATGACGTACATGTTGATGCGACCTTAAATAACTAACAAAACAATACATAAATATGAAAAACATGTAAGTTGTCTCCATAGTGGTCGCTAATGACGTACATGTTGATGCGACCTTAAATAACTAACAAAAAAATAAATAAAAATGAAACAACATGTAAGAAGGAAGATACATTCGGTTATCTCCCATAGTGGTCGCTAATGACGTACATGTTGATGCGACCTTAAATAACTAACAAAACAATAAATAAAAATGAAAAACATGTAAGAAGGAAGAACATTGCGTTATCTGCCATAGTGGTCGCTAATGACGTACATGTTGATGCGACCTTAAATAACTAACAAAAAAATAAATAAAAATGAAAAAACATGTAAGAAGGAAGAACATTGCCCTATCTGCCATAGTGGTCGCTAATGACGTACATGTTGATGCGACCTTAAATAACTAACAAAAAAATAAATAAAAATGAAAAAACATGTAAGAAGGAAGAACATTGCGTTATCTGCCATAGTGGTCGCTAATGACGTACATGTTGATGCTTAATGATGACCTTGAATGTGACTGAGATGTTGACCAAATAACAAAAAAAAATGAAAAAGCATGTAAGAAGGAAGAACATTGCGTTATCTCCCATAGTGGTCGCTAATGACGTACATGTCGGTGCTACAACGTATGTGTGGTGCGGGGGCTCACCTGGCAGCGGGGGCGGCGCGCGGGGGCGGCGCTGGCCTGGCGGGGGCGGCGTCAGGCGGCGGCGGCGGCGGCGGCGCGCGGACGGCAGAGCATGGTGGCGCGGCGCGGCGCAGCGCTGCCCGCCAGCAGCCGGCGAGGCGCGGCGCGGCGCGGCGCGAGCGGCGCAGAGGCGCTCCTGTCCGGGTGCGCGAGCCACTGCCTCCGCCCGCGCCCTCGGCCCGCCCCGCCCCCGCCCCGCCGCCGACGCCAGCGCGCCCCGCGGACGCCCCCGGCGACTCCACACGCCCCAATCGAAGACGCGAGGTCACGCGGCGGCGGCGGCGGCGGCCAACCATCAATGGACGGCTCCCCTCCCCCCCCACCGGCTCCACAGCACTTAGCTCAACGCCTTGACCGCTCATTAACGTTTCGCCAGCACGCGGACCTTGCTACTAACGCATCTGCGTGTTGCGTAAGGGAATTGAATGAGTCGGGGAGGAAGTTTATCGTGTTCCCGGGCGCGTCATTAGTCCCGTGAATGTAGTGCATGTTCTAGACGGAAGGTGTCGATGTTTCTCCAGCTTCGAAACGTGAGATCCGGCGCCGACCTACACGACATTCGGGGATTATATCTCCCAGCGGGCACCGCCCCAGCCAAGATTAGCTCGAAGCTCCCGATACATGACGAATTTTAGTGAGTGTATGTGCGAGTATGGTATGTAAGGAGAGGGTACAAGGAATTAGAGAAGGTTTCGCGCTGCGTGTTGCCCGTTTGTTCTACTCCGCCATTCGCCTCATTTCGATCGGAGTCACCGCGAAAACTTACTGATGAGAGCAGTCGACCGCTAGAATTCTCCTAAAAAGAGCGTTTGATTTCGACCTGTCAAGCGTCGAAAATCCGCGACCTTTGGGATTTAAACCCTAGCACCTGCTTGCCAGAGATGGCACGTTGCAAAGCTCATTAAAAGTATCAAACGATTTATTGTCGATTGCCGCACACTTTATAAAACCTCGATTATGTTTATAACGTACTGCGCTTTCTAAAGCTGCAGAATAGTGCCAAAAGTTTACACACAAAATCAGAATACCATCATAGCGCACTTTCGCGCCGCACTAAATGGTGATTAAAGATATACATGTTGACACAAACTGTCGCTCACAGAGAACAATTCAAAAATTTCCGGTTAAATTTTATAAAATCTAAAAGCGTCAAATTGCGACTTAATAATAATTGTATTATGTACGTGCTCAATTCCGCGGTTATTAAGCACCTGTGATATAGTATGTTGTAGTAGGTAACCCTGAAACATCGAACTAGGCAACCATGCCAAAGGTCGGCAATAAGTTGTGGCAAAGCCATAAATGCGACAAATGCTTGTCCTTGCTGGCCCCTTTATTTTCATTAGAGATCAACCGTAGATTTCGAAAGAATAAAGATGGAATGAAGAAAGTGGAAGAAAGAATAAAGATGGAACAAGGAAGTGTGGCAGCGTTCCATGTTGCAGCTGCTGGAATTATTGTTTTATTCAGTATTATTCACAATCCAGTACTAATAACCTTTTTTAAACCTATAGAAGAAAAATCAAACACGAATGCAACAACAAAAATAAACTTGCCCAAATTTTCATACCTAATGGAGGAAAATTACTCATATCCCAGAAATATACCAAACCTTGAACTTGAAATTCAATGAATCATTAAAACAAGCCTCGACTGTAAAACTCAGAAATAGTGCTTGCAAAAATAATCCCATCCCAATACGGCTATTAAATTTAATTAATTCAAAGTGAAATTTGAGAAGATATTGGCAAGAAACACGTAGACATGATATCAGAACTAAATTAAACGAACTGTCGCGAATAGTGAAACGTCCGTTAGACAAACTTAGATATTCCAAATTTCCACAATCCTTAAAACAAATAGACACAAATTCAGCCCATCTCTGGTCAACAGTCAGACGTATCTCGGGAGAAAAAACTGAAATACCCCCCCTAAAAATCAGTAATACAAAAGCCTACTCGGATGAAGAAAAAACTGATATACTAGCAGATCACTTAGAGCAAGTTTTTCGACCCCATCCAATAGCAGTGTCAACCCACAATAAAATTATCGAAGATTTTGTAAAAGAACCTCAAGTTTCAGTAAAAATGAAAATTAAGTTCATCTCTCCATCAGAAGTCACGAAAGTTATTAGAATATTAAAAACGAGAAAAGCACCAGGGTATGATGGAGTAAATAATAAAATCATTAAGGAATTAAATAAGTATACTATTGCGGCCCTCACGGCCATATTTAATGCAATCTTACGTCTAAATAACTTCCCAAATGCATGGAAAACCGCCATCATCCTCCCTGTTCGCAAACCAGGTAAAGGTCCTAGATTGAGAGAAAATTACAGACCCATCAGTTTGCTACCCTCCATATCAAAAGTTTTTGAAAGATTGTTGCTCAGTAGACTTAATAAATACCTTTCAGATACGAACGCAATCCCTGATTAACAATTCGGCTTTAGACCTAACCATTCATGCACGCACCAATTACTGAGACTAACGGAAAATATTGCCGAGAGTTTTCATCAAAAGAAGCATACAGTAGCAATTTTCTTAGACATTGCACAGGCATATGATCTGGCACGCAGGACTAATGTATAAATTATGTAGTCTGGGAGTCCCTGATTACATCCAAAAAATAATCAATAGCTATCTTTCAAACAGAAATTTCATAGTAAAAGTCAATAAAACATTATCAACCTCTCGGAACATATCAGCAGGCTTACCTCAGGGCTCAGTACTCTCTCAGAACTTTATTTAACATTTACACCTCAGATATTCCACGTATGCCAGACACCAAATTAGCTCTCTTCGCTGATGACACAGCCTTATTCACTGCTCACGAAGACATTCTCATAGCCCAGGATCGATACAAAATAACCTTGAAGAACTAATATCGTGGACAGATCAGTGGAGAATAAAAATCAATCTAGAAAAATGCCAAGGCAAAATATTCACACTCCGTAGACCCGAAAACTCCTCCCAACTTAACAATCAACTGCAGCCCAATTCAATGGAATACCAATTAAATATCTTGGTGTGCTTTTCGATAAAAGATTAACACGGAAACCCCACTTCCATGCATTAGTAAATAAAGCCCAAGGGAAAATATCAAAATTATACCCACTAATTAACAGAAAATCCTCATTAAAAATTGAATGTCAGCTAACAATATTTAAATCAATCATTTAATCACCTTAACATATGCTTGTCCTGTTTGGGGAAGCGCAGCACCCTCATCAATAGAGAAACTTCTGACTGTACAAAACAAATGTCTTATGAAAATCATACAAGCACCGTGGTTTATACCCAATTCTCAGATCCATAGGGAACTACGTATGGATTTAATCAGAAATCACATCGCTTCAGTTTCAAAAAATTTCTATACTACACTTAACATTTCTCACTTAACAAATAAATTCAACCTAGGCGAAATGCTACCCAATTTGCCCAATCCAATCCAAATTCCCAAAAGACAAGTTTCGCCTTCCATAAGTGTGTGTGTGTGTGTGTGTGTATATATATATATATATATATATATATATATATATATATATATATATAAGAAGTCAAATTTATTTTTTTATTATTATTTTATTTTTACAGATTACACATAGTTCAGTACATTTAACACTTTACATATGTATTGATGGCTTACATTCTAAATTACCTAAAATTAAACTAGAAACTAATTCGGTGAGGAAATATTTTTCAGACACCCCTAAAAACAATCTATTTCGGCAAATTTGGTTAGGAATGCCTGGTATGGATATCAATTTTTTTAATCTGGTTCTATGAGGAGTTTTCCGGAGTATAAAATTGTATAGGTGTGGAATTTGATGTATGGAGAGATAGAACTGGGTTGAGAGATATGTCATATGGTGTTGTATGGAGTCAATTTGAAATTCTTTGTGGAGCTGTGAGTTTGAGACACACCAAGGAGCATTTGTGATAGTTCTAAGAAACTGGTTTTGGACTATTTGGAGCTTGTTTAGGTATGTTCTTGCAGCTGAGATCCAAACTGGACAGGCGTAAAGGAAGAGTGGTCTAATGATACTTTTATAGATGGATATGCCGGTTGGGAGTGGGAGAAGTCAAATAGATAGCCTAATATAAAAATCAAGTAAATTTTAAATAAACTCCTAACCAAGTCCATCCAAAATCAAACACCTAACAAACGGAGCAGCGATGTAAAGCTCAAAAACGTCAAGGATGCCCATTCCTAATAATGATAATATTCATGTATTCAAACCCTTGAAAGACCTCACGGCCAAACAAGAAGAAAATAAATATAAAAAATTGTTTTATGCAGGCTGCAAAGCTCAACTCATGATGTAAGGATCCTAAAGATATTTTTAAATCGTTTATCGACTAGTTTATAAAACTTCTTTCTTGTTTCTAGTAAGATACCTGATGTTGAGTATTATACAACTGTATTGGTTTGAGAATGTCTAGTTAATTCTTATGAAAGGTCAATGATTTTAACAATTTTTGGAAAATAGGTCTTCAACCCCCAAAATTTTCGTATTGACTGTCCAGTATTTTGTAAATGAATTCATTTTACAATTTTAAAATTTAAAATTTTAATTTTTTTTATTTCGCAGTAATGATCACTACTACGAAATGAAATAAAATTGTGCATTTACGACACGAAAATTTACAAATGTAATTTGTTGATCACTACTATTGCTTTGGAACTTTCCGTGTGACAGCATTGCACGTACTACGCTTACCAAGGTGCAATAGATCATATCGTCACAGGGCGTGGTCATAGTAGTATAATTATGTTAAGTAAATGAGTAATGGCACTGTAGATTATTCCAAATTTGAGGAATTGTTTTACTCATTTCCTGCCATAAAATGTCATATCATCCACATTCATTTAATTCATTCGCGTGCATGTCTTAATACGTAAGTAACTTCATGTGCCAAAATTGATTTTCAGCATTAAAAAAAACTTTTCCACATTGAATGCCAATCATTTCGCTTGTTTGAGTTACAAGAAGATATGATTTTACGACAAAAGTACCATATGTCCTGTTTACAAATTCTTGTGACTGGAACTTCACTTTAACACTCCATTTTATATAGCATGGTTTTAGCCATTTTGGGGAATGTAAAAGAATGAAATGCAGTAAAGGCACTTTCCTTAAAGCGTAGTGCACTTTTCTTAAGAGGAGGAAAAACAAAAAAGTCAATTTAGTGGGAAGGTCGCCACCAATGTCGTCCTCCAGGGCGGGAAGATCACCGTGACCTTCCGAGGGAAAAAACGTGTACTACTATTACGTAACTCATGCTAGAAGTTGACGCGCGCGTAATCACTATAACAATCTAGCGCCACACGTAGTGAGCAAACGATCCATTGTGACCAGTCACATAGTACCAGTTAACGTTAGACTGGCACCCCGCGTACCGGGAGCGGTAGTTCAGTGCATCAACTGATGTTACTGCAGCGCCTCTAATCGGGACGTCCAAGGTTCGAGTACTGACGGCGGCAGGATTTTCGACACTGACTTTTCAGCTAGGTCGAATTCAGTCGCTGTCAGGAGGAATGTTCTAGCGGCCGGCTGCTCTGGTCGGTAATTTTCCGTGTCAACATCAACATCAGGCAAATGCCGGAGCAGTACCCTAACAAACGGGCCACAGACCGCGCGAGATCTTTCCTCCTCTTCCTTGCCCTATCCTCTCCCCTTACACACACTCACACTAACATGCACTACACTACCACATATTCCGGGAGACCGGTCGGGAGCTTAGAGCTTGTTCCAGCTGGGGCGGTGCCCCACTGGTGGGAGAGTCCTGGTTAGGGGGAAGCCCCACTAGCCGACGGTAGGTCGGTGCCGGATCTCGCCATCCAGCGGGGGAAGATCACCGCTATCTCCCGAGAAAAAATGCACAACACTTACGGGACTCATAACCAAAGCCGTTGGCGCGTCCAGAAACACGAAAAATTCAATCAGACAAAAAATCAATCCGGCACCACGCAATTCAAATGCCCTCGCGATGGCCACCTAGGCGTAGACAACGCCACCTGGGCGAGTGACTGCCGAACTGGCCCCAGCTGGTGAGCACGGAAGAAACGGCATCCGCCCAGGGATGCGGTGGCGGGTGCGTGAAGAGAAGGGTAGTGGTGTGTTTGGTGACGGATGGCAGTGTGACGGGGGTAGAGCAAGAACTGACTCTGGCTATTACCATACGGCTGGGCTCAAACTTCCTGGGTTAAAGAATGCGTTTGTGGAGAGTCGGACTCGATTAAACGAATGGTGATTAAACGCTGGTGAGGTGACGTTGCGAGCGGTTCCACGAACTAAAGTGAGTGACCACCTGATATTTTTATAGAAACTACATTGAGAGAAATTCCAGAGACTAACAAGAACGTTTTTGGGACTTGTTATTGGAAGAGAGATTACTGCAAAGTCAATATTGTCATTCCTCTTTAACAAAACAGCGTAATAAGATGTATGTTTGTTACTATTAAATAGAAAGGAAGTCTAGTTGTTTTGACTTACTGCAATCGAATTGTTTTTTGATTTTTCTCTTTATTTCTGCTTTATGTGTGTGTATTTTGCATCATAGAGTAAGTAATGCATTGTAGAGTAAGTAAAGGCATTTTGTGTAGAATTGATAGCTATAGTTTTGTATCAGAAAGAATTTTAAATATAACGTTATAAATTGGAAGGGGTTATCTAACGATAATTGGACTATATGCCGCAGAGGAAGGCAGAGAGGAGAAAAGTCATATATTTTATAAAACGCTACAAATTCATGTGGACAGAATTAATGATAATGATTATATCATTATTGGGGGCGATTTAAATGCCCTAATTGGAAGACAACCTATTAAAGGTATAGTGGGAACCAATGGAGAAATTACGATAAATGGAAATAGGAAAATGCTTCGAAATTTTGCTTCATTTAATAATTTTAGAATATCGAATTCCTTTTATGCACACAAAGATAAACACAAATATACCTGGAATAGTCACTAAATCTATTATAGACTATATTCTTGTAAATAAAAAAACTAATATCCCAAGTACAAAAAACGAGAGTATATAGAGGTCCAGATATTAATTCTGATCATTTCCTCGTTGTCTCTACTATCAACTTACTAACTAGATGGGCAACTAAACATCGACAATTGCCAAAGCCTAAAGAGGAATATTTCAAAGCCCATCTATTTCATGTAGACAGCATAAGGAAATTATATTCCCAAAGATTGACACAAAAGTTAGATCACAGAGCAGTGAGCCTGGATTTTAAAACGGAAAGGGATGATTTAAAGGGAATAATTTAGCAAGCAGCTTTTGAATCATTGGGATGTCGACATAAGAGATCGAAGAAAAAAGGACTAAACATCTGGAACGAGGAAATAGAAAAACTTATTAATGATAAAAACAGAGTCTACAAGAAGTATTTGAATTGAGAATATGTTGCTGATAAAATTGAATATAAAAGAAAGAGTGGGCTGTAAGAAAATTGAATAGTGAGGCTTGGGATAAATACATTTCTAACTTAGAGCACTCTCTTCATAGAAGTTCGAGCGAAGCTTTGAAAATTTTGAAGCATCTCTATAAGGAAGAACGTGATACAGCATGAATTAATAACATACACGAAGAGACGTGGCTAAATTATTATTAAAATATTTGGTCCATTAGCGAAGAAATATTTGAAATACTTCCCAATACAGTAACATGCTATTCTGTTGACATAACTATGGAAGAACTAGAGAATGTTTTAAAAACGTCTACGAACAAGGAAAGTCCTGGTAATGATGAGATAAACACACAATTAATAAAAGACTCTTCAAGGGCAGTTAAAGAGAGATACACAGAAAATTGATTTGATATGAGATTATTTTTATTAATCGAATAAGCAAATTCAAAAAGTATTTAAAAGCTGAAAATTCGAAAATCACAGACACACATTTCCGATTTATTTATCTCAATTGATATATTTTCGTTTTACTCCTATTTATATGATCACCCCTCCCTCCGGATGGTAAGATTCAGCTACGCCCCTGTTTCTGTCAATTTTGATTGTGAACATACTTTCTTGCATTGACATATGCCTTCTTTGAATACATGTTTGTTTCTGAATAAATTATTTTTATTTTGAAATAATATTTACTAACGTTGTCTGAACTTCGTTTTGGAGTGAGGAACTCTTGAGACCGAAAGAGGAGCGGTTGGCCTGTAAACAAATCTTTAAAGCCAGGAAAAAAGAATATTCTGCGTGAACAACTGGTAAATCAACACAAGAATGTGCTGCTTCCATTGCACATAAAATTAGGCCTCATGAAACAATTTGCGAAGGTCTTACCTAAAGATGAGCGGTGTTTTAAATACTTTTGTGAAAAATTTCCGCAATTGTCTGAAGAAAACGTAAGAGGATATCTTCATTGGGTCTGATATTAGAAAAAATATGTTTCATCCCCAATTTGAACTACATATGACAGTAAATGAAAAAGAAGCGTGGATTGCATTCAACCACATTGTAAATAAGTTCCTAGGCAACAAGACTATCAGACTATCCAGACTAACCAGACTATCAAGCAATTGTTGCCAATACGCTGGATGCTTTGAAATTGGATTGTTTAATGAGCCTCAAGGTCTCATTTTAAGCAGTCATATACGATTTTTTCGGACAATATAGGTGATAAAATTGAAGAATAATGTGAATTTTTTCATGAAGATCTGAAAGTGATGAACAACGTCATCAGGGACGCTGGAACACCAACATGATGGGAGATTAGTGTTGGTCACTTCAGAAAGCAAATGGAGCATAGGAGAAAAAGCTATATCAGGGGTTTTAAATATGAGAAACACAGAACATATACGTCAATGGAGATGTAAAGCCTTTGTGGAATATAATGTTAAGAATGTAAAGTCATGTTTAAATAAGGTTCTGTTGGTATTTTAAAAGTCGTTTACTTTTCACATTTATTGCATTTATTGTATATTTTCCCATATCTTAATAGATCAAATTGTGACTAAACAAATAGAGGTCATATACGGATTCATCATCCAAAACAAAAGAACAAAATAATCAGCCATCAAAATTTTAAAAGCGTTTTGATACCTTTTTGTTGGCCTGTGTTGGGCTTTAAATAGTTGTTGGCTTTTAAGTAGAAAGGGTCATCGCAGCTTGGCATGCGACCGTTTCCATGTAAACTATTATTTTTACTTTCTCGCTTTTATTATTGTTTAAACTAGCGGTGCCTTACATGCAGATTTTCATAAAGATTCATGACTTAAAATCTGCTTCTCAAGCAGATTTTTTTGTTCTATTGATTTGTACATAGTGTTATTTATTAATACTTTTCATGTTAATTGCTTAAAATATCTTCACTTTTGTTATCTATGGTTTGACAGTGATTAAATCAAAAGATAAGAAAACTTCATTGTAGTACTTTCCATTTTTTGTCAAAGTTAGTGGAATTCACAATTAAATTTTTTAAATAAAGTCTTTTTAATAAGAACATAGAGGGAAAAAACAATAAATTTTCTGAATTCTATAATTAAAAGGTGAGTAACGACTGCATCTAATGCAGGTATTCCCATTGAAGGGGGAACAATCATGTTCCCACCAGAATGTTAGCTAAGCAACTGCTAGATACATCCTTGGGGTTATTGTCAGGTTTAACGCATATAGAAATATTGAATGAAAATTTTCTAGAATAACAAAATAAAAAGGTGCCAGGAAAAAAAAACCGTAAGACTTTTTCGGCCCTTTCCAAAAGGACCGCCTGGATCTGCCCCTGATTACGAACTACCATGCACATGATATCTTGAAAATGTGTGTTTAACCGTAACGTCATTATCGCATTATCATGTCCACCGGGCAGGACACGCCACAAAAGCACACACTATCCCCACCGTTCAAAATTTTCTCCATTTCGACTTAAACCTGCATAGACGTTAGCGGATTCCCTGGTATAACGATCAGCGTACTGGTCTGTTGTACCCGAGTTTGCGGGTTCAAACCCGATCGAAGCCGTGGATTTTTAAGGGCGAAAAAGTCCTTCGTACGCCTTCCTTCGGAGGGGAAGTAAAGCCGGCTGTCCCATGTTGTAGATTTACTGCATGTAAAAGATCCTCAAGCCTAAAAGAAACCTCTGAGCAAAATTGAGATCCGCCTGTTTCGTCGCCCAAGATATAATACCGCCTTTTTCCGCTAGGTGGTGAAAGGAGCGTAGCGAAATTTGCGTGGTTAGACGGAAGAGCGGGCCTGATGGCCCGAGTCTCGCCACGTAAAATAAGGCATTAACTAACTAACTAACTAAACGTTTCCACGATTTCTCCCATTGGTCACGTGATTGCTGAACGCCACGCTAGGCATAAAGCATTTACTCTCGCTCTTAGATCAGAAATAGTTTTTCACATTTTTGAAGAAACAAGACAACTACAGCGATATAATCGATAAATTTAATGTATCTATTTATATAAAATAAATGGGAATGCTAATGGTGAAGAACATTTTAATTCATGCAAAATTTCTTTAAAAATTAGCCTAATATTCCTGGAGAGATAAATCGCAAATAAACAAAATTATCAAAAGAAATTACATTGTTACATATGATATGTAGACAAACAGACACCAGTTACATCTGTGCTAAAGAATCCCATATCTACATTCATTTATCAGTGGTTGTTGGTACCGTCCGGCAAATCTTGATCATCAAATAATTCTAGGGTTCTCTGATACTTTTGTCGTTAATTTCACGTTATAAAACAAATCTGAACTTATCTGTATCTTTAGATTTCTCACATTTCCTCTTTAAAATTATTGTCACACTTACTTTCTTGCCCTCACTTTGTAAGAAAAGTAAGTCTTAAAATCGTGTACCGGAAAAGGGCGAATTTTCGGCAGGAAAAACACATACTGCCGGGTCCTGGTAATGAAAAAGTGGGTAAATCTTGTCCATATACATTGTAAATTATTTCCTCTAACACGGCTTGTAGTCAGAATCGTTTTGTGGGTCTTTGATACCGAAAAATCGACTGACATCAATACGTCTGTCCGCCTGTGATCAACACTAAAACCGTTTAACCTATTTCCTCAAAAATTGATTAACCTTCGTTTTCGAGAAGCCTGAACAACGCTTAAGAGAATGGTGCAGATCTCATATCCCTTAAAATTTCTGATTTTTCGAAAATTGAAAAAATGCACTTTCTTCGACATCTTACAACTTGAAGATTATTTTTTTGGAATAAAATCTGTTCTTTAAAGATATCTTAAAATAACGTCATGTACAATTTTTCAAAAATATGAATAGCTTTTCCTTAATGTTGTGTGAAATATAGGCAATTTTTAAATTTAATTCAACTTTTTTTTCCTAAAAAACGGCTCCAAATTTTTTCTTTGAATTTTCAACTTTTATCAATCAAACGATGGTAAAAATATGGTGTTAGTCTCATTTCAGTTAACTCTATTTATTTTTGAAAATTGCAAACGTTTAACGATTCAAAAGTAGCAAATCGAAAATAGACATTTTTACCTGAAACAAAAAGCTCTAAGAATTCAGCTCTTCAAAAAAAAGTCATGTACAATCTTTTGAAAACGCGAGTAGTTACCGCGTAATGTGTGCTTGACATTAATACAATTTTCTTTTCTCAAAAATTTCAATTTTTTTCCTCAGAGGTTTTTCCACTGAAAAAGGACGCTTAAAATAACGACGCAGTCGTTTCCTTTAAACTCTATGAATTACTGAAAATTGCAAATTTATAATGCGAGAAAACAGCACATACGGATCTTGTTTAAAGTAAAAATCTTTATCTTCAACTTTGTAGTTTTGAAATGTCAAGTATTTACAATTTTTGAAAATACAGAATTCGTCGGAAATGAGACAATGTTTACAAAACATTGACAAAAGACAAAAAAGACATTGTTTACCGTCCTTTAATACATAATAAATACAAAGAAATAATTAAAAGAAAAAAATTGGAGTATTTCTGAGAAAATAATTATTTTTAAAAAGTATTAATTGCCTTTATTTCACACAAAATTTCCTCCAAAAATTCTCATATTTTCAAAAATTGAACGTAACCTTATTTCAAGTGGTCTTTAAAAAGATTCAATGTTTGAAGATAACAATTCAACCCATCATTAATCTGTGTAAATTGTATTAGAATATAATTCATTATTAATTTTTTTTTATTAAAATAATGTATTAAGTACTGGAAAAACATGATATGTACAAACATCATGTCATTAGAATAAAGTAGATGCAATGAAATATCTCCAAGCCATTTGTGCAAAGAATTATACACTGACTCAAAATTTGTTTTGAAAAATTAATAACCGTTTTCCAAAAGAATAATAAAAATTTCACAATAAAATTTTTAACTAGAAATAACATAGACTGAAATAGTTACAATAAAATTTACATTAGTTAATTACTTCACCAACTTACCTCAAAAACATCTTCACAAATTCATATTAGTAGAAATAACATGTAGGACTTCTTGAAAAAAATCCAAAAAAAAAAAAAAAAAAAAAAAATTTAAAAAAATAAAACTAAATAAAAAGGTATCAAAACTATTGTAGGTAGAAATAGCTTATAAAAATTCTTGTAGAAAAAAACGATGTATCATAACTCTTGTAGATAAAAACGGCGTATCAAAACTCTTGTAGATAAAAACAACGTATCAAAACTCTTGTAGACAAAACGGCGTATCAAAACTCTTGTAGACAAAAACGGCGTTGAAAAACTCTTGTAGATAAAAACAACGTATCAAAACTCTTGTAGACAAAAACGACGTATCAAAACTCTTGTAGACAAAAAAGTATCAAAATCTTGAACAAATTAAAAACGGTATATCAAAACTCTTGTAGACAAAAACCATGTATGAAAAATCTTGTAATAAAAAATGGTGTATCAAAATTCTTGCAGACAAAGAACGGCGTATCAAAACTCTTGTAGACAAAAACAAAATCTTGAAGAAAAAAGGCGTATCAAAACTCTTGTAGACAAAAACGGCGTATCAAAACTCTTGTAGACAAAAACGACGTATCAAAACTCTTGTAGACAAAAACGGCGTATCAAAACTCTTGTAGACAAAAACAGATCAAAACTCTTGTAGAAAAATATGTTGTATAAAATCACTAGTAAACATTAAAAATCTTGATGTATCAAAACTTGTATAAATGGCGAATGCCAAAGGTAACGGGCACAGCACTGGAAGACTGGGCGCGGACAGCGTTGAGTTGGTTCTGCATCAAGCACAGTTTCAATCAAAAGCTGACCGACAGAATATTACTTAAATTTGATATACCATAGAACAAGGTAGATATTTCATTGCAACTTAAAACTACTTTATATGTGATCAACAGATCATTGCTCATTTCTGTCTTTTGGAATGCAATGTTTTTATAGCACTTGCTGAGTTGAATTGTGTCTTCCTGGGAGGAGAGATCCTTTTCATGATTTAATCACATTAGATTAAATGGCACTATTCGAAATACATCGTTATAGCGTCTGAAAACGTGTTGTTTATGAAATGTGTTGAATGGAGTGAACTAGTAGAATTATCATTGGCATAATTATCGAATTGTATTTAGTGAAATTGAAGAATCTGAATTTCAGTTGAAAAATTAAATGGAATATAGTATTTTAAGTATCAAACAAATCTATGCGGTGATCAAAGTGACAATAAATGATTGCCACGGATAATCGTTTCCTAGATATTGCGAAGGATTTGAAAAAGTTTCTTGAACTTGTTGCTTGCTTGAACAGATGCATCGTGGGTACTTTAGGCATCTTCAAGAAGCCCGTCATTTTATTTAAATATTATGATCAAGGAAAATATTTTAAGCTACGGCACCTTTTCAAAAATATAGATTTTTTCGTAAAGTAGTTTAATGTGTGTATTTGGGGGGATGAAATTATGCGAAATGAACACAATTTATTGCCCCTTTTTGCACCTTTTCGTGAGATTACTAAATTACGCCACTTTTTCCCTCTTTTTAAATTTCTCTCTAAATTATGTTGTGAATACCGCATCACACTAAGATATTAAATCAAAATATTCCTGTGACGCAGAGTATGATGTAAGGGTGGAGGAAGTTTACTTCTCTTAGATTCAGCAAGCGTTTAGGCTTTATTAATCACCAAACAACGTTAGCCAAGTAGCCTCATAGATCTGTCAAACTTGTCAGAGAAAGAGGGTAACAAATCAATATTTCTTCTTGATTGTCAATATATGTTTACAAATAAAAGTATCCAAAGTTTTTTATGACAATCATTTATTCAGTAATTTCACAACGTTTCGCAACTCGTTTTGTTACATCTTCAGGTGCTAAACTTAGTGAGGGAACGCTATCCCATTGAATTACCACGTCAGCAGAACATTCAAGGAAACATTACGAAATACCTCACTCTCACACAGTTGATACCACATAACTGAGTTATGAGGTAACTGAGGTATTTCGTAATGTTTCCTTGAATGTTCTGCTGACGTGGTAATTCAATGGGATAGCGTTCACTAAGTTTAGCACCTGAAGATGTAACAAAACGAGTAACGAAACGTTGTGGAATTACTGAATAAATGATTGTCATAAAAAACTTTGGATACTTTTATTTGTAAAGAGGGTAACAGTCACCACAAACGAGTACCACTATTTCTAATAGGTGTTAGGAACCAACAAATAATACCGAATTACGTAAGATGTTCTTTGCTTATATACAGCAATCCTTGTTTATCAAAATGTTCAATAATTTTTACAAACTTCATGGATAATGTGTGATATGCCATGGTCCACATTTTGAACACATTCTCTTCAAACGCCATTAATAAATATTAAATGACATTTCATTATCATAGGCAAATCCAATGTGTTATTACTATGAGTGTGAAATGAGCTGCACGCCCGCAGCGTCCGTCCGTGGCCCGCGAAAGTACTCTCCGGTATTTGCCTTGTATTGATTCCAGACACTACAGATATCCACCGATCAGAGCAGCCGGCCGCTTGAATCTTTCTCCAGACAGTGACGGAATTCGGCTTGTTTATCTGGCCAGTGTTGAAAGTCCACCATGGACGGGACCCGAAACCTAGGACCTCTTGGCCGAAGACGCTTCGGGAACAGCGGCAATATTGGCTCTGAGCTAACTCAGCCGGTACAGACCTCAGTGTTACGAGTTAACTCGAACATAGAAAATGAACTGATGCTTTTTTTTCGTGGCAGTTTCACCTTTCGGGCTGCGACAACAGAGTGATGTTTGTCCGAACGTGTGATCGGCTGAGGTGGCTCAGGGCATCGATTGATGTCACTGCAGTGCCTCTGACCAGGAGGTCCTAGGATTCGAGTCGCGTCCGTGGCAGAATTTTCGACATGGCTTGATATGTTAGTCGGATTCAACTGTTGTCAGGAGGAAAATTCTAGCGGCCGGGTGCTGTGATCGGTAGTTTTCTGTGGTTTCTCCTATCAATACCAGGCGAATGCCAGGTCAGGACCATAACAAAAGGGACAGAGACCGCGCACGGCCTTCCTTGATCTATCCTCACCTCTTACTTACACAGTTGCATTTACATGTACTACACTACCAAACATGTTGGGAGTTTAGTGGCGAGCTTAGAGCTTCCCCGACTGATACGAGGTGGTGGGAGATGGAACGTGGATGAAAAAAACCGCAAGGCCGACGTATGTCGGTGCCTGATCTCAGCATCCAGCCTGGGAAGATCACCGCCATCTCCCGTGCTAAAAACTGTTATACAGTTTTGGGATTAATGACCAAAGCATCTGAAATGCTAGTAAATATTAAATAATGAATCAATCAAACAAACAAATCGAGTGTGTGAGGATTCTCTCGGAGTCAGTATTTGACATTTATCTACGTTTCCTTTTCTGTCTGTTACTTTGGTATAAATGTCCTTAAATTAGACCGCACTCTTAAGACAATTTCTAAATACCACCAACTACTGTCATGTTTTTAGAACTACAAACTCTTTATCACATTATATAACAGTTCAAGAAAAATGGATAATCATTGAAATGTACAATAATCTCAAATTTACAACCAAAGCCTTCATTTGAAGCCTGACTTTCATGAAAATAAATTTCTTAAATGTTACTTTGTCATCTTGTTAATTCCCATATTGATTTTTATATGCTTTGATTACTCTGTTCAAATCAACTATACACCGTTATATTATGTAAAATATTTATGCAAAATTTGTAATTTATTGAAAATAAATGGACAGTTGCAAATAACCTAGTCGTTATCGCGATGATAAACTGAATAAAAGGAGGAGCTACGTGACAACACACCCACCGCCCCAACATAATTATCTCAAGTCCCAGAATTGTGTTCTAGTCAGAAGAACATGACACACGAGAAGAAAAAGTTTATTAATTTGTCCGATTGTGTGCCACCGCTCTGGGGTTAAAAGATGTAAACCAACAAAAATTTGAAACAATAAACCAACAAAATGGAGCCTACTGTACGTTATAGCATATGACACGCAGTCGAATTTATTCAACTGGTTGGGAATTTTGTCAATCCTTTACATAAAAAAAATAACAAAAATGGTACCATGTATACGCCATATTGGATTTTTAGTGACTAAATGTGCACTATGATATTCAAATCGCTGGCAAATCGTATGTAAGCATATGTCATATAAGAATTTTAGTCGAATCAGTCACGATAGGCGGTAACAAAGAAACCTACATATACAATCTTAAAAAAAACATAACTCTCATTATTGCCTTGCACAGTCGAGTAATTATTACCTACATAAACATTAGTACAGGACGTAGGGGGGAAGGCAGTCTTTTGTTTTCAGGTTTTAGATATCTATGACTGCTTTGGTGAGCCGCCTCCTCGCGGTGCCCCCTGGATAACGCTAAAGGTTCACCAAGCTAGTGTAACATTCCTTCCACTTACTTATGTTACACTTCTGGTTTCTTTCCTAATAGGTCTCTCTTGACCCCTTTCTGTGTCTTCGACCCCGACGCTATTAGGTTACGAGGGCAAGAGTGTCATTCTTTTCTCTATCTTCACTTTTCTTCACTTTCATTCTTTTCTTGTTCCTCTTAACTCGTTAACTTCTTTATTTTCTCCTTCAGCCTTTCATTTTCACCCATATTGATGGGTTTGACAAAGGTGGGAGTCCGTTTTTCTCTCCCTAGGGGAAGGAAACCCCCGAATATAAATCAAACCCGACCAGAGGCTTTGAGGTAGCAGCCCTACCACTGGTCAAACCTGCATATGGGTCAGTAGCCCTATTAGGTCAATCAATTACTAACTTCCCCAAGAACCATAGCCGGACTCACCATATGACAACAAATACGCGAGTAAAAGGTAAAGAATATGGATTAGTGGAACGACTACAAATATGTAGGTGGAATGTTAGATCTCTAAACGGCAAAGAAGAAAAACTAGTAACTTTACAAAAAGAAAAGAACATTGATATATTATTGAAACAAAGAAGAAATTAAAGGGAACAATGAATATAGGGAATATACAAATATAAGTGGGCTCACAATAGAAAGCAACACAGGTGTAGCTATAATTCTAAATCAGAAATGGGCCGAAAGAGTACAATCTTATAATTGAATCTCCAATCGAATTGTAACTGTGCGGTATAAGGTAGACAGAGGATTCATTTCTTTCATTTGTGTCTACGCACCAGAAGAGGGAAAGAAACAGGAAACCGAAGAGTTTTGTCTACTTCGAAAACGTATATGTGAAATAAATAAGAATGGCTATTTAATAATTGGAGAAGACTTAAATGCTAGAATTGGAAAATTGCAAATGGATGATGTGATTGGTAAATGTAATGAGGATCATGTACTAAATTATAATGGAAAAACTATGCGAGATTGTGCTTGCTTCAGTAACCTAAAAGTTATGAATACCTTCTTTCCACACAAACAAATACATTAGTACACATGGTCAGCACGTGGACAGAGTAGCACAATTGATTACATCTTAGCAAATGAAAGGACACAAAGACTCTTCACTGACGTAAGAGTATATAGAGAATGGGATATGTACAGTGACCATTTTGCATTGTTGGTAAATTGAAACTCTACAAACGATGGTATAAAATTAAGAAAAAAGGTTTCATCTAACAACAAGCAGTGGAAAGTCTATTTACTCAAGAAGACTCCATAAAACAATTATACAAACGACTAGATGAAATAAATGGAAAATACCCTGTAATTAAATAAATAAAGAAAAACACAAACTACGTAAGAAGTCTTACAAGGAAGGCACAACAAGAAAGCTGGGACAGATACGTAGCTGACCTGGAGCATGATATACACGGGCGCTAGACAATGAGCAATAAAGTAATGCAACATTTGAATAGAAAGGTGAAAGATACAGCAAATATTGAAGTTGTGAAACATGACCAATTCCTCTCTTATTATAAACGTTTATGGACAGAACCTGGTTGCGAAAACAACGCACAGGAAACCTTACAAACAGAAAGGGAAATTGATACAATAAAATATGAGGAACTGGATGATGACTTAAAAAAAAAATAGAAAAGCGAGTGGAAGCGATGGTATTAAAGGCGAAATGATGAAATATGCCTGAGAAAATTTAAAGAAACGGCTCTTACACTTTCTCAATCTATGTTGGAAGAAAGTGCTTTTACCCCAAGAGTGGAAAATTGTAGTAATCCTAGAGAGTGGAAAATTGAGCAAGAGTAGAAAATTGTAGTAGCCCTATATTTAAGAAAGGGGACCGGTCGTCCTGTGAAAATTATAGAGGAATAAATCTTTTAAATGTTGCTTACAAGATCTATTAAAAAATAATCGCATCCAGAGTTTGTAATATTGCGGAGACCATGTTATTAGAAGAACAAAATGGTTTTAGGAAGGGTAGGTCTTGCTCAGATAATATTTTTATGGTCAAGCAGATCATTGAGAAACATAGAGAATTTAATAAAAGAACACACTTGCTCTTCATTGATTACTCCAAAGCTTTTGACACCGTAAACAGAAGTACACTATGTATTGCATCATAAAGGTCTCCCACCACAGCTGATTTCGGTTATTAGGAACATGTATAGTAACTCAGAAATTTGTATCAAAGGCAAAGAGAATAAAAAAGAGATAATAAACCTAGGAGTAAGGAAAGAATGTAGTCCGTCCCCAATTCATTTTAATTTATATTTAGATGGAGCATTAAATATGTAGATATCTAGTCTAAAATCATATAGCCATGACATGGTACAAGAAAGAAATCTAATGACCATATTTTTCGCGGATGACCAACTTACAATAGCAAATGATGAATATAGCCTCCAGAAAGCACTGTTTAAATTACAAAAGGTAACCGAAATGTACAATCTCTGTATATCCTCAACAAAAACAAAAGTTATGGCCTTTGAAGGGATGGAACCGATTAGATCCAAATTAGTTGTATAAATGTATCTATAGAACAAGTTTCAAGTTTCAATTTCTTGGGATACAAAATGTCATACAGAGGGGAAATAAATATACAAAGGAAAGTTGAAAGACTAAATCATATGAACGGAACAATCCTGAGAACCCTTGAAAAGAAAGTCAGAAAAGAAACCTTGATTAAATTTTATAATGCATTAAGTATCCCAACTTGTTTATATGAAATGTGAAAATTGGACAATGACCAAAAAAGATAGCACAAGACTACAAAGTGCTGAAATGAGATTCCTGAGATCACCTGGTTCTAAGTTGATGGACAAGAAAAGGAATTTAGAAATTCGTAAAGAACTTGGTGTATGTAAGCTTGAAGAGAAAGTTAATTACTATCGAAATTCCTGGCTGCAGCACATTGAAAGGATGCAAAACAATCGACTGCCGAAAATAATTCTGAAATACCGCCCACAAGGACGAAGAAATCCTGGCCGCCAGAAGAAGAGATGGGGTGACCAGACGGGAACGGAGGCGTAACAGGCAGTGCCTATACATCTGAAGGAGAAGAAGAAGAAGAAGAAGAAGAAGAAGAAGAAAGGAGAAGAAGAAGAAGAAGAAGAAGAAGAGAAGAAGAAGAAGAAGAAGAAGGAGAAGAAGAAGAAGAAAGAAGAAGAAGAAGAAGAAGAAGAAGAAGAAGAAGAAGAAGAAGAAGAAGAAGAAGAAGAAGAAGAAGAAGACGAAGACGTTGTTCTCACGAGTCTGCCTTGCAAAAAGTCGTCCCCCTGTCGCCCCAGGAGAGGCGGGTGCAGAGTCTTTGGCCTGTCCTGGCGCGAGCCATACCTTCCTGGGTGAACGCGATGGGAAATGAAAGCTGGACGGCAACACACATCATCGAAGGTCTGCCTTCCCACATCACCTGGGGAGGTAGCCCCGGAGATGGTGCTAGATCCCAACAACGGTTTGCAAGAGTGGATTTCACTGAAAGAAAACAAAGTTGGGCGTTATCCCTGAAGCTTTTTAAAAATGTGATTAAAAAATAAAAAATTAAATAAGTTCTTTATGAGCAGTCACATTAAATCCTCAAGAGAGGAAAATAGTGATATAAGGGAGTAATGAAACGGTCAAATATTGAACGAAAAACAATATATGAATAATTCTGGACAGACATTTACAGTACCTCACAGAAGCAGTTGTTTAAAAATACTTTAAAATTGCTGAAGAAAACACACATCATAAATGTTCTTATCACAAAAGAGGCGGTGGCGTCAAACTCACAAAGGAGATAATGAAAAAATGATCACACGTCATTTACGTCTACCATGACTCCTTAAAAAACATACTACCATCAGAATCCGCACGGTTGTTCCCAGCAGTCTGCCTTGCTCAAAGTCGTCCTCTCGTGGCCAGGAGAGACGGGCGCAGAGTCTGTCACCTGCTCTGACGTCTTCCTTCTCTTCGAGGGAGAAGGCGCCGGAAAGTGACAGCTGAGCGGCAACACAGCGCCTGCCCTCCCACCACGTCGCCTGGGAGGTAGCCCCGGAGATGGTGCTGGATCCCTACAACGGTTGGCAACAATTGATTTCAAACAAAGGAAACAATGTTGGGCATTACCTCTAAAACTTCCGCAAAGTGATGATGTTACTATCATTTGTATTTTGTTTGATTTGTTTCATTGCTTTCTTGATGAAGAAAACATGTTTGTTTGTTTTTTAATTTAATTTAACCGTATCAGTGCGATAGCCACTTTACAGGTAAGTGGTAGGTTATATTTATATAATATAATGGATAGATACCCCAAGGATACTCCTAGCCAAATTGTGGGATACTATAGTAGATAATGTAAATACAGTGTACATAAATGCTATAAAGCGTCTATATGCGAATTGTCAAAGCTGCATAAAAGTTGGCTCAAGTTTTAGCTTCTAAAATAAGCTGGCTCAAGTGCTCAGCTTGTAAAACAAACAATGGCCTAAAGCAAGGTTGTTGTATATCCCCTACACTAGAACTCATGCGGTCGGATATTTTTTTTATTTTTAAAGGCGGTGGTATTTTTGTTCTTTCAGAGTAAACATTTTGGTTTCGCATTTTAGAAGTTCAACTGTAATCCTCATTTTTTTTTTAGTCCAATTAGAAAAGGTATTTAAGTCTAGTGAAAGTGAAGTCGTAGGCTTCATATAGATTAACGCGTCGTCGCCCGGACAGCCTAGATTGTAGTATTTAAGTCTAGTTGCAGGTCACTTACTGCGTCAGAAGTGAAAGTGAAGGTAGCGTGTCATCTGCATGGAGAGCCGTATCACAGTTCGACAGATGAGGAATAATTGCCCTGAAGAGACTAAAAAGGGTTGACGAGAGGGGGACCTTTGGGGGACGCCGGCAAGAATAGGGATAGGATATTGTTTATTTTTGCAGCGAAGGATCTATTATCCAGAAAGCATTTGATTATTTGGAATAGGTATTCTGGAAGTGCTAGTTCACAAAACTTGAATAAGATTCCATGGTGCCAGACTTCATCAAACGCCTGCACGATGCCTAAGAAGGCCGCTAGGCAGAATTGTTTAAGTTGATAAGCTACAGTGATTTCTTCGGCAATTCTTAATAGTTGGTGGACTGAGGAGTGAAGAGGACGGAATCCAAAACGGCGTGGTGTAATTGCATTTATTTTATTAAAGTAGGCATTTAATCTGATTACGATCAGCTTCTCCAAATTTTGTGCAAATGCAGGTAATAGATTAATTGGTCTGTAACTTGATGGGAGTTTTGGGGATTTATTGGGTTTTAAAACGGAAATGACTATTGATTTTGGGGAAAATAATGTGTCTCAGGCAGCTTTTGAAGATAGCAGTTAGATAAGCAAGGACGTGTGGTGGAAGATGGTGTAGAGCAAAGTTAGATATGGTATCTATTCCGGGGGAAGATTTGTTTTTGATCTTCTTGATTAATTGCTTTGCGTTGACTTAAGAGCATTTGAAGCGACGAATCTATAGGAAACGGGGGCGATGACATACGGGTCACTTAGGAATTTCTCGGCAGATATTTTCCCTGTGTCAGGGGGAACCTTGAGAATACGCCGATTTCAAGTGCCCTATGGGTGCGTCTAGCTTTTCCGGGGTCGTATGCGCAATCTTAGCTTAATTCAGTTTCGAACGGAGGGATAGTTTGGATTGGACGGGAGAAATGTCGACAGAGTCTTTAGAGATTGTTCGATTTTTTATCTCATTTAGAGACGAGTTGAAACTTTCACCTATGATATTGGTTGAAAGCGTTTTGAACTGCTTCCGCATCTTCATTAAGCTTCGCTTTTAAGAAAGAGGGGCTATGTATCTGCTTTTCGCGTCCGATTAGACGTTCGAGGGATTTGAAGGTCAGTATAACACGTGTGATGGATTTCGTGGGGTGACGAGTTGGATTTTTAGGTTTGAGAGATACTTCTTTTGCTGTCTCAAGTACGGCCGTTGTGATATTGCTTGTTCTGTTTCATTGGTGGACTTTGGAAATGGAGGGACAGGAATTTAATTGTTTAGTTTATCTTCAAATACTAACCAATTTAATTTTTTATTGAAACGGTTTAACGAAGAGTTATTATTGTGCTTGTATTTGCTGATATTAGTAAACAGCAGTGGTCTGAGTTGGAATCCGTTTGAACAAATTGTGGCATGTTTATTAAAAACTTTCGATCCTACAATACCGAGAATGCAAAATACAATTCTATGGCCTCATGGGTAATGGGTAGGGGCGACAGGCGCAAAGACAGGTTTTGGTTGATGATATAGTAGAATAGAATTATTCCATATACGAGCTTATTAAAGCCTTAAGTAATTAAAAGATTCTTGCCATTTCAAAGTTTTAAAAATGTAATTAGAAAATATAATATTAAATAAGAGTTCTTTCGGAGCAGTCACATTTAATCCTCAAGACAAGTAGAATAGTGATATAAAGGAGTAGTGAAATGGAGAAATATTAAACGAAAAACAATATATGGATAATTCTGGACTGACATTTACAGCACCTCACAGAAGTAGTTGTTTGAAAGTGCTTTAAAGTTACTATATAAGATGTACAATATAATTTTTTTATAACAAACGAGGCGGCGGCGTCAAACTCACAAATGAGATAATGAAGTTGAGTACCTGACACTTACGTCTACCATATCTCTATAAATGGCATACCATCAGAATCCGCACGGTTGTTCTCAGCAATCTGCCTTGCGCGCAGTCATCCCCCTGTTGCCAGAGGAGAGACGGGCGCACAGTCTTTCGGCATCGAACCTGTCCTGGCGCCTCTCCTAACTTCCTGCGTGAAGGCGCTGGGCCTCAACACGCCGTTAGGTACCTACCCTCCTACCACACCTCACCACATCGAAGAGGTAGCCCCAGTGATGGTGCTGGTTCCTAACAATGGATTTTGACAATGAGAGAAATCAAATTGGATTTTAGTTTTTAGTTCTTCAAAAAAATCCGAAATTTTAAAAACATTAATTGAGAATTATTTTTTGTGCAGACTCATCGTAGTGACAATAATTGAATTCGAGAGAGAGAGAGAGAGAGAGAAAGAGAGAAAGAGGGAGAGAGAGAGAGAGAGAGAGAGAGAGAGAGAGAGAGGGAGGGAGGGGGGAACGTGGTAAAAATGTATGAAAATTACTGCAAATAAGAGAAATGCGAAAACAATTCCAGGACAGAAATTTTCTCTTGATAAGTAAAATCTTGTTCGACTTAGCGTACTGAAATCGCTTTTCAATACAATACTTAATACGTACGAGCAAGGCAATTCCTGGCAAGGTACCAGAGAGTGCCAGTTGGACGCACTTTGGTTTCAAAATGATTTCATATACATCGATATTGCTGCAATATCTTGAACATTGAATGTCATTAAAAGGGAAATGTATATTCCTAAGATATTATGAGATCATGATTTTCTAGAGGTTGTGTAACAGTGTAACCATGGCCTACTGTACTGAAGGCCGGAGCACTCAACGTGGCAACGCCGCATAGTCTACATGAAGGGTCCGATGTTAGCCCATCGCAGAACAATTGAAACTTACGAATTTTAAACACTGGTTAAAAGCCCTCCGTTTACCGCAACTCTCTAATTTACGTGACGGTTTAAGCATTTTATTATTGAGTAATGACAGTTTAGTTAAATCAAACGAGAGAAAGAAACAATAGACTTCGTTTGCGAAACGTATTGCTCGTAATGACGAAGTGCATTTAATTTTGCACTTGCCCAGTTAGTACATGGGTTGAATAACGCTATTCACAAATTCTTGAAACAAAATAATTTATTCAAAATATTGCATGATACATAATTCAAAATAATGCGTACATAATAAATCTTACACTCCCTCCACACTGTCCTTCTATTTAAACAGTTAGTACATGGGTTGAATAACGCTATTCACAAATTCTTCATTCTGTCTTTGCAGTAGTTTTCAACAAAATATTTGAAAATACAGGATCATTTTATAATTACATCGCTCAGAACTGCACCACATTCTGAGCAACTCTCTTCCAAGCCAATAATTTCTGGGAGGATTCATTTAGAAGGGTCTTTGACAATTGTACAAGTATAGAAAATTGATTTTCATTTTAATAAATGTACTCTCATATTTCTCAAACTAAATGTTCCATTACCACAAACACTTTCATACACACAAATATTACAATGTCAGATGGTATTGAGAGCCCCCCTCTGTTTAATTCCTCAAACATGGAATTATCCGACATATCAGATTCCAACCACTTCATGCATTGTTGACATGTCACTTTTTTTGTAGCTTGAAAGTAACATAACCAGAAACATAAATTATGGGGAATTTATCTACATCTATTTCATGCTGGGAAGCAGCTGACTGAACAAGGTCCTTGAATGTGTCTGAATAACAAGATACATTTTCCATTGCTTCATCATTGACTTCACAAATTGCTTGTTCAAATATTTCTCTGTGAAGCTTGACCTTTTTATATTTAGCAGATTTAATGCCCAAGAGTTGCTGCAACTTAATTTTTTTTTCTGACTCCAAGACCTGAGTCACAGAGACATTATAATTTCCCCCAGAAAGTTGACGATACGAGCTAAATTTTTTCTAGCCTGTCAGTAGAAAATTTCCCAGGCAAAACATACTTTACATCAGGAAGATCCAGGGAACACTCAATAATTTTTTTCATATTAAATGAAGTATTAATTAAGGAATGGAAAGTGTCTTCAGTTAATCGTCCTTTTGTGGATTCCATCATTCGCCACTTCCGTAACCAATCCACAAACTCCTCCAAAAAAATAGTCAACATCTCCTTTTGATGTAAATGGCGAGGCATCAATTTCATTTTTTCTTCCAGAATAACACAAGCTTTTTGTATTCATTACTGTCCACCATCTATTGATAATATTTAAAAATTCTGCTTCTTGAGAATGACCTGCCTGAGAAACTGCAGTAATTGTTTCTGGATGGAAAACATTGCAAGCTAAACCTACTTGCTGCCTTTCAATAACTGATGGGTACACTGATTTGTAATTCAGTTTCGAAGCACATTTCAGCAACTGCTTACTCTCAGATTTATACAAATTTCTTAAAACTGAAAAGAAGCTCTGCATAAATCACTACTATGATTTGATTGAGGATAAAATTTTGGAAAATTAAAGTCTTATCAGCATCTTTTAGATTTATCCAATTATTCGAATAGATTTAAGGCAATGCACTGAATCAAAAGAAAATAAATATAAGAATTGAATTTAGGATTTCTCATTTTCAAAGAATTATCCTCACCTAACACACTGAACATTCTTCTATTGACCCGATTATTATCAGCTATGACACTTAACACATTGAAGTTACAAGCTTGAACAGTATTTACAGCTCTCACTGTCATAGCTGATAACTCATCACTTGTCAAGTTCTTTACAGGTATCAAGCCAATAGTTGCTGCCATTGAACCAAATGTGGAAGCAATCATGAATGCCAGAATTGTTCGTGCTGCAACATTATCATGATTATCAGCATATCCAAGAAACGATCCTGACTTATAGTCAATGGATGGAGTGACATAGATTTCATCAACAAGGAGATTCACATACCTCTCCTCTCTGATAGATTATCAGAAAGTGATTTGATGAATGCTTGCTGATCTGAATATGCAGCATTAAGGCTTCTTGTCAAACGTTTAAGATGCTTTGTGTGTGCAAGAAAAGGATATTTTGATTCCTTACAGCATAATAACAAGACTGAGAAGAAAACACATAATAAACGCAACCTTAATTAGAAGGGTGAATACACTTTTTGTTTTCAAACAACAAGCAAAACTGATCAATTAAAAATAACTATTGAAGAATCAGTGAAATCTTCATCTTGATGGGTTTCAGAAAGGTCTTAATAACATGGAGCTTATTTTAACGTAATTAACTAAAAGTTTGTACTCTAACTGAGCGTCTTTTGCCAATTGTTTATCTTCTACATACCTCCTGTAGCAAATGAGTAAATTCTCCAATTGAGACCATCTTTCTAGTTTGGCATGGGGCAATATCCATTTCAAATCTAATTTACCTATTTCACTGGACCCAACATACACTGAAACTTCCAAATTTCGAAAAATTTTTACACTTGTACTAACTGCAGGAGGACCTACTGTTTCCAAAGATAAAAATACACAGGTCTTCACTAAAATATACCTTCCATTTATCACACTCAGAATCACAAATAAATGTCTTGTATTCTTTCAAGCACTGGAAATCATCTACTTTGTCTTTATTGAAGAAAGCTTGCTCTTTATCACTTTGTAATTTTAATATTGCATTCTTTCTTTCTTCTGGATCACGTCTTGGTTGTGGAGTTGCCTTACTAAAACGTTCTGGGAGTCCAGGAAAATTGTAGGCACAGCATCAGAACTGAGACAGGGCTTGTCTCTTTCCTTGATTTTTCTCCGTTGGCATCTACGTAATGTTCCTCAATTGCGACAACACTTGGATGAAAATGTTTCACACATACTACACTTGAAGAGGAAGGATACCAGTCAGCTCTTGGAATGTTCCTCACCCAAGTGGCTTTCCTTGCCAAATTAGATGGAAATTTAAATACAGTTGTGTACCCTCTGTGTTTGATGCATAATTGCTCGAGCATCCAGGAACACAGCAATGTTTGGGCATCTGAAAAACCGATAATGTAAGAAAATAACACAATTCAATGTTATAGTTAAGGAAGACATAACCTCAGAAACAACTCAAAAACAATGCTACGATTTACACACATAATTCAGAGAAATTTTATTTGTAACTGTAAAATGCTTACCTCAACCTGTATCTTTAAAGCTTAAAAGGTTGCTGAAGATTTTTCACTGCGCTTTACTCTGAATAATAATTCGCCTGACCAAGAAATCTGAAAACACGACTTTCGCGGCAGCACTTCGCCAATACCTCCAGATTACCACGCCGACACTTGTGGACCACGTTACATGTTGCCAAATTTCCAGTGCTCCGGCCTTCAATGGAGTAGGCCATGGTGTAACCTAACACCAGCCACCACTGGGACTAGCACCAATTTCTTTACTGCCCCATACAAGAACTTGTGGTGCAACAGCACGTACTTTCTCGCCATAAGAATTAGTTTCAAGCAATAGATTTTTATTCAAAACTTCAAATGAAAACATATTTCTGGCACTAAATTCATTTTATAAGGTATGCAGCGTACTCACGAATATATGAGGAGTTTTTTAACCTTACAATATTCTTCGTAAGCAACGTGCGAGAAAGTAAAATAATTAAAATTTAATGAATACGACACAGCGTTGGTAAGCAAATGCTGATAGATCGAAAAAAATATATAATAGTAATTATTAAATGGCAAAATTAATTTCATTTAATAAATTAAAAGACACAATTTAAAATGAAATAACATGAATATATAATAAATAATAAGAAAACGAAATAATATACAAATTCTAACTTACCATCCAACTGCGTAAATTGACAGCGGGCGACTGAAGGCTAGCTATCTTTATTTCAAATAGGTTTTAAATAATTTCTAAAAGATTTACTTGTAAACGTATAACAAAAGCTCCAATGTAAGAAACAAACTAATAAATATGAAGTAATATACACATTCTAACTTACGTTGCAACTGCCTCAAATCATTTCTAAAATTACAATCCAGTAGCATAGAATTTTCAGAGCGGGCGATTAAGTTTGACGTCCGATTACTCAAAACATACTCATATTTTCGAAAAATTTGACATGAGTTTATTTGAAAATGTTTTTTATGAACACAAAAAAATTGTATTTTCATAATTGTAGTTGTAGGAAGATGCCGCAATTTTTTTCAATTTTCGGAAAATCAGGGTTTTAACCAATATGAGACCTGTGCCATTCTCTTAAAGTCCTTTAGAGTATCCAACAACAAAATTTAATCAAAATCGATGGAGCCATTAATTTTTTTGAAAATGTTTCAGGAGCTTTATGTAAAGTATCCTCCAAAATTAAAATATCGGTTTCAAATTAAAGTAGTGACAGCAGCCAGATCGATTGAGGGATATAAATTTTGGAGAAAATCGGTTGAACTGTTCAGCCACTAGCGTGGTTCACAGACGAACCAACAGACAGGTTTTGCCGTCAATTGACTTTGCTATATCAAGGACCCATAAAACATGGATTCTGGTTACACCACATGTTGGAGGATTTTTTTCTAATTTACCACCTTGATTTATCCACTTTTTTGTTACTGGGGCTCTATAATAGTTTTTCTATCAAAAATTCGCCGATTTTTCGCACAGTATTACATAACTTCCTCTTCTTAAGGAGTTCCTTCTTAAGCGCGAGAAAGTAGAAAATGTAAATGTGATGTTGGTTTTGAGAAAATAGTTTAAACAATGCCTCTATCACTAACATTAAAAGCTTCTCACGTTTCTGAAAAATTGTGATTTCAAGATCTGTTTTTCAACAAGACCGTTATCTTCAAAATTGAAGTTTTAGGAAGATGAAAAAATTTTGAGCTTCTGCAATTTCCAAAAAATCAGGGATTTCAACAAAAATTAGATCTGCACCAATTGCATTCTTAGCAACACTATCCATGAACTAAGTTTAATAAAAGAATTTCCTTTTGAGAGAATTAAAGAAAAGTGAATGAATCTCCAACTACTTCAGGTAGCCAACTGAATCTCATGTAAAGGTAAAGATTTCCCACTTTTCTGCCTAAGAAAGATCTAGGTTGAGTTAGTGTTGTGTATCTTTGTGTGTAAGAGAGAAAGGCAAAGAGAGGAGACGAGAGAGCAGAGATACGAGAGAAAATAGGTATGAGAGAGATGAGAAAGAGAGGAAAGGTGTGAGGACAGATGAGAGTGGGAAAAGGTGAGTGTAGGGAGAAGAGAGAGAGGAGAGAGAAAGAGAACAAGAATTATTCATCCAAACTTAAATCTGAAAAGAAAATTGTTTTCATTATTTCAGATTGTGCTTTCAACCAAAATGGACACACTGTATTCCTATAAATAGGGTAAAATTTCAGTGTCCCTAAGGAGACAAAAAACATTTTAGCTATGAGACACGCTAAAAAACAAATGATCAACAAACAAGTTTTTCCCTTCAATTAAAATATGCCCCCCAAAAAAAGGGTAGACAACCAATTTAAGATGGGTAAATAATACAAATGTCACTGTCATTTAAACTTTACTAAAAATCTTTCATGTATGCAATAAAAGAATTTAATTACATGTACATTACAGCACTTAAAATATCATAAACATATCGCTTACAATTTACATAAAATGTGTGACAAATGCAACACCAAATGCTTACTATATTGAGCACCTCAAAACACTGTTTTCTTGCTTTTCAAAAACGAGGATTCACCAGTGAACACAACAGACATCTTTTGGGCACAGCCCTCAACACAAGTGCCAAGAAACATTAAGAACATTAAGTATAAAAAAAAGTGAACATGAAAGTGACCTTGCAGAAAAGCAACAATACTGAATACAATAGAACATCCATTATCCAAGGTCTCTCATAATGAAATTGTTTAAATGAAGGACTTTAACTATTTCTGTAAATAAAATTGTCGCATGTAGCAAATCGATGAAATTATTTAATATGTACACTGTAAATTATAATATATATTATTTTTTACATGTTTCTTCTCAGTTTATCTTCTGATGAACACACTTAAACTAATAAAAAATTTATTTCTATTATTCAATGATATCAATTGCTAAGAAACACCTCTGCCCAAATAATGGAAGTTTTATTGTAAATGAATGTAAAAAAATTCACTTTCTACATTAGATAATACCCAAATTATTTCTTCTAAATGAGCGCAATGGCAAACCCTACATAAAAAAGCATAATGCCAAGACAAAAAATTACAAAAAAAAAAAAAAAAAATAGAAATTAAGTTCCCAATCACTTCTCTTTCCCTTTTCCCTCCTCACCTCATTTTCACTTTTCTTTTTTCCTCCTCCATGTTTCTTCTTGATGTCTTCCTAAATTTTTGTCATTTCTATCTTTCCTCATTCTCAACTTTCTGACAGTTCAACACAATGACACCTATGCGTAATATGTCTAAAAGTCAATGAACATAGGCCTCTGAGAGGACTTCAGCCTTCAATAAATTACACATTTATGTCCTTTTAAAGATACAGGAAAGTAAAGATTTTTAATTATTTGGTAACCTACAAAACATTTTAGTCAGCATTTACTTTTGAATGTGCCTAGTATACAAGAATCACTTCTTTTTAACAAGATGCAAATAAAAATTGAAATGTTTGGACTACTTTCATTAAGAAACCGACTGGTGAAATTCCTTTCTCAAAGAACATGTTATTCCCTATTTACATTTCTTGTTCACAGAGCAAGTCATCTCAGGATTAAAAAAAAACACCACCATCTGCTCAATTGGTTCTGATATTATTTTGCTGAGAAATGCTTTGTTCCCACCCAAGTTCTTAGACAATTCCTCTTATTCTTTATCTTTTAACAAGTCAAAGCACTAAGTGTACTTCTAAGTAGCATCAAAGAAAAAATTCACTTTTTTCAGACACAAATGGCCAAAAATGCAAATTGGAGAAACAAGAGAATTGGGGAGCACATTCCAACCCTGTGTGGGTCATGTCCCCAAAAATAAGAAACTCCAGCACACCTTTCCAATAATGCAAATAATCTACAGAGAGTACAGTTAAGTTAAAAATTGGTTCGTCTGTCGAGTTGGAAATGCACTCAATGTTCCTGTGAGAGAGAAGCTGCAACAAAATTGAAAAAATTTACAGAGATAATGAAAATTCTGGAGCCCTAACAGGAAAAGAATTGTTAGTAATGTTATGAGGACTATGCTGGTGTGATTTTTTTATCTGAAATGATTCACACTATATAGAGTTACAATCTTACATTTATATATATATAACAGAATAATGTCATGATAGAAAGAAAACACAAGTTTGAAACTTATGACACTTTGATGTCCTCTACAAAAATTCCATTTCACGTTCAATACCAACGAATTTGAGCTGTTCTGTAGGACCGTATCTGAAAAAAATTCAACACATAGGTAAACAAAATGTACATTTGTCTGAGGGAACTAATCTTTTGTAGTTTATTTCATTTACATAAATTTCATAAGAGTCATTTTTGTGTTGAGATAAACAAAAATATAAATGTTTGAAGCATACCTATAATCAAAAAATAGTTCTTCTCCAGGTTGGATAGCTCGTTTGGCAAATATTCCTATTCGGTGATCACCATTGACCATCATTACTTTGGCATAACAATTTGGATTGATGGAATGGTTAGCAAATCGGATTTTATTTCCTTTCCGAGTAGCATCAACAACAAAATCTATAAGTAAACAAACAAGAATTAAAAATCTTTCTTCTTAATTTATTTATTTTATAAATTTCACAGACAAATTGTCCACTTTAGGAAAACATGCAAATAATTGAAAATATACATAAACTGTCAAATTAAGCACTTTATGAAAATAAAATATTTTACAAAAACATTAAGACAATGATATTAAAAGGAACTGATAAGGCCTTCATTTGCTTTTCAAATAAATAGCCAGTTCATTTATGCTATTCCTGAGAATGTTACTTGTAAAAATTCATATTTTATAATATAGAATATTTTTTGTTAACAAGCAATTTTGTTTGGGATGAAAAAATTCAACTTGCTTATTAGCTCTGGGCGATTATTTTGGAGGAGAAAAAAAGAAAAAAAAGAGGAGAAAAAAAAAGAAAAGAAAAAAAGAAAAAGAAATTGGGAGTCAAATAAAGAGTTCCTTAGAAAGAAATATAATCAGCAAAATTTATACACACCGTTGTTGAGGTTAAATAGAAAACTACACATGTATTTGTCATAAACTTTTCCTCTTCTGTCGGCTTCATCTTGAGAGATAATCTCCCCACAGTATTCTGAGATGAATTCATTCTTTTGGGCACTGTCTTTAAGAAATATTCCCCAACCAGCAACATCAGAAGGTGCCATAAGCAGGTGTTTATCTACAACAAAGCAGAAAGTTTACACACCTCCACCAAATACCTATAAGCAAAGAGAAATCTCAAAAAATTAACTTGATACTCACGTAAACCTCTCTGGACACTAACATTCTTACATGAGATCTTTGTGATATCAAATTGATCTGCTCCACATGTCTGACACAGATCGGGATCACATTCCCGGACAGCAAGGTAGCAGGGACACTGCTTTGTGTTACACTGAGCTTTACAACGGCAACCCGGGAAACGATTTTGGCCTTTGGAAAAAATTATAAATGGAACATTGTTTTATGATTCATAATCGTAAGACAAATAATCACCTTTTAATATTTGTCTACTCTTTCTAATAATATGAGACTAAAAAAATAATTTAGAAAATTTACTTACAGTCAGAACTACATTGGCAGAACTTCTCACAGAAATTCTGTGCTCCAATACAAGGACACATCTGATCACAAGGCTGATTAGGATGATCACAAGGTGTGAAGTTGTACACATGATTTGAGCTGGAATCCTTCTTCAGCTGAATCTTACGGCAATGCATGGACCAGAGACGATGCTTCTTCTTCTTCTTACGTGGTGGAGTGAAATCTTTGAGAGATTCTTCAGTTGGAATGTCTGCAGCTTCCTTCTGAGCAAACTGATAAACCTAGAAGGCAAAATCAGTCATCATACTAATGCCACACATTTGTTGACAGTCACTAACAATCAAAATCCCCCAATTGGTTGCCATACATGTTCAGAGAAAATATAGAATTTGGCGTACAGATCAATTATTATATTTTTTGTACAAATTTGTTAATTTCTTCCATTTTACAATTTTTTCATACAAAAAACTTCCCAAAATTGAAAAAGTTTCACTCTCCCACGAAACCTGTGAAAACAGGGAAGTAAGTTGCAGTTCACAATTCAATCATTTAAACAATGTGAATTTAGAGTATATTCTTTTAAAGAATATGAGAGAATTCTTAAAGAATCGCAGGCCACAAAAAAAGAACATGTCAGGAAGAAAATGTTCTTTAGGTGGCAAGCACAATGCTCCGGCCGCCTTTACCCCCAGGAAAGATCCTGGTACTGACTTGGAAAGTAGGCCGAGTCGACCTCAGAGCCACCCTGAATGGAAATCACCAGATAAAAATCCCTGCCTACACTGGGATTCAAACCTGGGTCCTTCAGGTCAGGAAGCCAGAGCCCTACCACTGAGCCACCGCAGCTCCTATTTTAACTAAATATTATGTATTAAATCAAACAGTTAAAAATTTCAGAAATAGATAGAAAACGGAATATAGAATGTTCTTTAAAAAGCAGCAGTAAATATTTTTTAATTAAGAAAAATACATCTTGAAGACTATGAAGAATCTTTATTTTATTTTATTTTTAACTAGACATATAACAGAATGGCACAGACTTTTTGCGTAGTTAAGTTTTTTAATTTCCTTGGTGTGGACTGGCCTTACAGACATGCCCCATCCTCTTGCTAATAACTGCCAGCTCTCGTTGTCCAAAGTACATCTTTTTTAAAGTTTGATTTTTTGGTTTCCTAATACTGTATTCGAAATATTATTTTAAGAATATTAAAGAAGAGTAAAACTTCTTCCTAAATGGCAATTTTCATTGAAAAATTTGAAGCCATTTTTAAGAAAATAGGAATTAAGCATTACTGTAAATGTGAAATTTGAAGCTCTTTTTCACAGGAATCTATTGAGTTTTCGAAAAACTTCATTGGAACTCATTTGAAGCACTTCCACTCACAAATGCAATAATATATTCAAATCGATGGAAATGTGCATATTAAAAATGTGATATATTTTTAAGAAAATTACATTTGTGTAATTTCTGAAAAAATAAAAGAATACACCAAAATAAACTTTACGTCAAATTAAACAGTGCAATCAGCAGTATCCATTTGAAAAGTTGAAAGAAAAAATTTGGAGCCATTTTTTGAGAAAATGGCGTTTGAGCGTTTCTGAAAATGTGGAATTTTGAGCTCATTGTAAAAGAAAACTGTTGAGTTTTCGAGAAACTTTACACATTTGTAATTTTTGTAAAAACAAGCATAGAGCAATATGGCATTTATGTCATCGTATAGAGTACATTTGGCATTATCCCTGCCAAAAATATAACAAAAAAATTTGGAGTCATTTTTTAGAAAATCTTGTAAAGAATATTTTTTAAAATAGCAAACATTGCACACTCTATTGAAAACTACTAAAATTTTCAAAAAAATCTACCTGACCTTAATGAAAGAACTATTTATTAACAACAAATTTCATTTAAGGAAAAATCTCATCTTCAAATTTTTAGTTTTAGGAAGACAAAAAAATTCAAACTTTTGCAATTTTCAAATATTCAGAGTTAACCATGAAAATCGGACCCATGCCACCTTTATAAGTGGATTTTACTCTATTCTTACATCTTTTTTTTTTAATTTGGAGCTGTTTTTGAGAAACTTTTGAAAATGTATGGGGGGCTTCATGTAATGTACCCCCAAATTTTAAAGAATATTTTTAAAAATTTCAAAGCATCAACAAGAGTCAGATCGACAGGGGAGAGACTAAGTATCCCATTACATATATGAAAACTGTTCATATGAGAAGCTCCAGAACAAGCACTGAATAACAAAGAGACAAAATACAGTACCGACAATTTAACATTAAGAAGCATAATACAAAATGAAATAAATTTAGCAATAATTATACAAACGATGTTTAATAGTTTTAGAAAATGAGTATAGATAACATAATAAATCACCACACGTTATATTTTCATTTGCAATTCTAGCAAGTCTGGGAATCGCAGAGACATACATAAATTGATTTTTACAACAAATTTCTTGAAGTAACTTAACATTTCTAATATTACATAGATTTGAATATTCAGCAAGTAGATTCCCCAATGCAACACAATCAATCAGCCCAGTCAGAAGTTTATACATAAAAAGTACATCACTTGTCAATCTCGCAGATCCCAAAGATGGAATATTCAATAATTTAGGTATTTCTATGTAGTTATGACTGTTTCTGTGATTTTCAAGATTAGCCTTATAAGCAATATATGAGAAAAATGTGTGCTGAACACTTTCAATCCTTTTAATTTGATAGTACTAGAAGACCATACTGAAGAACTATACATAAGTTTAGATTTAACTGAAGAGTTGTGTAATATTGAGTGCTTTTAAAGAAGAAAATTTGGATGTTTGTCTTTTTACAAAACCCAAGAACTATTAATCACATAATCAATTTGTTGATCAAAACAAATTTTACTACCAACAATAATACCCAAATCCTTAATATCAGAAACACACCTCAAGTTTCATCCATCAATAGTATAGCTTGTTAAAATAACATTACGTCCCCGATTACAATAAAGCAACTTGCATTTATTGATATTCAAATTAATATAATTTCTCTGACACCACTGTACAAGATTATTCAAGTCATGCTGCAAAAGTACAGCATCATTTTTGTCAGATATTACCCTCCCAAAGTTACAATCAGCAGCAAATAAACTAAAAGAGCTGTTTTTAAGCACATTTATTATGTCATTTATAAATATCAAGAATAATCTGAAAACAATTTAACATATTTTACCATGTTGGGACGATTAAATAGAACTAAAATCTAATCAGTTCATCAGTCAAAACATACCTGCTGACATGTCTTCGTGAGCATAATTTGTGCGATAGCACAGTAGTTGTTGAGGAACACCTTATGCAGAGCACGGAACATGGACTGATCTGAGCCAATCCACTCTCCATCAGTGCAGTCCACTCCCAGGATCTTCCTCAGGGATGTCGTTGTCTTGGTGGATGTGGGTTCAGAGCTCTGATCTGGTGGGAGAATTTTCGTGTTTGAATCTTTGCTGGAACTTCGTTTGAATTCTGTAAATAATATTTTCTGCAATTATCAATAAAAAACACTTTTTCAGGACTATGACGGGATCAGCTGATTAAGAACACTGATGTCAGAGCCTGATGATTTACGTCATATTTGTCAATTTCATCAACTTCTATTAACAGTTTCTTCCACTTCTTATAATTTTACATCTTCAGTGAATCACTTCAGATACAATTTTGCGTGCCATTATCCTTTCCAATGTGTATCCAACAATATTAAATGTAATGCACAATTTTAGAAGCTGGTGCGCATTTTACTTGAAAGTTAATATGAAAATGAATCAATGAAGATTTTACTTTAACATTGGCATTTCAAAAGAAGCTGGTCTTTCATTTTGTTCATAACTTTATTTAAGAGTTTCACAAAATTGGAATAACAGTGGCTCATAAACAGACAAAAAAAAAATAACTACTGAAATAATTTCTTACTGTTTTGTGATTTTCTACAATTGGTTTCAAAAAATTAATTAGTACTTTACATTTTTTAATGCAAGAGAACACAAATGTGGTCTTCGGTAGTGAAAGCATACAATGCAAGAATGCAATTTGAGGACTAAGAAGTGAATAGAAGAACATACAATCTACAAAGATGATAGAAGAAAATTAAAGATAAGATATTGAAGACATCAAGATATTGAGATATATTTTGTGGAAATTTGAATTCGCAAGGTAAAATGATTTTGACAATGAACATGATCTCTGAATCTACAGATATTTAATAGCCAGCACAATGCATAATGCTAATATTCTTTTGTAAGTAGGGCAAATGAAAGATGAGATACACTGGATATCTTCAAAAAAAGTCTCATTACCATAAGAATTTTTTTGTTTTGTTTCTTCCTTTCTATATATTTTCAAAAGTGAAAAATTTATAAGATACACAATGAGAGTTTCTTTAGTTCTGGCACATTTTGACAACAATTAATAAATAAGAAGCAGGTCTCCATGCTTTGAATAGTCAGCTGAAATTCGTAGCTATATTGATAATCTGAAGGTTTCAGTTGAACAAGTCTGTAACCTCTTCTGAGATTTTTCAGCATTCATGTCTATGGCTCCCATTCTAACCAACTTCAAGGTTCATAACTGACATTGACTTTCTTGTATTTGTTGGACAGTTGACTTTCACATCTGTGTTCACGTGATGAACTTTCACTGGACACAAGAAATACCATGATAATACTATAATGCCACACAACATAATATTTGAAAATCAATTATATAAATAATATTGTTGTTCCTTCTTCATCAAGGTAGGTAATTTGCAGCCATTTACAGCATCAATACAAATTCCACAGCAAGACATTCTAAAAATCACTCGCTCATAAAGAAAACTACAATTACAGTGAACATGAAGGCACAAGTTCGACACATTATGTTATTAAATAAATTTTTAGATAACATTTTATAAGTATAGTAAAGAGTTGTTTAAATTAAATACATTGACAAATTAATTAAAATAATCAACTTCCCATAAATTTAAATTTCATGCAATAATAAGGTACAAATGATAGTCAAACACCGATTTAACACAAACAGTCATGCCCAAGATAAAGTTGCAAAAATATTTTTATCTAATGTTCAGTACCTTTGTACTTCAGCTACTTCTTACAGTAGCACTGAACTTAAGCATCCTACCTTTGTCATATTTGTTACTGTCATTGCTATCTTCTGAGCTGGCCTCATTGCCCGAATCAACTGATGCCTGCTTTCGCACCTTGCGAGGTCGCTGACCCCCAGCATTGGTTTTCTGCTGCTCAGCTTGCTCAGTTGCATCACTCTCCTCTTTATTTTTCTCTGCTATGGCAGCCAGCTTCTCCTTCATTCCTTCCTATGATTTGTGCATGTGGAACAGTACAAATCTGCGTCAATTCATTCAATGTTTACAGAACTCATGGCAAATATTGATAAAAGAAAGCAAGAAATTCAAATTGAAAATTTCACAAAATTCTTTAGTGCTTGCAAGGACCATGAAGACAAGATTCTCTTTTGAAGACCTTGATACAGATGCAATGTTGAGGCCTACACCAAGCCCTATATGTTAATTCCTAGGAAGATCCAAGCTCTACTCCTTGTACAAATTTATTTTTAGGGTTTTTTTCTGGGTAGTAAGCGATGTGGCCAATTTTTTTTTAAAACAAGTGATCAAAGGTCAGTGGCTACTGGAAAGATATATGGTATTTACTAGAATATAAGACAAGGGTTTTTCCTAACTATCTCGTTTGAAAAATATCGTATTTACCTGATTATAGACATAGCCCCCTAATTTTGAGAACCCTCCTCAGAATTCCCCCCCCCCCAAATTAATTCAATAAGTCAAAATAAAACTGCAAATTGTTTCATTGACTAGAAAATTGCATTGATGAGAATGTTAAGACTTATTACCTGAACTATTAGTTTTTTATTCCTTAAAATCATCGTAATCATTGTTATCATCACTACCCTTTTCATCTTCACATGTACCTATGGTTCTTTCTTTTTGGCCTTCCTTTCATGCTGCAACATTTTTAGGTGCTCCTGAAAGTTTTGCCCACTGACATTGCATGGTTGTCTTTCATCTTACACAACCTAAGAGCATTTGCTTCTGTGTCACCAAATTTTCTATCTGTTGCACATTTGTTGATGGGCAATATAATTGCAATTAGTATTGTTTAATGTTTGTGTGATTGAGTTGTGAACTGCAAACTTATACATGTCTGACCCTCCGATTCACGTGTAAATTGGGATATAGTGGCAAGTTTCCTAGTTTGGGGCCGTTTTAGCTAAGAAAATATTTTTTTATAATCCCTTTCTGTGGTTTGATGAAAAATGCGTATGTATATTAATGTATGTGTCTTTTTTATTTCAGTCTCTTGCAAAACACAGATTCTCACTCGCCGGGCATCAAATGGAGATTCCACATAGTCTCCTCAAACCTGCATAGGGTAACAAAATCTTGGCATTCGTTTTCACGTTATGTTTCATTTCATACAATGTCATTTGTTTGAGACTCTCTCATTACCAACCCATTCAAAAATATCGGTCTGAATTGAACGGCAAATTCAAGTAGGATGTTGAGAACATGACCACGAACATAATTAGGTATTATAATAATTATAATAGATTCGCGCAATATTTTTACAGACTTTACAGCTTATTGTTACCTCAACATTTACACGTTTGGTGACATGGAAAGGAAATGTAAAAATCTAGTCTAACCGACTAGGCTTAATCTGCAAATATAAGACGACCCTGCATTTTTCCACTGAGATATTTAGGAAAAAAACCCTTCTTATATTCAGGTAAATATAATACATCTTATATACTCAGATTAAGCCTCCTTGGTATGAATTGACATTTTATATTCCTTTTCATGTGACAAAACTTGTAAATGTTATCAAAGCTATAAGCTGAGAAGACAATGAAAATATCATACATATCTGTACATACATGGATGTATTTTTGGTATCTATCACAAATTTGCTGGGTGATTCAGACCAATACTTTTGAATTGGCCAGTAAAGAGTGTCTGAAATTTTATCAAGAGAAACGTAACATGAAATTAAATAAAAATTGTTGCCAAGATATTGTGCACTGATGGATGAGGGGCTGCGAACTCTTGGTTCATTGCCTGGCAAGTTGAAACTACATTTTAAAAGAAATGGAAATTAAAATATCCACACTGATAAAAGTCCACATTCTACATTCAATCGCAGAAAAGGATAATTCAAAACATATTCTTCGCAAAAACTTCCCGAAACTGGAAACTTGCCACTATGTCCCACTTTACCTGTGAAATGGAGGAATGAAGATGTACGAGAGTTCTGAGCTCGCAACACATGACCACATAAATATTAAATTATTCAAATTTCAAGTACATTATGATAAAAAATGTGAACGAACTGTTAAAAAATCACAGGTCACAAACAAGAGCAGGACAGGATGAAAATCTGGTGACACGGAGAGGAAAGTTTTTTGGTGGCATCAGACAAACGACTAAGAACTCAAATTGAATCCGCAAAATTTTCAGACCTAAAATGCTGTGAGAATGATGCAGTATAGGAGGAGGACAAAAAAGGAAGAAACAATGATACACATGAAAATGAAGAGGTTAGAAACAAAATCATGATTATGATGATTTTAAGGAACAAGAAAATATGAATAGCTTAGGCAATAAGTTTTAATATTCTCATCAAGACAATCTGAAATTTTATTTTGACTAAATAAAACAAATAAGTTAAAAATTCAAAAAATCTTAGAAGCCCTTTTCAAAATTAGAGGATTGTCTTGTTTTCAGTTGACTTACATTCGGGTAAATATGGTATATAAAAAAATTCTAAACATTTTTAAAATTAAATTTTACTAATAAACACCCTCAAAAAGAAAGGTGGAAAAAGATAGATATTTACAGAATGTTCATGAAACTTGAAATCATCTTTTCAACCAAGATGAAATTATTTAGAGGAGAATACTATTAATTCTAGTAATGCCATGTGAGCACAAAATATTGTTTACTCTTAAAACCTTAGAAACAAATTTTTTAAGGCGAAACCTGAAAATAATATTTCAATACCGATTTATTTTCTCAGATTTCCAAAACAATTTACAACTCACAAATATATAGAATATATCAAAGCTTTTTAAAAACTGACTGGAATGCAACAAGAAATATTCAGTAAATAGATTGCATCTCATAGTGATACAAGGAGCGGTAAGAAACTAAGGAAGCAAAATCTTTATGAGATCTCAGAGAAAAAAGTGAAATTGATATCTGACATTAACAGAACATAAATATGACTTAAATGTTTATGAAAGTTCTTTTAAAACATATCCCATACTTTTAAAGTCAAAAAGAAGTTCAATTACCAAATGCATGTAACAGTCAGGTCCACAGGGATCAGAGAACGGCTTCAAGTCAGGTCCTTTTCTTTTCAGTAAATTCGGACCAGGATGATATGCTTGTAATCCTAAAAAGAGATAACAATTACACATAGGAAACAAGAGAAGAAAATTGATTTTATTTAATGCTGCATTATTTTTTTTTATCAAACAGACTCTTTATAACAGGGGAGAACAATGTTAAATGGCTGGTGTTTTATAACCATTTACTTCAAAAGTCATTGATGTGTTTTAAATGAAACAAATACCATCCACATTCCAAAATTTTGTTCCTCTACAGCATATTTCAGAACTACCAAACCCTTATCAAATTAGTAAGTCTAAAATTTTCTATATCAAAGAAATACACGTTCTCACATCTTTAAACCAACAAAACAATTTCTAAAGCGAACAATATTGAAACACTTTTTCTTTAACTAATGAAATTAATGTATAAATGTATACATTATAAATTACGAGATGGGGCAAATTCTCAATTTTATCAAATTTGAACCCAAATCCACAAAAATTCTCAAATCCCTTGAATCTCCCATATTCTTCATTTCTTTACTACTTCACAGAGTAATGTTAAAACCAATAAATTTGAACAATTCTGTGCATGAAAAATTTCTAAGATAGAATAATTTCACTGAATTCATTGAATCCTCTCATTGGCAGGTTTGAAAAATTAAAAAAAATAAATATGAAGAAAACAATAATTAGGATTCAATAAATTCAATAATGAAAAAGCTGATCCAGTGGCCGAGATCGCTAAGGCGTCATGTCATAAAGTATGTAGTGTCATAGTGACCCCGGACTAAAGGGTTGCGGGTTCAAGCCCTGCCTCAGGCATGGTTGTATTTGTGTTCGTCCTTTCACCCTTTATCATCACCATATCGTTTCATCTTCACAGTTACCATAACGTTAACACCAATTGTGGTCACTAATGACCTAGATGTTGCTGCAACCTTAAATAATTAACAAAAAAAAAAAAAAGAAATAACAATAATAATAATAATAATAATAATGAAAAACATATAAGTTTCTTTGAGAATTTGAGTCATAAAAACTCACATACTTCTCAAGATTCAAGGAATTTGAGAATGTGAATATCCCATTCTTACAAATACCATAATATAAAATTGGGCACTTTAATAAAGTTTTCACAAAATATAATATACACATTACTCTCCAAGTTCTCAATAATTTATGAGATTTCTCATGACATATCTTACTTACATTTTTATCAACAAGGAAAATGAAAAAAAAAAATAATGTTTCAAAAATATAACATTACCAAATAGAAGCAGCAAATTCATTATTAAACCAGGGTAGGTCTGCACAAATTATATGGGGGAAAATGGATTATTCTTGGCCATCCACTGACTTTGAGCATATTAAAATATTTTGGAAAGAAATGTGTAGAGAAAGCTTTGAAAGAAGACTTCATTTGGATGATTATTTCATTTAACTCCTTCACATACTTTTTTTAACATCTCTCAGTGTCAATAGGATCAACTAACAAATGTCGGTACATGTATGAACCCATAAAAAAATTCAGATCTTCATTGAAAGTCAACTGAAGGTTCATTTTTATGGGGTAATTAATAATAAAACGGCAACTCCAACTAAAATCTCTATTTTCAGTTAAAATTTTGTTCTTTGTTCTACAGCTACTAATGCACACTCTAAGAGAAGTCTCCCCACAAATCTAGACAAATCTCTCTTGGCAACTAGAAGGGGACTCTTGGCGTGCTGCCACCGAGGCACATTTTGGCTAAAGGACCTTTCCCCTCGAGGTACACTCACTTTCTTTTGCCACTCTCATGCTCTCAAACTTGTAGCTCTCACAAAGCTTTTTGCTGAGGACCGTGTAGACATCATATTACACTGAATTACCGGAAAATTCCCAAGCAGACAAAATGTATTCTAGAGACTTCATTCAGGAATTTAGTAACAAAAGCAAAGACAACTATAGAACATTTAATATCATAAATAACTTAACGTGGCAATTTTTCTTTCAAAGATATATTTAAAACTATACAAACTGACCTCAGTATGAGCTAATTTCCATTTTTTTATTTCATTTCCTCTAAAAGTCTATTTTCTCACATGCTTACCAACAATAATCTTTAGTTGTGTTCTATAGAGCACACAATGCCCAGAATACTGAAACATAACCCTGTAGAAAAAATTATTCCATAGTTTCCTGGATTCCTATAAATGTGATGCATCAGAGAAGCAAGTCTGAGAGCACTGAGTGGCCAGACGGTTGCCAGCCTTACCTCGCTCAGCAGGGGGGCTGCCTGGCCCTTTGCACGCTGCACACAAACAAAAGACTCTCTGTCAGCAACAGGGTTGCCAAAAGTTGCCATTCATATCGGCCAGCCTCAACGTTCAAATATTATAAACAGTGTTGCCATTGTCAAATTTTCAGAATATTTATGATTTACAGCACAGCAGAGGTTTTGAATTTCCATGATTTGAAGCAAAATTATGACAATTATGTGATTTTTTTTCGATATATACAGTTGCAATATTCTTCTATAAATGCAAAATAAATATTAAGATTCCATTGAAATGAGTTTCCTTAAAATAATCTCATAACTCCTCCAAAAGTAATATTATAGTCTTTTTTCAATGGTGATTCTCTGAGAAAGAACAACTATCAAGATATTAAGTCAGGCTTATATCATTCACTTTTTATAACAATTTGCAATGTTTGTTCATGTTATTGCATTTCACAACCAAAGTGCAAAGATTAAGTGCAAAATGTTGGTAGTAGCAATCCCGGGATTCTCTTGCACATGTGTGGCAACACTGATTACAATAACTAAGGTATCATGTGACCAAGCACTCCAGCTCTGTGTTGCATATCTTTACATTTTTTCTCTGTTTTGAAGGAATTTTGTTTGCAAGAAAATGTACAAGTAAAAATTACTCAAATATGTAGTGAGGTAACTTTTAACAAAAATGTAACTTTTCACAAGCTTTCACAGCTTCATTTCTATTCCGAAGTTTTGTCAAAAATGGATGCCAATTGTAAGTTGTGATATCTATTATGTATTTAAGCTTTGGTACATTTTACCTTCACAAACTCTTATACTCTCACGATCAGTCAAATGTAAACAATTACATGTTACACCAAGATACAATACATACATAAAACATAAAAATAGTAAACTGGTTAATTACAGGATTAAACCTTTTCAAAACATTAAATAAAACTATTAGGACTATAATGTGTAATAGCAAATATAAAAGATTATATTACATATACAATGAAGCATCTTATATGTTGACTCCACTATGAATCTAATTATCATTTAAAATTATTGATGCAGAAGCAAAAATCTCTAACAGTTTTCATAGCCTATGAGAAAATATACTATATGTCTCAGATGCTTTAATTAGAAAATGTCATTGTCATGGATTGGAAAAAATACATTGTTTTAAGGAATATATTTGCCTACAGTATCTTATTCACCAGTAAATATGGTATGTTTTTAACAATTTGAATGACTAGGTGCTATACATTCATCAATAAACATTTACAATAACTTCCCCTCAAAGGATCAGAAGAGGACAATTTCCCTTCTTGGACTGAAGACAACTAAAACCTGCTGGAGAAGTATTAAGTCACATTCTTAGAGAATCCTAGTAACCTTTTCACAGGCAGGATCCTGTGAATGCTCCCAGAATGACCAGAATTGGTATTAGACGACCTTCGTTGGGGAAACCGAGCAATGCTGCTTACACTGAAACCCCTCAGTTGGACAAATTTCATTTCTTACGGGAAATATGCAATTCAGAGAGAGGTACCAGACAGAAGCAGTGCCTTCTAATACACAGTATTAACATACTACAAATTATTAATTGATTTATGTGTTTCCAGAATATAATGTTCAATACAAATGCTGAACAAAAATTTGAGGGATTTCACTGTACTTCCAGCATACTAAGCATTTAAAAGTAGTAAGTTAACTTTACACAATCAAGATTATATAACAAAAATGTATCCAAATTCTTGAAACTGGTAAATATTTTGCAGAGGAAACAACACCATCTCCACCAATAAATATGAAGCTTGCGATGGCCTATGAAATACTGTTTTTGAGTACCCATGCAAAATTCTGTTTTCTCAGATTTGTTAAAGAGCAGAAGAGACAGGGCGATGAAGTAGAAACAAATGTTGTACAGTTTTCCACAGTATGAAAACATTTTGGTCAATTATTCTTTGAAATGAACCCAATGGCATACAATATTAGACATCAATTTTTTTTATCTCTACAAAATGGTAAAATGTTACTTTAATTATTTTTTATGTATTTTTAACACTGGAAAAAACAGTCGAGTCAAAAGGTCTCGTCAACCATCATCCGGATAATGTGAAGGGCACGTCATTTAACTGAAAAGTGAGTTCCAGTTTAACAATGAGTTCCATGGTGTCCAGAAGACTTAAAGACACACTGGTGCAACAGAGTGAAACTACTCCAGACTGGCAAGCTTTCAAGTACCAACAGAGTACTAGAAATCCCAATTTTATTCTCTACTGAAAGACACTGAAATACATTATTGCACATTTGAGAACAATCCAAATCAACAAAGTTGAGGCAGACGATCATACAAATACTTGAATATAACTCATGATTCTGTTAAAAATAAAGTAGGAATAACAAACAAAGTCTGGTTCATCTCTTTCATCTTTAACCACCAACCTTCAAAACTTAGAAAATTTGATTTCTGAAATATCTACTTATTTTGAAACCACAATCAAATTTACTTACACACCACTTTAAAAAATTAAATTTTAACCAATTTAATAGTGCTTTTAAAACAAAAATTTTCACAGCCAGCATCAATGTTGATATTGCTTTCCAAACTGCTAGACTATGGCCCAGTTAAATTAAAAGTTCTTCTAACAGAATGATTGCCAGATATTGTAAACCACACTTCTAGACCATGGTCCAGATCAACTACATGTTCTTCTAACAGATAGTTTGTCTGCTGCTGCAAACAAAATGTCTATGAGAAGAACATGTTATTTAACTGGACCATGGCCTTGCAGCCTGGTATGCAATAACAATAATGCCTTATAACTTTATTAACCATACCTTATGAAATTCTATAAATATATTTTACTTCTTATATAACATTTTAGACATCATTGCTGTGGTGCCTTTTTCTAATAATTGTAACAGTATCAAATTATACAAGTGAAGAAAGAAAAACTGTCCTCTACTGATATTCCACATAGAAGTCTTACTAACGCTCTTTTAGATATTCTTACTCATTTATATAATTTTATTCCAGATATGAATTTCCAAAATATGTTCAGAGAATGAGTTTTACTCCAGAAGCCAAGGCAATCGAATTGTATACTTCAACTATTAAAGAAACTAATTTAAACTCCTCTAAAGAACATTGTCAAATTCGCAAAAAAAATCAGATAATTTTTTTTCAGCAACCTAAGAAATCTAGTGCACAAAATAAAATGTCACATTTTAAATAATTCTACCATGGTACATTCATGACAAGTGAAAATTATACAAAAACATCAATGTGCTATCTGCTGAGATGATGAAGGATAATGGTGGAAGTGGAAATTCTTAATCACCCTCTAACTTTGAAATGCTTCAAAAACCAGATAGGCGTCTTAAAGGCATTCAAACAACATCCATAAATAATTGTTTGTCATAAAATTCAATCTTCCCTCTCTACCTACAATTGCATAACTGCCAACCCAAGGCCAGGTCTATTTTCTAATATAATTACGGCTAAAAGTGCAGTAATTTCATGTTTCATACACCTAGATCATTTGAGATGTCATCTGTCTCCTAGAGCACTCTGTCACAATCACACCCTAAGAGAGAGTATGTTTGAGTTGTTAAGAGGTCCTAGCTACAGAGACATGAGGCATGTAGGAACTCCCAGTTTTTAGATGAACTAAGAATGAACTGTTTTGTATCATTTATTAAAATTTTTGTGAAAGAGGTTGTCATGATATGTGCACATGTCGTTTTGGTACCTTTTCCCTCTGTATTCCTGAACGACATCATGCGATATTAGACCAACTGGCAATTTTTCTGACCATATTTATCCTGTGTCTGACTTTTTAATGGAGTTTTATAGTCGATTATACACTTTTGAGAATTATTAATGTCTTGCTTAGTATGGGATGAGATTTATGGCAACTTTCCCAGAGGGAGAGGGGAGAGGAGAAAGAGAGGAGAGGATTTTAGACAACCAAGTTTATAAGCATGTGGCAGAAATTATAATTATTAAAAAATCATTTTAATAGGGAGGCTGAAACTTATTGCTTCATTACACATTCCTGGAACCATAACCAAATGAAATGGTTTCGGGTTTTAAATGATCTTCCTAATTTCGTGGAACTTTTGCAGAACACACAAACGTCATGAGAGGTGGCTCATAGTGTCAACAACAGAGGTTAAAGTTTTCAACTGCTTTTTGAAATACAAGTTGCTATGATATTCTCTTTTACTTTACCAAATACCTTAGACAGAAAAAGGTCTATAGTAAAACTTCACTTACACATTTTTCAGGGGTCTGAAGGAAAAAAATGTATTAATGTGAAAAATACATAACTGAAATTGAATATTATGAGCAAAACAAGAACTGAATTGGTATGTTCCACTCTTAGACCAACATTACTTTTCATTTATTTAGTCAAAGAACAGTAAAAACTGTATGTGATGTATGGGAGAGAAGTACCATTGGCACACATTTTCATGAGCTCCAGAATCTCTTCCCAACATTTTAACTGTAAATAGTTGAATGATGAATAAAAGTTTCAAAAGAAGCTAAGTTAGCAACTTTTGAAAACTTAACATTTTCAGTCTTAAGTTATAAAAAACATGTGTGTATCAGTAACCAAACTGCAGATTTGATTTGATTTTTGTATTGCTAACATAATAGTTACCCCCGCAGCTCTACTCCTACCACTTCTAGCAAAAGGTGAAACCACATTTATGTCCAGAAGCAAAACAAGAGGGCCATCTCAGCATTTGCTCAAAGGATCACAGAAATTCGACACAAACCTGATCAAGACCGAAAGCTGAAGTACCAGTCATTGATCTGAAAGCAGAAGTACATTACTTGTTACTTCGAAGATACACGGGCCAGGCTTAGGTGCACCCAGTGGAAAAGATAGCACTGATATTCGCACTTTATGCAGCCAGTGTTCTTTTAGGCCTGTGTTACAAGGGCGTAGCGTTAATGTCAGTGTTGATGCCTGCACATTCAAGTCGCATAACGCGACGACTGCTAGGCGACACTCTTTAACAAGAGCCAAAATGTGCTGTTTCGTTTAAGATACAATGTTAATCTATGACACGCATTACGTGACTTGTGAACGCAGGCATTGACACAACCATGTCATCAGTGTAGGTGACGCGCGTCAACACAATGCTAGTGTGACACAGGCAAAATTGTCATAATAAGTCTTTGATTTCCTCGAGTTTCAATGTTTTATCTAAATGTGCCGAATTTTTATCATGGAATAGTGTTGAACATCATGCAATGCCGCACCGGAGGACACTAGCACCCCTATTTTTTCATCCTGTTGTTTTGTCCAAAATTCAAAAACCAAGAGTGATGAAATGAAACCAGTTGAAATGCCCTGTGTAGCGATGTAATTGAATAACATGAATACTGAATTCAACACAAAATTTCCATGGGTTCCTCTACAATAACAGAAATGTTCACTTATTCCTCACCTATGTCGTTTTGGACATTATACAAGACCATATAATGGGGGTTTTCGTGGGCTAAAGGGGGGTTAAAGGGACTTTCATTAATGTGTAAACGTAAACGCATATCTGGAATAATTTAGCATGGAAAGTATAGGAATTTATCCGGGACTTACAGTAAACAATGTATAAATGTGAAAAATGTTTGTGCAAAACATATAAACAGAGTTACACTGTATTTCTTTTTGAACTCTACAAAATTACCATAATTAAAATAAACTGAGTATATTTACTTCTTTAAAAAAAATTTGGTTTAAAATGAAACATTTTATCATTGACACCAAAACCTAAATATTTCATAAACTACACCAGAACATTATTGGAAATGATGCCCTGTGTGAAAACAATGGATTTCTAGTACTTTATTGGAAGATATAATGCAGTTGCCTTGACTTATGAAGTGACTCGTATGTGAAGAACAGTCCTCCCACACAATAGCATCTCATATCTAATTAAAGTGTAATTATAATCTATTATTCTTAATGAGGAACAAAAAATACAAATAGAAATATTTACAAGACACTTAGATGGAAATAATGGTGTTTGACATTTTGGGAGAAGTCATGATTAACGGCTATTACAAAAACACGAGGACATCCAAGTGAATTCAAGAACAAAAGTCAACAATAATGAACAGGAACATTATAGCACATGAAGCTCATTTCATATAAAGGAAAAAAGAATTATCAGATATCATTATTTCCACCTGAACCCTTTGTATATGAATGTACAAAACTTTTTCTGGAAAAAACTATCAAAGAAGTTATCTATCTACAATGACTGCAAGAAGTCCCTCTTAGAAACAGGAAATAAGTGTCATGTGGTCCTCTTAATACTTTGACTTGACTTCATAAATAAATTCTCTTGACTTTTGTCATCACTTTGATCATTAAGAGAATGGAAATTTCAACTCCAAATCTTTAATTCATTAACCATTATTAATTATATTCACACTAAATAACATCATTTAGTTACTGTGGTTAGTTCAAATATTATCAGTTAGTGCTCAGTTTACTGAAGAATTAATTGTATTATTTTAATGGTTTAGTATGTTTTACCAAACTGCTTTACCACAGCTGATGCACGGAGTACTAATTGTGCTTAGAAAGTTTATTTAAATGTAAATCGAAAGACTCCATAAATTTAGTATCTTATTGTAAAGTTCATTTTTCTTTTTTCTTTTTCTTCATATAGGGTCTACATGCATTGATGCCACCATAATCATAATGCAACATTGGCAATGGGATTAGTTTTCAGATTTTATTGTTAAGTTCAGTCAAGGTCTCATTATTGTTACCAAGTTACCAAAACTGTTATACCAACTTTCTTTTTCTTTTTTTTTTCCTTGCTCTTTTTTTTCTTCTCCCTCTTTTCTTTCTTTTTCAAATACTTTCAAAAATGTTCAAAGGTCAATCGATTTTCAGTATTCATCAATGACTACATGTTCCACAGCATCTATCAACATCTTTTTTCTCAGTGTGCCTCCCATTTTGTCACTTCTCTCAGAAAAGAGCCAGTGTTATTGCAAATAGGAGAGCTTCCAAATCACTATAGTTCATATTACAAGAAATCAGCAATATTGTCTTCTTCCTCTAGGTTGTATGTATAATTCAGTACAACACTTGATGCATTTTTTAACCTTATAATGGTAACAAAAAATAGTATGTGTGTTGTAATATCACTACTTTGAATGTTTTTATGTGGCCCTCAGACTGCAGAAATACCTACATATAGAGTTGTATTTTGAATCGAAACAGCATTAGATTGTTGCAGTTAGATCAAAAAAGTAAATGCAAATTGAAATAAAACAAAACAAGAAGAGATGAAACAATTACATTCTTTAAACACTTGAAAATTAAATTTCAATAATCGAAAAGGTACCCCCTTATTCATTTACAGTATTCCACACAATTTATAATAAACAGAACATTTCAATTCTACAACCAGCCAACAAAACACAGCTTCAGTCACTGTATCATTAGGACCACACTACAACACTTTCACAAGGAGAAGCGACTAAGAGCCAGGCAAGCAGAGAAGGAGCAGGAAATGAAGTTTCAGTACTCACGGTGAAGAAAGCAATCGTATTTGAAGCATCGTCGACAAAATAGAGTGTGGAAAGAATGCATGGTTTGTTCTCGGGGGACTGACTGAGCTGCAGTTCCATCAATGTTAGGTGTACATTCTGGTGGCAATGCGTTGGGGTCGAGACGTTCAGTCAATTCCAGGAATCTACAAATAAATAGAAAGAGTATTTATTTACTAGAGAAAACAAACTTTCTTCATTTCATGCATGCACATTTTTTCTAAAATATGCATAATAAATTCGAAAATATACAACCTGCATATTCTCATGCAAAAAATTAGTGAAGTTAAAACCCCAAATACAGAGTCCCAAAACAGCTGTCAACTAATCCATAATCTGATATTAACATAAATTTCTGTAACTTACCAGAGACTTACACAACATACTTTGAAGACATTTTAGATATTGTATTGTGTTTATTTTTTACCATTTTGAGGTTTCATTCAAAATGACATTCAAAATAGTATTAAAAAAAAAAGAACATAGTTGCATATGATAGCATGTTAACATGTACCATGTTAGCAGAAAGCTGAAATTTCAAACTCTCCAATCATTTTTCATATAATTTTCAATATAGTACCAGAATATGATGAACGAGAGAGATTTCCCTTAAAAATGCAACCCAAAAGTTTAATTTCTGAGAAAATTCAAAAAATCTTGGGGCAATTCTCTGACTTCTCTTGACTTTTGGGCTTCTTGCTAACCCCTTACCAAAATGTGAATCCAAAAGAGAAAAATTTAGAAAGCTTGAAAGACAATGCATGAGCTTTAAGGTCACAAGCTATCAACTGGATAGTGGTTCTCAACTGGTGGTTCATGTACCATCAAGTAGTATGTAGAGGGATTCACGGTGGTGCACATACAGATCTAGCCATGAAAAAATACTTCTTTATTGGCATTTATTTCTGTACATTACACTATGCCTTACACTTTCTCGGGATTGTACTCTAGAGCAATGAACATTCAAAATCAGATGTCAATTGAATTATCATTGTTGTAGTAGTACTGTACTAAGTTCATCATTGTTGCAGCAAAAATATACTGATAATACTGCAAAAAGTTAGTTTGATATACTGGGAATTATCTTAACTTTTGTGTTTGATTTATAATATGTATGAAAATGAAGCCGAATTTAGTGAATGGAGATAGCCTGACCAGTTAAGGCACATCTAACCACTTCAAACCAAAATAATTGTAAGAATGATAACTACATAAAATTTGGACTTGCCATTAAGCCTGGAACTAAATCTACTAACAATTAAGTTCCTAGATGTGTAATTTGCCAAGAAACACCCATTAGAGCATAAAACCCATATTAAAATTCATAATGAAAGTAATACATAAAGAAAATGACAGTCGTATTTTTAAAAAAGTGAATGAAAACACTGTAGGACACTCATAGCACAACACCTTATTTCAATACTTGATTAATTATCAAACTCAAGTCTCAAGATGTAATTCCTATTCTCCAATCTCAAAATGTAATAAAATTTCTTACGATACTTATTTCGTAAATAGCAGATTTACTTTATATCAAAAATACATTTCTGTAACAGTAAATGAAAGAATTGATTGTCAAAGGTTAGAGCAGTAATGTAAATGCAATGGTAGTTTTTAACTTTCTCACATATGTACACATATATGGAGTATTGTATTACCCAAATATACGATGAGTTTTTTGCTAAATTCTTTGTCCAAGAAATGGGGGTTGTCTTATATTCGCAGATTAAGTTTAGTCAGTGAAAATCACCATCTGTCCCTGGCGAAAATTCATTCACTGACTACACAATACACTACAATGGTAATAATAAGCCATGCTCTACTATCCCCTCAGTTAACATGTCACAGAATCGCAAATCACTGCAGAGTTGCACGATATTAGCTTTCAAAGGGAGTCAGAAGAACAAATGAAGTGTAGAAGACAGCATGCCAATAACCTTGCCCGGTAGCTGCTGGCAGACACATCTTGATTGCCTCTTGTTTATCACCTGTTTTTCAATACCCAATAAACGGAAAACAATAATGTGGTGTTGTGCAGTGAGCCGGGATGGGAAAAACCATTACACCCCCACCCTCAAGCCAGATGGGGGGTTGGGGGCGGTTGGCATGCGTCGGGCCAAGGACACACTGAATAGGCAAAGGGGATGGGGCAGGGAAGCCCCGCTCGAAAATAACTATAGAGAAAGGTTAGGATGCGAGGCAAGGATGATGTCGCAAGAACATAGAGGAAGCTGGCCGCCGAGCCTTCCCCGGTATTGGGTGTAGAGGGGGGGGCGAGCCCTCAGGGACTTAAGGCGGCATGCGGCGCCCACGCGAGATATGTAGAGGGTCGAAAGGCTGAGTGATATCTCCGCTGCTATCCTAGCACGCGGCCTTCCAGGCGAAGACTGGTTTGGCGTCAGGCCATGTGATAACGGTGGTTAAGGGACTCAGTGTCCGACAGCATCGCACCAGGTGTTGCTCGCCTGCTTTGGAGCAGTGGTCCTGGGCTATGCCTGGGGACAGTCGCGGGGTTCCGCGGCTAAGGGAATAGAAAGATTGCCAGAGATTTTTCGTTTAGTAAATTCAATTTGTAAATTATTGTGCAAATATATATATATATATATTTTTTTTTTATTTTAGAAACAGTCGTCTGTGTTATTAATTCCCAGTACGTCACAATAATGATGAAAACTGAAGTAATTCATCCTGAGCATGCGGACTCGAAGCTCATGCCTGGATAATCGTGTTTCAGACAAAGGCGCATGTTGAAAACACATTTCTCTTTTGAAACGTTTTCGTAGTGTCCCTGCAGACATGTCATGTCAATTCAGACCAATATTTTTTAAAGTAGATCAGTCGAATGACACTGTAAATTTAAATGCACCAGAAAAAGGAATGGAAGATGTGGCCGAAATTCTGTGCAAGTACGTGGATCTATGCCATTCACAATTGACAACTAGATCGAACAGACATTATGCTATCAATTTTAAGTTAATGGATCTGAAAGAAGCTGAGGTCACTTACAACAACACGGCTGAAGAAAATTTGGTATCACATAATTTCAACGCATAAAACATTTAGGGGATCTAATATGGGAAGATTTCCCGAGTTGGAGCAGCAAGTTATTGAGTACCTGTGAGAGAAATGCAATGAAGGCTTCACGATCCTTTGAGAAATTATAAAAATGAAGGCACTTGAAATAAAGAAAAATTTCTACAAGATGGCAAAAATTTCAAAGTGAGTATGGACTGGTGTCTAAGAATGATAGAAACAGCTGGTCTCACATTACGGCGAAGAGTGACGCTAGCTCAGTGACTTCCAGCAGCTTTTGAAGAAAAATTAATTGGTTTCCAATGTCATATTCTCAAATTATAGAAAGAACATGACAAAACAAAAAATGTACATTGCTCATTAAGCACAATTTACCATTTTTAAAGGAGTTCCAACACTGAAACAAACCTGACATCCTTCCAGTCCTTCCAATTTTCTTTGACCTATTCAACAGTGAGCCCACTTCAAATAAAAATATTTTGAGTTAATGCTTGGCAGATAAACTATCACATGCCACTTGTCTTACTTTTCCTTTAGTTCTTCAGGCCTCCCTTTATCTGGAAACATGGCTGACACTGCCTGGAATATCACCATACTAGGGACTCCCTTTGATGATGGCTTTTCTGCTGTTTGAGACCTCCGCTCCGCTCGTTCATGAGAAGATGAGCTACGACTGGTGGAAGCACGACCGTGTTTCTCTTTATCACGATCTTTTCCTTCTTTCTCATTCTTTTCATTTTCCTCCTGGAAGCAAATATTCCAGATTGTGTATTACAATAATTAATGGAAGAAGGTAAAGTGAATAGCAGGAAACGGAGGGCAAGTAAGAACACTGTGGCAAGATACTGCCTACGGAGCAATCAACAGGACAATGTTGGAATTACGTTATGGTAATGGTGGAAGTAATTAAATGAAGTTATTTGAGACTGGAAAGAAAGAAATATGGTTCACTAATGACCAAAAACTGCATGGTAACTGCAACTTAAAATAGTAGAAGTACAAGTAAAAGTAATAGGAGATGCATTTCCTTTAAAATTTTAACAAATAAAATATAACTGAAAAACAAATTAGCCACATAATCAAAACAAAAGGTTTTCTAACAAGTATGCAACTCTATGACAATTCTTTTCCTACTCATAGAAATTTTAACTGTCAAACAGACTTGAGCTACCAAAATCCATAAAGTAAAACCCAGCTCAATTAATTTCTAATGCCATCAGTGGACCTAAAGTTTGAAAGGAAGAAAGCACTCAAACATTCATCTTTTAAAATAACTCGAAAAATAACATTTATTTAATGGTAATTAACTTATTTTAACTGTTATATTCAGATGAAATTATTAAAAATTATTTTTAAAAATATACTAAGCAATGAAATTAGCTTCTCCATTAATAATTTCATAGCTTAACAATGCAAGAAATCTTTGTGAATACACAACTTCTAGACCTAGCACTGCTGTAATTCCTGCTTCGCACTGCATTATTACTGTTGTGTATTGATTCGTCAACCCATGAACTGGGCCTTTCATAGTAAAAAAAAAAGTACAGCAGGCATACTGGGATGTCAGAAACATAACCACAAGTTCCACCTACACAAGCGAAATTCACATTTTCTCACTAATCTTATCACCACACAGACAATGACACAGACACCACAAAAAGTGAAAAATAACAAGAGATCAATACGAAGTGACTGGATTAATGTACGTACAATGGATTTTACTTGTCTACAAAGAATGTAACAAGCAGTTTTCTCACATCTTTAACTGTTGTTTCTTCATCATCTGATCTGTCTTTGATACACATGTAATTGCAGACATGCACTTCACACTAGAATACCAGCAAATCTGATATACCTAGAACAGCGGGAAGGGGTCATTTTGACATTGTGAACATGATGTATTAAAATTCGAATTGTTTTTCAAAATAGAGCTTTATTTTGGTGGTAATACTTTTCTTACACATCTAAAAAGCATCTTAAACATGTAAATGAATTTTTTGTAACTGATTTCCACTTTTTTGGCACATTTTCCATAAATGGCTCTATGGCACATCTCACACAAATCGCTGAGTTCATTGCCTTTCCAGAAGCCGATCTGTCACTTCTTTAGCTTTTTGAATGGCCCCGGTACTACAGTCTCTTCTTCTCATTGGTGTACATTTTCTGCCAAATCCCCTCCCTTCAGTTCACTAGACAGTTGAAGAATGAAACTTTTCATTTTTTCATTAGTTACATGATTGTAGATAACCCAAGCCTTGATTGCTGCTATGTCCAATATATTGCAGCAAACATGCATCAGCCATTTGCTGCATGCTGCTTTGGTGCTATATTTCCAAGTCATTTGGTCACAAGCCCATATTTTGTGGCATCACAGTTTCCAGCTTCTTTTTTCATTCATCACTGACAGCTACTTCACGATTACATGTGCTGAGAAGCATGACGTTCTTTGATACACTGTCAAGATGCAGTTTGTGTTGCCTGGAATGTGTAGTAAAATAACAAACGAATGAAGTTCAGCTTTTCACTTCAATTCAACAGGTATTTCACAACAGATCGGATTGTTTGTTCCCACTAATGACAATTTTTTTCTCTTCAAGCTTTCTGACAAGTTGAAGACACATGAAAAATTTATCAGTTGTCATGTTTCTTCCTTGGTTTAGAAAGGGTTTCATAAGACGCAGAACAACAAATTCATCCCATGGCTGTTTATTTGGTCGAGCCTCCTCTTTGCCACGATAGGGAAAGGCATTGCATATGTATTTCGTTGATACATCAGCCACGACCCAATATTTCAGTCTGTATTGGACAGGTTTGTTTGGCATAAACTGGATCTGCATCTAGTTTTGCATGGAAGTAATTTCTTATCGATTGTTACATTTTCACCTGGGTGATAGCAACGAATGCAGTTTTCTACGAACCTCCCCCACATTTATAACCCTAGAATAAACTTATCAGCACGAAGGCGTTCAGCTCAAGTTGATTTGTCATCAAAACGGAGAAATTTGGGAAGCTCACGAAATCTATCTTTTGGCATTGTGTCCTTTATGAATTTCGGAAACCATAAACAAAACCAAAGATTATCCACTGAGAAACCCTTTGCACGAAACGCTTCTCGTGAGTACATGATGCTGATTATTGCCTCCAACTCTTCGAGAGACACAGTCCAGTTGTTTTTGACTACTTTTCGTGCTCCTAATTCGGTGTCTCTCTTCATAAGGCGAAGCATTGGCTCATCAAATGCCAAACAAAAGGAACTTATCACAGATCCATTCGTTCGCTGGCACACTCACGAAGTTGGACCACCTCAATCATTCAAGATCTTTACAGCTCCTCTTCTTCCACTTGACGAGGCAATTGGCGCTGATGACCTCCCACTTGGTTCTGTCTCTGGCAATCATTTTCACAGTTAGGGTATTTGACTGCTCCTACGAGATGATCGAGGAGAAGATTGTGCTACATTGCTTCTATATTCAGTGTAAACAGTACGACAATAGAAATCACATCATTCCTAGAGGAAAGGGTTCTTTTCTAAGATTTGTGATACTGTAGTATCTTCATGATAATGAAACTATTAGAACGAACCGACACTGATCAAGTTCAAAGTACGGTAGTTTTACAAATGAAATAATATGGGTGTCAAAATGGCTACTCTTGCTGTTCTAGGGATAACACATGATAAAACAATAAAAAATAATTATTTATGAGGAAAAGTCACAATGTTTGAAAGAAAACACTTATAAATTGAATTTAGAATTGAAGAAACAACAGATGTAGGAGTCATTTTGACCTCTGCTGCCTTTCTAGTATTCAGTCTGATTCACTGTTTTTAAAAGTGTCAAAAAGCACATAAACTAACGAGTTGCATGTCCACTAAAGACTAATGAGAGGTATTGAGGTAGAAGCTCTTTGAAAAAGAGAAATCTTGTCTTGTATTTTCTTTATGGAAGAACTTTGGGTTAGGAGAAAGATGCATTTCAAAACAAGACATTCAATTTCAATTCAAGATAAGACATTTGTATTATCTTTAGAAGAACTTGAAATATTAAAATTATTGAAACATGAAGCTTAGAAATTTTTGGTTACTTAAGTTTCTTACATCTTTGTACTGATACTGCAGCAGGGCATTCACCAATTCCACAAAAATAGTGTCATCTATGAATCCAGTTTCTCGATCCCCATGAACTTTTCCATCATAATTTTTTATTAATTCTTCAATAAAGGTTCCATCCTGATCGAGAATTTCATCTCCCATGTAAGGAATGTTATGAAGAACAGTTTCGTCCTCAACCTGAAAAAGAATACACAAACAAGTGTTACCAATAGCATCACATCAAATTGTAAAATTATGCACTGGAAATAGTACGTGGTTAAATTATAATAGAAACTTCATCAAGTGGGTAAATATAAAGCACTAGTAAACAGTATTTGGATTTTCACGGATTACCAATTTTCTATCGGTTATCATTAAATTTTAAATTAATAACTCATAAAAATTAAATAAATACAAATATCTTATAATTATTCTAAAACAATATAAAATTAAAGAAATTGCATTTCAGAGGCTATTACCGATATTCTAAACGAGGATCTTCACATTAAAAAACTATGCTTGAAAAAGCTATAAAATTATACGTTTTCGTGATTTTGTTTTTTTGTCTTTCAGGCCCTGACAGGAGAACTATTTAACTGTGAACTAACAGGGAATAGGATCTGTTACAAAAAACTGATAAATAAAAATAATAAGTCTCAAAATGCAATATTAGATCCCGCTGAAAACCACCGGAAGGTTCCAGTATCGGTTCATATTCATATCAGGTTAAATATTCATTCATGATTCGCCAATCAAATTTGATACATAAACATGTGTACACAATTTTGACATTTGTTTCTTAGGACAAACCCTGAACTCACCCAATTATTAACCAATAATCCATGAGGCATTCTATTTCATTTATCATAACCCTTCATCGAACTTTCACTAAAAAAATTGATGAATTAATTTAGAAAAATTATCCAAATGGTACATTTACATTATTAGTACATTTCAATATTTTTCAGGTATGATTTAATGTACATGTTTTTGCAAGCAACACATTTCTTTTTTCTTTTCTCAAAAAGTCTTCAAAACTTTTTAACTTTTTCCTATGATAGCATAACACACAAAACAATGGCACAGATCTTTTCATTAAAATCTCTGAATTTTCCAAAATTGAAGTTCAAAATTTATTCAGAATTTTCCTACAATTACAATTTTGAAACTAGAGATTTTTTCCTTAATGAAATATGTTCTTCAAAGACCAATCTCTAAAGTTGAACATGACCTTAAGGCATGTTCAATTTTTTGAAGAAAAAGAAGAGCCTCCCCTCAAAAAAAATATTTTCCTCAAATAGAGCATTCGACACAGGTCCTATTTATGGCAACCTTTCTGTATTTTCAAAAGTTGCAAAAAATTAACATTGTAAAAGTGAAAAATTGATTTTTTCCTCAAAGAAATGTCCTCAAAATTAGATCTTTAAACAATGTCATAAACACTTTTTTGAAAATTGAGTTGTTTGCACACGATTTCTGGTGGAAGTTGATGTAATTTATACAAAAAGAAATTAAAAAACAGAATTTAAATATTAAGTTAGAAATAATATGAAAAAGTTGGTACTGTTGAAGAAACATTAGTTAAGAATTGTCAGCAAAATAAAGGGTTATTTTCAATCACTTCATCCATATCTGCAATCTATCTCTTGTAATATATTCACCGAACTTTTTTGAAAGTTTCTTTTTTTAACTGCAAAATTCAACATAGGAAACTTTAGACAGCCTTCCGTAGCCTAGATGCACCTCATGTGCGTTGAAATTATCCAATATATCAATAGTTTGGCAGTATTATTAGCAGTTTGGAAGAAAATTTAAATCAGAATAATATTTATGATTCAAATTGGAAACTTGCATACATTTTCATCTTCCTTTTGAACTGCAAGTGGCAAAAGAATAAACCGAGTCTCACCATAAAATTTTGTTGGATTGGTGCCCATGTATACATTGTCGGAATCGGAGTGACTGCATTGATGATTTTCACCGGACAGGTCTGCACCTCATTATCCAAGCTGGTGACCTCTGCCTTCTTCATGCAGGCAGCATGAGGGGGAGCCTCCTGGCACGATGCCCACACTGCTTTGCCATCTGCCCAGCGGCGCTGCTCAGCTATCAGAACATCTGTTCACAATACACACATATACATCAATGGCTTCCTCTCATTGTTTCAAGATATACTGATTAAAATTATCACATGCAGAATGGATTGTTTGAAGGAGCACAGAGCACTACAGGTCACACACATTCAATGGAAATCAAATCTATTTCCCCTGGATTTAATGCATTACCTATAACATGCTTAATAATGCACACTCAACAAATATATTCTCTTGTATTACTTTTGCTACCCTTTTCTTCCACTTTTACATAAAAAAGCAATATTTTTTCGTATAAGTTAAAACACGTATATCTATAAGCAAAATATTTATTTTATTTTCTTACCAATTCATACAAACACTCAGGAGTCAAAACTGTATTTGTTTTGATTCCTGGGTGTTAGGACAGAGTCCTAAATTGAAGTAATCTGATATAATAGTCAAGATTATCATAAAAGTCATTAGATTTTTTGGTAGAAATTGTTGTAATGGAAGTTACATATTAATAATAGAGAGAGAAAGTCCTGCCAAATTTGGATCCTGCCAAATTTGGATCCTGCCAAATTCAGAGATATTCACGAGTTATCTTGCAGATACAAACAATACACTTTGATTGACATCGATTAAGTCCAGGTGACAGTATTTTACCGAATGCAGAGATAAAAAAAAAGACTTTGTTAGAGAAATTTTTAAAATTCGAAGTCAGAGAAAAGTGGTGATGAAAAGTGTTGAAATTTTATATCAGAAACCAAAGTCACTTCAAATTTTTGTAGACATTAAGGGATTAAATTATTATTGTGTATTAGTAGTAGTAATCGTAGTAGTAGTGGTGGTGGTAGTAGTAGTAGAAGAAAGAGAAATTAAGAAGAATAAAGTGTTCAAATTATTTTTCTAAAAAAGAAATCTTTGTTTACTGTGATAAGTTTGCATAGTAGAGGTACATTTAAATGTAATAATCTATCTGAAAAATTATGGACTAATCCATGATAGGGATAGAGTTGATACAATAAAATTTTAAAGAGAGGGACAGTTAAAATAACAAGGTGGCAAGAATCATTATTGATACGACAGCATACTGCAGACAAAAAATTAAAAAATATTTAATTTATTAATACAAATTGCATAATGTAGATAACATATGCTACAAAAATTCATCTAATCATAAGGCTAACATATAATATACTTTCCATTACATGGTTTTGACAGGACCAGACTTTTGTCCAAAAAAACCTAAGTCTGCACCATTCAGACTTGAAAATAGAATACACAATTTTGAGCCTAAGAGAACACTATTTCCGATCAAAATTGGAGGCGAAAAAAAAAATTTATACATCACAATATAGTACTTACAGGATTCATACCATCCGCATGTACATAAAACTGTACATCTGTACAATCAAGAGTTTACATAGAAGGTTTGATATATTGATTATTTTGTGTTTCCGGTCACATCACCTACTATGATCATCAGTCCCAAAAGTGTATTGCATGGTTTTTTATCATGGGAGGAGGTAATGATTTTTTCCTCCGCTGGATAGCAGAAACTAATACCGACCTACACGTCAGTGGCTTGCAGGGTTTTCTCTAACCAAGAATTTTCCATCAGCAGGGCACCGCCCCAGCCAAGACAACCTAAGCTCCCGAATGATCTTTTGATATGAGTGGTTGTGTAGTGCACGTAATTGTAAGAGTGTGTATCTAAGGGGTGAAGATAGGACAAGGTAGAGCCAGCGGCACTAGCCGAATTCGTTTACTACGCTCTGTGAAGTCACAAAGGTTAAGCGAATTCGAGACTCGCAGGTTCGTGGTTGGGTGACCGGCCAGGAACTCCGGGATCTAACGGCGTCGAGCCCCTGGCCGAAAGGATAAAAGGCACTGACTGACTGCGACATGACGAGACTTGACAAATATAGTAATTAACGAAGGATTACTCCAAAAATAAAAAGCATATTAATGGAGGATTACTCCCCAGTACAAAGCGCTCAATGCCCCTTAAGGGGCTTGGAGACGCTTTACGTCAAGGTGTAGACGCAACAAATTAAAAAAAAGATAAATGAAAGATAATGTGCAGACCATCACCCATTTGTTAGGGTTCTGCTCTGCCACCGTCAGAACACAAAACCCAAGGATCTGCTGGCACTGACATCGTTGATGATTAGGGTTGATGCCCTACACCACGTAAGCCAATGTGTATGGCCATGATAGTGGTAAACAATATCAAGTTAAATTACTCATATCACTTCTCAAGGAGTTTTATAACGAAATACTGCTTTTGAATTTTTCCAAAAACTCTAACCTCAAAAGTGCAAACAACAAGCAATTCACAAGAGTCATTGCTTTACATTATTTCAAAAATTAAAATAACAATGTGAAACATTACAAATGTACATTTCACACAAAATCGACCAAAAGGGCATACGCAGAGTGGATTATAAACAAAAAATCCTTATGTCATAATAAAATTCCAGTGTATTTTATTCAATTCCTTCAACTTATCCAGACCTTCATTTACTTACATATTCAACACTACTACAACAAAATTAGTTAACCTAAAACATCTCTTATGACTTTTGCTATATGCTACACAAAATACACAAATAAAATTTAATATGATTTTCTCAAACTTGAGGGTTTTCCCTTTTTTCTCACCCAATACAATACAAAGAAGTGCACATCATGCAGACAAATTGTGATTTTTATCAATTTACAGTCAATATGAATATAAATAGAGAGAAAGAGAAAGAAAGATTCACAAATAAAAGAAAAACTGAGAAGAGAGAAAAGTAACATATTCCTTACCAATATTTTCAACCTGATAGTAAGTTGTGATGTTTTCCAAAACTCCGAATAGTAATGCATGAAATATTCCACATTATGATAAATAAACCATAAACATATAACCAATAATTATGCGATTGATACTTTCACCACATATCACGAACTGTAACACTCACACTGCTCTCAAGCAAGCAGAATTGCATTGGTTGTAATGAACAAGGTCAATCATATACTTATGTTAACTGAACTATCAAATGTATCTAACAATACGTGAAAATATACCGTATTTACCCGACTTTTAGACCCCCAAATTTTAATGAGTATAATGAATCTAGAAACTAGGCTTTTATCAACACAAAATTATACATTTAATAGAGCCTAATAATTGTATGTATCTAAAACACAATAATAAAAGAGTGTAACTATACATACATATTACATCATTTGCCTTGGTTTCAATATCTGGCAATCGGACAAATAAGCAGGAGCATTTGTTTCTTTTTGGTCCCTCACTAAATTGAAATGATTGAAGGCGTTGTCATTGTCAACAATAGTATTACACCTCACCACTGAATCAATACCCTCAATAAAATTTATTTCAACAGAGCTTGCATTTATCTTGATCAGTTTCAGCTGATTCAGTTTCTCCTCTAGGTTAAGTTGTTCACACAAAAGCATTTCATGAGCATTTCAACATTGTCATGTTGTGTTTAAGAGATGAAGAGGCTTGTTTTCTTTAACATTTTCTTAAGTTAATGTAGAATTCTTCAATAATTTCCAATAAATATGAATTTCTAAAAGTCTATCACAAACTTAATCATCTCCATTTTTGCCAGCACTAACACTTTGGAAGTTCCAATCTTTATTGAGTTGTTTTAACACACCTTTATTGAGTTGATGAAATGTTGCAAGTGTGCATTGCAATCATGTCTTCCAAAAACATTTCAGGTTTGCATTGTTATTAAACAAAATTTCTAATTCTTCTATGTATGGAATTCATTCCCCTACATATAGATGGAGGGAGAAATATGGTTTATAAACAAATCAATTTTTCAATTTCCCTTACTTCCTTTAACACATCCCCAGCATTTCCATATGGACACGCATTACCAACATTTCATTCTTTTGTAAAGAGCTAATATTTATTTTAATGAAGTTTGGAATTGTTTGGCTAGTAAAAGAAAGTCCATACAGCATGTCCCTTGTTGTTAGAATGGTATATTGTACAACAATTCATTGTAATCACTTCCTGAAATACACAGAACATTTTGTGCTGAAAAATCATGGAAGTCGATGTGAAGTGGGTTTTATAATATTGTTTATATTTTAATGGAAGTTCCATTGCAAGATATACATTTAGATACTCTAACATACGAATACATATTTTTAAAAATAGTTTTGGAGATATTGTTTTCTCTGTATAATGAAAAATATTTTAACGTGCCCATTTGGACACGCTCCGCAGTTGTGAGGTTAAATTTTGTCGTTGCCAAAATACTGTTTTAACTCATTTTCATCTTTATTTTTCCGTCAGATGCTTGTAAAGTATATCAAATTTGGATGTTACTGTTCAAGAGGTTCAAGATAAACTTTTCGAAGGAGGAAGAAATGTACCATGTCCCTACAAGGGACTTTTTGTGCATAACATTGTAAAGACGACCAAATTATTGAGCGCAAGAGAGTTGATAACTCAGCTGCTGTAGCTTCAAGATGTGCTGGAGCTGAGCCAAATTAAAAAATAGTGTGTGAAAAATAAACATTAAATCAAGAAATGGTTGTCGTGGTTATTCGCCGTATCGATACACAATGCTTGACAACTGAAGAAAGAAGACTATGTAAAAATGTCACAGTTGACTAGGTGAAAAATTGTTCCAGTTTCACAAAGTATATAAATTTAGTAAAAGATGCATGAACACCATCAACTAGTCCTCTCATCACATATAAAGCAAGTGTTACAGAGGACATGAGATATAATAGTTATATGCATTATAAAAAAATTGAAAAGAAGAGGAGATGGCAGGGAAAATCGTTCAAGTAAATCATCAGTAGTGCATAAATTCTTTGTAGATTAGTTTGGAATATTCTGAAGTTACCATTCTCTTGAATCACAGCACTTCATTTCAACTTTTCAAATAATTATTTTATTACATTTCTTCTTTTGCTTTAAATAAGTGTTGTATCAATCAATTTTCATCCAATTTATTATTTTTTTTATTGCCAATAAAAATTTTCGAACGTGTACCGGATTTTGTAGAAAATGTCATAACTGCCCAGCATGTCCATATGGACAAGGATTTTTCGAAAAACTTACAAATATTTTCATCAAAATATATTTTTAACCTCATTTATGGATGTTTCTTGAAGATTTGCAACATAAAAAATTAAATTTTTCACAAAAAAATAAAATAATTTGTGCAGCTAAGGGTTAAATAATTCGGGTAGTTAAGGGTTTGCTGTCTACCTGAGAAAAAAATTCTAGAATTTTAGGTCTATTTTGCTTTCCCTTTTACATTTCATTTCTGTATGCTTTTAGAGATCAATTTTTTTTATTGTTATTAAATTTTCTATTTGTTTATAAATGGCAAAAATGCAGGTTTTTAAATTGAACATCATAACTCTACAAAAAATTGATTTATTTTGATTTTCCTTGTTTTATTAATCACAATTTAATATTCTATGAATGAACTTGAATGGTAAAGGTTCTGTGAAAACCAGAGTCAGGAATTGATTATTTGAGAAAAAATAATTGATTATAAATTTCTTCTGGACATTTCAGTTCATAAAACTGAAACTTTTAGTAACAAATTAACTATTTTAGTTCATTCACTAGAGCACATCATGGGTTACATGCTGCAAAAAGAATATTATTTTCTTTAATAGTTCATGATTTATGAGGTTTGACATGCATGAATGTGCTGAAAATTCCCAATTCGGGAAAATGCTTCTGAAGTTCACTCACTATGGACTTGACAGTTGACATTCACTTTGAAAAAAATTATTTTCTCTAAAACTAAGAAATGTAGCAAGAAATGGTTCGAAGAATTTAAAAGGGAATAAAACAGAGCATACGACTCAATAAAAATTGAAAAACACGAAATTTTAGGATTTCATTATTAGGTAGACAGCTTCCTTAATAAAAATACGTCTTCAAATGTTCTAATTCAATAAGTTCATTATTCAACAGCAGTGCAAGAATTGGGTTCCACATTTAGTTTATCCACCTTGAGTAATCTTACTATTTGATTTTGTGCTGAATAAATTATAATGGACCTAAAAACTAGACTTCATTCAAAACAAAATGATTCATGCTGTAGAGCTTAATGTTTGCTGTATGTATAAAGGCAGATCAATTAGTAATGCACAATTTTAATTTAGAAGAAATTATCATAGGTAACACACCAACAATATGATATCGTAGGCTTCCGCGGCCAGAATTATGATCTGGGCTGTCTGGGTGATGCGGCATCACCCGGACAGCCCAGATCACACCAACAATATATACAAAATGAAAGCACATCTCTACACCATTATTCAACACAGTCATCAAGTGCTGCAATACCTTTCTCACATCATAGCACGAGTTCGCAAATAGGAGCATAGTAGTGGAAAGTAGCCTGACTTATGCGATTAGGGTCTTCTGAGGCTGTTTTGACTTCAGCATGAGAAGTGAAATGTTTCCTGGCCAACAACGTTTTCATTGGGCTGAAAAAGATGATAATCAGAAAGTGCCAGCCCAAATATCAGAGTAGCCACATACAGATGTGCATAATCATAGAGTTTGACATTTCCAGCATTAGGGTGTTTGTCACAAAGAATATGAAGCAACTTGTCTAACACTTTTGCATATGATACAGCATTCACAGCAGTCCACATAGCATAATTTATGGGTCAAATGGCTCTACTCACAAACGACAGACTTCCTTGCATAAGGCAAACTTGTGCCACTATGGGAGAAATGCGTTGCAACAATTTGCGACTATTCTTAAAAAGTGAGGTGTGTTTTAATTTTGTATATATTCTTGGTGTGTCACCTATTACATTTTCTTCTAAATCGGTTGTTAGGCATTACTTAATGGTCAGCCCTTGAATCTAATAAACAATAACAAAATGAATAACTTCAACAAGGTCACACTTTTTTTTTATATTTACAGGCGCAATCAAATTACAAATTGTCTTATCGATTACAAAATTAATCAATAGAATAAAAATAAAGTTAATGGAAAAGCTGTTGTTTTCTTTCACCATGCTATTATTATTTTATTTTTTCCTATATCCTCATTTTTGGCACCATTTTCTTCTTGTACCTATTTTTCTTTGTTTCTTACAGGACATCTTTCCATACTATATTTTCTAATATCACAAGTCTTCTGACCTTTTAGGTCCTATTAAATGTTTAATTATATGTTTGTTACTGAATATTCTGTTTGTGTCTTTCACCTAAAGCCACCTAAGAACATTCTGTAATGTCTCATTTTCTTTCTGTAATTTTGTTGTTCAAGATTCTAAATCTTGATATACAAATTCCCATCCTGTGTGGCAAAATATACGGTAGCAGATCCTATCTCAACAAAATCTCTGCTGTGATGCTGCGTTTCACTCAACTAAACTGGAATTCATTAAAGATTCTCTTAACAAGTCCCCTCAAAAATATTGGTTTGAATGCAGCAGCACGTTTATGAAGAACGCCAAGAAAATGTCCATAATTATAATTAGATTTTATAGATGCACTCAGTTTATTATTGCCTTTACAGGTTACTGTTACATCAGTGTTGAAGTTTCTCTACAGGAAAAGGCAATGTAAAATCATTGATTCCAACTGACTAGCTTAATCTCCAAAAGCCAGACAAAAGTGAATTTTTCAAATGAGGTATTTAAGAAAAAATTTATCATTCGGGTAAGTATGGTATTATAACAATTTAATATGAATACAAAATTTGGCAATTTCTTCTAATAAGTGTTTCATATTTATGTTCCATTAATACATAAGTTAGCACTTGCAAATTTGTTTCTTAAAATAAATTTAGGAAATTATTGGTAATAAATAATTTGGTACATTGTCCTTTTCAAAATTGGTTTTGGTTTTCAAAAATTACAAAGCAAATTTTATCATTTAAATAGAATATTGAGATAACCCTAAAATAAGCAACAATACTATTTTTTAGATAAATCATGTTGTTATCAAGAAATTAGTAATTGAGTGTTCCCTGACAACAAAGTAATATTATCTGCTTCTTTAACAACATTTATTACAATTAAAGCAAAAATATTTCAAATATATAATATTAACATTTGTTCTCACCTGTCATGTGCTTTCTATTCTGATTCCAAGCAACCTTCACTTCATCTGCCCGTTTGTACCTCTTCATTTGGCGAAGACGCATGTACTCTGATTTCACTCTTTTCTTCCATTCTGCTGATACTTTCACTTTACTTGACATTTTGAACTCTCTCAACCACCTTCAAAGCAAGAAGATAAAATACTACTTGGAAGAACTCTTATTTCCTTAGTGTCATATTATATGTTTATTAATACTCTGAAGAACAATTTTAACAACAGACATCTTTAAAAAAAATTCTCACATTAACACAAACAAACAATAAAATAACAGAAACCATGTTAGTATTTATATCACTACTGCTATTATCAACCCTTTCAAAACATTGTTTCTCGAGTCTTAACGTGAATGAACATTATTAATTAGTATAATCCGACGGCGTTTGCACATCACGATTAACCTTCAGTTATGCAGAACGTTCTACCTTAAATTTCGATGCAAATTTCGAAACTATTCTCCCTTGCGATTAATCCACGAAGTCTGGTTGATAATGTTTATTAATCGTAATTAGTAAACAGAAAGAAATTGCAAGAGTAGTTTAACGAAGAACAGCATTCTCTTGACATCACAGTGTATAATCCATAAAACAGTAAAAAAAACTTCAAGTTTAATACCCCAAGTAAAGAATCTGCGACAAATTTGTCTACGGAGGAGGTGTAATTGCAGATACCAATATAAAATTGTAAAAACATCCAAATGACGAAAGAAAACGAACGTAACGCCAAGTTCAATAACACATTTCAGTTATCAGTTTACAGAAAATAACTACATATTGTTTCGTTCTCACAATTACTCTTTTTCTACCTACAATACTCGCTGCACACTTAACGATCTTCAAAACATTGTTTACTCCATCCTTCCGTAATCGCTTTAATGAGCTTTCAATCAACTTTCAATTGCTGGGTGTGCGATGACCTGCTGCCTGCAACAACATGCCGCGATCAGTCGCAGTCACCTTGGTTGCTGCGACGGTCGAACAGATTGAATGCGACGGTCGTAAGAGCATTACTATGGAAGAATCTTGTTACACGATACTTCTTTGGCCGGCGTTACACTGTAAAAGAGATATTTGACATAGCTGCCATACTGATTCAAAGATGTCCAATTTGTCGTCCCCCTAAAGAGTTTTTATGACTGCTGCAAAAACTTATATTTCTCTGATATGGACATAATTAGTCTATATCTATGCGCCTCATTTACGATTCCACAGTTTGTAATGTTCAAAACAAAGTATCCAAATCAAGAAAACTGAAAAAGAACGTTGCCAAGAACATTCTTAGGTTTTATTGCCCCACCGCAGGGCAACATTGCACTAGGTAAGATGCTTGAAGATGGCACCCCCATGATGTCGAAAAATCAAATGACATACCGGGAGCGGCAGCTCAGTGCATCAACTGATGTCACTGCAACGCCTATGACCGGGAGGTCATAGGCTCGAGTCCTGACGGCGGCAGGATTTTCGACACTAGATTTTCAGCTAGGTCGAATTCAGTCGCTGTTTGGAAGAGAACTCTAGCGACCGGCTGCTCTGATCGGTAGTTTTCCGTGGTTTCTCCGGTCAACACCAGGCGAATGCCGGAGCAGTACCCTACCAGTACCACGGACCGCGCGCGATCTGTCCTATCCTCTCCCCTTACACACACCTACACTAACATGCACTACACTACCACATATTCCTGGAGACTGATCGGGAGCTTAGAGCTGGTCCCGGCTGGGGCTGTGCCCTGCTGGAGGGAGAGTCCTGGTTAGGAGGAAACCCCACTGGCCGACGGTAGGTCGGCGCCGTATCTCGCCATCCAGCGGGGGAAGATCACCGCCATCTCCCGAGAAAAAACATGCACTACACTAACGGGACTAATGACCAAAGCAGTTGACGCGCCCGGAAACACAAAAAAATCAATCAATCAAATGACATACTCTATAGTTTTGTCCAAGTCACAGAACGCCGGAAATTGGAAATCAAAATTTTGAACTTCAAAGTAACAATCACTTCACATAAGAAATTCAAATTTTTTAATACACCAACATTTTGCTCAAGTTTGCCCAGCAAAAAATCTGACCAAAAAAATTTTCTAAATTACCTTAGCCTACCCTCCTCTTACCTCTCCTAAATTGCAAATTTTGAAATTCGAATGTACGATCGTTTTGCACAAGTTTTGCCTAAGATTGTCCAGCCTAAAAATAGTTTGTCCCGTCACATAGGACGCGTAGAACACCAATTTAAAATTTTGGACTTAAACTTATTATAGTCTCCTTATGCCGAATTTATTTGTGAATATTGCTTCATTTTGCCCAAGCTTTGGTTTGTAAACAAAATTAGTTCAAGCGTTGGAAAAGAAAACTCTGTAAAATTTCGATGCATGTCTGGAAGGATTTTATAATGGAATTTTGCGAAATTTACGATTTGCAATATATAACTTGAGGTACCCATTAAAATTGATTGGCGACACTACACAAACTTTGCCAAAAATATTATTTTCAAGTATATACATTCGTTTGTCTGTGTGCTTCATTGGAAATATGTTCAATACACTAATTTTGGATTTAATCCATTGAAAATTGGACGGATTTTGTCCAGTTTCCCTGATCCATTGAGCAAATGCTGAGATGACCCCTTGATTTGCTTCTGGACGTAAATGTAGCTTCACAATGCGCACGTTTTGTTGAGCTTTCCCTTTGCTTGTAGTGGTAGTAGAGCTTAGGGTGAGTTTCTATTTGTTAGCAATAGAGAAAAATCAAATCCGTTCGTTTACCGTTACAAATGAGTTTTCTATAATTCGGCAACGAAAATATCTAGTTTTTGAAATGTTAATCTCTCGCTTTTTTAAATTTATTATTATTATTATTATTATTATTATTATTATTATTATTATTATTATTATTATTATTATTACTATTTTTACAAATAAAAGTATCCAAAGTTTTTTATGACAATCATATATTCAGTAATTTCACAACGTTTCGTAACTTGTTTTGTTACATCTTCAGGTGCTAAACTTAGTGAGGGAACGCTATCCCATTGAATTACCACGTCAGCAGAACATTCAAGGAAACATTACCCATGAATGTTTCCTTGAATGTTCTGCTGACGTGGTAATTCAATGGGATATCGTTCCCTCACTAAGTTTAGCACCTGAAGATGTAACAAAACGAGTTATGAAACGTTGTGAAATTACTGAATATATGATTGTCATAAAAAACTTTGGATACTTTTATTTGTAAACATATATTGACAATCAAGAAGAAATATTGATTTACTACTATTTTTATCTTTCAACTATTAATAGTTAAATAGTTGGGAATGGATTCTGAAACTCAGGAAAGCGTGCGCAGATGATTTTCTCTCCCCATACGTCACATACAGTTTTTGACTAAAGAAATAAATAAATCTTCGTAGTAATTACATAGGCATGCACTGAGGGTAGACGGGAAAATTTCGAAAGGGGTCTCGAAATCTCATTACGTACATTGTATTTCTGTAAATATGTAAAATCTCTAATAGAAATGACGTACGAATGAACATGTTTTAAAAATTACAAATATGACAAACGGATGAACATATTAGTTTATTCGTATATTGTTATCATATCTACGTTTAAATATTATTGCTCCATATATTAGGGATAAAAAATTAATAAAATTGGAAGTTTTATTTAGTTGCCAAATTCAACATTTGTGCTGTATTCATTAACTCGAGTAGTGGCGGCTGGTGGCCCAATAGACTGGAGGTTGCATCTCCATGAAATGAAACTGTAATTTTAAAAATTAAAAATATGAATATATAATAAAAATGTAAGTAATTCAAGTAAATTAATTAAAACTAAGGTAAATAAAAGTTCATATTGAAACATTACTTACATAATTTTATACGTAGTGTCCGTGTCAGGTATATACACCTTCCGCGCACGTGGTTCTGGCTTTGTTTTCCACTAGGCACTTACGTTTGACTCAAGTCCAACCCCTGTGAAGTGTCCTAAACCCTACCCTATCCTTATTCCTTCGTAATTCTGGCCGCTGGGTAGTGACGCAGGAGCGCGTAGCAGGAGGCGCGTACGCGGAGATGCTACCTGGCGGTCCTCTTGACAACTGACTGCGACGTGACGTGACATGACTTAAAGATAATGGAGGATTACTCCCGCGCGTGTTAATAGAGGATTATTCCCCAGCGCAAAAGCACTCAACGCCCCTTAAGGGGCTTGGAAACGCGTTGCGTAATGTAGACGCAACAATTTTTAAAAAATAACTGCAGGCTACTGCAAGCGGAATTATGCATCCACCGTGAGAGACAGAAAGGGACTTCCAGAACGGCCAACTTTATACAAAGAATTTATCACATTTTAAATCAATAGATCTAATTTCAAATGAAAACAAGTTCACTAAACATCCTAAATTATGCACTAAATGTCGTCAATAATTGACTGAACTTGTGTACTTTCAAAAACACGCGAAATTCATAATTTATTAAGTTGCAGCTAGTCAGACGAAGACGGAATTGGTATTCCCCTCTGACTCCGGTCGCCACGCAGCGCTCTACAGCGCTCGGCCACCACCTCCTAGAGTTAACTCTAGGAGGTGGTGGCTCGGCCCTTTACCCATTTGGTGGCGCCACCAAAGGCCGCATGTTCGTGTTAAAAAAGAGGGCCAAAGATTAAACTCAGTAATCCCAGTAATAAACCCAAGTGCCAAGAACGAGGTGCAATACCTCGCAAGGCACCAGACACTGAAGAGAGCGCCAGTTGGACCAACTTGGTTTCGAAGTTATTTTATATAAGTACATCGATTCTGCTGAAATATGTTGACTATTGAATGTCATTAAAAGGAAAGTATATATTCCTAAGATATTATAAGATCTTTCTGATTATTCGGGGATTGTGCGACCGTGCAACCTAAGCATGGGCCGCCACTGCTGTCTAGCAATTTTAGTTTCCTTTTCAGTCATAAAAGGAGACTAGTACTTATTTTCTCTGTTTATTGACTGGAAAGTGTTACATCGTGATACGCGTACGGCAAAGTCTTATATTTTCCGTATACGTACCGCAAAGATGCCCATTGCTACAAAGTAAACAAAACACTAGAGAGTAATGAATGAATATGGTTGTCGCCTCGTGCATTGAGAACGATCTGAAAGAATAGGGGAGGGTGGGGCAAAGTGGAATTTGCATTTAAAGCCCACAGATTTGGAGACCTTCCGTTCTAGAACAAGTATTTTGTCGAGAAGTGTGTTGACACGACTATGGCAAAGTGTCATTATTGTTTTTCTGATTTTCCTCTTCGCCTTACAAAAACGGAAGTAATGTAAAACATTGTCCTCATTGTCATGTAAAATGTATTACACAGAAATGTGTCGTACAGTATGTGAAAAATTCCTAAACTTTGCCAAAACCGTGAAAAAATGGAAATTGTATTAATTGTGTTTATTATATTTGATTTTGAGCAACGTTTGGAACAGAAAAGGATTTGCTGTTCTGTTGAATATAATTCTATCGGTGCATAAACACTAAAATATAAATTCGGCAGAGCATATATAAATGAATTAATTCAGTCTTTATTTCTCTTCATTTAATTCACCGTCACGTGCCGCCACTGGATCAATGCAAAGTATGCAGTGCAGTATCATGCGATAATGCGACCATCTCGTGCGACAGTGGCAGGTCAAACTTTAAGTTGTGTAGTATGCTACTGCACTATGCAACTCAACAACGCTCTCTGCAACTTTCAAAATCGTTTTGAATGTGAAGTGATGTTTAAAGTAGAGAAATTAGCAATATTCCCGTAAAATTGATCACTCTTTTTATAGTGACATTTTGTATTTTTCCCGTGTATTTAATTTTTTGTATTTCTGTTCCGAACTAGTCACTTCTCTGCATTGCTGTTGATGAGAAGTGAGGTTACCGGCCAGAAGTAATGCCTTGAGAACTCAAAATAAATTAATTAAATACAGTTTTGTCTTTTCCTTCTACTCTGTAACTAAATGGAACGGATGATTTCATCTGTAAAACATACGTTTATTGTTTTATTGGGTGTGGCTCTTTTTATTTTTTATAGAGGTGGTGAGTTGATTTTAAATTTGTGAGTTTTACTTGTGAAAAATCTTAATTAAATTTCAAGTTTCAAAAATTATAGAGATTTAATAAGGGTATTGGAAGACGTGATGGTACTGTTCTCTTCATATGAAAATATAAATTTTAACTTTAAATAATCATTTATTAGTACAACTTGTCTCCCATTTTGAGTACCAACTTAAAAAATGATTTTAAGTGACCAAGATTGTAGGGAAATGAAAGTTAAAACCAGTTTATTTTGAAAGTGTTTAATTCAAAGTTTATTAGTTCTGACATAGTTGGAATCTGATTTTTTCACAATGATTTCAATATTCTATAAAATAAATTTCTCATTATTTTATATTTAAGCATTCAGATTTAAAAGTATAAATGACAATAAATTTGTCATTAAGGTAATAAGATTTTAATTGATTTATAAAATGATAGGATATTTAGGATCTAGAATGAGTTTTTTAATTAACTTCATTGTAAATCTGGGAAGCTGGGCATCATGAAGTTGAGAAGTTCATGAATTTTATGATTTTTTTAAATGTAGATTTGCAGAAAGTCTATTAAAACCTATAATGAATGTGAAACATTTTCCAAGGGAGGTTTTACATTTTTTGAACTAAGAATTACCAAATGTATGATATTAGTAATTTATTAATTTGGTTGTTTTAAATTTTGCCTAGTACAAAAGACTGAGCAAAGAATAATAGTTAAGTGAATATAATGGTTAATAATTAGTCACTTTGGGAGGTGGACATGTAATGGTTTAATTGTGAAGATCATGGAATGAGAAGTAATTGAAAATAATTTATTACTAGGGAATTGGTAACTGACAGAAATGGAGTCAGTGTGCAGAGGGATCACATGTGGTCTAGTCAGCTAGGACAGGGAAGTTAACTTTCAGGACTAAATTTCCTTGTTCTAAAAGGCTTATACAGCAGTGTTTTTACTCATAATATAAAATAAGTGTTGACAAAAGATGAGATTGTCTTTTAAGTTAGAATTGCCCACATTCTATTTTTCAATGATAAAACGAGGATTCTCAAAGATATAAGCAATTTTCTACAATATGCATGTGTTGCATATTTTAAAGATTCTTTTACACTTTAGAATATTTGCATGCCTATTCAGATCTGGACATTTGTATAAACTTGTCAGAGCTAATAATGAAATGGCATAAATGTTATTTATATAGATTGAATGAAACAAATTTGGGACCAACTGTAGGAAAAAAAATTTTTTTTAATTCTAAAAAGTGTTAAATTTGTAACAATTTATTTTTAAGAGGTTGGTGGTTGCTGGGATGGCTTTCTCTAATTCTTTGGATTATTATCACTTATTTTTCTGTTGAAGTGAATGATTTTGTGCCAGTCTAATGGTCATCTTCAATATTATCATGCAGTCATTTCAGCTAAGAATAGACATATTGATTTGAAGAATGATTTCTATGAAGATTTCTTTTTGGTTGTATTAAAAATAACGTGTTTCTGTATTTAATATACCTGTCCGACAGCCTCTTTGTATAATTTTCCAGCTTCTCCAAACCAAAGCAAGTTACTTCTCATAGGAATATTATCAGCCCCAGATCATTTTGAGCTGAGAGAAGCTGCACGAAAGACATGGATACAGAATATTGGAAGTGATGCTTTGTACTATTTTTTAATAGGGGAACACATGTGTCCTGTGCCGCCAGAAGACAGAATTGACGAATTTTCATGCAAAGAGTCTGCAGTTTTCTTTCCAGCAGGTGAGAGATTATTTCACCTACAGGCCCTCATCTAATTGACTGTTTCAGCACTAAAAACTTGCCTTTGAAGTCTCAGGATTCCAAAGTTAAAATACCTGGTAGGCTGAAAAGAATAGTACATTAAATTATAAATATATGAATATAAAGGTTAAGGTATATGATTTTAAATTTTTAAATAGTTAATAAGAAAGATTCAGAAATGACAGTCATAATAGTTTCATTAGTATTTTCAATTTCAGTATTTCATTAGTATTGTATATTTCAATTTCAGCACCAATGCAATATAAACAATTAAGTTCAAAGATGTGTGAAATATCCACCCTTCACAAAATTAATACTATATGGTGTGGATTTATTTCAGTCCAAGATAACTTTTCTAATAAATAAACCTCAAGATGCATTCTATTTGTATTTTTAATCATTCATCTTTATTTTAATCTTGTTTTCAAATATCAGATTAATTTCAAATATTGTTTTAAAGAATTATCTAATGAATAAAAAATTGAAAGGTGAAAAAAGGAGTGCCAAATTGCAAGAATTGTGTTTTAATGAATTGTGCTAACAAAACTTTCTACTAATAAATCCACTGACACAAAGAAATGTAGAGAATAAGTTGTAGCAAAATTTACATAAGTAATAGCCTATAAATATTACTTATTGATTAATTACAATACATTGCTGAAACTAAATATTTGTTATTGATTTTCGAGTATCTGGCTACATGCTGTATAAGAGGGAGCTTTACAATTGTTTGCTTCCAGTCACTCTATAAATCGAAGGTGGTTGTGAACATACAATCATTAATGTGCAAAGATTTTCAGTGTTAACCAAAAAAGGTTGTGTACCAAAACAAGATAGAATGCAGGCTTCTTCTTAAGTAGAGAAAAAGGAGGATAGAAACCAAATATAACAGTTTGTAAGCCACGAGCTGACAATACATGTGTCTTTGCTGTCTTTATTATACATTATCTAAGATTGGTAAATATAAGGATTCTGCTTACAATTGTAGGTTCCTGCCTAGTAGTGGATGGAAATATGTAATTATCCCTTATCAATTCCTTTTTTCCCTGTATCCCCTTTTTCTCAAATTTTGTTATTTTGTGTACATTTTTTAAACTCAAAATGTTAACTTCTCCCTATTATCAAAGTTAAAAATAATAATTCAGTTTCAGGCAATGAAGTTTTACTGCAGTCTGGGAATGTCACATGCTATGGCGAACACATCGATGTGCCAATATATCCTAGTTATTCATTTACTGTTGAACATGATATTGTCATTCAGCGTTTGGGAATATTAAATGAGTTCTCTAAGCAAACTGTGAGAGTAAACCTTATTGAAGCTGCAACTGGGCTGAAATTAACTTCAGCAACATTTTCTCCTGACAAGACATCCAACTTCTCAAGTATTCTTTGGAAACCTGTAGAGCGCTATAGATTACCTAAAGGATTTGAAGGGCGAGTTACTTTGGAAAGCAATGCCCACCCAAGAGACTGGCAGAGAAATTGTGGATTTAACTGGAATGCATCAGGAAATATCCTTGCATACCAACTTGTATGGTCTCCTCAAGGACAAGTGGTTCGAAATTTCCAGAACTCCCTCTCAGCTGTGGTGGTTGGTTTTGAACTGGCAGGTATGTTGTGCCCTTTCAGGGTTAAATACCCAAGGAAAATTGTCAAAAAGGAAAAAAAAGAAACGAAGTTAAAAATTGCATAGGTAAATAATAATAATAATAATAATAATAATAATGATAATGATAATAATTATAATAATGATGATGACAATAATAATAATAATAATAATAATAATAATAATAATAATAATAATAATAATTTATTTGTCACTTAATGTAGCACAAGGTGTATATGACTAATCAACCTCTAGTTCTTCCTATATATACTAATACGAAATGAGGTTTGTACTATTATACAGAAGTTATAATGAAAAATAGCAAAAAATAAAAGAATATAAAAAAAAATTAATTTTTTAAAATAGGCAGTGCAGCCTAAAAAAATTTTGAAATGGGCATGAAGTTTGGGCCAAGTCCATCAACTTTGCTCAACAATCATTTTTGAGAAGTCAAACACACAATAAAATAAACATAAACATGGAACAAAACAAAATCAATATAGTCCAAAGTAAGGAAGAACTAGTCTCGTATGCACTTATGTAAGTGTAATTGTTACTATAGAAATTGAAGGATAAAGTACAGAAAGGCCATAAAAATGTTTGAGGCAGCCTGTAAACAAAAAATATTTCACAAATTTTTCACATTGATAACATTGTACAGGATTATTTCTTGTATAAAGTTGACATATTTGTAAAGCAATACTTCTATGCCATACACCGTAATATTAAATCTAACATTCCTCCTGAACACCTCTTAACCAACCATGAGTTTAAAAAAAGAAATAATTTCAATTGTTAGACCTTATACTTTTTTTAATGGAATTGACATTTTGTCCCTTTTTTTTCTTTTGTTGTTTTTTGTTTTGATATTGTCATTGACATTCTTTCTTGGAAATTATAACTTTGAAGCAATTGTCATCACAAAATTGCGTGTCTAAAAAAAAAAAGTAATAAGAGGCCAGAGCCAGACCAGTTATCAAACAATTCTGACAAATAAGGTACAAGGAAGGCGAGTATTCTTCAGATCCTTTTGTTATTGTGTAAAATGTTTTGCATACATAATAAAATATGAAAAAGAAATTTTGAGAAGTATTGATGTTTGTATTTTAGTTATAATCTGATCAAGGCAAGTAAAGAAATTAAAAACAGAATGAATTTTTTTTTTTTTTTTTTTTTACACCTAATTTCCTTTTTACCAACAAAAATTGTGAAATTAATTTTAAAGTCTCAAATTTTCTATTATATTTTATTTTATCTTACATTTTTGAAAAATTGAAATGTTTGTGAGAAGGTAAGGTGCTGATTAGGCAAGGACAAAATGTTCACCCTGGTCTAATGCCAATGGATTTGTTCTTCATAATATGACTGATATCAGTTACAATGGGTAATTATTTACAGTTAGATTTCCTAGACATTTTTTAAATAATACACAGAGTTAAATAACACATTAGCATAACTTTTTTGGGTGGATTTAAATAAAAGCTTATGCATATGTAGATAATGTTGTGAGAGTTACATTTTACAGAAATATGTTTCAGGTTTTGTGAATGTTCCAGATAGTGATAATCTGACTAGTTTCCTACGGCAAAAATCTCAGAGGAAAAAGCAATGGACCAAAAAGATTGAATCAATAAACCAAAAATTAAATGAGGAGTCTTCAAGGTCAGGTGATATTTTGTTCCTGGATGTAGTGGATGTGTACAGATTGCTTCCAAAGAAAATGCTTAATTTCTATGAATGGTATGTTTATAATAAAAACAGTGTTTTGAAAACTATAATGAACACCACCTGTTTTTTAAGTACACATTTCTTTATGATTGTCATATCTTACCTAAAATAATGCTGCAATCTTAAAAATATGTATTTTTCAGGGCGGACCAAAATATCGACTTTTCATATCTGCTCAAAACAGATGATGACACTTTTATTAACATTCCAGAAGTGGTGAAAGAACTCTATTCACAATCCACAAAGAACAGAGAATTACCCAATCAAATTTGGTGGTGGAGTGCTTTTCGTCAAGGCTGGCCAGTGCAGCTGTCTGGCAAATGGCGAGAAGGATCTTATCACTCTGTAACGTATCCTCCATTTCCTTGTGGAGCAGGATATGTGTTAAGTCGTGGAGCCGTAAGTTTCCTTAGTAAAATTGCAGACACACTTTATACAAAATTTCAAGGAGAAGATGCAGCTCTTGGAATATGGTTAGCTAGTACTAACCCTCAGAGTACACTCAATCGAACAGCTTGTTTTTGGACATGTGATAGCTCACAAGATAAATATTCATGTAATTATCCACAACTCTCTGTTCAGCAAATGCTAGAGATACATCGACAAATACAAAGTAATTTCATTGATCAGTAATGTGTCAAATTGAGGATTGGAAAAATCCCAGTAAAAAAAAAAACAACAAAAGAATAACCCTGTGGGTATTTTTGTGTTTTGTTGGGAAATATTACTCTTTAAATTTAATTCATGTGAAACACTGATTTTCATCATTTGAAAAATCAAAATGAAGTACATTCAGTAAGATTAGCCCCCTCCCTGCCTTTTTAATAATTCAAACTCATAACTATTACTGGTAATGAATTTTCATTAATATTATTACATTTGGAAAATAAAGTAACAAACGTGTAACAAGTAGCAAACTTGCAAAACAAGTTTGTATTTTACTGTAAATTTATTTTGTACTTGTGTTGTCTTTATATTTGTTGTGTGATTGATTGACATTTCTGAGCATGTCATCTGCTATGGTCATTAGTCTTAATGTAGTGAATGTTTTATCCCTGAAGGAGCCAGTGTTTACCCCACTGGATTGTGAGATTCAGTGCTGACCTGCATGTCCGCTTAAAGGTAAATATCCCTATCCAGGCACCCCTCGTCCTCAGCAAGGCATCGTCCCAACCAGGATAAGTTCTAAGCTCCCAACTGGTCTCCCAACGTGAGACATAGAATAAAGCGCACAAGGGGAGAAGTTAGGACAAGGATGAGGAAGGGAAGATCACGTGCAGTCCATGGTTCATGTATTAGGTTCTTTCCCAGAATATCCCTGATAATGATTAGAGAAACCATGGAAGTCTACCAATCAGAGCAGCTGGCTGCTAGAATCCTTCTTCAGACAGTGGTTGAATTCAACCTGCCGATAAAGCTAATATAAAAAATCTTCCACCATTGGGACTCAAACTTACAATTTCTCAGTCAAAGTCCCAGTCCTGCAAAACAATGGTAATGCTGGCTCTGACCTTACGTAGCCGGTTTTCTTTTGTGCTTCTTGTGATGTCATTGAAGTTTTAATACTAGCAAATGAAGTGTGCATTTTATTGCCAGTTTCCTTTGTATTGTACTTTTGTTGGTTTTCATACTTATTTGTAGTAATAGAATTTGAGTTTTTAATGACTATTTCAAAGCATAAAATTATATATTTTGTTATTTTTTAAACAATTTTAAAAATCATTAAAATATCAGTGTTTTTTGTTGTTGTTTTTTACTTACTTGGGCTGGGCAAAATTTAGCCAACAACCTAGCCTTTGTTACTTGCAGGACAATATAGAGTAATTCAAATTACTCGGTCTGAAGTATTTGAGCTCTCAGTGCAAACAAACATATATAATCTATTATTTATACATAATAACATTCTTTAACTACTATCACTAAACTTGGAGTAGTCCTCTTAAGCTAGGTCAATGAGATCAGATCCACTACTTGTTTGTTGGATCATATCCATCACGTGGGAGTTTTGAATACTAGCAAAAACTAGATTTTTGTGTTTACTTTGTTTGGTACTCGCATTTTTTTTAAATTCTTGTTTGTATGGGTTCTTTGTGATCAAATTTAAATTTTTAATGAATATTTCGTTTGAAAAAAATAATTTGTTTTGTTATTTTATTTTAGGTCATTTAAAAATCATTAAAACATTTAAATTGGTTTTTTACTTATTTTTATGTAGAAAAAAATGGGTTGATTTTTGAAGGCTGGGGAAAATTTAGACGACCCTAAAGAGAAAGTCCACTATTGTGTACTCAACTCAGATCCAAGCTCTACTGAAAATATTCACTGCATAAAATACATAGACAATTTCAAAATATAGAAAACATTATTATTACTACTTTACACATCTTCATGTGATAGACAAAGTCAAATTGTTCCCAATGATACTTGTCAGTTTTTATCAAATGTAGCTAGATTCTTCCCTGTTTTTTCATTTTCTAACCATGGGTTAATAAAATTTAATGAAGTATTTGCTAAAATAACAAATGTTCTGGATGTTTTCAATATCATTTGTGATGTCTACAATTCTGCAAGTATCACTAGAGGAGTTGACTAAATATGCTATGTATTTCCTCACACAAATGTTAAATGTTTGTTTTGGTTCAAACTGTTGGTTTTGACTCAATTTTTCAATCGTAATCTCCCCTCATTTATGTCTTCTTTAGGCCATTAAAACAACCATTTTGATTCATTTGGGACCTAAATGGCAAATGTGTTTTTAGGTTGATATAATTTATAACAATGAAAAATTCTCACTGACAGCTATGAATGTTTAAAATCTTATAAAATTAATAAAACATTGTGTAATATAACACACACATATGAAAATAATTTAAGATCGTATGTATTTGATATTTTCATCTGTTCTTTCTTCTTTCATCTGACCTTTCTTTGAGATAGGCAAGTTAGGTAGACCCTGCCTTGATAAATGTGATTACTTCTTAGCTGTCCAGGTGATGCCGCGTAGTGGGCTGAGAGGCTGACATTTCGCCTGACATGTCGCAGGCTTCCTCAAGGTATTGAGATAAAAATTGATAACTGTGAACTAGATCAATTCATTACACACATAAAAAATTGATTCTTACAGTTTTTATAAGTATTTTTCACCTGAAAAAATAACATGAATATTTCATTTTAATTGCACAAGTTCATTCTCAGTTCAAGCATTTCATAACACAAGCCTATGCTGTCAATGTCATAACATCTGGCCTCTATGTTGATTATGGGCAAATTCTGATTCTGCCTGCTCAAATGAAAGACCTCGATTCGTTTTCATTTTGGCTTTGTGGTGCTTATGTTTAATTGCCAAGTAAACAAATGGAGAAAGGTATTATTATTTACAAAATATTTATTATTTTAATTTTAAGTAATACGTGCTTGCTTGTCAATATTTTTAGATTTAAATCCGTTTTTATGATAATGTGATTAGATTATGATTTATAAAGTGAGTGAACTACTACATACACTGTTTTCTGGACTGAACAATGTAGATAAAGACAAATTTTGGACAATTGTTGATCTACTCTTACATTGAGTTTGTTGTATTTTATGCTGGCAAGAAAAATAAAAAGATCATTCTGTAATGGGCAGATCCAGCAAGTATTTTAAGTATTCCAGCAAGTATTTCATCTCATGAAATATTTGCAGTTACCTTCTACAAATGCCTTACAAAAAAAACGATTATACCCTTTCAGAAGGTTAATTTCTTCCTGAAATGACATTCGCTCGTGGTGAACGGGAATACTTCTTTGAAATGTGATAAGATCTATTTCTGACATTTGTTTTGAATAAATTAAGTAAAATTTCAAACAAAAAATGTAACCAGAGAGGGAGGGGGCATGGCTCCTATACTTCCCCCCTCCCAGACTGCTGTTGTCCTGTAATCTATGTTTTGCCTACCATGAACATGAGTTCATGAACTCCAATGAACTGTGGCTCTAAATTTTGTATTAACCCTTCTAAATTTTTGTATATCTTATTGCTAATATAAATTAATTGTTTTACAAAAAAAAAGTTTAATTGAACTATGAAACAGATGATAGAATTATTTTGATGATACTCAATACTATCTGATCCAAACTCAGAGTTGAAACCCAAATTTTTCTGATAATTGAGTATTTTATTTATTCAATCAAATAACTTAAAAAAATATTGAAAATTATCATGAAAATAAAAATATGTAATAAAACAATGCATTCTTCAAAAAGTTTCCAAGTTTTTCTTCTTTCTCATACCCACCTTCTACTTTTAATGAAAGCAATCCTTGAATTGACTTGAAAGATATCCTAAATGTTTCCCTCCAGAATTTCATAATTTTGTGATATTGTAGAAATCAAAACACACATTTGTTAAATGTTGCCAGGGTGTTTGGTAGCAGTGATTTTGAGGGGTAAGTGATGACAGATTAATAATTAATTATGGATATGATGTTGGTTCAGATGCAATACATAGTGGAAAAAGACAACTGTGCCTCAGCAACATGGTGAAAACACCCATGCCTTTCACGAGACTTAAACCCACTGCCTTTGTCTTTTCCTGGAAATGTCATCACCTTAAATCTGATGTAAAACAAAACAATATCAAAATAATACATCAAAGAAGTTCATCAAGAAAGGTAGAGTTTGTTGCAATGTCTTTTCACAGGCAACCCGTTACTATGATGTTTTTAAACATCTGAAGGGATGAACTTACTTGGCTATCCGGGAGACGCCGCGTCCAGGGCACAGGTGCCGACGTTTCGGTCGCCATCTGAAGGGATGAGATAATTTGCTTTCTCTGATTGAGGAGGAATGTAGTCAAAGCATTACGAGTAACAGTGGCACACATTTCATATAGAATCAATATATAGAGATGGTGGGACACTTAGATGTTAATAAAGCAGTACTTTTTTGACATAAATCTACACAACAGAATTTAAATAATGCAAAAGATGCAGGAACAGTTGCTCAACTAGGATTTCTACTCTATTACAAAGAAAAATATATACTTTTAATGACAAAATAAAAGAACCATTATTTAAAAATTATATTTATGAGATACTAAAACTCAGTCTACATTTGATTTTTCTCTTATTCAAATTACAATGCAACATGATAAATGTGCAAAAAAAAAAAACTGTTCCACCAACCAATTGTACTGCAGAACTATACATGGTATTTAGGTTCAATCATACGATTGCTGTTATATAGTGCACCAGGAAAGTCTTTCTGCAGTGGCACCTTGCTGGTAAGAGTGCTTGCTACAGGAATTATGTTAATAGCAAGAGCTACAACTTGAAAACGTTAATTGTGTACTCACCACAATCATAATAGGTGAAGTGTTATCCCCTTCACTTGTTTCCTAGTAATATCGTTGCTACCAACATAAATGCTATTTTCAATAAGAGGCCCTGATTCAGCTTGGTGTGGAGACACTTTCCTGGCGCACTGTAGTATCAGAGTGTTTTTCACAAAGCAGAGCACTACTCCCTTCTGCAATAGCAGCAGCTGGAAATGTCCATAAATATTATCCAGACCTTTGCTTAATAGCTTACTTCATTTGGAGGAAAATTTGAACTAAGCATCTAGACCTATGCTGTTCTTTCAACTGTAATATTCCATGTACTATATTTGCACAATATAAATATTTTTTTCTTCACTACCGTATTTACCTGAATACAAGACAATCCCTGATTGTAAGATGACCTTCTAATTTTGAAGAGGCCTCCTGCAATTATTTTTAAAAAACAGACAAACAACTAATCCTTACATTTGAGTCAAAACAAAATTGCAAATTGACTAGAAAATTATATTTTTGATAAGAATGTTAAAACTTGGTATTGCCTGGCCCGTCAGTATTTTCTTGTTCCTTAAAATCATCTTTACATGTTTTTTCTCTCTATCATCATCACGTTTCTTTCTTTTTGGTCCTCCCATACTTCATTGTCCTCTGTCTTTTTATGAAACCCCTGAAAGATTTGAGCATTGAAACTGCATTCATCTTTCATTTGACACCACTTAATAGTATTTCCGTTTGAATCACAAAATGTTCTTCCTGTTGTGCTTTCTTTGTGATCACCGATTCTTTCACAAAATGTTCTTGAAATTTTCGTCATTTAATGTTTGTGAGATAGAGTTGTGAACTGCGCACATGTACATCTCCATTTTAAGAGCAATGCAGGAGAGTTACAAGCTTCCAAGCTCAAAAAGTTTCTCCTAGAAAAATATTTTTTTGTCATTCTGTTTGTAGGGTTGTGTGAATTATACACACATTTTCTTGAGCCCCGGAATACCTACCTCTACTCCTTTGCCAACATTAGATGACTTAAGAATAAATGATAGCAACAAGTGTTGTAGACAAAATCTGTTGTCTACAACGTTTGCTCCCAAGTAATAGAAACTATTTTGCATTAAAAACTGAACTACAAATTTGATATAAATAATTTATTCCATAAAAGCCCTCTTTTACAACATATAGCAGTGTAAATACAACATTATCACAGTGTTCAAAAAATAACTATAAATGATAGGCTAGAGATCTGCAGACTAGATACAAATTACTTTTCAAAAATGAGCAGTTATAACAATTATTGTAGAAATATTCCACTTTTCCAAAATATTGACATTTCAGCAAAACATGGACGGAATGCTTTATTCATGTTATTAGCAGTCAAGACGCAACCTCAAACTCCTTTGGGACAGATTCAGAAACACGAGTTTGTGACAGCACCTCATTTAAAATTATCTCAAAATTGAGTCAATCTAGACCTTCACTCAAATGAGATATATCACTAGTGGAGCTACAACTTTGTGGAATTAAATCAATAATTACAAAAAATTTAGTATAATAGTTGGATGAATTTACGTTAATTCAAGAATAAGTCAGAAACTTAGGATCTAAAATTAGAATTTTCTGTATTATTGTTGGTGAAAATTTCTGAGCATTAACTAATAAAATGTTTGTACCACTTACATTGAAAAGTACTTTTTAGTTTCTCTTGTACTACATAGAGTATAGAGAAAGTTATGTGCTGTTAGAAAACCAGCTTGATGACTAGATTCTGAGGAAAAATGCATTTTGGGGGTCCCTTGATTCTGTAAAAGTTATTTTTAACTCTTTCAAATTGCTGAATTCAAAGCCTTCCAAATTTAGAATGAATTTTTTATTTTTTGGAGTACTTTAAATGATACCCCTAGGACAAATCAAAATTCTCTTAAAAATGGCTGCAAATTTTTTCTTTAAATTGTTTGACTGAATAGAGAAAAGTGTGCTCGTAAATATAGTTTACGTCTGATTAAAACCTCTAAATTTTTGAAAATTCACCTCTAATAAACTGCATAAATCACAGAAAATGAGCACGTGTTCATGGCACAAGATATTCATTAATACATTCAATAATGCATATTTCTTATGTGCTCAAAAAGTGCACTATACTTTTGCACTGAATTTTAACAAGTTAATTGTTCCTAGAACAATCGATTTAAGAAAACTGTAATATAAAATTAATGTTTATTTTTTAAATTTCAAAATCCTGTCTCGAGAAAGATATTATCACAACTTGCTCTTGAATATCTTAAAATTAAATAAAAAAACGTAATAATATATAACAAAATATTATCATATGATTATAATCATTTAACAATATTTGTTTAGGGTGAGTCAGGCCTATAAGGATAATATTTAGAAATGCATACAAACAACAATTCACTAACTACCTTCCCAAAATTCCATCTCTCTAAGAAATGACGAGATCTGTCCTCTTTCAGAAAAACAACAATACACCACCTTCATATTAACTCTCATCTTCAGATAATGCATGTACTATAATAATCTATAATAATAAAACCTAGTGCTATTATCTTTCTTAGAATTTCATCAAACAACTAAAAGATATTAATCTTAAATAATCGTAGAACATTTTGAAGTAAAAGATCCTTATTCTCTACAAAAACACAATTAGACTTTCATAATTACATTTCAAATGTGGGGAAACATGAAAGAGATTTTGGTTTTAACTGAAACAAGTTTCAAATCTGAAAACAAAATAATATTAACTATATTTTAAAAATAAAAGTGAAATTAATGTAATTTGCACTCAAAACTTGCATTCTTTTGAAAAATGTAAGGTATATCCATTTCATTTTACATCATCACAATTAAAATAAACTAAGAACAAAACCAAATTGCAAATTATAATTATGATCATTTTGTAGCTCTCTTTGTCTAAGATGTATTATCATCTCAGGAGGGTAACAAGATCCCTAACGCTACAAATGACTGTCCAAGAGATTAGTGAGGAAGCTTTCTATGGCTTCTGACCTCTTCCTTAAACCTTCAGCACAAACAGACATATTGTCAAGACACTGCTCCAAATTGCATAGAATCTGAAAATATAAGTTACAATAATTAGATGCACATATCTTAATGTCAAACAATTTCAGCACTTCTATGACTTCTGTTACCTGTGAGTCTGAAGGTATTATAGAATCCCTTGACACACACTGCTCACACCTATAAACAGAATATTATATTGTCGAATTTTTATAAAATCACAAATCAGAGAATACAGAAAATTCTCCCCCAACCCCATCAATAAATAAGAACATGAAATATAATATTAAAATATATCTAAGATATTTAACTCTGCTCTCTTGTGGATGCTAGTATGGGTTTCAATTCACCATAAGTGTCATTCTACACCTCACATAAGCACAAGTTCTTTTTTTGATTCAAAAGAACAAATTTTCTAACACTAAAGACCTGTGTTGTTCAAAAGCAAGGTCTGCTGTATCTAATCATGATAATAAACACCTAATGATAAAGAAAATAATCCTCATCGTTTTGGATGAATGCTGGAATGTAACAGGTTTCTTAAACAATGTGATTCAACGCTATTTCTTATTGAAGTAGCTCAAGATCTTTAGTAACAATCAAATCGCTGAAAGATCAGAAACAAATGGCAAAATATTTTTCTTATTTCATGTAAAGACTACATACCATGATTCACAATCTTATTTGAGGAAATGGAGTAGTTCATTAAAAAAATTGTGGACCGAATGAATGGAAATTTGATAATGAAATAATTTTTTCTCTTGATAAAATTTCTCTCAGTAAAATTCACACTCCCACTTCACATTCATCAACTTGTTTAAATGTAAAATTTTTCAAACTAAGTACATTTTTTAGACCAATTATCTAAAAATGATCTAATCAAACTTTGAAAACAGAGTAAAATTGTACTTTCAGAAAGTACATTTTTGTGTAGTTTATCTATTACACATATTTAAAATGTTTTCAAGAAATAAATATTTCTCCATTCATTATATAATCATTATAACAAAAGAGGTGGATTATATTTACAAAATGTTAGAAAAGAGGTTAAAAAATTAATTTATAATTTTTTTAAACTAATAGCTAATGTACAACAAAATGTTGCATTTATGCAACTTTGGGACAATAGGGTATATCAATTCATGCTGACAAGACAACTGAAAACTGTTGGAATGGAGATGAACGTTCCATTTTGTAAATTGTGGTGCTTTTGCACAATATGCACCCCCTTCTGGATTTGGTTTCTCCCTTTACAATCATGTGTTCTACATCATGACTGACTGATGATTCCGGGCAAGCCAACTGCTAAGTTCATTGGTCTGTAAGTGGAGTAAATGTTTTTTATTGCGGGAGGTGGTGGTGCTTTTCCCATTGGATGGTAAGATCCAACGCCAACATACCTGTTGGCTTGTGGAGTTTTTTCCCCAACTATACTAGTTTTTTTCTAACAAGGCATCTGAGGGTAGTATCTCCAAGATGGAATATGGCATGACTTTTTGCGTCTTTCTCGGTCCTGCCACAAGATGTTGCATGATTGTGACTGTATCAAGCAGTGCTGCAGATCAAGTGACTCTAGCGCATGGCCGGAGTGGAGTCACTTGATCTGCAGCACTGCTTGATACAGTCACAATCATGCAACATCTTGTGGCAGGACTGAGAAAGACGCAAAAAGCCATGCCATATTCCATCTTGAAGATACTACCCTCAGATGTCACATTAGAAAAACCCAAGTATAGATATCTCCCACTAGCAGAGCACCCTCTCAACTGGCTCAGAGCTCCCAACCCATATGTTGATCAGTGTGGTAGTATAGTGGAAAAGTGTATGCTAGTAACGGGTGAGGATAGGACAAGGATGAGGAAGAAATGTGGCCTGTTTATTAGGGTACTGCTCTGGCATTTGCCTGTTGTTGATCAGAGAAACCAAGGAAAATCACTGATGAAAGCAGCTATGTAGCTGAAGCATCCTGCCATTGTTGGCACTCAAACACTAGGACCTCCCAGTCAGGGGCACTGCAGTGACACAAATTGATGCCCTGAGCTACCTATGTCTGTATCCGTATATCATTACACAGTACTTCTTTAGTGTTTGTGGGTCGACCAAAATGAGATTTTTCAGTCTTCTATGTATTCATTGACACATTTTTACATTCACTTCCTTTTAGACAGTCTTCAGATTTCATTATAGTCATAAATAAGTAAGAGCAAAATAATAGTTGTGACATTTGCAATATTATATATTTTCCATGAGTTGACAATTGCAGAGTCAATCAATTTTTCTTCCACTTCTTTTTCCCCCCCAGAAGATCGTCTATATTTTCCTTATCTGTCATTTCAACAACATTAAGAGGAATGAGGATAGCATCAATCATATTTGCATATTTCCTCCAATACTGAAATCAGCAGTAAATAGAGGCCTTTATTTTTGTTTACCACTTCCGAAATAGGCAGAATTTTTATAGAAGATATATAATTACGGTTGCAGCATTGTTTATACAATGATGCAACAATATAGGATAAGACACAATCTCCAAGATGAGACAATTATATCAGGATCAGAAATATGAAACTGTAGGCTATGTCTATTCCTCAACGATTACATTCCAATTGCATTTGTTCTATCATGTTCAGACCTCACTAACCCCAACATTGCATAAATGCAACATTATTGTAAATTATCAATAAGCTATGTAAGTATTTGTCTACATAATAAATATTATAAAACGATAAAGGAAGGTTCAAGTAAGTTTGTCAGGTAATATACAGTAAAAAAAGGATGGTGAAATAATTAAATTAATAATTGAATAGCACAATCCATTATATTATATCCAAGTTTCAAAATTCAATGAAGCCAAGTTAACACTCAGATATGAATGAAACGTGTAAAAACTGATCAAATAGCATTTCTTCTTAGTGCGACAGTGATACAGAACAAATGTATAATGAATTAATTTTCTAAAAAAAATATATACATTTAATGTTGCGTTAGCACAATTTTGAGACTTAATTGGTTAAGGCAGTATTTTTTAACAAAAAAATATACAAACCTCAACAACTGATGATTTGGTGTTTTTGTCCAGTGATAGCAAATGTGAATGTCATCAACACAGCATCTCTGCATAATCTTCTTGAGGTTTATCATTCTCTTTTTCCCAGTTACTTTCCATTCGGTTACTTTTAATGTTACTTGACTCTAAATAATGCTCATTTTTCCTACAGCTTTGTTGGTCTCTGCATAGAGAAACCAGAACACTGCTCTTATCAGCTTTTGCTTCTACACCTCTTCCAGGATTGATGGCAATGCTTTTGTAGGAAGTGGGAGTTTCCAAATACATCTCATTTGCAACTCTTGTTGACTTAAAGGAACACTTTTCATCAAAAGAACTTTGCTGGGAACAAATAGAAGACAAGGAATCTTCACTAAGAAACAGATTTTTTGAAACACTACTGTCCTGTGGAGGTGGACTATTATTATTCAAGCGTTCCAAATCAAGCGGGGGAACACATAAGACCTCCAAAGGATCATTATTCATTTCAGCTTCAACTGATTCTACAGAGGGTTTTTCTTCCAAAATAGGGCAATCTTGAATGTTATTTGCAGTCCAACAATAGCACTTCTCCATCGGAGGGAAACACAAATTCTCTCCCTCGGCTACAGTCACACCACGATCCTCAAGAGGCTTGCCCTTCAAGTCGCAATTTTTCATCCACAACTGCTCAGATGACCCTCCCAATTTCTCATCGTCATTTTTGTCAATGCCGTCAGTTGGAGCACAGTCCAGTTGCTGGTTGGAAATGATTCCACTGCTTCCCAGGCTCCCGTAGCAGCTGGGCACAGGTAGCAGTTGCCAGGGCAGCGAAGAGAACCACGAGGAAACCTACACAAGTTTTGTTCATTCACTCACCATACAAATGCAACAGGAAATGATTAAACTCAGTTCTTCATCTGTCATCAATTATATAATAATTATAATAAATAAACAATAAAATAAATATTGTGATACATAGTAATACTCTTAAATGTGACCAAGTGCCAATCAGTGAAATGTGGCCAATTTTAAACTTCTTAATATAGAGCGCTGTCACTGCACTACAAAGAACACCTTACTTACCAACTAACCTACCTTTCTGAAAAAAGGCCTATGAAATCAGTAAACAACTAAATTAAATACGTAGAGGTAAAATTGAAGCACTTGAGTGAGATGGAGATCATTCTTCTAAATACACATGACAAAATGTGTCCCAAACTACAATTTAGCCATTTCTAATAGAATATTAAACAGGTTACAGTGTGCACTAAAGATAGTACATATAAAGATGAACAATCAATGTGATGTTTATGAATGCATGAGTTTCTTGCAAAAGTTTGTTGTTATTTTTTTTTTTTTGTTTTGTTTAATCTAATAGGTTTTCGAGAATTTATTCTCTCAGTGAAGAATGAACATAAAGAAATGGAATGGAATGTTGATGGTGAGCTGTTGATATTAAGATCAAATAAATTTTAAGTACTGTATTTATGAATAGCTGTAAAACATAAAAACCCTTTGCTTCAATCAAGTTTCTTTATATAACAACTGCTCATGCAAAATTAGAAAGCTAAAAGAAACCAACATTACAAGCAGGGGCCAAGAAATTACTCATTTAGGAATACCACTAAGTTCCTGGGACAAATTTTCTCAACTTTTCCACATATTCCAGTATAATTCCCAATTTCTATATCGCACCTTACATACTCTCTCATCTCAAAACAAATTCAACAAACAGTTAATAGTATTTTCTTCTTTTATTTACTACAATACTTGAAGTGAAAACAGATAAAAAATTCCACTGTCTGCTTTAACAATTGACCAGCAGTTTTTTAATGGAAACATTAGCCAGTGACGATGCAGTGTTTCTTTTAGTTATATAATACAAAACTTCTAGAATATTCCAATTATTTTAAATTGCCCACATAGATTATACTGCTCAATAATATTTTTAAAATAAATTATTTATTATGATACAGTTGCTTCCACTGAAATATTTTCGTCTATTTCTATTTTATTATACAATTAGTCTGTGAATTGCATTAGTTTCATCTTACTGTTTATTCAGAAATCATTTTTAAAATTTGGAACAACAGGAACCAATTTTTTACCTTCAGTGCAGCCATATCAGAAGAATATGAAGTGCTCTTTTCTTCTGATAAACCAATGCTCCCTTTTGTTTCAAAATCCAATTTAAAATTATTTGTATCTGAAACTTCAGTATTTTGACTACTTTTATTATTTTCCTTTGGCCCCTTTTCATCTTTAATTGTACTCAAAGTAACTTTTTTTGGGCTACAAATCTGATTGTCAGATTCATGAACAACTTCTTCAAGTACAATAAGTTGATCGGTCTGGTAAGGACTAACCAAAGAAGTTTCAGAGTATGGTTTTACATGAGATTGTGTCTGTACAGACTTTGCTGCCTGCTCAGGGCCGACAGAAGTAAATCGCAGTTGATCCAGTTTATTCTTGGCTTCTCCATATTGAAGTAAAAGTGAATGATAGTTTGCTTGAACTTCCTGTAGCAATAAGTCTCTTTCTTCCAGGTAGTTTTGCAATTTCTCTACTTCTTGTTGCAAGTGAATGACAACTGAATCTTCTTTGGACTGTGGAACATTTACTTCAGACTTCTCTTGATGTTCATTTGCTTCAACTTTTTCTCTTTTTAACTGTTTGATGTAATGTTTTACTTTGCTTTCAACATGATCATAAGCATGACTTCGGTGCTTCAAAGTAATTGAACTTGAAGAGCGTGTTAATATTGATCGTTTTGACTCCAGATGAATATTAAGTTGCGGGTGACTTGCAAATCGAGGCATGTTATTACGAAGAGAATTCTCATACAAACTGCACACTGAAGAGGATCTTATACCACTGTGAGCAAATGCACTGTCGTTCTTAACAGAAGTGTTCTCTAGGAAAATATCATTTTTTGAACATTTTGTAAAGGTATTCCCAGTAAACAAGTTGGTATTTGTACTACTGTCACTACAGGGACTTAGGATAGTTGCTGGCGGTTCTGCATTTGGGGATGTTAAGGACATGTCGGAAATCGGCAATTTTATTTCGTCCGATGGTCTGAAGTGTTCAAAAGATGACAACTGATGTCCTGGAAAGCATTCTACCTCCACATCGCGTTGACTGGAATTTGTTGTCGCACTGACCGTATAGTTGGAACTGGAGGTGGACAAACTGAAACTAATTAGGTTAGGTTTCGTATTTTCCAACATGTCCTCGTCAGCTGACAAATCATCTTGCCGATTTTCCACTGACTTACAAGGTGTCAACATAATAAAGGTGTATTTTCTAGGTACTTTTTATTAAACCCGTAACATTAATATTCTTTCAGTCTTCGGGAAAGGCAATTAAGTACCACGATCCTTCATACCTACAGATTTCTTCCTTAATCCTGCATATACCATTAAATACAAATCATCAGTTCAACATGAACGCATATGGAATAGTATGCACGCGTAACATTCTATCCATTCTATTCCTCACATGCTTTCGTAAAGAGCATATTAGAGCATCATATCTGATCATCTCCGCTTGACATTGACAGTTCAAAGAAGTCACATACGCCGCCACGGTGTAAGATATATCTTACACCGTGTACGCCGCCAAAAACGAACGAAGTCTGATTTCTTGTTCCAACTTTCGTTCATGAACGAAAGAATGATACACGTTCATAAATGAACGAAAGGATAATCGACTGATAAATTCCCTTAAAAATAGTTGCTCGTCGGGAAATGAAGAAATATCTTCAATAATTCTTAACTAGTGGTGCTAAAACAGCACGTTCTTTCTCGTCTGTATTTTCAAGCAAAATTGCGCGAATTTTCGCAAATCACGCATTGAATACCAACAATGAGCGATGCATATTTGAGTAGTAAATAAAACGATTACTTTATATTAATGCGAAAGAAAAGACAGCAGTTATTATCGCCTTCTGTTATCAGTGCGGCGTTACAACAACGGGTTACAAGCTACAATGACAGCTAATTCATATGTGATACACATTTTACCAATTAGCATTGTTGATACCACTAACAAGAAAATGAAAATAGAAAAAAAATATAATTATTAAATACAATATTTTTCTATTCATCAAAATTACTCGTTTTTTTCATGCATTACTTTTTATGCCCACATCTTATTAAACAAAGGGACATCGTCTTTTCCTATTCACATTTAACTCAATTAAGGTATATAGTATGTTCGTTAGATCGATCACGGCAAGTACCTCCAAAAAATACTTTAAATGGAAGGAAAATCTCTCTCCGTCAAAATTGTAAGGAAAAATTGGCCCTTACCGGCATAATTTTTGAATTAAAGAAGTTTAAATTAGTACAGGCTCTTAAGGAAAAACTTTCGCGGGCAAACGGTTTTTCAAGTGATGAAGACGATGAAAGTACCTTTTTCCTTTTATTCAATATGTAGTACATTTTTTAGGATTTTGATGATATTCAATGTAATATACCTCACCGGGCATTCTGAAGAGTAATTGATAAAAACACTCCCGCGAAATTCATCGCAATCAGTATATACTTGGGTTTTTCTAATGTGGCGGCTAAGGGTACAACCTCCAAGATGGAATTCGACACGACTTTTTGAAGTATTCTCAGTCCTGCCGCAAGATGTCGCGTGATCGCGACCGCATTAAGCAGTGCTGCAGATCAAGCGACTCTAGCGTCAGGCAGAGAGTATACTAATGGCGTCAGGACAGTCAAAAAGTCGGGCCGAATTACATCTTGGAGATTCTACCTTCAGCCGCCTTGTTAGAAAAACCCATGTATTGGAGTTCTGTTGTACAAATTATGATATTGTCAGCACTGTTTTTCTTTGGGTACGAGAGAAAACCGCCCTAACTTAAAATTTTACGCCACACACTATTTCAGGATAATTCATTTTCAATGTAAACAATGTGGACTAATATTCAACGCAGAAAGAAAGAAAAATAGGGCGCCGAAGTCAACCTACTCTGTATTAAGAATAGTCAACATGTGAAAATGAAAAATCATACGAGAGACTAAATTTATTAGGAAAAATTGTTTTTCTAGAGCAACTATTCAATACTTGTCTTTTAACTATTTACAAATAATTTAAATGCTCCGTTGACGTTTACAAGCACCTATTGTTAATTCATAGATGAAATAAATAGTTGAGTGTTTGACTAGCAACTGACACGATGATACCACCTTAAATGACGCAATTTAAAATAGGTTTTTTTACAATTTCTAGAAGATTAATTTTAAAATTTATAACAAAAGCTTGGAGAAGGAACGAACAAAGAAACATGAAATAATTGTAACTTACATAGCATCCAACTGCTTAGCATCACTATTCATTTTACGTTTAGGAAGCGCAGTAAATTGGGAGCGGTCGAATGTATTTATCGACAAATTACTCAAAAATACTCATACTTTTTTTTAAATTCAACGTGACTTTATTTGAAGTTCTGTTTTTGACTAACGCATTTCATCAAGAAAAAAAAATCTTCATAATTGTAGTTGTAGGAAGACGCCGAAAAAGTTTGTATTTTCGAAAAAGTAGGGGTTTTAACCAACAGGAGTTCCACACCATTCTCCAGAACGCCCTTCTGGCTATCGACCAACAAAATTTCATCACAAACAATGCAGCTGCTTTGAGAAAAAATTGTTTCAACAAAAATTACATATTGCCTATATTTCACCCAAAATTACGCGAAAAATGATCAAATTTTCGAAAAGTTGTACTTGACCTCATTTCAAAATATAAATTTAAGTAACAGATTTTACTAAGGGAAAAATCTCTATCTTTAATATTTTAGTTGAAGGAAGACGCCGAAAGAATTTTTAATTTTTTCAATTTAAAAAAAATCAGAGTTTCAACGATAACGAGATCTGCACCATTCTCTTAAACGTCTTTCACACTAACCATCAAGGAAATTTAAACAAAATCGATGGGGCCATTTTTTTAAAATTGTTCGAGTGTACTCCCCAAAATTAAAATATTGGTTTTGAATTCAAGGGGCCATGACATCAGTTAGATCAACTTGAGAATATCAAATTTGGAGAAAATCAGCTGAACAGTTTAGCCGCTATCTTGCCGGTTTAGCTGGTCCACAGACAGATGGACAGGCAGACGTTATGCCGCCAATCTATTTTTCGGTATCCAGGACCCATAAAACATGGGCTAGTCTACGTCTTAGAGGATTTTTTGAGTAAATTTAGCAACTGGATTTATCCATTTTTCATTACCAGGGCCCTGTAAGGGCTTCTCTGCCTAAAATTCGCTCGTCTTAGTAACATAACTCTCTCATAGATGAATAATCTATGACTATCTTCTTAAGAGGTTCCTTTTTAAGTGCGAGAAAGTAAAAAATGTAAGCCAGCTCTTTTTAATATATTAGTTTACTTAATACATTCATTTCTATCTGTATTCACTTTCCCAGAATCTCTAAAACTTAGTAGGGATTGTATGGCCACTTGCTAAGAATAATGGAATAATAATACACAAAATATTAGGAATTACCTACCTATAACCCCAACTTCAGGATTTGGCAAACTCTAGGAAAAAAACTATATTAGCAAGACTTAATTGTTTTCTTGAATCTAATAATATTCTTAATTTATCACAACATGGCTTCGGGAACTGCTGTTGTGGAATTCATACATGAAATCATTGGAAATTGGGAATCAAATAGGAAAAGAACAGGTATATTCATTTATTTTTCAAACGCATGTGATAGTGTATCTCGTGAAAAACTATTGACAAAATTACATTATTATGGAATAAGGGATGGACCTCGGTAGATCACACCTCACATGACGTAAGCATGTACAGATATCTTCTGGCAATCTGAAAATTTCTTGCCCACAGTTAAATCTCCACTGTTCGAATCAGCCTTCGTGCTGCAATTACGGGCCAAATTGTCGTTATGCACTAACAACATTCAACTGCACAGTTCTCGTGGCGACTAGTTAACTTTGCGAAAAGCAATAGTTTCCTGCCACTCACGAATATTAGAGCACTGACTGCCTAAACTCGTCTCACCTACTTTTCTTGACGCACACACTTCTAACGAAAAACTCGTACGACTTCCATGAACTTTCAGAAGGGAATGTTCGCTTCCGCGAACACCTGGGATGTCCGATTTCAGACACCTCGCGAGACTGATTCCGACCAATAGCAGCCTGGGATCTTATCGGCCCTTGCCTAGTTGGCTGATATCATGATGTCACCGGTTTGACCCTAACCGTCGCTGCGCGTCACCCTCTGACGTCAACTGGGCGCGTTCTTCAAATCTCACGATGGCTACTCATGGGATGTGTCCATCTCTTGATAAACATATGAGCGGAATGGACTGCGTCCGTTTCGTCTCAATATATATATATATATATATATATATATATATATATATATATATAAGAATGTTCTGAATTCCATTATGTTTATGGTAATATTGTGGATAAATACCATGAAATATGATAGGGTTGTTGGATGTTGCTACTTTGATGACATATTTTAAGGTTAACAAAAGTCTTCGATAAGATAATGTTGGCTCATTAGCTTCAATTAAGATGTGCTTTATAGTCTACCGACTTTTGCTGAAAGCAGTGAGACTGATGATAACGGCAAAGCTGTCGAAAGCCGACTATCTGAATAAAAATACTATGTTGACGAAGATGACCTCTTTTATTTATTTGCATAAGAACGTCAACAACGAATCCGAATTCCCACAATTAACGTTTTAAATATTATATCTCTTCTAAATGCACTTCGATCGAAATGACTGTAACGCGTACGTTCTGACATTGCCCTCAGAAAACAATGCAGCTGTATTTTCAAAGGCGGCACATCCCCACTCCATAGATTTCTATATTGTTGGCTAAAAGGTTGTGCGTTGAAGTAGATAACTGGGGTAGGCCATACAAGACGATCATGGGCAAGTTCATGAAGTTCACCCTGTCTCTAACAATTCTGAGAATTGTGACTTTATTCCCACAATACCCTAGCAATCTAACAAACATCATAGTGCCAATTGATACACAACTGATACCACCAGCCATTGAGGAGGTACTGCATGTACTCAGCAGAATTGTTAGAACCAAGACTACAGGACCGAATAGTATCCCCAACATTCCCCTCAAGATTGTAATATCCACTCGTAGTGAAGTCTTCGCGGATCTCTACGATTAATGTTTGAGATAAATTTTCCGAGATATGGATCGAACAACTACATAGTACTTCTTCTAAAGGTGGAAATCTGAAGAGCTTGCATCTTATCGGCCGCTGTCAATGCTCGATACTGCGAGTAAGGTTTTCGAGAATATCATTAGCTCAAGATTGGAAGAGGCAGTAGAAAAATGAACCCTGAGAGAATCAGTGTGGCTTCCGTAAGGCTCGCTCAACAGTCAACGCTATTCGGCTTCTTGCTGACACTGAGAGCGCAGATGATATTGGAGTTTGCGGTCGTAACATTTGGCATCAAAATGCCTCTCTATAACGTGGAAGGACATTCGCAAGGCATTCCACCGTACAATACGGATGATGGACCGAAAGTATGCAGTCACTGCCGGTGTCTCGCAAGGTTCGGTGCTCAGTCCGCTGCTGTAGGATGTCATACATGATGCGAGTCCATGTGCGTTCCGTATTGTTTCAAATGAAGACGTTTGTGTCATAGCCGGATTGACCACTATATTTATAGATATGATGGCCCGTGAACGGCAGAGGCGTTATGGAAAAGAAGATACGAAGCATAACTCTTTAACCATTACCAGAGTAGCAGCCGCGATAGAACAATTTCTCCAAGGGAAGGAGGACCTACCAACTGATTCCTACTCGTGGTTCAGTCGAAAGCACAGCGGGGTAAATTATCTCACGCAGCTTCTGATAGGTCATGGGTGCTTCAGAGCCAACTTGGACAGGTTTAGACGAGGCGATACCTCATACTGTTCTGTGTACGAAACTTCTGTTGAGAACGCCGAACACGTGTTTTCGCAGTGCTCACGTTTTGACCATCAACGACCAATCAACACCGAGATGCTTGGGTACGCCAGATGACATCACAAAGCAAAACTGCACACATTGTCTATGCTTGTAACTGAAAGCAGTTGGAGGGCGGTGTATGATATTTTACTAGTAGTACAGCTGGAAACAAGACGCCTGAAGAAAGGAGGGAAATCTTAATCCACTTGACTATCATAATAGTACAGGATATAATAGATATGCCATATACTATTCCACTTTTTTTTTAATTTATTGCGTCTACCATTTGACGCAACGCGTCTCCAAGACCCTTAAGGGGCATTGAGCGCTTTGCGCTGGGGAGTAATCTTGCATTAATGTGCGCTACTGGGGAGTAATTCTCCATTAATATTTCACGCTATGTAATGTCTACAGGCGGTTCTGCGGGGAGGAGGTTCGGTTAGTGAGTAAAAAATCTTACAGCTGGATAATACGGGTTACCCTAGTGTCTTTTGCAGATTTTCACCTTCCCTCATAAAAAAGAGCACGGACAGATAGATTAAATATTTTGGGACCTGGTAAGTTAACGACAGTTAAAGTTTTTCAGAATTACGGACAACACAAGTTGTTAAATTATACAAGGATATTTTAATCGTGCTTTGATTAAAATATTTATGCTTCGATAATTAATATAAATTGGCAGTAACATTTACTGCACATATTGGCATAAGTTCGATTTTTCTTAGGAAGCGATCTTAAAACATTACTTCATTACAGGTTCTACAAGATTCCGAAGTGCTTAGGCCAGGACATGATACAATTTCCCTGTAGTTAGGTTTGAGTAGGGTGTTCTAAATAAGGCTCTTTCTTTTCTAAGTTAAATTTTATTGCTAATTTTTTTAAAAATGTATGAGTAGTTGGAAGACCTATTGAAGTAATTCACATTATAGTAGTCACGTTTGACGTTATTTTGATTTTGTTTATAGCACGGTTGAGTGTTTTATTTCCTCAGGTACTAGAAGATACTCCCTACTATATACTAGTTGAATGTGGCGTTGCCGATACCAACGCGTAAACTGTTTTAAAAGTATTTTCATTTATTGAAAATTTCTTCGATTCATTTCTTTCATGCGTAGCTTTGTTCAAATATGTTCTTATATCTAGCATTGGACTTAACCATTTATCGTAGTAGCTAATTATGTAATACTCCTCTTCAAAAATCCCCAATATCTGATGGCCTAGTACAATGTTACCTCCATACGTGATATGAACTAGTAATATTGTAATTGCAAAATTATAATTGCCGTAAAAAATATTTAGAAGGCATTGATGATGGGAATAGAGTACATTTTTACGATTTTTGCTAATATGCACAATAATGCTCGAAGATAAACCTATAAGCTGTTCTTCTGGGTTATTCTCTAAACCTAATAAAATATCATTCTCAATTAGTTCCGAAAATTCTGTCGAAAAATCTTCTAAATTCATTTGTTCTTCCCTGAATTTGCTTAACACTTCCATAATTTTCTCTCCTAGTTTTTGAAGAGATTAAAATTCCACAAACTCAGTCTGATTTGTGTTTACTTCCTCTCCTGCAATGCCCTTAACAGTTTCGTAGCGAATCAATATAAACATTAAAGCCAATTATTATTTTTTTTTGTTTATGTGAACAAAGTGTTAGCGAATAAGAAAATACTAATAACTTTGGGTCACATTCGTTTGAAAATCGCTATTTGTACACTTACGAACGTAAAAGTGAGAAGTCGAACGTTCATTCATCCCCAAACATTACTCAGTTTTGTTTACTCTGTATACACTTAAAATTCTTCAAATTTAAAAAGTTCCAAGGTAATACTGTTCGTAGGTTATTGCAAATTTATTTTAAAAAATATGGTGTTAGGCCTTATGAATAAAACTTAAAATGAAATGTCGCGCGATTATCTTTGGTTCAAATTAACTTCACTTAAATATGTAATGTTGCCAACGTCTTGAAAGAAAATTATGGCGTATTGAGCGAAAAATGCCTTTGGGTACTGGAGTTTAATCAATGTCACCTAGATAGATTTAGATGGCGTTGGTTTGATTCCCGACTTATTAAGATCGCAGAACCAAAATTAAAAAAAAAAATTAAAAAAAAAAGTTATTGGAAATTTCTTTGAATCTTCTGGCAGGATCCAAAAACAAAATATTAGTTCATCAGGAAACCGAGACGCGTCGAATGTCTCGATTTCCGATCATCAATCGAGACACCTCGTATGTCTCGATTGGTGCTCAGGAAGATGTGTAGCCGTGAGTTACGAAAACCATACATCTGCACACTCGAGGAGTTTCTCAAATACTATATAGGGATGATTACAAGAAAACTTTTTTAACAACTATGAGAAGGTACAAATGCAAGAACAATTCAATATTAGTTTCCACACAAATTGTTTAAAATATGTATAAATGCAAATCAACAAATATATCAAAAAAAAAATTTTAATTTCAACATTTCAGTTCACTGTTAATCAACAGTTAAATGTTAATAAAACATGATACTGTACATTTTCAATTCACTTAAGTGCACAGTGTATTGAGGAGTCCAAATGACAGACGAGGGGAATTCAGTAAAGTTACAACATTTTAACATTAGATAATTTATTGACAGTACATGCACTTATAAACCGATTAGGATCTTCTTGACAACCTAGAGCGGGAGCGTCGGTTAGCTGGGGGCGGGTTGGGGCCGGGGCTGTCGCTGGGCCGGGGGAAGCGCACGCGCGCGGGCAGGCCGCGCAGCACGGCGGCCACGCGCGTCACCATCATGCGCGGCGCCTCGCGGGCCACCGTCAGCGCTCGCGCGCCCGCGGCGCCTCCAGCGCCCCGGGCGGCGACGGCCCCTCCGCCTCCGCGCCACCGGTCGCGCCCGCGGGGCTCGCTCCGCCACCTCCGCCCGGTTGGCCCGGACCGTACCTTGCCCCGATCCCAGTGCCTCCCTCCGCCCCACCACACACGCCTGAATGGTCTCGATACGCAGCCAATCACAACAGTACATAATGCATTTCTACCTTCGGCTCTCGCCTTAACATAAAACATCCTTGAGTCTGTCAAACGCACACGCCCATGCAATTTACGCGAATACACCTACATAAACCGAACCATTTACCGAATACCTACATAAACTAGAAGTGCTACAGAATGGCACAGACTTTCTCGTAGCAAATTTTTCTAATTTCCTTGGTGGGGACTGGTTTTAAGATCTTGCTCCATTCTCTGACCAGGTGCCATCTATCGTCACCCAAAGTACAATTTTTTGACATTTTCTCAACTTTTCGGTTTCTTAATAGTAGAATAGAAATTTTCATTGAAAAATTTGAAAACCGTTTTAAAAAATGGCGATTAAGCATTACTGTAAATGCAAAATTTGAAGCTCTTTTTCGCAGGAATCTATTGAGATTTCGGAAAACGTAATTTAAAATTATATTAAGCATTTCCACTCGCAAATTTAATAATGTATACAAATCGATGGAAATGTGCACACTAACGGCGTGAGAGATGTTTAAAAAAAATTATATTTGTGTAATTTTTAGAAAAGCAAATGAATACATTAAAATGAACTTTACGCCACATTGAACAATGCAATTAGCACCATCCTTTGGAAAAATTTGAAGCCAATTTTTGAGAAAATGGCATTTCAGCCTTTCTGAAAATGCGGGATTTTTAGTTTATTTTTACAGAAAACTGTTTAGTTTCCGAGAAACTTTATTTGGAATTATTTAAAGGACTTGTACTGATAAATATAATAATGTGAAGAAATCGCCTCTAATGTAAATATTATCAACGTGAGAGAAGTAAAAATAATTACATTTTTGTAATTTAAAAAACAACAACAAAAAAACAAAAGAATAGAGCAATATGACGTTTAAGCCATCGAACAGGGTACATTTGGTACTACCCCTACCAAAAATTTAAAAAAATTGAGCCGCTTTTAAGAAAATCTTGCTTTTGTTTTTTAAAGTTGCAAATATTTCACGCTCTATTGCACGAAAATTATTAAAATTTTCAAAAATGTCCACATAACCTTAATTAAAGAACTAGTTTAACAACAAATTTCTTTGCAAGGAAAAATCTCTACATTCAATTTTACTCTCTCGTATACGTACGTATATACGGGATACGGAAGTAATATACGTTGTACAGAGAAAGTTATGTAACGCTGCGGAAATTCTATTTCGAGATTTCAACGAAAATACACGTTTTGGAGTCCACTGATACCGAAAAAGCGATCTTTTTTCAAAACGTCTGTCCGTTTGACTGTGAACACTACTAGCGTCAAGACCATTCGTACATTTTTCAAATTGAAGCCCTGTCGATCTGGCTCTAGTTGAAGCTTTGAAATTTTCTCGCCTCTCGGACATTTTCAAAATTGTCTCAAAAACGGCTCCAATTTTTTTCTTACAATTTCTTGTAGGAATGAAATAAAATACACTTATGAGGGGGGCATATATCCCATTTTCGCTGTTAACTCTGAATTTTCGAAAATTGCAAAAGTTTGAATTTTCCCGGCGTCTTTCTACAACCTTAAAATTGAAGATAGATTTTTCCTTCAAATGAAATTTTTTGTCCTTAAATAGTTCTTTAATTAAGGTTAAGTACTACCTTTTGATAATTTTAGTAGTTTTCGTGCAATAGTCAATGCAGTACTTGCAATTTTAAAAAAATAACAAAAAACAAGATTTTCTCAAAAGAGCCTCCAAATTTTTCCTTTAAATTTTTGGTAAGGCTAGTGCCAAACAAATATGCAATGACATAACCACCGTTGTGCTCTATTCTTTTGTTTGTTCAAAAACTACAAAATTGTAGTTTTTTGACTTGTCTCCCATGTCGGTAATATTTACATTAAAGGCGATTTCTTCAGATTATTATACTCATGAGTACATGTGCTTTAAATAATATCAAATAGTTTCTCGAAAACTCAACAGTTGTGTGTTAAAATGAGCTAAAAATTCTGCATTTTCAGAAACGCTCAAAAATGGCTCCAAATTTTTCCAATAGATGGTGCTGATTGCATTATTTAATAAGACATAAAGTTCATTTTAATATATTCTTTTGTTTTCTAAAAAACTACACAAATGTTATTCTTTTAAATATGACTCATGCCATTAATTTGCATGTTTCATTGGATTTGTGTACATTATTGCCTTTGTGAGTGGAAGTGCTTCACACGAAGTATTTTGAAAACTCAATAGATTCCTGCGAAAAAGAGCTTCAAATTTCACATTTACAGAAATCCTTAAACGCCATTTTCTTAAAAATGGTTCTAAATTTTTGAAATTTTGCAATTTTGGATGTTTTACTCTTCTAATATATTAAGTAATAGTTCAGTTTGCTATTAGGAAACCAAAAGGTTTAGAAAATTTTTAAAAAATGTACTTTTGACAGCGATAGATGGCAGCTGGGAGGAGGATGGGACAACACCATAGTGCCAGTACACACCAAGGAAATTAGAAAACATTATTACGAGAAAGTCTGTGACAGTCTGTGGAACCTCTATTTATAGTTGTAGGAAGAAGGCAAAAAAATTCAAACTTGTATTCTATTCTTCCAAGAAATTTAAAGAAAAAAATTGGAGCAGTTTTTGAGAAAATTTTGAATATGTCCAGGGGGCATCATATAAAGTACCCCCAAATTTTAAAGAATGTTTTAAAAAAATTCAAAGCTGCAACTAGAATCAGATGGACAGGGGTTTCTTCAATTTGGAAAATTTGGTACGTGTGGTTTAAGCGCTAGGTTTGTACGACGGGCTGACGGAGAGGCGGACGGAGAGACGGACGGAGAGCGACGAGAGCAGACGGAGAGACAGACGGAAGCGGACGGAAGACGAGACGGAGAGACAGACGGAGAGAGCGGACGGAGAGCGGACGGAGAGGCGGACGGAAGGACGGACGGAGAAGGCGACGAGAGGCGACGGAGAGGCGGACGGAGAGGCGGACGGAGAGGCGACGGAGAGGCTGACGGAGAGGCTGACGGAGAGAGCTGACGGAGAGGCTGACGAGAGAGCGGACGGAGAGCGGACGGAGAGCGGACGGAGAGGCGGACGAGAGCGGACAGAAGAGACGAGACGAAGAGAGCGCGACGAGAGAAGCGACGAGAAAGGACAGAGACGGAAGAGCGAGACGGAGAGGCGGACGAGAAGGCGGACGGAAGGCGACGGAGAAGACGAGACGAGAGAGCGGACGGAGAGGCGGACAGAGAGCGACGAGAAGGCGGACGGAGAGGCGGACGAAGGCAGACGAGAAGGCGGACGAGAGAAGGCAGACGAGAGGCGGACGGAGAGGCGACGGAAGGCGACGAGGCGACGAGAGCGGACGAGAGCGGACGGAGGCAGACGGAGAGGCGACGAAGGCACGGAGAGGACGGAGGAACGGAGAGGCGGACGGAGAGGCGGACGGAGAGGCGGACGGAGAGACGGACGGAGAGACGGACGGAGAGACGGACGGAGAGGCGGACGTTTTGAAAAAAACACTTTTTGGTATCAGGGGACCCCAAAACATGCATTTCTGTTGAAATCTCGAAATCGATTTTCCGCAGCATTACATAACTTTCTCTATATTACATATATTACTCGGTATATACGTATGTATACGAGAAAGTCAAGTTAATAGATTTCATGTAACTTGGGGTAAAAATTAATGCAATCTTAAATTGATTTCTCAAAAAAACGCTCCATATTTTTTCTTCACACTTATTCCATGTAAAGATGACAGGACCTTTAACAGAAAGATGCAGCATCATTTTCGTTTTACTCCCCAATTGTTCGAAAACTGCAAATTTAAAAATAATGCAAGAAAGTGTGTACTGTTGTAGCACCACTATTTTACAAGAATATCCATGAAGCTTTCTATACAATGAAAAAATGTATTTCTGTTGAAAGGAAACTATGTACAAAAATAAAACTCCTTTATTTTTATACACCACCAATGAAGAGGAGAAACAAAAATTCTAGTTCATATTTGAATGACCTTCATATTTGCATTTTACTTGTTATTAAACATTACAAAAGATAACAAAATTATTAATTGTAACAATAATAAGTATCATCAAAAAGTGAATGCCTTTCAGCACCAAGTACTGGAAAGGGTATAGCCAAATAAGGCAGTGAAAAGTGCTCTCAAACCAAATCCATGATCGCAATGCTCATATGAAAGAGAATACAAAAGGTTGTAGATTCACAAAAAAAAAAAAATCAGCCTCCATATATTGCAGAGATACAATGAGAAATGTGTTTTGCATGTTTCATTTTTTTCTCAGCATTTATTGCATGTATCAGTCTGAAAAAAATTGCAGAGAAAAAGAATATCCTTACCAGGATGATTTGGAACTTTTTGCTGACAAACGTTTGTTTTATGTGGAAAGTATTTATATTATCGAAATAAAATTTGGCATCAAAATTCATTGACACAAATACCTCCAAACTAAACTATGTTTTCCTGTCTCTGAAATTATTTTCAGTCTGGTACATGCAATAGATGCTGAGAAAAATAAAACCTGCAAAACACGTTTCTCGTACCGCTGCAACAGATTGCCCTAGGAGGCTAATTTTTTGTGAATTTATGTCATTTTGTATTCTCTTTCATATGAGCGTCACGATTATTGATTTGGTTTGGAGGCACTTTTCACCTTCTTGTTTCGCTATACCCTTTATAGCACACACCTATTAATCATTATTTTCAGTAAGGTAAGTGAAAGAGCAAGAGCACAAGTGGGTATCCAAATTTCTATCTAGAAGATTTTTGGACATTTTTAAAGAAAAAATATAGATAAACCAAGCTGTACCAAGATGAAAAACAAGGAATACCTGTGGAATGATGGAGCCATTGCTGTATGCATTCCAGAAGAACTGTGAAAATGTGAAGGCAATTTACCTTTCTTTCTGCCCCTGCGCTGGCTAGCTGGTGGTGGTGGTTGTGGTTGTGGTGGCGGTGGCTTGGGCCGGGGCAGACACTGGTCCAGGATGGCCTGCGCTAGGAGGTCTGTATCCCTGTCTGTCACATTCCATAGCAATCCCACCATGCAGGGGCTACAACACCACACACAACCCAAATACATTCTATATGCCTAAACACTTTGCTCTGATTCACTGTAAACACACAAGTCAGCTGGTAATGAACGGAAGTCATTTGAGAGGAAAAAATACACAAATTTCAATATTTTTTAACTTTGGTGTTTACATTATGAAACCGCATGAATAAGTGCACTCTTGTGTATCCATGTTTACCCTTAATGACAGATTTTTAATTTGACAGGACTAGTAGAACTATTTATGTTTAACCTCAAAAACTACCAAACTGTATTATAAACTGGCCACTTTAAAAAGTTCTCTTCATTATTATAAAATGTTTGTAATTTGCATTTGAAGTCGTAATACAGGCAGGTTTTCTTCCACTCTGGATGTGCCAGAATTTTCTCCATGAAGAAAGAGTGTGCCACAAGTCAAAAAAGCATGCGAACAACTACCTTAACTTAAAAATATTACTTTAATTTTCAGATCACTTATAGAGTTGTATTTGATTCACATCTCTGAGATCAGACAAATTTGAAATAAATTAAATCCAAAAAGGTCAGTAACAAAGATGAAGATTAAGAACATTCAAGAGCACTAGAAAATCATTCACTCTTCACAAACAGAAAATGCTTGAATTTTAAAAGCAAGAATATATGTGAATTCTCCTTTACACACAGCACAATGGGATATGGGAAAATAAAAAAATTGATTTCAAAATACTGGTTAACTAAATATCCAGAAATCAAAACTGTTGGGTCCCATCTAACTCAAGGAATTAACAATGTGACTTTTTTGAGAAATTTGACTTATACTTCATGAATTAAGATAGAGAAAATAAATATTTGGTTAAAATAATTTTTGCTTTCGTTCATTACTTTAGTCATCAAATTTACTTGGTTGTTCTCCTATATTCCAGAATCTTCACTTCCCAAAAGCATTCCACATACTAATCTACTTTAAAATGATGAGACAGCTAAATGTTTTTTAATCACTACTCCTAAAAAGACATACAAGGAGTAATGTAAGGAGACATTAGTCTATATTCAAGCTTGAAACTAAAATTAACAAGCAAAAGATTCAAATATAAATCACGTTTTAATACAACCCTGCAATTCAATTTGTCCACTGAATGTAAGTAATTCATTATTGAACCTTTAACAGTGGTTCCTTGTAGTTCCACGTTGCAGTCCATTCAATGCTACTCACCAGGCCGCAGCTAGGTAGGCTTGCAAAGTCCCGTCCACTTCAACCCTGCCCTTCATAATCTTGTAACCAGCACTCTGACAGCCAAACAGCAGAGACAGGGATCGAATTCCTCCTTCCAACTGCTCCACATTCCAATACTGACCACCATTCCCATGGCCCATGTACCTGTCAAGACAGATATGTGGTTTGGAGAAATATGGAGACATAAACAATGTACTCATTCTAGAATCCACCAACAAATGAATTAGCACTGGAAAGCAGCCACTAGCAGGAAAAGGTACACATTGGAACAATGCACTTTATAGAGAAGTAAATGAAAGATTTTGTACTTATTTCTTTATTGATAATTTCAATAGTAACCATGCATCAAAATAAAAACTCATCTACCCTTCTCCCTCGATTTGTCCTTTTGCAATTATATGTTGTTCCCAAAACTGAAGATGATATTGCATTTACTAATGTTCAGTTATATTGAAGACAGTTCAGCCTCTCAGCCATTCTAAAAGAGATAAGTTGTTCCAGTCTTCGCTAGTTTGTTGAATCGTGCTACTCGGTCACTGTACTGATACAACAAAGAGTACTCTTATAGAACAAAAGATATTTTGCTGTGTCGTTATCATCCCAGTCTTATTTTTTGTCAGAATATTTTAGAAACCACTTGTTGCATTCATAAAATGACCAATTTTGACCTCACTACAAAAAGGTAGTGAATTTTTAATCTTCTAACCAGGTAAAACAATCTAATGGAAATAGTTATTTTGTGATACACTTGTTTAAAATTCATAAAAGAACGTGAAGTGACAAATGGGTGGTTACCGTCTTCATGGCCCAAAGCAATACATTACTAAAATTCCCCAATTCATCTTGCGATATCATTGAACATTCATCACCTTTTTAGGCAAAGCAGAAAATACTTTGAAGACTCACACAAAAATGTCATTTTCAGTGACGGCCTGACCCCAGGCTTCTGGAGACAGCTGCTGGCCAAGCAGACCCTTCCACCTAGGGGCTCGAGGAACCAAGAAAGAGGACATCCTTTCCTCCATGTCTTTCAAATCTTCCCCAGGATTAATGATGTAGAAGCCAGATTCATAATCTACATTCAGCAATCCATTCTCTATGGACTTTCTGTGAACTAATAACAATTATTCGGTTATCAATCAATACAATACAATCTATTAGTAGAAAAAAAATATCTTTACAAATGAGTTAATAAGCAGCTGTACCAGCATAAAGACCATGAGCCACTTGGACAGATGGAACCCTGGTAGCAGGATGTTTTCTTAAAATTTCCAACTGCTCTATTGGAAGACACTCCAATTTCTGTTCAACAGAAATAAACTTTTAGTACCAATAAAATAAAATTGGTGGGGAAGGAAATGTAGGAATAGGAATTAATTACCTAGGATGCTTATTAATGTTAAAAAATTCAAATATGTAAAAGTATTAGTTTATATTACCACGAAGGAAAGGCAGCATTATTGCTTTGGGTCATCAGTGTGGCATTACAACAACAAACACTGACCGTTCATCTATTTTTCACATAGCAATCTTTCTTTTATATTTATTTCAAAAAGGTTTTAAATAATTTGTAAAAGATTATTTACAATTAATCTAAAAGATTCATTTGTAAATGTATAACTAAAGCTTTAATGCAAGAAACAAAGAAATATGAAATAATATACACAATCTAACCTACGTAGCATACAATTGTCTCAAAACATTTCTAAAGTTATGATCACAAAGCGCAGGATTTTCAGAGTGGACGATTAAGTTTGACGCCCAATTACTCAAAAAATACTCATTTTTGAAAAATTTAACACGACCTTATTTGAAGATCTGATTTTGATGAACACATTAATTAGGAAAAAGAATTGTATCTTCATAATTGTTGTAGGAAGAGGCCGCAAAAATTTTGAATTTTTTCAATTTAAAAAAAAATCAGGGTTTTCAACTAATACTGAGGGTTTTCAACTCATTCTCTTAAGCATTCTTCAGACTATCCAACAACAAAATTTAATCAAAATTGATGGTGCCATTTTTTTTAATTTTTGAAAGTGTCCCAGGGGCTTCATGTTAAGTACCCTCCAAAATTACATTTCGGTTTCAAATTCAAGTGGCCGTGACATTAGCCAGATCAATTGAGGAATATCAATGTTGGAGAAAATCAGCTTAATGGTTTAGCATTGTTCACAGACAGACAGACATTTTGCCATCAATCACGTTTTCAGTATCAAGGACCCATAAAACAAGGATTCTGGTTACACGTGTTAGAAGATTTTTTAAAAAATTTAGCAACTGGATTTATCCACATTTTCGTAGCTAGGACCATGTTCTAAAAAGATTTTTTGGCCGAAAATTCGCAGTTTTTTCGTGCAGCATTATATAACTTCCTCTTCTTCAGAAGTTCCTTCTTAAGTGCGAGAAAGTAAAAATAGAAGATAATGAGGCAACAAAATCAAAGTTATGAAAATGTTAAAATAATCACAAAATAAAGATAACCATGCAGAAACATGGGAGCTGAAAACGATATAAAGGCAGTGAGATCTATAAACAAATCCTGAGAATGATCACACTCGGAAGTATTGTACATGCTTTTGTTACAGAAAGCTTGAACAAGGAAGATTATACATTCATAAGCATATTATGAAATGCTTGAACTGAGAATAGAGATTGTAACATAATCATGAAATGTTAATTATCTCCAGATGAAAAATACTTGCACAAACTGTAACTCTTAAATTTTAATACGGGTGAAATGTGTTAGACAACATGTTTATCAGGGTAGACACTGCCTACCTTCCCTGCCCTCAGAAGCATCCACTGCTTAAAGGAAAAAACTAATTACAGTAGAAACCCTATTTAAAGGGTCAGGGTGAAAGCTATGACAAGCCTGACCAAGCTTTACAGTGTATTTGTCATTCTATGAAGCATAAACTAAAACTACTTTGCAGTAATACAATTCACATACAGTAGAACCCCAATTTAACATCATCTCAGGGAGGCCTAAAATTGTATGTTAAATGGGGGTTTGGGGTTTTCTTTGAAGAAACAAGTTAAAATTCACTAGACATTAACTATTTTATTTTAAAAAAGTTTGATTTTTATCACAGGGGTTGTCCATAAATTACATAACACTAAAGAGGGGGAGGGGGTTTGAAGAAGCGTTATGCTGCATTACATAGGAGTAGGAGGAGTTCTGGTTTAGTATTGTGTAATGCTAATATTCATTTTTAAAATTTTTCACCATTTGCTGAAATAATTCTTTTTATTCATTTTTGTACTAAAACATTAAAATAACACAAAATTAAATTTATAAAATGTGAATAAATTTAAACGTTATGATATACAAATTGTTATAACAAACGAAAATATGTTTTCATTGAATCTGGTAGATTATGAAGAAATTTCTTTTTCAAAACTCCAATTGAATTGGCACAGTAGACACGCAGACCATGCTCATCTATGACAGCAACGTGTGCATAACATATTTTCAGGAATGTTCATTCTTCCTTGAAAAATCATATTGTAAAATGCAGACCGCATCACCAACTAATTCTGATTTACCATAAATTTTAATACATAACACAAATACAACTTATACAACTCACTGTTTCTACTTTATAATTTATTTTTACTTATTTTAATTGAGGGGAAGGTTTTGTTGCGAACGTAATTATTTTTGGGCGATTCAAGTGTGTGTTACAGATACATTACATGGGGAGAGGGAGGTATCCAAAATGCAGAAAATTTGCATTATGAAATTTATGGACAGTCCCATACACAATTAAATCACAATATTATTATTCAAGTTGTATCTGTGAGTGTGAAATTTATATGGATGAGGGGCACTCCCGCTACGTTACAATTTGATTCAATGCAGCAAACTTAGTAAAACAATATGAGTACTGTGGTTTAACACCACATTAATACAGATGTCATTGCAGCTGTAAACGGTTTTCGTACACTACAGTGGGCTGCAGTGCGTGGGAAATTGCGTCGGATGACGTATTTGACAATGGTTCCCAATTTGTGGAGGAAAATAAATAAATACATAAAAATGGAATATTAATGTTTCACTCGGGTTGTGTGTCAAAACTAATGACGTTAAATCAAAAATGTAATTGTATTAATTACATACAGGCATCATCAGGACTTTCAGAAATTAACATTAAATGTGGGAAACATTAAATCGAGGTCACGTTAAATCAGGGTTCTACTGTACATTAAATTGTTTTAATGTTAAACTAAAATCAGATACAGAAAAATTTTAACTAGTAAATTGTTTGGGGGTCATATTACTATATACTCTTATCATTAATTATAACATTACAAGATTCATTTAATTTGAATGAGATTTTAAGAAGTTACTACAAGTACAAGACACAAAATGAACAATGTGTTTGTTTGTTTTTGTAGCATCATTTAAATTGAATTCAATCAAATATGATCCGAAAAACATGTGCCATGAAACTATTTTTACCTCATCAATTATCAATAACACTGGTCCTCTCTTAATGTTCTTTAAGATGACTGGAAACTCTTTCTTCAACTGTAAAAATTCTCTTTTTAACACTGTCAATGCTGAAGGTGATTTTAAATCATCAACTACTTTCGCTAAGACAGCAACCAGGACTCCATTACTAAGGTAGTCAAAATTTTCTGCTGCCTTCAAAAGCAGACAGAGCTTCTCTGGAGACAGAGGGGCTGTGCCACACTCAGTGGTAACCTTCAATGCAACTCTCTCCACTCGAGCCCTTAATTTCTTCCGCACATCCTTATCATTTAATCGCCCAGCCAGAAAAGGATTAATGCTTGCAAACCACCTACTGTTCATGAAATCTATTATAAACTGCAAAAAAGGAAATATCAGATTAATGCAAAACATATACAACCTGTTTCAATTGATTAAGACGAGAGTGAGAGAGTGGGGGAGTGCAAGTGAGTGAGGGTGAGTGAGTGGGTGAGAGTGATTGGGAGGGTGAGATTGGGTGGGTGAAAGAGAGGGTGAGAGTCAGTGGCTTCAATAGTGTAACTGTTGGCATATCAGTCTGTTATAGCCCAGTTCATGGGTTCGAAACCCGATCACAGTTGTGAATATTTAAGGGTGAAAAAATCCTTCATGTCTTCCTTCGGAGGGGAAGTAAAGCCAGCTGAGAGAGAGAGAGGAGGAGAGAGAGAAGAGGAGAGAGAGGAGAGAGAGAGAAGAGGAGAGAGAGAAGAGGAGAGAGAGAAAGAGGAGAGAGAGAGAAGAGGGAGAGAGAGAAGAGGGAGAGAGAGAGAGGAGAGAGAGAAAGAGGAGAGAGAGAGAAAGAGGAGAGAGAGAGAAAGAGGAGAGAGAGAGAAAGAGGAGAGAGAGAGAGAGGGAGAGAGAGAGAAAGAGGGAGAGAGAGAAAGAGGGAGAGAGAGAGAGAGAGGGAGAGAGAGAGAGGGAGAGAGAAAGAGCGATTACAATTGTGAGGGAGTGATTGAGATTGTGCAAAAAGTCTGAGAGAATGCAAATGAGAAAGTGAGTTTGTGAATGAGAGAAAGAGAAGAGTTTGTGAGTGAGAGAAAGCGAGAGTTTGTGAGTGAGAGAAAGCGAGAGTTTGTGAGTGAGAGAAAGCGAGAGTTGTGAGTGAGAGAAAGCGAGAGTTTGTGAGTGAGAGAAAGTGAGAGTTTGTGAGTGAGAGAAAGTGAGAGTTTGTGAGTGAGAGAAAGTGCAAGTGAGAAAGAGAATGTGCGTGTCCAAGTTCACATGTTTGTTTTGGAAATATTGTAATGTAAATCTTCAAAAGACACCGAGCAGTCTTTACTATCAAAATACTATCTACTTAGAAATTGAAGAAGCTTTGGTTACATCAGTAAAAAACCCAGCTTGAGTAATTCATTCAAACTGGTTTTGATCCCATTTTTTTACATAATTTTTCTCTACTTTTTAGGGTATTTTAAAAACATTTTATTGATCAATTCTGGCAATGTTTGCAGTCATCAAAATCCCCTCCCTACTACTAATAATATTGTAATGCTTTTAATAAATAATCTGGGTAAAAATAACAACCTGGGTAAGCAACAAGGAAGATGACAACACGAGCATAAATAACATGAATTGTTTTCAAACTATTAAAACTGCTTCTCATCCCTCACAGGTGAATGTAACACACTTTGCTGCCTATTTAAGTGTGTAATGTCTCTGGATTGAAGTTTTAATCAATTAAAAATTTCATGGCTAAGTAAACCCTTGACATTATCTCCAGACTTAGAAAATAAAATAAAATTCTTTCCCATTCAGTTTTAAGTATTAATATATAAATATAAGAGTCACCCAACCCTTTGCCTCTACCCTCCATGACCTTGAACAATCTTAGTACTGCTCTCACGTTCCACTGTGACTGCTGGTGGCAGTTTTTGCACCAGGTTTGTCTTTTGATAAGCTTTGTTGTAGTACATTCATGATCCATCTGAAACAAAGTGAGATAATAATTTTCCCCCATGCTTCTGACTAATCCACAATTCAACCAAAAGAATCAGGTGGTAGATCTGTCTTCCCTTAGAGGCTGTGTCCCACTGTTGCTGCCATTCTTCTAGTGGTTTCAAGCAGCTTTTCTCTCATCTCCTTTATCAAAATGCTTCTTGACACCATGTACCTTTACGTCATGAAATCTGTAAAGGAGACTTGACTCCAGTGGTGGGGGTATGTATGAAAAATATTGGCAGCTAATCAGACACACTTTTCTAGCAATATCACATGGTCAATGGAAGAACGTTTTATGGCATTTTGCAGCCAATGCGAACTAAGCTCATGTGTCAAGTCAATGTTATCTACATTTGCTTACATACACTAAAGTTTCAATGGCATTGTTAAAATCTTCAACTTCAATGGCATGAAGTTATTGGCCAAAAAAGGTTCAGAAAGTTCCTTTATTCATTGCATGATGTTGCTGAAACTAAGTGTATCTTCCAATTTTTTTCCAAAATCTTTGAAATGCACTGCGACGATATTTTGTACATATCCTACAAAGCATCGTATCATGCTTTCAACAACAGAGTAGTCTCTTTACAGACATGGTTCATGTCAATACTGGACATCCCTGCGACGATACATACTGCTTCTCATGAGACTGTCGACTGCTCTACACCCAACCACAGTAAATGAAAAATCAAAAACATTATTTTGGGAGAAGATGGTTGCAATATTCTTTTTTGACATTAAGTGGGTAGATACTGAGTTATAAGCTAGAGGAAACAATGAACCTATTAAAGATATTCACAGAAGTCTGGTTTGGCATAAGACTCGTGCGTTTATGCAACAGCCTACAGTACAATGCATTTTGAAAAGAAAGTTGATTACAGTTTTTTTGGCAAGGAGCTGCCCAGTAAGAAATACATATGCGCATGAGAACAAACGCCATTCTCTGTACCCCACACTTCTTCAGTGGCAGCTCGTGAACAAACGTTCAGTGGAGGCAAAACATGTTGTTGCAGATCCCGAAAAGGGGGCAAGGGGGCCAGGCCTCATCTCAATCCATCTCGTTTGTATGTTATTCAAAACAATTGCCTCACCAACATCAATACATTCCAAAGCATTATTTCCTGCATGTACAGACTTGATTTTAAGATATTCAGATTCCAAAAAAGTTTTGCAAGTTTGTGTTGCTCTGACAATAATTCAGAAATAAGATTCAGTATTTTTCCATGCATTTAAATTCACTAAATTACATATGTCATCTTTTGACATTTCATTTTCTTTTATAGCTTAGGATAAAATTTTCATGTCAAAATATCCATCGCTATTTCAAGTTCTCACCTTAATTGACAATAAAAGACATGACCAAGGATAAAGCTTAGCTTAAACTTCTCTGCCTGTTAGCCATTTGTGTGAATCATACCAGAAAGGATTAAATTTTCTTGCATTTTCTTGACGGAATGATGCACAACCATACTCAACATAGGACTAGGTTGACCTGAAAATTTGTCTCTTTTCATCTCTTTTTGACTGAATCACTAAGATGGAAAATGGTGTAAGTAGTAGTTCATTAACTGCTTCTGTCATTCTATTACCATATAATCAGATTTAAACATAAAAAAATCAAGTTAACTAATTATCTGCAGCATACTAATTTAACATGAAAACTTAAATACTTCCAAAATAATAATCACTTTCTCCACTTGTTAACTCAACACAGAAAAAAAAAACACGCTACGTGTTTAGCATGCGAGTGGAAATTGGAGTTTTCTGTGCGGGTAGGCAGCAAGAGAATTCACTGGTCTATCCACAACACGCATGCATCAAATATCGACACAGCATGCTACTGTTCTATGCTCACTACAGGGCTGGGAATATGGAGCGAAGTGAGACAGCACCTGGGTGAGCCTATACTGAGAGGTGCAAGCCGATGCATGTTGCTGTGGTAAGAGATGAGATAGATTGCATGATGCACAGGCTGTTACAAAACGTTTGAAATGGAAATGTGGCTTGTGCCATGATAAAGAAACGTTCATTATACATTTCCAGATGAATAATATTTACATCACATTAAAATTGTAAGTCATTTACTATTGTTATTATTAATAAATGTATTAAACTAGTACATATTCATCAGGATAGGCACTGCCCACTCTGCCTACCTCGAGGAGCCGCCACTGCTCTTCACACTTACAGAGGTGGCCCAAATTGGGGCTTCATAAAGGAAAACAGATGCGACTACTAAAACTAGCAGTTAACTCTTCTCATCAGGACCTCCGATGTTCAGCAGTAGCCTCATTGTAGCCCAGCATTTACCACCGCCACTTTCTTGCTGACATACTCTAGGAGATTTCGTTTTCTTCAACCTTGAAACAGTTTCTTTTTTCTTCTGTAAGTCACAAGAATCACTTAAGTCTAGTGTTCAGCAAGCTGCAATTCTACGGATTCCAGCCATGACAATGGCTTCATTGCAGGTACACGCTATCTCCTCTACAAAATTTGCTTTGGTGATGATGGTAATGTCATCTGCAAAGCCTATGATATTTGTTCTTTTCGGGAGGGGGAGCTTAAGGACTTCATACAAAAGATTTCACGCAGTGGACCCAGCATCGAATCTTGTGGAACACCCACAGTGATGAAGTTATTCCTATGTTCCCATTGTCTACATTGCACATTAGAATTCTGCGACCAAGATATTCAGCCGTTATAATTAAGTATGTTTGCACGTTGATTCAGTAGAGGGACTTATGAATGTCACTCCACCATACTAAGTTACAGGTATTTTTGATGTCCAATGTTACTGCACAGAACTTTTTTTATATTATCTATTACTGTATCTGCTCTTTAGTGACGGTCAAATCTTAAACTGAATTTTCTTCAGGTTTAAGAGATGGACATGGAATTTCAATATAGAACTTATCAGAAATTTTTTCTCAAACCACTAAATTCTGAGAGCTCTTGCAATTGTCAGGTGTGTATTGTAAAAATATATTAATTACATTTGTATTATGTATACTGATAAATTAAATTTTAAAACCGATTTATTGTTTTTTAATTTAAATTTTAAAATTAATATTTTTAATGTGAAGAAAATTCTGCTCAAAGTCTGTTACTAGAAAGCAAGGGAATGTAACAGAGAAATAATTCTAAAAATTTAGATAATCATAATTGACTAACAGTGTCTTTTTGGACATCTTTTCCACTTGCTCCCTCTACTGGCATGTGAGACAGAATACTAATAATAAAATATTTTCTTTTTTCACAAAATGTAGAGTGAACTGTAGAGTATGTAAGTAGTAGAGTGAAATGTAGAGTGAATGTAGAGTGAAATGTAGAAATGTAAATGAACAAAACAATGAGAAAATGAACAACTTTGATAATTGAGTGGGCCTTATTGAAAGAACTTGCCTTGAAGCTATACTGAGTTTCAAAATCTTCCTCCGTTCTCTATAGCTTCTTCTAATCTGGCACTTACACTATGTTCAAGAATTTCACCAAATGTATGTACAGGGATCGGTATGATAACAGCTCTTTGGGAAGTTTTTCACAGCTTGGGAAAAGTGATATCTCTCAAGAAATCTCTCTTCATTGTGTGTGTGTGTGTACATGTGTTTGTGTGTAAGAACAATCAAACTGCAATTTCCTGTATCAAACATAATGGATACATTTCTGTAAAAGTATGCAACAAGAAAATATTTTACTAATCAGATAATATTACATAAATACAAATTTAAAATATCAAATACATCCAAACATACTAGATATTGAATGTCTTGTATTAATGCAAGTAACAACAAAAAACCTTGATAAACTCGAGAACTTATGGTCAACAGTAAGAACCTATTTTGAATTCCTGAGGTACTCCATGAGCTTATTGAGGTTAGACTTAAATCCAGTGAATTCAAAATTCCCATAAAAATGTTTAAATATTGGTAATTGGCTACAGCATTTGACTTACTTCTATCAACAAATCCACTTTGAGACGTGCATGCCAAAAGTCCTTCTTCTTATCCCGCAAGTGATCTGTGTTGTTCAGGATGATCATCTCTTGAATTTCTTGCAAAACTGGATAATCTTTGGCTTCTGGTGGTGGGGCAAGTCTCATATGTAAAGGCTTAAACTGAGGATTGGGGCCACATTCCATGCGAACAACATCCAATTGGGGGGTCCAATCTTTTGCATTTGGTCCACCAAACCTCCAAACAGCATCAACAACACAACTCAGCTGGATTAGGGTCCACTCTAGATTGGGAAAAATTATAGACACCATTGCAATTACTTTACAATTCATCCATCACACAAGCCTATGAACAAGTACAAAAGCATGCATAGGATGAGTGGGGGTAATATTTGTACGGTAACAAGATCTTTCTAGAATTTTTTATTAAAAAATCTAATACATAAAAAAAAGCCCATTCAACTGTCCTACTCATGCGTATTACTCTCTTCCCGCCAGCCTGGACAACACAAAAGCACTGACATGTTTTCTCTTTCCCCGCAAGCTTAGGCGAGAAGTTGAACTTGTGCTCCTGGCCCAGAAAGTGTAAAAAATCATGTGAAAGGGGCATGGTAGCAGATGGATTTCTTTCTATGTTGGCAACAGACTTTGTTCACTTACAAGGATTTTCATTTTGAGAATGCCCTATGATTTCTTTTGAGGACATATCTCTCTTAATGACGAAGCTTTCTCAGAGCTGGCAATTACACATACTCAAAACAATAATAGCATTTTCACGGATTCCATTTCAGGATACAAATGGGTCCAAAGTAGCCTTTTGTAGAGACAATGTCACAAGTCAAAAAATTTTGTAGTAACCTTACCAAAGTGTGCCATTAAGAATATTTTTCAGAAGTGAATCTGAAAAATAATCTGATATGTGGAGTGTAAAAAGAAAAATATTAAAAATATCCAGTGGGCATGTGCAATCGAAAAGACCATTTCCTTTCATGAAGTTGCTAATGTAAACTTTAGTGGTAGAATAAAAATGTAAATAATTTTAAATATTCCAAGATCATTTCTTTTTCTCAGAAGCAGCTAGGAATATAGGAATAACAGGAAATATCTACGAGGATCAGTCTACAGAAGAATTAAAAGAATCAAAATCCTAGCAATGTCTGTATCCCAAGAAACTTAGAATAACTTAGATTAAAATCTTCTTAAAACTAGTTAAAGAAGTTAACCCAAGTGACCTTGCCTACAAAACGTTGATAAACAGTTTCAACTTTTGGTGTAATCAGATCATATAAAAGTGTAAAGAAGTTACTCTCTGGTTCAAATTATGTTTATTCACTGTTACTCCCTCTGTATATTTCATTGCATTTTGTATTTCACATGAAGCCTCTTTCATTGCGGTTACATACCAAACTCAAGCAAAGATTTGGTCAGTTTGGAACATTACTAATTCCACACAAAAAGAAAAAAAAAGTGGTGGAGCAGTCACTGCATATCTTGAATTGACTGTAGCATTACAATGGTCTGAATTTCAGCTCTTACTTTTGTGACTTTAAAGATATCCTGAGACTGTATTCCCCACCCCCACCTACTAAGTGCGGCATTCCTTCTCATCGTTCCAGTCCATGTAATTAGTCACTTTTTTAAGAGAATAGAGAGTGCAATTATTATACACACAATATTTATTACTGCAAGTGTTATCTGTACAATACCTTCTGGCATCTCCTTCAAACGATTTAAAAGAGAATTATATCCATTACTCATTTCTCCAGAAAAGTCAACATATTTCTTATCGATTACACTGGGGTTGTTGGGAGATTTTCTGAAACACCATACACAAATAACTGGAACATAATTACACACATACATAAATAAATAATTAAAATTATGACATTAATACCCAACTTTAAAAAAATTCAAAAGCAAAAAGAAACAATACGGCAAGTATTTAAAAAATTATATTGAAATTGTTGCAAGGCACTTTTACACTTCTTTGGCACAATATACAGGAAAAGTACTAAGAGTCAAATTTTAGGTTTGGACTTTATCATAAGCTGTCATCACAATTTTTAATGGAGTGGAAATCATGTTAATTACTTTTGATTTTGCATTTTTTTAATATTCATACATATGAATATCCAATATACATTTGATATATATGTAAATCAAGTTGACTTAAGGTGGGTGGGTAGGTGAAACAAGGAATATGTAATGAACAGGAAAGGTGTGACGCAACGCGTCTCCAAGCCCCTTAAGGGGCGTTGAGCGCGAAGGTGAGAAGTTTTTATGGCTAGTGAGAGACAAGGTGTGAAGTCTCGAGTTCCACTGAGTCAGTCATAAATTTCTATTCCCAAGATACCACCTGACCTAACTTATCCTCTCTGTGTAAATTAACATTTCACTATGTATTTCTGAGTTGGAGTGGCAAAACTCTGGCTATTGGCCTTGAGCCTGAGCAATAAATAATTTTGAACAATTTTTTGCCATAATGCTTCTCGGAATAGACATTAGGCCTCACTTCAATCACATTACTTTAGCTGGCACCATTCAGCTGATGCCAACATTATCCAGATGAAGTAAAAAATAATCTTTTCATTATAACCATGTAGCATTATCAAAACCAATTGGCTAAAATGCAAATTAGCCATATTTCCCACTTTGGCCATAACATATACATAAAAAATATAATGTCTGAAAAACTATCTCACTCATATATAAGGGTTTTAATTCTCAATATATTATAAATTTTTTTATTATTATATTTTCTATGAGTATGGGAATGGAGCAACCCAGGGGCAAAGGATAATTCCTCATTTGTACAGCATTTACATGTGCTGATATGGTAATGATCACCTTTTATCAGCAGCAATGCACTGGCTGAGATCATTGTGAAGCACTACCATGAAGTCAGAATCTTATACCCTTTTTCAATTACATGCATTCTCACTGTTGTCTAGGTTGGTGGAATTGCTGCTAAATTAGTTTACATCTAAAGACAATGAAATGCTGGATAAAAACTCATCGATCATCTAAGTCTATTAGACTCTATACAAATTGTTTGTTGTTCTCTTTTCTTATTAATTGTTGTATTATCTTCATTTCATAAGTTTGTTCATTTCATTGTTTTTATTTTCTCAAAATTGTTCAATTATGTGAATAAGTTTATAAGAAATATAATATATTCTTTATATCGATATCTTAATTGATTTAAATCTTTTTATCCGAGTAATTTTTATTTTACAAATATATTTTCAAATATTACAAATAATAAATATTAATTTAAATTATTAATTAAAAACAAAAAAATTATTTGATTTAAATCATACCAACCTTAAAAGAGAATGTTCAAAAACAGGTTTAATATTTTTCATTTCCTTTTTGAATGTTAATAAAAGTATGAAAATAATGAATAAACTATTTTTTATTGCCTCATATTTTGTAGTAGATCTATTGCTAACCCTTTTATTCCATAGCTCCAATGTATTCACAGGTAGCTCAACCACACTCTTTGTAGATGGCCTTTATGTGAAGTGTACAGCCAAGATTTCCCTTCCAATAAGAAAGCAACATGTTGCAATAGTAACAATCTTAGAATGTCAAGTTGTGGCATCACGAGTGAACATATTAAAACAAGGATGTCAAAACTATTTCCCCAATGTAACTGAACAAGCAAGATACAGTGCAGCTATTGTGGACATTCTTTACATGTTGGGCGAAGCAGCGCATTGCACCCGTCTATTGTCTTGACACCAACCTGCGAACAAGTCATGCTGTTCTGCACCATGCAACTACCAACTTATGGAACTTACAATATATGTATTCAGGTGAACAGAACCTAACCATGAAGGAAAATATTACAGGGTATTTACAAAACAATTAAAAATTATAAGAACACTATTTAGAAAAACCACAAGCTTCAAAATGCAATATTACAATGTTCAACCAGAAACAGAAATGGATCTTTACCCATCTTTTTGCTATCTTTTCACCACAAATATTCCGTGAGATAGCTGTCATTTTGGTGTAAACTATCGCATGAAAGACAATGACATAAGGGGTGCCATTGGCTTTCAATAGCGTTTCCACAGGACCCTGTCTGCAAATCCCTTTCCTCTATTCCCAGTAGCTGTTAATAATGTCCCACAATCCACACATGGCATTTCAGTGGGAATGAGTTGATGTTCACGATACCACTGTATACGGACTGCCTCATTTCCCACAATATTTGATAAAGTCCTCCAATTCATGTTGTAACAACAAACAGTGAATACTACTAATACCTACTTAGATTATGAAGGTTGGCAGAACAAATCATGAATATGTACATTTGTTGGGTTGGCAAAACTGAAATGACATGAATGAAATCCACTATCCCCCCAACATGTAACGAACAGCTGTTATTGTTATTGTCTGAATAATATTTCTGTCTACTTGACAGCTGGAGTGGGGGAAGAGCAATGTTACCAATTACTCGGGCAGCAAACACATGGTCATATGTTTGTTTTAGCATCAGGTCACAAAAGAAGCAAGAAGCATTTCAATAAGAGCATGTTAGATTTCATTTTTCTTTTAATAAGTATCGACAACTCTGCAGTGATGTTAACATAATTTGAAGCATCTGAATGGATAACAACACCACCTCTCCCTGGTCAGCCACTAGCTGCCAATGACTTAGAAATATTATTCGAACAATAAGTACTACAATAAGAAAAAGAGAATCGACAAACATGAAAGAAATTCAGAAGCAAGATTGGCCGGACTACTGGATTGAACACAAGTCATATTCTCAGACATGACTGTTCAAACTGCAAAAATACTGTTACACAATACATAACCATGTGCATACATCACTGAACTATCTATTTCTCATCCACTGGAATCTCATTAAAAATTGATAATGTAACTTAATGTTAATTTGTTAATGTTAAGCAAATTTCTTTACCTCTGTTACTATGCTTTTTCAGAGGGAGAGGTCTCCCGAGTTTTTTAATTTTTCTTCTGCATTGAGATTTTCAAAATGATTACTTAACAAAAATTTCATTTTGCCAGTGATACAATGCACGGAACTAATACACTGCGACACTATTACATGACTAGAATAACATCTTTTAAAAAATACTTGCCAAGACAAAACGACAATTCATATATCACTGCAAGCATCTCAAAATAGACTGACAGGTGAGTGAGGTGACCATAAAGAGTAATGAATTCAGTGTGCGAAACATTGAAAAACTTTTTAAGGGAAAATGAACCCGACTTACCAAGTTAACAAACCTATAATTCCAAAAAAAAAAAAAAATCTCCTTGTTCTTCATTAATTAATTCTGCATAAATTCATAATTTACTGACATTTTCAGTTAGTGCATGTGCCTACCAAATGTCAGTGAACTCTAAAGCTTATGTAAACGTGAATCAATTCACAAATTGATATTATTTGGAGGGTTCAGGTCTCCTGTTCCTGGGGATCCCCCTTTGGTAAGCATGGAAGAGAAGGTTTGCATGATTGGAGTGCAATAAGAACACACAAGAATTCATTTGTTCTGCATATAACTGATTGCTCGTATTGCATTGGCTTGTATGTTAAAAGCATACAGCTCTGCCCCAATGCACCACATCCTGCAACCACAAAGATTCGATCACAGCTGATTCCAACACTAGAATGACCCTGGGTGCAATGTATACACAAAGACACTCCACCATGCTCTCAGCAAATCTACCTTACTCACTAGAACAGTGGCCAACCAAAAAGAAAAAAAATAATAATTACTTTCACTACAAAATAAATTAAGCTGTAATTCATAGGAGGTTCTCTCAGCCAACGAACTACTAGCACATTCCCCTGATGGGCATGCAAAGGCGTTTCATTTTCAAATTCCTTGCCTCAATAACAGGCTGTTGAGGGAGAAAAGAATTTGATAAATGACAAATGATGGTTTACTCCTAATATCCCCATTGCAATAACGGTATTGAAGTATTCAGTCCTTATATTATGCTTCTTACATAAAAAGGACACATTTCATCTAATAATTAACTGAATTTAATCAATACCCTAATCTTTAATCTATCACATTACTACATAATCTGAAGACACTCACAATTCAAACTATACTTAAATACTGTCATATTCACCCCATTGTTCGATGATATTTAATCAAAGCTCTGTGTCTCAACACAACTGCATGTGATTCCACGAGGTTATAAATGCCATCTTCTTTATCACCAGCTTGGAAAGAAAGATCTGCAAGTTGTCTACAAAGACCTGCACAGTAAAAACCATTTTAAAAGAATTGTTTTTGAAGAAATACACATTATTACACATAACTAGGGGGCAGATTTTGATGATCTAAAACATCGTCAAAAATGATCAACAAAATGCTCTTAAAATGCTTTAGAAATGCCCTAAAACCAAAGAAAAATGACGTAAAAACTCTTATCAAAACCAGTTCAGATGAACAACTTAAGCTGTTGGATACGTTACTGATGTAATCAAGGCTTCTTTCATTTGTTTGAGTGAACTCAACTTGCAAACATTTGGTTTGGACTGTTCTTTGCCTGGAAATCTCTGTCTTTAGTTATCCCGAAATTGGCTGAACTGGCCACGGCACTTATATCACAAGAATTACATACTTGCAATGCTGGTCAAAACAATTTCTAAGCGAACAAATAGAATAGGCTACTGAGTAATTCTGTGAAGAACATTTGTGGCATCTTATAAATATTATCTGAAGCAAGTACCATTAAAATGATTAAAATCAATGAAATCAGCAAAAGATGCATTAAAAATGACGGAAAAAGGTAAAAAATTACTTATATTTGAAATGAACAAAAACAGCAAAATAATGACCTATAAAAATGGGTCATTTCCTTTTGCCATAACATAAAATGAATTTTTATACTACATGTCATTGTTCTATAGTGAAAAGAAAAAAATGACATTTCATTAAAATCCGCCCCCTACACATAACTATTAAAACAAATTGTTTACTATCATTTATAAAGAGACAAGATCAAACTATATTGAAAAAATTATAAATTAAGCAAAATATTAGTAACTATAGCTCACACTGTATTATCCTTAAACATTTACATCAAAACAAAACCCCACAAAATTCTGCATGCCTTCGTAAATTTGAAATCGAAACTTTTTCCACCTATCTACAATTACACACCCATAAATTATTCATGGAATTGCTATGCATCTTACAGCTACTAAACTTGCCAACAGCATACTACAAGTAACAAACTAATGCTCTAATGTTTTGAATGACATTAATTTTTTTATTATGATTATATCCAAGAACAATGAATTTCTATAAATTAAAGTATTCAGAAGTAACTGAAATGTTCATATATGTTTGAAGGGAAACTACTGAAATATTTAGATGCATCAGTGGTTGAACATAAAATGTAAAATTTTAAGGTGATACACATCGCTTTTGGAAGCTGTTCACAAGAATAGGATCTTTAAGAGTACGGTCATTAAACCTGATGGCCAAGTGTTTTGTGAGAAATCACAAGAGTAGGTTTTTGTATTTTGTTTTGTTTGACAATTTCAAGGACAAGGAACTTACTGCAATATGTGTATCCAGGAGGAGAGCAACGTGCCACCCTCAAGGCCTCCCGCAGATAAGCTCGCCTATCATCAATGCTTCCAAATGCACAAGGGTTAGCCAGCAGCTGCTTCAGAGCAGAGCACAAGTCGCTGCCATCTGCTGATGCCATCTGCAGAAAATTTATTATTGTTATTTGCAATCTCACTACAGACCCTTAATGATGCCCACTGTTTTAGTGCACATATATTTTTTAAAAAATTAATCTATTAATTCTGCAATGAATTACTTTACTTAATCAAATTTAACATACTATAACTTTCAGTTCCAATTACATGTCCCATAGAACCTAACCGACATGAATTGCAATGCAGCTAACTCAAATGTTTTCATTTTATCAGATCAGTTCTGGTTTGGTATTTATCAAAACAAATTTAAATATTTCAACTCCTGTAGTTTCCAAAAATTCTTAATTTAATTTTAACTAACAGCACAAACTGAACAGCCTACCATTTTGAAATGTTATTCAATCTTTCCAAATACATATTTCCTAGTTCAATCATTTGCTAACTTTGCTAGTAAATGAGTGTCCCTTTATTTTCAAGTTGGCAAAGCACAAGCAAATTAATAATCAACATAGCTTGAATATTAATATCATTTACATTAATAGGAATTCATAGGATGGAATCAAAATTTGCAAACAGTGAATTATGTTAGTGTACTTACATAGATCTTATCAACATAGAAACCATTTTAAATAAAATAATTCACATTCTCAATGTCTCACAAAACCAAGAACAAGGAAATGAATCATGCGCAATAAGAGAGTAAAATAATCAAAATATTTTAACGAGTCTTCTTGAAACCATACTCTAACAAATTATTTGTAACAATTAAATCACAAATATGAGTTTCCACATTTGCAAAATAGTTTTATTAAATACCCATTGCTTTTCATACCAAATAGGCTTGGAGCTTGGAATATATTCAATGAAATCTTAATAAAAAAAAACCTACTTTCCCTGGTTTCAACAACATTATAAAGATTCCATATTTATATATTTTTACAAACAAAAATATCTGTAATAATTTTTTATAAGAAAAGATAATTGTTTATAGAAAAAGATTCATTTTCTCACTCACATATGTTCAGCCTGACAAAATCTTAACATCAAAATTCAGGAATAAATCCATCTCATCACAATTACAAGCAAACTAGTAGCATCACAAAACACTTTTCTCACGATTGTGACGAGATCTTTAGGCAGTAAGAAATTTTGAAGGAGTGTTTTTGAATTTTCGATTGAAAAACAGTTAATAATTTGACATAATTCATCCGCCCAAAAGATGTGACAAGGAAGTAATAAGTAGGGCGAAAAGTTTTCACCAATAAAAAATTTCAACCACTTTCAGAAAACATCTAACAAGCAGCCAGTGTCAAATTTCGTATGAGATGAACGATTATAACTAACGATGTTCTTAAATCTTAAAACTCACCGCAAGAAATGTTTGTAGATACCAAACTGTGGCTACATAACGTTTACTGTTGTTTTACAATTACTACTTCGTATGTATTTAAACACTACCTCACGTCAGCTTAAGCCGTTCCCTCGCACTTTTAAACAATCGACTTAATCAGACGTGATTCAAAACACTGGTCCAGCACTGGCTGGCACTAACCCCCACTCACTAACCCCCACTTACATCAGCTCACAACCAACCAACTGAAATCAAGGAATTAAGATAATACGACGGATGACACTTGTTGAAATACGAAAATCACTTATGCCGGCACCGCTTTAAGCGCTACTACCGATCAAGAACTCCGCAGATATTGTGTAAAACTATATACAGTAAACCCTCATAAGCACGAACTGGCTTAACACGAATTTCCCCGTAACACGAACAAAACTTCGGTCCCCGCAAGGTATTATGGCAATATGGACATTTATAATGCTCGGATAACACGAACTCCGTTTATTTCGGTCCCTTGGAATTCGTTTTAATGACGATTTACTGTATACTTGTATTTTTAATGTAGCAACTATGGGTAGTATCTCCAAGATGGAATTCGGTACAACTTTTTGCGCCTTTTTTGGTCCTGCCGCAAGAGGTCGCGTGGTCGCAACCGTATCAAGCAATGCTGCAGATCAAGCGACTCTAGCGGCAGGACTGAGAATGACGCAAAAAGTACCGAATTCCATCTTGGAGATATTACTCGCAGATGCCACGTTAGAAAAACCCAAGTATAGTATTATATATCTACAGTCTAATAACAGTCCACTACTATTCACACTATTAACAATTCAGAGGATTTTTTATATTCCGCGATATACACGTTAAATAGGTGTGTCAACTACCAGTCTATAAAGCTAACCTTCTCAAGCTAGTTGCGCAGTTCTCGCGTAAAGCGCTGCGAACTACTTACAGTACTGGCAGAGTATAATTGACTGATAGTTCAATGCGCTGTTGCCACATATTACTATGTACACGGCATCATCTACATAACAGCGAAATTTAATCTCTAAAACATTGACACTTAGGCCCGCAACAAAAGACACCGACGAATGCGTTGCAAGAAATGCGTGACGAGATATGTGGGAAATCGAAACAAGGGACACTTATCGACCCCTACACACTAGAAAGAGTTTTCTCGTTCGCCTCTGCGGAGGCGAAAGAGTTCCTCACCCGAGTCGGTCAGCGAGCAAGTTTTTCGGACACATTTCTACTCCTTCACTTTTTATATGACATTTACGCCTTCTCTATCGCGGGAAAACTAAACAGTGCATAGAACTGAGCGAGGTTATAATATTTAGCAGTAAAAGATGTGTTAAATAACCAGTTTTTAATTGGTTACTTGAATTTTCTCTTTAAACAGAAAGAAATATGAAAAAAATTCTGAGGAAAATATTCTTACTTGTATGAAAGTAGAAACTTGAAGGGGTATTTTGAAAGAATTGAATTAATTATTTTCTTAATTCGTATTTATTATTTATGAATGGATTTATTAATTGTGAATTTTATGATGAATTATTTGATCGTTCACCATTTATTCATAATTCAACCAACAAATACGGTAAAACAGGGGGGGATATAGGAACTGAAGAAAATATGCACAGATTGCATTCCTACCTTAAAAGTCACATACGTTCCAGTTTTTTACATTAAATAATGATTTGTTTGCTTTGCAGTAATGTATTTATCTTTATGCAATTCGAACTTGTTAAACAGATGGCTTACGATTATGACAATAAAAGGATTTCACGGGTTAAAATTATATAAGAGCATTTAATAAAACAAGACATGGTACTCGCAGCTGATCATAGCTAACTGCTGTCACCACTCTCGGCTTGTAGCATTTCGAGACATCGAATAACCCATTTCTAGTGTGTGGACTCATCCTCACTGGCCTCCTTCAACATTTCTCGTCACACATTTCTCACAACGCATTTCTCGGTGTAGTCTGTTGCGGGCCTTACGGACAGGCTATGACCCGTCTTGATATCATGTGCCTAACTTTCGCCAAAGCCGAACCTTATCGCCTCCGCGACTTCGCGTATCAGCTGGGCGGTAACACTGAAAGACCCCAATATCCCAAGACCGACGCGATCGATCCGCAGTGGGTGCGGCGCGGAAAGTTCCGAGCTAGACACGGCCGCGAAATTCGCGGGACCGTTCTCACTGGAGCGTCAATTATGAGTCGGCGTTTGGTGACTGTTGGCAATGTCGTTCGATCCAGAGGGGAGCGAAGACTCCCAAACACGGGCGGACTTCCACGAAGCTCGAGTTGCAGCGAAAGAAACGCGTCTGACTGCATTACAAATTTCGCCACCGATTAAACGCTGCCAATGCGTTGCCGCGACACTCGCCTGCCGCGCAGGTCTGAACGTGCTCATAAGGCAACACGTGGCGCGAAACTTCCGCTGCGGCCGATCCGCGTAGGCTGCGGATCTTCCGCGTCGGTCTGTGGGAGTCTGAACCCTCGCTGTAAGAAAGTAAATCCTCGCAAGATGATTGCTTGAGATCAAGTCACATAACATACCACAGCACGTAGCAAGAGAACTGCCAGAGTCGCTTATACGCTGCAGGTACTGTACTTTTTAGTAAGATACCGGAGAACGTGAACAGCTGACGCGCACGTTTTCGTGAACCTCGGAATACGTGTTCCTACTCCTTGGCCAACATAAGTTGAATTAAGAATAAATGATAGCAACGAGCGTTATAGACAAAAATCTGATAACAGAAATGTTCTCCCGTGTAATAGAAACTATTTTGCATCGAAAAACGAACACAAATTTGATATAAATTCTTTTGTTCAAAATAACCAAACTCCCCCCATCTCCCGCAACTAGCGAAGCGAGAGCTCAAGAAAACATGCGCGGATAATATCGTGTCTCTAGTATATTCTCGGTTTTTATAACGTGGCGCGTCAAGGCGTCTCTTCATGATGGAATATGGGGTTGTCCAGAACACGTGACTTTTAGTAGTTTGGAGGGCAGCACCGTCACCTCTGGGTGGCAAGCGGCAGGCTGCCAGAGGCCGTGATCTTACGGATAAAACACATTAATGTCGATTGTCTTTTAAAACGTTGTGATCGTTTTTCGTTGGAGGTTTTCCTTTGCCTGTAATAGTTTTCAAAGGTTTTAGTTTTGTCTACGTACATTTTCTTGCAGTGAGATGCCTTCTCAAATTAAGTTGTGTTTTCACGATAACTAAGTTGTGTCCGATAGTGGACTGTACAAAAGGGGCCAGTAGAGATTGATTGATTGATTTTTTCGTGTTTCCAGGCGCGTGTAGAGCATGTTTTTTTTCTCTCGGAAGATGGCTGTAATCTTCCTCCGCTGTAATCCGGCGCTGACCTACCGTCGGCTAGTGGAGTTTCCCCCAACCAGGACTCTCCCACCAGCGGGGAACCGCCCCAGTCGGGACAAGCTCTAAGCTCTCGACCGGTCTCTCGGAATATGTGGTAGAGTAGTGCATGTTAGTGTAAGTGTGTGTAAGGCGAGAGGATAGGACAAGGAAGAGGAAGATCGCGCGCAGTCCGTGGCCCGTTTGGTAGGGTACTGCTCCGGCATTCGCCTGGTGTTGATCGGAGAAACCACAGAAAACTACCGATCAGAGCAGCCGGCCGCTAGAATTCTCCTCCAGACAGCGACTGAATTCGACCTAACTGAAAAGCTAGTGTCGAAAATCCTGCCGCCATCAGGACTCAAACCTAGGGCCTCCCGGACAGAAGCGCTGCAGTGACATCAGTTGATGCACTGAGCTACCGCTACCGGTAGGAGAGTAAGCTGTTTCAGATGCTCTTCAGTTCCCAGAAATCGGAAATGTAAATTTGTAGCACCCTCGGAACAAAGAGGACAAAAGTAGATGTATGCTTTGACGCAAGAAAAGTTAGACGGTTACTTCAAGTCAATAGTAGGTTATAGGTTCCGCCAATCTTCATAATTCACACGTCTAAACTTTTCTTGTCATTTTCAGATTTTTCATGTGAAAACGTATGTAGATTTTCCATATTTCTGCAGTAATATAAACAACCCACTAAAGGATATAGCTGTCAATAAATAAGTTGTCATTTACTTGCATTGCCTGGACGCCAGAGAGTTATATATATATATATATATATATATATATATATATATATATATATTGAGACGAGCTCGAATATACGCCCTGGTAACGGACGACCATATATAAAAATTCCCAAAATACCGTCTTCGGCAGTTCGTAATTTGAACGGGGCGCAGAACCCGTCACTGTCTGACGTCGGCCGCGGCCGCGTCGAGCGAAACGCTTGTCCACGAATAAGAAATTCGAAAGATAAGCTTGGGAACGAGATCTTGTGATTGGCCGGTATCCGAAAAACGAGGGAAGCCAACGGCAAGAAATTTTTTCCGTTGAAAGTTGAAGGGTTCTCAGAAAAATCTCGGAGGAGGACGGATCGCTGCGGAACGCGTCTCACAAATCACGTAAAAACCGTTATAAGGGACGGTTAGTGAAGAGAAACCGGTCGCGAGTCGCTAGCAGTGAACTTCACGCGAGATTGTTTCATCCGAATGCGAGAAGAGAACGAACATTGTACTCGTTTTTTGTTGATAACTCACAACGGAAAAGAAACATGTGTCAGTGAGAGCGAATTATGTGAATTCAGTGAGGGCTGAATCGGACTCTTTTCCGGCGTACGCCGAACAATTTTCTGCATCGCCGCTACGTCACATCACCGAAGCAAGGAGCCAAGGCGATAACCATTCCTGAAAACACCGCCAGAGAAGCATTTGTGTTGGGGAAGGACGACGGGCGCAAAGGCGAGGCCGAGGCACTTCTCAGCCGAGAAAATTGGTTCGGAGACGCGCGGAAGGGGGGCGGAGGATCGTGGAGGCCAGGCTACCCCGACACGTCGCCAGCACGAGCCGTCGCGGCAAGCGCAGCGAGAACCCCGGAGGTCGTGTAAGGCGCGATCGTCCCGTCCCCAAACGCCGAGGCGCCAAGGCGCCGCTCGCAGCACTTGACTAGGCCAGTTCACGTAAAACCCCATTGGAGAAGCGTGAGTACCCGTGCGACAGACGGTTGCAGAAACGAAAGAAATGTAATTGAACGATGCTAAACCACACGGTTTGTTTCTTAAAAGCTTTCAAATATTAGGTATTTCAATCCACATTTGTGAACGTTGAATTGTGGAACTCCTGAATGAAAGCCATGTTAAGAACAGAAATGATTAATTCACTTTAAACAAGTCACCCAATTAATTAAGTGTTAAAAAAGGGGTGTTGTAAATAGTTTGATTAATTTTTCTCTGTGTTGAGTTTTGTTTAAGAAGTAGTGATTGAAGTGTATTATGGATTAATAACCATTTGTCAGGAATGAAAGCAATTCAGAATAGGAAGGTTCAACTTTGTATTCTTTGGGTCCTTGAGACCAAGGCACGCCTGCATCAAATTGTGTATAAAGTACAATTCATTAAATGAATCGTTCGAAATACCTAATTATTGTGAAGAGAGGTAGCATTAATTGCTCCGAATATTCATTTCCGAGCACGAAAGTCGCGTTCTGTACGTGATTGTTTGTCAAGGGCTATTTTTGTTGAATTTGTGTGTGTATGTTTTTTTGTTTTTGTCATTCCTTGAGTGTAGAATATACAGCCTTGTATGCCAGAGCCACAAGTGTTTTGCTTTGAGTACAAACCTGCCCGTATTCCCCACCCAGGTGCATTTTCAGGCATAAGCCTCATCCAGGCAAGCGATTCGAAACAACTCGAGAGGTCTGACGTCGGAACGGCAGTGGACTGTCGAACGACGCCGGTAAGGCCCAAGCGATCTCGCACATCCTTAGGGCTAACGACTCCTTCTCGCAACAGAGTTGTATTATGCGCGGCGCGTCGGAGGGAAGGCCACGGCGTGTGTTCCGTCGCAATATATATATATATATATATATATATATATAGTAACACTCCCCACCTCCCTACCTACCACACGTTGTGAGGTGGTGAATGTTCGTGAATGTTCACAATGAATGCTCGTGAAGCGAGCTTAAAATTCTCAGGAAGCAGGATCTTTTGAGTATGAGAAAGGTCTGAACCCTCGACACAATGAATGAAATAAAATATGAATAATATGAACATATATTCAATGACAAAATTTACAGTGACGCAATTTCATAACAGGATATTGCACTTTAAGTAGCTGGTCACTGAAAAAATAAAACTCACTCCTTTCTGAGTTTTTCCACTACCAAATTATTTACTCTTTTGGCCTCTAGTTTTCCGTGAACGGCTTTTTAAAAATTAATAGGATACTTGTTTCAAGGAAACCCTTTCACAGGTGCTAGCCTTGGGCTTTGCATTCACTATAACACTGAATTAAAAAAAGTGGCATTCACGTTACTTAAATCAGATCCTTTTACTTGTCACAAAAGCAATTACTTTCAATACAATACAACAAACTGATATTTCCAGATAATATTAACTGTACAACATATGAAAATCTTGAAACATTTATGTAAAATTGTACAATGTATGGCCTCTTTAAATGAATTTAATGACACGTGCAGTAAATGACCTGGAAACTGCCACTCACATAGTTCGAAATACTTCTCCCACCTATTCTAGACGTTTCACCCACTTTTAACACTAATTGTCGTGTATTTACCGCTATCCTCTTTCCCCAGCTGATCGCCGCATAAACGTTGCCAGTTTCTTTACCTCAACAGTTCCGCGTCGCTCGCCTGTAGGTAACCTTGGGGATTTTCTGCCGCTCGCCCCGCGTTGCCACTTCGTCTTCGCGTGCTGTCCCGCGACGATAGCAGTTTCCTGCGCTCGAACACCGCCAAGCCTCCAATTTCCACACCCTTCTCTCGTTCCGAACCCGTACTATCCTCTCTCCAGACCAAGTCCTTCTCGCCTACGCTTCGCACTTCCTGGGGTCGTCCTTCTTCTTCTTCTTCTACCGCGCCTCGTACACGTTTGTTCGCGCTTCCAGCCTCGAAATAATTAATGTTGCTGAAGTTATGCTTAAATGCTCGGCTGACCTACCACACTTTAGGCATGTGGGGTCTCAGCGTGCAATGTGAGATGCTGGATCTAATTAATGTCCTTCTGCGCGAATTTTACAACTTTGAAGTTATTTCGACGTAAACAGTCACTTCGCTTGCTCTCTCAAATATTGGGAATGCGACGAATAATTGAGCACTCTATTTCTTAATTATCTCACTTTCGAAGATACGCTTTTCAAGCTAACTTTTAACTACCAAGTTAAAATAAACTCCTATATTATCTATTTGTACTCGCCGTCACTGCTGTAGTCAAAGAGAGTTTCTTCTGGTCGCCGTCGCTGTTGCCGCAAAAAGAGAGTTCCTCCGAGGCGCGCCGCAATACTTATGGTACTCGCGCCTGGGGAAATTTTGGATGGGTGCATATTCTCCTCCTTTCGTAACCTCTCGGAAAAAACATTACCCACTAGTTCGGGCGTCGTAGTTGGAAAAGCTGTGGGCTGATGGCGCGTTTACCAGCCATCGCTCCGCCGCGTACCCTAATCCTCTGTTCGTGGGCTTCTTTACATAGCTGATGGTGGCGTTATGGGGTTGTCTAATCCCGTGACGTCACTATATATAGTGGTGTAGTACTATATATATATATATATATATATATATATATATATATATATATATATATATATATATATATATATATATATATGGTGGTGTTGTAGAAATATGTAATGTGTACGAGCCACTTTCATTTTCTTTTCGATCTTCATGTCTTTATTTGCGTAAAAGCTTAGCTATCTACTTCAAGACTTTATTTGTGTAAAAGCTAAGCCCCAATATTACGCAGGTCACCAAATCAACTGTTCTCTTCTGCCACCAGGGCTATAAAATCTTGTCTCAATTGTGTTACAAGAAAGGGAATTAAATAATTAATAAAACTTGCAAAGCAAAATATATTGAAAAAACGTTTCATAAAAAATGTTAACATTAAAATATTTAGGGACAAGAAGTAATTTTTTTAAGCACGTGACTTGAAAATTGAAATTCAATCATAAAAATTTGAAGGAGGGGAACTGCAAACATTTTTTAAAAATATGATAAAAGGTGCAAGATTTATATTTTAAATAACCATATATTTATTACAAATAATATATTAAAAAAATAATATTTAAATTATATTAAATTCTGGTTAACTTAGTTTTGGAAGTTCCTGCACTCTGTGAAAACTTATGAACATTTTTGGGACTGTGTTTATGAACATTCTGGATTTTTTCCAAACGATTATTAAAGTTTATTCTATGTTATATTTCTCTCGGTGATAATCATTAATACAAATTTGTAAAATAAATATTTAAAAAGGCGACAGTTTATAAAATTATGCAGAAGGAGTCTCTTCTATACGGTAACAGCAAGGGGCTGGAAATTCGTTGGCACTTTTCTTAACCAATGAAAGGGCACGTGGAACCAAATGAAGATGAAATAATGTATAAAATGTTTCATACATTTCATTTTATTATACAGCAGACCTTTAGCATCATCGCTAGGGTCACGATAATATTTACTTCGAACCGTTTTCAAAAAGAAATGGTTGATGACTTGACGTTTGTTGATATAATTTTTTAAAATTCAATTTGTTGACGAAATTCGCATCCAGCACCTAAATAAACCAAAAGAAAGCAAATTTCATTGTAAATAACAAATGTGATGAGACACACGCACCTCGGTAACCGCATAATTCGTCCAAAAACTTAGTAATTCTCTAGGAATCGCTTACGCACACTACAGAGGTTGCCACCCAACACTTTCCCCCCAAACGTTGTGACGTGATTCTGGACATCTTGGGATATCTCGATTGCACGACTTTTCGCGTATTTCTCGGTAGATGTCGCTTGATCTGCAGCACTGCTTGATAGGTCGCGATCATGCGACATCTAGCGACACGACTGAGAATGACGCGAAAATTCGTGCCATATTCCATATTGAAAACAGACCTTGACACGCCACGATATAAAAACCGAAGTATAAGCACGGTGATCGAGTATAAATGGACTAAATTATAATCGGAGTGGCAAAATTTCTACAAAAGTTTGAAAATGTACCGAAAGTATTTTGTTATGTTTGATAATTGGAGTGATTCGTGTAAATCTTATAAAATCAAGTACCTTTGTATTCTATACCAAAGCGCGAAGGCATTCAAAAGAAATGGATAGTGCTTCAGAAAAGGAAAGGAAAATTAACAATTTACATTTGTGTAAAACTCTTCAGGAGTGAGCAGTTTATTATTATGAGAAATGAGGAGAAAAAATAATATATATTGTAAATAATAAAAATTCTTATGCTGTCAACAAGTATAATTTACAAAATATAATAGCAACTAATAGTAATAATAATAAGTATATACTTCGCTTTTTAACGTGACGTCTCAAGGTCACACGCGAAAGAGGTAGAGGGAAGGCAGACTCCAAAAGGGAGCCGTAAAAGTCGGAGCTGTAATGACATTACAGCTCCCCATTGGAGTTTGTCTTCCCTTTCCTTCTTTCGCGCGAGACCTTGAGAGGCCACGTTAAAAAACGAAGTATAATGTGTAAAATCTTACACAAAGAATATTGTGGAATCTTACCAATCGAAGAATTCTTTTCCTTCAGAATATCAATTAGAAAAAAATTAAAAATTGTCCAAGAGTTAAATTTTAAAAATGTAAGACAAGATTAATACAGTCGACTCCGGTTATAGTGGACTCGGATATAGCGAACCCTATTGTAACAAAATCGTATACTCCCTCTATTACATACTTTAATATGCCAGTTTACTAGCTAACTTTTCATAATTCTAAAAATTATGCGGGCGTGAACTTGTGATGGCCCCTGTAGAGGGACCGAAACGTGGTACTCGTGCAACGCGTGCGTGGGTCAGCATCTAATTACCAGAAATCACAACACGTCATTGAGAGGTTTTACTGATAAACACAACTGTGTTCATCGTGATTTATTCTATCCGTTTATTTTTTGTTGTTGATTCTTTCCTTTCATTAAACAATGACAATAAGCACGTAAACAAAAAAAACACCCTTCAATGACAACATAAAAAAATTCAATTGACACAAAATTTAAAAGAAAACCCATTCACCCTGAAAAACTTACAAAAATGTCATTCATACCGAATGTGCATTCTGAACTATTGACTTATCGACTCTCAATCTATACAAGTTGAACATTACTTGGTATTCTACATGAATGCGTCTTCGTACTAACCGAAAACAAATTAGTCATTGCACTTCCCTGTTTGTTGGTTGGGCACCGCGGTGTGGCGTAAGTCACGTTCGTCGCCAGCTGTCAACTCTCGCCCCATCAGTGCACAATGACCGCTGTGCTCCGGCCACCGTAATCTCCATGGACATCACCATCGCACGAAACGTTCTTCATTACCCGCGGAATTCGCCTTAGCACACGAACGTTTATGACTGTTTCGGCTTATCCCGCGTTACAACTCCCGCCGAATGTTCAAAATCACTACGCGCCTAAACACCATGTTATTTCGTAGAAAACTTTACTTGCATTCCCCGTTTTAATGTCAAGTCACAATAGCGTTGGCATTCGTGCTATTAAACACAACACGCAAAATGTCCGACAAATATTGTTTACATCGCGATAATAAAAATCTCTCTTATATCGCCACTGTTTATCAATTTACGTGCGCGTTTTTTTACACAGTTCGCGCGCCGTCAAATAAATAAAATGTTTTTAAGTTATAAACTCGTAACAATAATTAAAAATTCTTGCAACCTCTAACATGGATCTCGCGTTCACCCTCCGAGCAAAACTTCATCGCCCTCTCTGACTGTCTGGCATTGTTGTCCTCCAGCTTAATGGTTTCGCGGCGAACAAAAGCGGATCACCCGCTTATTGCGCCGAACAGCATAACGAAAAATATTTATTCTTCTCACTTATCAGCGTTTTCCTGACCTATGGTTGCTTCTACATCGTGTCCAAAATTCCTACGATAATTACCGTATCGTCTAATTCGCCTCTCAATGTCTTGTTTTATTAAATATTGCAAATCACCGCTTGCTATCTTCTCGCGACGTCACAACAATATGTCTCTTGTTTCGTATATTTTTCTAAATGAAAGTATAGCCCTTAATTTTTTATCTCGCCTCCTAGGCGTCCTCCAAAATCGTGACTACTTTCAAAATTTTGGATAATTTTTCCTCTTTTATTCTGCCAAATCCTAATCCGTTCCATTCAGGCGTTCTCTTAATATTTACGAAAAACACTATTTGTAATTACTTTCTACACGGCAACAATGACGCTTACATATTCTTTTTCATTCCGCCGAAATGCACGATTACTAAAATTACCGAATTTAATCTGCTCTATCCCTGCTATATCAAACGTTCGTGTCACGTTTCTCTTTCTTTCGCGCATTCATTTAATTAAAAAAAAATTGTGCGCGTCATTTGTCTCTTCGAATATAATTTATATCATTCTATTGGTACTTTTTTCTTTTCTTTTTTCATTTAAAGGAAATGATAATTGACTTGGATGATCGTAAATCATTACACTACTGCGACGGCGACGGTAGCGGCAGCGGTGGTGGATGCAAAGTAAGCGGGGGCAGATAGTGACCGGTAATAAATTATCGAAGAATCGGCGCCAGCAGATTCTGGCGATTGGCGTCCAACAGAATCATCCATCGCCACACGACCCTAGTTAATATATTTATTCTAGAAAGACTAAAGTGTATGATGAAAGTTGCATGTTTTCTCTCTCTCTCTCTCTCTCTCTCTCTCTCTCTCTCTCTCTCTCTCTCTCTCTCTCTCTCTCCTCCTCCTCTCTATGCACCTACTTCAACATTTTTTTAAATTCAAAATTCAAGCAGTGTATGGCTTCGTGTAGGGATCACGGAACTTTGAAAACGTGCACAAAATTTACTTCTTCCCATAGCACATCATACATAGTTTTTAATTGTTTTTGACGTAAAATAAATAAATAAATAAATAAATAAAATTACATCTCAGTAGTATTGACGGTTTATTGTACGCTGTTCTTCGAGATAATCACAAAATAACGAACCTACCACCTCCCAAAACACCGTCAACAGGACTTTTCCTGCAGATGCGGCCAGAACGAGTTCGTCAGTCTCAGTGACAGTAATGGATCTCAGTGACATAAATGTAACTTCATTATCTGTGCACGTCTTCTAGAATTCAGTGGGAAATATAGTTATTCAAATTATCGTTCTCCAAGTTGTACGGAAGGAAGTAATATTCCTTGACGAAGGACATGATGAGAGAATTGTGGGAATTCTGATGTGGTGTTGTTGACGTTCTTATAAGAAGAAATAAAAGAGGTCATCTTTGTCAACAACTATGTTGAAGGCATTTATTCTGGCTAAAGTATGGGATAAAAAAGGAAACATTGAAAAACCACCATTTAAAAGTAATTCATATAATTATTCTCTTTTGTCAGTTTTCTCCAAAATAGTAGAGAGGCTTTTCTACACGCGAATGGAAACTTTTCTCAGGAAAAAGAAAATCAAAGTCTACGGAAACTGCCATTTTTTCTTTTCTTAAAGATGCTGCTTCATCGACGGATCAAAATGAAAAACCCATTGGAATATTTTTAGATCTTTCGAAAGCTTTTGACGTCATTAACCATAACATCTTTTTCTCAAAATTATCTTCGTATGAAATTTGTGCTATTTCCCTAGATTGGATAATTTCATACCTTAAACATCGCTCTCAAAGAGTAGAAATACCGTACTGGTAGGAAAGGACATTATTTACTTATCTTTCCAATTCTTTGCCAATTAAAAATGGGGTCCCACAAGGTTCGATCTTAGGTTCGTCCCACAAGGTCCTCTTTCGGTTGTACGAAAACGATATACCCTCAAAATTTGAAGTAATTCTGAATGCGTAACATACTGAGCTTAATTTAGTGTTTAATTCTGTTATATGTACACTCCATTTGAGATTTGACTGAATTAAGAGACCTAAAAATGTTGTTACCCTAACATCAGCTAATTGCATATTGTTCATTTTCAATGGAGCATACGATTGCCGATTTGAAACGCAAAATTGAATTGAGACAGTTTTTCCTTGGATGTCTTGGTTCGGTTGTACAGGTCCCAGTTTTCGAACATTGAGAATAGCGCATTTGTCAATTCCAAAGGTTGATGGTTTCAGCATAGAGTTTCAAAACACTAAAGAAAAGGTTGAATGATCTTTTTATCATATATTATCTTGAACTCCAACTTACTTTCTTGAAATAGTGCAGATAATGAGTTGATGGCGAAGCAAAACCACATTGACGAGAAGTAATCTTTTTGGAATATTCCTCTTCTAATGTCAATGGATGCAATTTTTATTTATTCAATATGAAGTTTGTTCTCCCTTTTCATCATCGTCTTCAAGCATTTAATAATTCCCGGAGAGATCTTGTAAATTTCAAGAACTTTCAATAGCCAGACGTAAGGAACTGAATCATATGCCTTGGTGTAATTTATATAGCATACATGTAGATTATACTTCTCAGTTTGCCCCTGCTTCAGTATTATGGCGATGATGGAAAGTTGCTGTTTGCGGCCGAGGGTTCCACGGTCACATCCCTTTTGTTCTTCTGCCAAAATGCGATTTATTTCGCAGTGCTTGTAGATTTCTTCATTTATTATAGCAGTGAACAACTGGTATAATACCTATAAACACGTGACTTGCCGATAGTTTTCGGGCTTCGAAGAGTCTCCCTTCTTGTTCAGCAGATATGTGTTCCCTTCAATTGAATCGTTTATTTCAGAAACCCGTCAAACGCCAAATTTATCATACCGAGAAAATTGATAAAAAGTGTCCCAGGTTTTTCGATTTCAAAATATTTTTTAATATTAAAGCAGCTAATAAATGAATATTTTTCAGGTAAATATGGAATAAGCGATGTGTCTATCGTCATGGAACAATATCCCACCGCTAAAGCGCATTTTAAATTTTGGCGTTTGACGGGTTTCTGAAATAAACGATTCAATTAGAAAGACGGATTTTTTCGGGATCGGGTATTGCTTTGGAGAAACATCTTGCTATAGCGCCATGGGCGTACACTAGTTGTTTAAGCCAAAAATTCTGGATGTTATCGGGATGTAGCACCTTCCAGTTACTTTCCTTCAGTAGTGCCATTGCAATATATTCAACTGAAAATCTCGTCATTTTCTAATTCATTATTTCTGTCTACTTTGTTTCAGTTTTCTTGATCCAGTTTGCATCTTGTTGGTATCGTCCTGGTTCCATCCAAAACGAACTCCAAACTTTACTGACTTCTTTGACATCTACGGTGAGGTTATTCTCTTTATTTCCACTCTGAACCCAGTTCCAGTTGCCTAAAGAACTTCTTTGTTTTCCTGGAAATCCAAGTTTTGCTGTTTTCTTTTGGTTAATTCATTGTAACTTCTGAGCCTTGCTCCTTCAGCTTTAAACTTTTGCCTTAATGTATCTCTCGGGTTAATGAGAAGCTGAGTTTCTGGGTATCTGAGGTTAATTTAATCTCTTCTTGCGATGCCTTTTATTTTCACGACAACTCTTTTCGAACGATTGTTGTCCAAATATTCAGTAATAAGGACTACTTTTGCACGTAGCTCATCAATGCTATTTTGAACTCTCATCTTCCAGGTTGGCATCTGTTCTTTATGATTTCCTTTCTGAAGAATGTGTTGGTAGGTTTTTTGTCCATTTAACTCGATGATAGTAACTGTTTCATAGTACATTGCAAGAGTATTTTTGTCAAGTCATGAGTGCCATGAGTTTATAGTGTATTGACCCCAAACTTCATTTATTTTTTCAGTATAGGTGAAGTTTTTCCAATGTTATTTAGGTCAGGAATGTTTAGAATATTTATTATTATTATTATTATTATTATTTATATATTTTAAAAATAATTTGTTCCCAGACGGGATTGGGGGGACGAGAGGGGGGCACAAAAGATTGCGTGCGGTCCTTGACCTTTTGTGCAAAGCTTTGTCCCGGCTAACGACTGAAGTGATCAGAAGAATCGCGGAAACCCTCTGTAAAAGCAGTTGATCTATGATGTCAATGAGTGCCACAAACCCACAGGCTTTTCAAGCACATTTTTGCATCTCTTACAACCTCTCAGCCAGCGACGGGCTCCATCGCAAGCTGTTGCTTCTAAGCTTGCAATAGAAGCTATTTTTAATATTGTTTAAACTCTTTTTTCTAAAAAAACGGCTCCATCGTTTTTTATTAAACTTAGTTGTTGAGTTGTCTGAAGGGCATTTAAGAGAATGGTGCATGACTCATGTTGGTTGAAAACCCCTGATTTTTCGAAAACTGAAAAATATCAAAACTTTTTCGGCGTCTTCCTATAACTAAAAGTATGAAAATAAATATTTTTCTTAATGAATTGTGTTCATGAAAGATATGTGATAAAAATATATCTAGAAATAATTTCGTGTTCAATTTTTGGAAAACATGAGTAGTTTGTGCGAAACGTTTTTGGGAAATATAGGCAATTTTTATTTTCTTTCAAGCATTTTTTCTTAAAAACGGCACAAAATTGTTTGGTTAAATTTAAATTTTACGAGAACGCTTGAGAGAATTGTGCAAGTCTCATGTTCGTTAAAATGCCTGATTTTTCGAAAATTTAAAAATTTTTTAAAAAATGTCGGCGTCAATTGCGAAGATACAATTTTTTCTTAATGAAATGTGTTTATTAAAACATATCTTCAATTAAGGTCATGTTTAATTTTTTTTAATATGAGTATTTTTGTTTAATGTGGGGACAAACGTAGCCGCCCACTCTGAATTAACTGCGCTTCGTGAACATAATTCCATTTCTTTGTTCGTTTCTTACATTCCAGCTTTTGTTATACATTTAAAAACTGATCTTTTAGAAATAATTTAAAACCTATTTCAAATATATGAAATACAAATTGCTAACCTTCAGAGAATATCAGATTGGAATGCAACAATGACTCGGGAGCTAATTTCTGTGAATTCGTCATTTTGTTGGGACATGATTTACCTGTATGAAAAATTATAATTATTTTATTGTCAAATATTGTATTATATTATATTTATTGTCAGTTATAATTGTCAAATTTGTGTTGGTATGTGCTTGAAAATATTTAGTTTTTGCACCAAGTGTTCTACAAGTTATAATTTTTACAAATTATGATGGCTGATATGTGTTAATTCGAAAAGAATTGTTCGTACTGTTTAAGCACCACTACACCACAGCCACACGTTTTTATCGTTCTTTGATACATACGAGGAGAACATTTATAAAAAAAACTATTGATGCTACAGAATAGCACATACTTTCTTGTCTCAGTTAGGTTTCTTTTTTCTTTTGTCTGGGCAAGATTTCCGGACTTGCCGCATACTCTAGCCACCTGCCTTCTCTAGACGCTCAAAATACATTTTTTTAAAAATTGTTTCCATTTTTCGTTTCCTTAATATAAATATCGAAATTATATTTAGAATATGTTTAAAGAGAAAAACCTCATCTTTTAAGAAAATTTTAGTTGAAAAATTTAGAGCCTTTTTTTGAGAAAATGGCGTTACTATAAACGTGAAATTTCAAGCTCGTTTTCACAGACATCTTTTAAATTTTCGAAAAACTTTATTGGACATTTTAAATTTTAAAAATGCATCATGTATACAAATCGCTCGAAAAGTGCATATTAAAGTCGTGTGAGATAATTAAAAAACTATATTTGTGTAATTAAAAAAAAAAAAAAGCCGTATACAAACTACATCTACTGGGAGGGCTCGAATATAATCTCCGGATATCAAAAAAGAAAACAAAGGTTATGGCCCATTATGGTAAACACCCCGCTCGCTCAAAAATAGTTATTGACGATACAGTAATCGAACAGATTTCTAATTTCAATTATCTTGGTTGCGAGATCAGTTATGACAGAGATAAAGACATAGAAAATAAGACCAATAAATTTCAATCACTATGTGGCATAATAAACCGAACACTTCAGAACAAAACAAGGAAAGACACCCAAATAAAATTTTATAAAACAATGGCTGCTCCAGTTCTTATGTATGGAAGTGAATCGTGGATAACAAAAGAGAGAGATAAAAGTAAAATCCAAGCAGCGGAAATGAGATTTCTCAGGAAAGTTAAAGGCTGCAGAAAACAAGATCATATAAGAAACGAAGATATCCGTAAAGAACTGGATATATATATAATATAAATGAAAAAATAGAGGAATACAGAGAATCATGGAGACATCACATTGGAAGAATGGGTGAAGAAAGAATTCCACGCTTAGTAATGCAATACCGACCGAAGGGTAGGAGAGATGTCGGGAGGCCCAGGAAGAGATGGAGCTGAAGTGCAAGTGAAGACGGAACAGGCATTCATGCCTAATCCCTGAAAGGAAGAAGAAGAAGAAGAAGAAAAACAAAAACAAAAAACGAATGCAGCAAATAAATGTTATGTCATCTTAAACAGTGCATTTCGCTCCATTCCTATGAAATGATTGAAGAAAAAAATGGAAGCCTTAACGGCTGACTGGGTGAGGTGGCTCAGGGCATCAACTGTCATTGTAGTGCCAGTGACCGGGAGGCCCCAGGTTCGAGTCACGACGATGGCAGTATTTTCGACACTAGGCGGAAAACTAGGTTGAGTACTGTTGGTGAGTGGAAAATATGTCTACCGGCCGGCAGATTTGATCGGTAGCTTTCTGTGTTTTCTCTGATCAACATCAGGCGAATGCCGGGGAAGCACTCTACCAAACAGACCGCGAGCGATCTTTGCTTCCCATTCCTTGTCCTACACACACATACATGTACACAGCATCATAACTTCCCGGGAATCAGTCGAGAGCTTCAGCTTGTCCCGGCTAGGAGGATACCGTCTGGTGGGATGCAGCTGACTGGAGAACATCCCGGTAGGTCGGCGCTTGATTTAGCCACCCAGGGCGTGAAGATCACAGCTACCTCCCGTGTAAAACATGTACTACATATTCGGGACTATTCTTAGGAGTTGGCGCGCCCGGAATCACTATCAATCAATCTATCAATCAACCTATCAACCTAACAGCTGTCAGTCCGTCTGTGGACAACTGGAGATCGTAAATTGTTCAGCTGATTTTTTCCAAAATTGATATTTCTTGATAGAACTGAATTGACTGGAGGCTTTGGGCGTTTCTAACATATATTTTCTTGTTGATGGTTTTTTTACTTTAATCTGGCATTTACCTTTTTATGCCTCTGCCCAAGATCGTTCCGTAAGGCTTTTATGTGGAGAAGTGGTATGAGTGACACCAAGTTAACTCTGAAAAACTGAGATCGGATCTTTGAGCGAAAAAAAAAAATTTGCTTGTTAAAATCTCTTTTGCTAGTTTATGTAGTATAATATTACGGAGCTGACAAAGCACTTACTTTCTCGCCAATGCGAGAAAGGCAATTTTGATTACGTAGGCTTCCGCGTCCGGAGTATGTCTCTTGGCTGTCCGGGACAAGCCGCGTCGATCTGCTCGTAGCTGACGTTTCGGCCACAATATTGTGGCCTTTCTCGGAGCGTAACTCCTCTTGAGCTTGTCCCGGACAGCCAAGTGACATAGGCAATTTTTTTCTCAATAACCGCTCCAATTTTTTTCTTTAAATTTTCTCCTGACAAGTAATAATTTTTGGGACTTCATTCCCAAAACGCTCTCCCATTTAGTTTGTTCCTTATGGCTCCCTGGGCAGCACTAACTTTCACTTCGGCGCATTGCACCAACTCACACGCGATCTGTCAAAGGTTGTCCTTTGCCTTCCAGCATGTATGTTGTTGAGGACAGGAATGCGAATTTGTCTTGATGTCCCAAAGATCTCATTTCAAACTTTTTCGGAAATTTCCTGAATGACATTATAGTCAAGACGCTGTACTCACCACTTCAAAAGTCTTTCACCTTAGCAGCAATATTATCCCGGTGTTCTGCATAACACAGAGCTTCCTCAGTGAGTTAGAATAGTTCTAATGATTGAAGGCGTTGTTATTGTCAACAATACTATTTATTTCAATAAGAGCAGCTTTCAATGGCTTAGCCATCATCATCAGTTTTCTGCTGTCTGGGAGTCACAAAAACGACTACGTCGTAGTCGTCGTAGTAAACGTAGTCGTTTTTGTGACTCCCAGACAGCAGAAAACTGATGATGATGGCTAAGCCATCGGAAGCTGCTCTTATTGAAATAAATAGTATTGTTGACAATGACAACGCCTTCAATCATTTCAATTATGTAAATGTCAACTACAACTCACCACTAAACCGGGTTCGAATAGGTTGAGGAGGAAGAAGTTTGTCTGGAAGGTTTTCCTTGAAGTATGCAATACGAGATGGAAATTTGCAGAAAGTATTTTTTCCTATCGGAGATCAGGGTTTTTGTAAGCTTCACCTTCCAATAGTATGCTTTTGTTTGACCTGTGTCTTTCTTCGCCTGGACTGCGTAGACGACGTGCCGCGGCTACAAGCCTCAACCTGTTAACAGTGCAGCTGCGTTAGCAATGGGTGCGATTGCCTAAGAAGAGCGCGCAGATCGGAACAAAAAAGTGAACACATCTTGTTGCTTTTATGATAAACTAGCTGAAGTACCCGGCATTGCTTGGGCATTTATTACAGTTATTAGACAGGAAGAGAATTTCCACCTTTTAATGCCCTGCGGCGGGACCTGCCTCTTTCTTTTCCATTATATCCCTTCTCCGCCCTGCTCCTTCCTGTCAAGCTCTGCCCGACCACGCCCCGATTTCCCTGTCTTCTCTTGAACCACCACCCCCTCATTTGGAAATTTCTGATCTACCTCGTTCCCTTTTCCTCAAAAATTACATTTTTTTTTATTTGGAGTTACAGCTCCCAAACATTCTTCACTTTATAACTAAAAATAATAAACAAATCTAAACTACAAAATGAAATACTTGCAGAATCACGTATATTATTTTTGTGGAGTTTTACATATTATTCAATATTTAAGCACTTTCAAACTCACGACGTTTTCTTACTTCTTTGTATTGTGATGGTCTATTAAGACGCGTCCAATGTTTATTTTTTATTAGAAAAAGACGCTTGATTTGCAATGCGGAGGCATGGACAAACAAAGGAAGGTGCATTGGTGAAATGATCATGATAAATCGCAAGAATATGAGACAATATGGCTATGCATAAATTTATTAAGGATTAAATTAATTGTTGTTTTAATAAATTGACGAAGTGCACTTGCTTAATGATGAAAATTTCGATTGGTGAAAGCAAAGAAAATTAATTGTAAATATTATTCTTAGGATATTGTGAAAAGGATTTTACATGTATTTTGTCTGTTGTTATTTGTTAAATTAGTTACAAGTAGCGAGAAGATCCTCGCCAACATTGCAGGGAAAAAATAAATAAAATTCAGAATGAAATTATTTGATTCTAATAACTCACAGAAAAGTTAGGAGTTATTATTTCCGACGGTATTATCCCAGCAAAATAAGAATAAATTTAATATGTATACCTCCTCCCAAGGCAGTAATATTATTTTCGATTCCCTGTATAGGGTGGATTCGCGTACCCACAACTTCAAAGAAATTTGTTAGAATGGTGCTTCGCAACCCATGGGTAAATAATTACGTACGGGTTTATTTATTTGTGTAATTTCAGGAAGGCATACTTAGAAGGGGTTACGAGGATATATATTTATTATAGATATATTGAAACCATGACAGTATATAACACGGTCTGAGAACAATGCACGGTCTGAGTACATTGCCATTCTTTACCACTTAGATACGGCTTTCTTTCAAATGTTTCACAAAAGTTTAGAACTAACAAATCACCAACGTCCACAGGGACATTACATAACCTTTTTCAAACCCTCAATGAATTTCTTAATAATTCTGGACATTGATGACATCAGTAGTATATCTCAGACGTCATGCTGTGGTGGCGCGCAGCGAAACTATCGACATTGATGCACACTTAAATTTGTGATGTAAAGCTAGGCGAAAAATGCCCAGAAAAATAATTATTTTGTAAATATATTACGGTTTATGGTTGTAAAACATTGCCTATAATACTCCAGATCATTAAAGAAAGCTAGTACAAAAATTTCATTGGCATTGGTTCAGTAGAATCAGATATTACCGCACTGTAAGACAGCGCACTTCTGTCTTTATATCTTAATATCTTAGAATAGACAGACTAACGTACCCGTGCGAGAACTGTCGTATGTTAAACCTCAACCTCTTCCTTATTTTTCCATTTCCATATTAAGCCTGTAATGTATACTAGTGAGAACCCGTCAAAATTTGACGGTGAGATCTGAGATAAATGTAAATTTCTGTGCCCAGACTAATGTTCACAATATGTTGCGTTGTTTGGATGGGTATAACGAAAATATTTTGTGATGTAGTTTCCAAAATTTTGAACATGTATGGCCCATGACCAGGTGGCAATGCAATATCGGCACTAAATTATACTGGCGAATATTATTTCTAAAGTTTTTTTGATGTGTCATCATCTAGAAACAACCTTGATTTCTTCTGGCATATTGCTCGAAGGTAAACTTATTTTCCCATTTAAACAACACAGAGTAAACTCCTTTGCAGAATTTCTCTCACATGGGAAGTGCAAAGCAGAACAAAACTGACATTTCATAGAAAATGACCATACAGAGAACGAAATGACCTCACTAACACGACTTCTACGCTGACTTTCTCTTTCTCTCTTTTGAGGCGCGTGGGCAACGATCGACATAACCTGTGTACAACTTCACTACTGAAGTACAACCGAGAAAAACCCATTGTCCGAATGTTCTCTAGAAAATACACCACAAAAGCAAATACATGCCAACTATCAACGCCACAATACAATTATTGCACTGAAACAAAACCTTGACGAATTGTACATAAATCTCAACAATCAAAACAAAACATCAAGCAGCGCCACCATGAAGCAGCTTTGGAAGAAAACAATTGACTATTGATAAGCGTACTATTAAAGAATGATTTAATTAATTAATTCACACCGTAAATGTTGGTGAATCAACAGTAACAGTATCTGATAACACATCTGGAGATCACGTTCTTTCATTTAAAAGAAAAAATACTACAATCGGTTCAGTAGAAGCTCTAAACGAAGCCATGGCAGAATACCTATTTTTTTAAATATTCTAGTGAGAACCCGTCAAAATTTTGACGGTGAGATCTGTGATAAATGTAAAATACTGTATCCAGACTAATGTTCACAATATATTGCATTGTTTGGATCTTGAAGGTATAACGAAGATATTCTGTGATAAGGAGTTCCCAAAATTTTGAAAACGTATGGCCCATGACCAGGTGGCAATGCAATATCGGCACAAAAGATATAGCTCTATTATACTGAAGGATATTATTTCTAAAGTTTTTTGATGTGTCATCATCTTCTATAAACAACTGTTTGATTTCTTCTGGCATATTGCTCGAAGGTATACTTATTTTCACATTTAAGCAACACAGAGTAAATCGTTTGCAGAATTTCTCTCACATGGAAAGTACAAAGCAGAACAAAACTGACATTTCATAGACAATGACCCAATAGAAAACGAAATGACCTCACTATCACGACACCTACGCTGACTTTCTCTTTCCCTGCGTTCAGTTAATGTATACGTTTGCGTCTTTTGGGACGCGTGGACAACGATTCGGAATTCGACATAACCTGTAAACAACTTCACTAAAGTATTATAACCGAGCAAAACCCACTGTGCGGATGTTCTCTACAAAATACATCACAGAAGCAAATACATGCAAACTGCCAACACCACAATGCAATTATTACACTGAAACAATACATTGACGAATGGTAAACAAATCTCAACAATCAAAACAAAACATCAGGCAGTGTGGACTCACATGTATGGACTCATGTATACCGATTTTGAAACTGCCACACTTTGAAAGAAAACAATTGACTATTGATAAGCGTACTATTAAAGAATGATTTAATTAATTAATTTACGCCGTAAATGTTGGTGAATCAATACAAACAATATCTGATAACACATCTAGGGATCATATTCTTTCATTTAAAAGAAAAAATACAACAATCGGTTCAGTAGAAGCTCTAAACAAAGCCATGGCAGAATACCTTATTTTTTTAAATATATAGATAGATTTTTTCTTCAAGGTCCTCTTATAGTCCGTCACGTGTTCTACATGTCACCTTGTAATTGAAAACAATACAATACACCCTTGTCAATACAATCTATTCTTATTTAATGTTATTTCTCAGCTGAGAGAAACACACATGTAATTCAGTTATGGAGCATATCAAGTAATTAGTTTAATATCACATTCAGTTGCAGATTCTGCACTCCCTGAACAGGTTGGGTTCCAATCAAGAAGCGTCGAATGAGCAAAAATGTAACAGAATGTTTAAGAAGATCGTATCCTGTAGACTACGGTATAAGGAATGTTTCTTTGAGGTCTTTGGACTCTCAAACGCTAAAACGCTTCGTTTAGGACTTATTTAACGATATAGATTCAGAAATGCGACCGAGTGTTGCGGGTTGCATATCACACGACAATTTATTTGCGTTTTTTAAACAAATCCTTCATAATTTTAAAGTCAAAGTGCAATTAATCACGTCTAAGTTAAATTCTCTTTCTTTCGACACTTCATTTATAAAGACTGCTTGCATGTGAGAGATGCAAAAGGCATATATACTACTAAAATAATATTGGAGACGATTACTTCCTCTAACGGTTTGTCTACAGAATCCATGTTTTATCGATCCTGATACCAAAAAATCGTTTGACGGCAAAACGTCTGTCTTCGCGTAAAAGCGCAAGAAATGCCATAAAATATGTGCTGTTGTTGCACCACTAGCCAACCGTTCCATTGGGGGCTCTCTTACTGAAAACGGGAGACTTTGGCATCCGGAAGCTGTCAAGCTGCCTGGTGGGGACAACGGGATGGGCTACCTGAAGAGGATCTGCTCCCGTTCAGAAAGCCGACATGGTTCGACGAGAGGTGGGACCACAGGGGGATCGCTCAGGACCAATAAGCTCCAGTAGATCAATGCAGCCCACTGTCTCCCGTTATTGTAATTATAATTTGATCATTTATTTTATTCATCATTGTAGAAATCACGACCGTTAAGAAGTAGTAGGATATGGATCACGGGATCGGTCAATCAATGAAACACATATCTTCTAGATATCAAGATCTAGATATCAATATATATAATAAGGGTAGTTTATTAATAATTTAGTAATACAAATAATTGTTAACAAATGTTTTTCCGTAACACACGGTCGGAGAAAAAGAAATAAAATAAAAATGAAAACAAATGAATAATGAAAATAAAACCGGATACGCATGGTTCCGGCTGGAGTTGCTCAGCACGTGGTCCTGACAATACATTGGTTTTTCATTCACTTTCTTTCGGGCCGTGTCGCTGGTCGGACTTGCAATGGACTTGTGTGCTTCAGCAACTCTATATTGGAGTTGGGCTATAGGCGAACATGATGTTTGACCAGGTTGTGTATTAGTAAGGTGTGTACTATTTATATTACCTTGGCTTAAATATATATATATATATATATATATATATATATATATATATATATATATGTATAAGCCAAGTACAGTATACAATTCATTCATTTATTTATTTACTTATTTTTCTTCATGTATGTTGATTCATGGCATATTTTGTGTAATTACTAATGTTGTTCAGACAAGTTGTCTTTATTCCATGTGATTGTGTTTTTGTAGCCCTGATGAAGGAATTAAATATTCCGAAACGTTGGCAAACTAATGTGTTTCATTAATTGACCGATCCCGTCATCCATACCCTACTATTTTATTCATTAAATATTAGTGTAACTGAGACTCTAATGTCGCAGCGAGAATACAATGGCACTTCTTTAAATGCATCAATGTAATCAACGATGGCAACAAATACATATTAATAGTGTAAACATTGACATGTGTCGGCAGTGTACGTGTGGGCAGCCCTGCGTTAGGGAAGCACTGCGTACTGAAGCGTAGTACCTTGGGGCGTGGCGCGAGCAGGCTTTTCTTCCTAATGAATTAATCTCGCTCGCTCCCGCCGGCGCGTGCGCGTCCGCGAGCGCGTGTGTGTGTGTGCGTGTGCGTGGGGGGGGAGGGGGGGCGCATTCCTCGCCTGCGCCCAGCGCCAGGCGCCCACGCGGCGGCGGAGGCGGAGGCGGCGGCGTAAATCGGGCGAGGAATGCGTCACCTTGAGATAACCCACAGGCGCCGCGGCGCCCAGGGGCAGATGGTGCAGAAAAAACAGCCTCGCTCCGCCGCGACCGCGCCTCGCGAGCGATTCATCCCTCCTCCGCCCCTCTCGCCTCGCCCGCCTCCATTCACCGTCAGCCGTGCACACCTACGCACAAGAAAGGTCTCCTACCTCGAGGAGCATTACAAAAATACGTTCGCTTTAGGAGGAGGGCGTTACCGCGATGGAGTGAACGAGGGAGGAGTGATTTGTGGTAATTATGTTGTTGCTACAAGTACTACTTACTTCTAAGTACACATGAATGATCATGTAGGAATGCGTATGTGTGTGTGTGTGTGTGTGTGTGTGCGTGCGAATGTGAGTGAGAGGGAGAGAGAGAGAGAGGGAGGGAGGGAGAGGGTAAGTTAAAATTAAACATACATACATATTTTATATATATATATATATATATATATATATATATATATATATATATATATATGTGTGTGTGTGTGTGTGTGTGTGTGTGTGTGTGTGTGTGTGTGTGTGTGTGTAGTGACTAAATTTGAAAAAATAAGGTTGAAATTTATAAGAAATTTCTCACTAGGTTTAGTGAAAGCATTCCTCTTCAGCGGTCGAGTTAAGCTCAGAACCACTCATGACGGAAAACCAGTTGGGAGCTTAGAGTTTGTCTCACTAGGGGTGGTGGCCTGCTCGGGGAAGATTTCTGGAGGTGGAAATCCCCTGCAAGCTGACGTGTAGGTCGTCTCCGGATCTCTCTGTCCAACATTGGAACAACACCGCCACGCACGATGCAGTGTTGCATACACTACTTTTACGAGACATGCACAACTTTTACGGGACTAATGACCATGGCGGCTGACGCTCCCGTAAACACGAAATAACCAACCAGTCACTGTCTCTGCAGTGGCTAACTGAGAAGTTCTCAAGTTCGAGTCCCGACATAGCGTTTTTTTACTAGCTAGAGAACTAGATTGAATTCGGCAGCTGTCTAAAGGAGAATTCTAGTGGCCGGCTGCTCTCATCGGTTGTTTTCCGTGGTTTCTCCGTTCAATACCAGCTGAACGCCGCAGCAGTACACTAAGAAACGGACCATCGACAGCGCATGGTCATTCCTTCCTCTTCCTTGTCCTATTCTCTCCCCTTACACACCACTCACTTACACTAACAAGCACTACACTACCACATATCCCGGGAGACCGGTCGGGAGCTTAGAGCTTGTCCCGGCTGGGGCGGTGCCCCGCTGGTGGGAGAGTCCTGGTTAGGGGGAAACCCCTCTAGCCGACGGTAGGTCGGCGCCGGATCTCGCCACCCAGCGGGGGAAGATCACCGCCATCTCCCGAGAAAAAAACATACACTACACTAACGAGACTAATGACCGAAGCAGTTGACAGCCCGGAAACACGAAAAAATCAATCAATCAAACCACACATGTTGGGAGACCAGTCAGGGTCTTAGAGCTTCTCCCGACTGGAGAGGTGCCTCGCAGGCGGGGAGTATCGGCGAGGCGAAATAGTCCGCCCACCGACGTGTAGGTCGGCGTTGGATCTCTCCATCTATCGGGGAGGACCACTGCCAACTCCTGAAATAAAAAAAAAATCACTACACCAAGGAGACTGGTGGTCATAGCATTTGACGTGCCTATAAATATCAATCAGTCAACCTCTCCTCTTTAACTTAGGAAGTGTGAGGGCACGTCAAAATTTAACGTTTATCTCAGGAGTGGAGGATAGTAAATCTTACAAGTTATTCCCAAGGAAGTATGAGAGATATTTTAAACAAGCAAAATTTTGCAAACGTGATCTTCGAATGGCATCTTAATTTTTTTCTTATCTCGGATTTGTAGCTCGATAAGACCTTTGGCTTGACAAGGAGAACTGTCGGTGCCCTTTTCAGTGGTGGGCGAGCAGCCTTTTAATGTTGACAGTGGCGGTAGGATGTGGATAGTAGGATAGCGTGAGGTCCCTAACCCGTTGTATAAGGTGAAGGTATCTAGTGACCTCCTGGAAGAAGTTAGCGGAATCCACGAATGTGATCAAATAGAAAATCTCCCTTAAGAATTCACATTTAGGGAGTGTCAGTACTTATTTTTAATCGATAATATATTCCAAAAATGGAATTGAATATCCAAAAGGTCTCATTTTGTGGATTTCGGCTTTAAAAAACGCATGTTTCTTTGGGATCAGAGAATTATTTTATCCGAGGTATGCATCTTTTCCAAGGTATGCACGATGATTAAGAGCTAAGCATTTTAGTGTGCGTTGCGGGTTGCTTTCCCAGCAACAATTGCTGTTTTTCGTGTTAAATCTTTTTAATGCAGGACTCCCCTCAGTCCCTATTCGGTAGTAACGCGGTTTCTGATTTTTGTGTCTGTTTTGTGTATTCTCGTTAATTTTTAGAAAACAACGAATTATACATACAGGGGATAATAATAATTTTTATATATAATAATAATAATAATAATAATAATAATAATAATAATAATAATAATAATAATAATAATAATAATAATAATTAGTATTACAATCATTCATCAGCCCTTGGGACAGTTGCTAATTCTCTAGCTTCAGATCCTAATGGAATTCCAGAGGCCCTTACATAGAACGTGAGCGGTGGTAAGTGGTGGGCTGTTTTGCAGTTGGTATGCTAGAATCATGTATATGCCGAAGGTTCGTAAGTGTTACTTCAGACTGATGAATTGATTATTCCGTGTATCCGGGCGCGTCAACTGCTATGGCCATTAGTCCCGTTAGTCAAGTGCCCGTTTTACCACGTGAGGTGGCGGAGTTCTCCGCTGGATTGTGAGATCCGGCGCCGACCTTCGCGTCGGATTTGGGATGTTTTCTTCTCCGTTTGCACCGTCTCGTTTATCTACTCAATTACACGGACTTGTGACTTGCGGGAGAGAGAGAGAGAGGGGGGGAGGGAGGGAGGGAGGGAGGGAGAGAGAGGGAGGGGAGTCGGACGACATAGTTGCGGAGGTGGAGAGCTGGATGAGGTGGCATTAGCATTTTGATTTGCCGATCCAAAACGCACAGCTCTTCTTGTGTCTACTCTATTATAATACACTAGCTGAATCGCCGACGTTTTAAACTGCTTCAATAATGTTTTCATATTGTTACGTTTCTAGGTGGTGAATTAAAATTCTCGTATTATTTTAACAAAAACGTTTATTTTGTTTCTTAACACAATCACTGAAAACACTTGATTATTTATTTACAATACACTTTTCTTTATTTATTTACACTACTCTTCTCTTGATTTATTTACACTACTCTTCTCTTACACACTCGCACAGTCCTAAGCACTGGCCACAGTTCACTGCACTGATCACAGTTCGATGCACTGATCACAGTTTGATGCACTGGTCACAGTTCACGTCACCACAGTACGATGCACTGCCACGGTTCACGTCACTCAGCACAATCACTGCACTGCTATTCACCGCGATGCACGCACTTCACAGTTCAGCTTCCACTGCGGACTTAAGACTCACTCGCGGTCGCCGGCCGCCGCGTATTTATACTCGGCGAGTCCGCCGAGAACTTTCCGGACCCCGCGACCGTTCTGGAATAATCCGCCGGCAGATGACGCAACCCGCGCTCACAGGCAGCTCATGGTGGCACCGGCAGATGACGCAATCCGCGAGTACAGGTTGTTCGTGGTGGTGCCGGCCGGTAACGCAATATTCGTTACAATATGTTGAAAATTTCTGTGTAAGTTATAAATAAAAAACAGTTGCCGGGTTTATCGTCCTCGAGCGTAAAAACGTGAAAAAGTATTACTTAACTTACTTAAACAATTTCCAATTAATACACATTTTATTAAAATGTTTGGATAACATTTTCCAAGCGTAACCCTATCAAGTCGAATCAACGATATATTCACGTTTCATATCGGTTAGTGCCAAAAACGTTGACTTTTTAGTGCATATTTTACCGGAAACTACATATATTTACATATTCTACCCAAAAGAAGATATTTTTACATATTACTGAGTTTTTCCATTTTTCTGCAATTTTTTAAATTTAATTCTTCAATTTTTTGTATTTTTTGTTGAAGAATCTCCCAGACAAGCAATTCAGCATTGTCAAACATTTTTTTGCCTCCTCTTTAAAATACCGCTATTGCATCGCATTGAAGTAAGTGAGTCCATAAATACAGACGGTATTGCAAATAAGGGGGCAAGGCGACGACATAATCCATAGCTTCTAGTGTGTTGGTTTTCAGCACGAGTATCGCAGAGAACAGAACGCAGGTTTGGTTTGTGAAAATGATACGGTTCGCAGGCGATATCGCGCATCCACTATACAACTTTCGGGGGTCTCCCAAGACCTTGACACCCTGCACCAGAAACTACATGCACCAGCATAGGAGACGCCGTTGAGACTTTTCTTTCCCCGATTGTCACAAGCGAGCCATTGTTTGTAAATTATCTCTTCGGGCCCAAAATCTGAAGTAAAATCACATGTGGCCCTGCAGCTTTTGGATTAAAACTTATGGGACAGTGGTAACGCTGACTAAGAATTTAGCACAGACAAGTACGACTTTTTAGAGCAGTCTAGTAATATCGCTATCGTAAAAAAATTTTAAGTGGAATTTCAACGATTTAAGGGTCATTGTTTTTATTCCCAAATCCCTGAGAAATACTGAACAGCGACATTGTGGATTCAGTTTATATTTTTAGTACAGCTTATTCTACATTTTACTTAAATGCCGAAGGGCAAAATCTCTCTGCCATGCGTGTTTGATTAAAGCGCTTCACAGAAGAATTTGAACATTTTTCTACACAAGGAAAAACACTTATTTGCCAGTTACGTAAAACAAATGTAGCATATACATTTTGGAAGAACACAACTGCGCATTGGGAATCATTAGAACGCCGGAGGAAGAGGGCACGACTTTGCGCGCTGTATAAATCTTACGTTGGTTGCTCCGCATGGCAGGAAATTCGGGGAAGGCTAGATAAACCAGATTATTTAAATAGATTTGATCACAAATATAAAATTAGAACAAGAATACAAAGAACGGACGTAGGGAAATTCTCCTTTGTAAACAGAACGATAGTAGACTGGAACGATTTGCCTGCGGCAGTTTTTGAACCCTTTCCATGCTCAGCGCGAGGTTTTAGAAAAAAATATAGGAAATTAGTCAATAGGGTGAAAACGTATAGTGAAGTGAAGTGAAGTGAAAGGTGCGATTATGCGTAGTCTACAGTAAAAAGTATTGAACAATTAATATTTAGATAAAGTTATATGCAGTGCAGTGAAGTGAAGTGATTTCATTTGAAGTGATGTGATGGTTCCTTCGTCTATGTATACATGCGTATATGTTAGTATGTATTTATTTGTGTAATATGTAAGTTTATTCATTTATATGTTAGTGTATATCCATTTTAATGTTTAGTATAGTAATATGTAAGTTTATTCATTTATATGTTAGTGTATATGCATTTTAATGTTTAGTATAGGAATGTAAATGCCATCTGCATATATAGGAAATGACAAAGTCAATTTGTTTGTTTATATTTATTTTTTATATAATATTATTTTATTTGTAATTGTAATTTTGCATTCTGCCACCAAGCATCATCTGCCCAATTGTAGAATAAATTTCTATCTATCTATATGCTCAGTAATTTCAAACCTTTCAATATACATTCACGTCGTGTCATCAAACACGAATTTCGAAGAAACATACCCAAACCCAAAAACAGTTCTTATTGATTGATTCGCATGATTGTTAAAGTATTGAGCGTCAGAAATGTAATTTACGAATTCATTTGTGTTGTGTTATTGTTTGTGCTGACATTCCCATATGGAATTTAAGTAATCCAATGATATGTGAATTTCTGTAAAACATGAAACAATTCCACCCATATCTACAATAAGGACTGTACGGAAACAATGTATTCCATTCATTGTTTGGAAACAATGAATACCATTTATGGGAAATTGACGATGGTCCCATCTGGGTATCAACTGACGAAACAACTGATGTGCAAAGAAATCATATTCGGAAAGTTGGAATAGGTTTAATGAATAGTTCAAATAGTAAGTCTATTTTGATAACTTGTGAAATGTTACCCAAATGAAACCAATAAACTAATGTAAAACTGTTACTCGTACAATGAGATTTTTGTGGTCTCATGGAGTTAAACACAGTAATGTTTTCCTTCTGATACTAATGCAGTGCTGTACATGTGCTAGGCAGCGAAAACCCTGCAGATGTTCTATGCAAAATTACTACTCCTAACCTGACTTGTCCATGCGTTGTGTTGCAGAACTGATTAGCTCTCAGGTTGACCCATTGATTTGATGAACATAAACTAGTGTTATATAATAAACATTTTTTATTGTTGGATAATTGTCTAGCATTTAAATGTAATATTTTAAAAATTAAGAGAATTCAAGTTCAACAGCTGAAAGGAGCTTTTATTTTTGTTTCAATGAAGTCCCTCAAAATCAAACAGAAACTATCCTCGATATCTTCATCTATATTTAAAGCATTTTTAGTACTTCTTTTTTTAAATACACGTATTTTATGTATCTCTAAAGCACATTAAAAATATTGTTCTTCAAATACAAAATATACTTCAAGTACGCGTATTTCAATGAGCAAATTTTCAAACACGCAAATTTCCAACACTTAATAAACTTAATCACTAGTATTAGGTAAAAGGCCATTCATACATGACTTGCGATAGAGACTTAGCAAAAATAGAAAAATGAGAGAGAGAGAGAGAGAGAGAGAGAGAGAGAGAGAGAGAGAGAGAGAGAGAGAGAGAGAGAAACAGAGGGAGAGAGAAATATAGGAGGAGAGAGAGAGAAAGAGAGGAAGAGAGGGAGGGAGACACACACACACGTAAATTAGCCTTCGACTAGTTTAAAATGATTGTAACTGATACAGCAAAACCTTTCTGTCACCGTAATAGAAGAGACGATTTCAAAGACTTCAAAGTTGCAACATATTTAAACACTAGTAATATGCAAATTTCATAAGCACAGTGCATTAGGATCAGGCAGGATTGGTGAAAGTGAAGAGACATCTAATTTAAATAGAAGTTTGGAAAGACATTTCGATGATGAAAAAGAATGTTCTTCCAAAAAATTATGAAGTCGCAGATTTCCCAACTGAAATGCAACAGTAAAGTTTTCAGAATGCAAGAATGCAAGAATTAGTGCTAGATACAGTACGGCACAGACTTTCTTGTAGTAGTTTGTTTTCTTATTTCTTTGGTCTGGGCTAGCTATCGGGTCTTACCCCATTCTCTTGCCAGTTGTCATTTATTACCCTCCAAACATTTTTTCGAAATTTTCTCATTTTTTCGGTTGCCTAATGGTAGAACCAATTATTCTAAGAATATTATAGAAGGATAGAACCTAGTTATTTATGGTAATTTTTGCAGAAAAATTTGGAGACGTTTTAAAAAAATGTCGTTTATACGTTCGTGTAAATGTGAAAATTGAAGATCTTTTTAACAGAAAACTGTTGAGTTTTCGAGAAACTTTAGATATAACATGATTTAAATCACATGTACTTGTAAATATAATAATGTAAACAAATTGCCGCTAATGTAAATATTAACGACACCAGAGATAAGCCAAAAATTTTCATATATTTCATTCATTTTTTTACAATATATTTAAAGCTAAAATTGGAGTCATGTGTCCCTGTGAGTTTGCGTAAAGTAACCCAAAATTAAAGAATGTAATTCAAAATCTGAGAGCTTCGAGAGTGTGTTCGGGCCGGAGAGTGTTCAAATTGGAAAGAATCCTACCAATAGTTTAGGTGCTCGTGTTGTTTACGGACGAGAGGGCGGACAGACAAAACATACGGGCGGACAGACATTTTGAGAAAAAACACTTTTCAATTATCAGGGAATCCCAAAACGTGTATTTCCGTTGGAATCTCGAAATTGATTTTCTGCAGTAATACATTACTTTCTCTTTACTGCGTATAATTAGGTACTCCGTATATACGTACGTATACGAGAAAGTGGAAAATGGAATCTTTTCTGAGGTGATTGTCAATATTTTACTTTACATTTCTCGAAAACTCTCCCAATATTTAAAGATCTAATTTTGAAAAATAGATTTTATTGAGGAAATAATCTCTTTCTCCAGTAATGTAGATTACAAGCGCGAATGTAATAAATTTTGAATTATCGACATTTTCGAAAATGAGGGCTTTTAATGAAAATGTGCCACATGGAGAAACGTTTTTTGCTGTATTCGAGTGAACATTTTTAAGAAAAAAATTGGGGCGTTTCTGAAAAAATATTTTGAATGAAAAGTGTGTTTATGTCAAGTACCTCTAAAGATTAAAAGATTGCTTTCGAATTCCCATGGCTTCGAGTAGAGTCAGATCGATCGGGAAATATTCTTTTTGGTGAAAATTCTAATAAAACAATGTAGGCTTTCACGGCCGGAAATGTGGTCAAAGATTTTTTCCGGGCTGAAGGGCCGTGGTCCATTGGAAAACATATTTCCATTTTTTTTTAACAAAAAGACAGAAAATCTCTCCGGATCTCTTCTGCTGCATCAGTTGGCAGGGAGGGTATCCCAGACTCGATATTGGAGATAATTTCTTCAAAAGGTATTGTAGTAGGAGCTACTGCGTAGTTCGCTCCCTTGGAGAGGACTGCTATTTCAACTGAGGGCAGTTGGTGGTTTGATAGGTTGGTGACTGTGCGTTTTGTATCTAACACTGGGGTTGGTTTAGGAGAAACTGCCAATCTGTCGTATTTCTGCATTTGTTTCTTGGTCAAGTAGCTCCGTTTTGTCATCATGGAGTTGTATGTGATCTCATCAACTTTATCCTAGTCTGGAACCTGCATTTTATTGCTGATTTCAAGATGTAACCTATAAAGGTCTTTGTCAGTTGCAGCCAGGTCGCGGCGAGATTGATTGGAAATATGTTTTCCAATGGACCACGGCCCTTCAGCCCGGAAAAAATCTTTGACCGAAAATTCTAATGTTTGTTTCAGGTACTTCTGTTATTAACAGACGAATAGACGTTTTAATTTTATGTGTATTAGTGAAAAAAGAAACGTGTATATTCCATGTTGCTGCATATATAACCTTTTCTACACTAAGTACGTATACGAGAAAAAAATATTACACTTGTGTAATTTTTGACAAATTAAAAGCTTTATTCAAAATGGTTTACCTTACGTGACGACCCGATATACAATGAAGTATTCTGTAGAGGACATCTTTTATGAGAAGGTGGATGGAAGAACGGCTTAAACACAAAAACACGATTTCGAATGAGTTGAAATTTGGTACGTAAGGTTTTACTATTTTTCGTTCATTTGTACGTTTTATGACTTACAGAATATTTATTCTGTTAATTTAATTGGGAATACATTTCAACAACTACATTTAGAGAAAGTGTAGTATCCCTCATGAAAAAAAATAATGTAAGTAATAGTATGCCTTAACTCTATGTTTGATTCTTTACATATTTTCATTTAATGTGATGATCTGGAGACAATTTAAACTCGATAGGTAGTTGAGGTCATGTTTAGTTTTAGGATAGGCTGAGTAATTAAAAAATAAAATGAATATATTATTATTTAAGCACATTTTATATAATAAAACGACACTACATTGAAATGTATTAAATACAAATCTTCAGAATAAATTTCTTTCCCAGTAATTTACTTTTATACAATAATTATTGCTCCAACATATGCAACGAAAAATCAAATTTTAAACTCTTGTGTTAATATAACAGCAAAAATTATAAATATTAACCAAAGTACCGAATACAGGCATAACACTGAATTGCTGAGGAGGTATTTTGCGCAAAACGTTTCAAGCAGTTCGATAGACCAACGCTCTCAGGCAGTCTCTTGTCCTAATTATTCTCCTGTATTCGTGTGTAATTTATATGACAGTCTTGTTAAGCAGATACACGGAAGTCAAATGAAGATCATTAGCCAAGAAGCGGAAAAAAGGGTTAACCTGGATGAAGCCGTTTTTCCATCCAACTCCTCAACAAAGCTTCTCGGCGTGGACCGGTAGCGGCAGTTCAGTGCATCAACTGATGCCACTGCAGCGCCTCTGACCGGGAGGTCATAGGTTCGAGTCCTGACGGCGGCAGGATTTTCGACACTAGCTTTTCAGTTAGGTCGAATTCAGTCGCTGTCTGGAGGAGAATTCTAGCGGCCGGCTGCTCTGATCGGTAGTTTTCCGTGGTTTCTCCGATCAACACCAGGCGAATGCCGGAGCAGTACCCTACCAAACGGGCCATGGACCGCGCACGGTCTGTCCTTCCTCTTCCTTGTCATATCCTCTCCCCTCACACACACAATAACACTAACATGCACTACACTACCACACACTCCGGGAGACCGGTCGGGAGCTTAGAGCTTGTCCCGGCTGGGGCGGTGCCCCGCTGGTGGGAGAGTCCTGGTGAGGGGGAAAAAATCAATCAATCAATTCTGGGCGCGGCGTCGCGAGCAGAGTTGCGCGGGCTAGCGCAGAACAGGGCGTGCTCGGGGAGCTAGGAAAGCGCAGAGACGAAGCCTGCAAAACGCACGAACGGCAGGGCCGAGGGCGGGAGAGATCTTGAAAGCGAAGCTGTGGGCTTGCGTTTGTTTTGCGGGCGTTTGCACTCGGGCCAGTAAACCCGCGATCCAGGGAGACCTAAATATTTGGCCTTCCGGGGCCTCTGGATTTGTGCGTTCGCCAACCGCGCCGCTCCATCGGGGACCCCCCCACGCACGAGTGAAGTTGACGAACAGGCGTTTCTCGAAGCCAAGCGAATTGGCGCTCAGCCACCGAGTGAAGGCGGCCGGACAGCTGCTGCTCAACTGAAAGGCTGCTCTACGCTTATACGCAAAGTCATCCGCGAATTCCAGGAGCCCGACGCGCGTTTATTGCACTGCCGCCAGGAGCCCGTAACCCGGTTGGGCATTCAGCAAAACGCGTCGCGTTGTTTTTTGTTTTTGTTTTTTTGTTTGTTTTTTGTTGCGTCTACTTCGACGCAACGCGTCTCCAAACCCCTTGGGGGGCGTTGAGCGCTTTGCGCTTCTTGGAGTAATCCTCCCATTACTGCGCTTGTTTTATGGGGTAATCCTCCTCTAACATTGTATGTCGCGTCTCGTCGTAGTCGGTTGTCAAGAGGACCGCCAGGTAGCATCTCCGCGTACGCGCCTCCTACCGCGCGCTCCTGCGTCACTACCCAGCGGCCAGAATTAGGAAGGAATACGGATAGGGGTAGGGTTTAGGACACTTCACAGGGGTTGGACTAGCCCTTGTGAAATAGCCGAACTCGTTTTGTTGGAACAAATTTCACATGAGATTCGACGGGAATCGAACCCGGATCTCAGTGGTGAAAGGCTTGCAACTTTGCAATGAGCCACGAGTTCAGCTTGTTGACGCGCGTGCTCAAAGACAGGGGGTATAATCAGATTTGAATACAGTGGCTTGTGACAGATCATCAGCAGGACGCGGTTATCTAATCGGGACCGTTGTTACGACTTTAACATTTGGTTCTGAAAACTTTCTCATTGCATTCCTGCGTCCAGCTGATGATCTGTGAAAATGTCACTTTATTTAAATCGGACATTATGTGTCTGAGACGGTGTTCCCGATGCACCACGTCACGGAAACGCAATTGTCGCCAGCGTGGAAGTGGTTTGCTAAAAAGGAAAAGATTAAATCACTTGTGCTTAGCACATGGACATTTCCCCATTCCTTAGAGTATCGGAAGCAGACTGAAGATCAGGAAAACCCGTTTTTTTCATATCTTTGAATTTGATTGATTAATTGGTAATAGGCGCGTCAACTACCAAGGTCATTAGTCTCGTAAGTGTAGTAAATTTTTTTTCATCGGAAGGTGGCGGTGATCTTTCCCCACTGGATGGCGAGATCAGGCGCCGACCTACCTGGCGGAGTTTTCCCTAACCTGGTAACTTCCCACCAGAGGCGCAGCGTCCCAGCTGGGACAAGTTCTAAGTTTCTGACTGGTCTCCCGGCATGTGTGGTAGTGAAGTGCATGTTAGTGTAAGTGTGTGTGAGTGTAAGGGGAAAGGAAGAGGAAGGAAAAATCGCGTCCCGGCCCGTGGCCCTTTTGTTAGGATACTGCTTCGGCATTACCCTGGTGTTGATCGAAGAAACCACGGAAAACTATCGATCAGAGCACGCGGCCACTAGAATTCTCCTCCAGACTGCAACTGAATCCGGTCTAGCTGAAAATCTAGTGTCAAAATCCTGCCGCCGTGGGGAGTGGGAACCTAGGACCTCCCGTCAGAGGCACTGCAGTGACATCAGTTGGTGCACTGAGCCACCTCTCCCGCTTTTTTTGAACAGAGTCGACGATTCTTCGCAGTCGGCGAGAAGCCGCTTCCTCGGCATGGACGCCAACGTTTCGGTCGTCATTCTACCAAGGTCTTCTCCACAAAATGAGATCGAACTGCGACGTGACAGTTCGTCCAGAAGAAAATCGCAGTACAACGACCGAGATCGAGAGAGAGAGAGAGAGAGAGAGAGAGAGAGGAGAGAGAGAGAGCGAGAGAGGCGGAGGGAGGGGGGTGGTAGTAAGAGACAATGAGAAAGGGAGAAGGCGAAGCATAACTTTAAGAATTGTGTGCAAGGAGGAGTACTAACCCGACCCCGTGTGTAAAATTACAGAAATTTTAAAATTCTGTTTAGTTTAAAATACTGTACATATTGATTTATTGTTTCAATTATATTAATTTTTAATAAAATAGTTTTCACATTTACATAATTCATTAGGTATCGCTCGACAGTTTTTGAAGCTTCCACAGGACTAAGTTGAAATAAAAGAAGACGTTGGAGAGTAACATGTAGGTTGCCAAAGCCACAGATTTTGTTAACTATTGTAATAATAACACTTTTTGAAAACAATCATCTGTAAATGAACTTTCATTGGCGGAAATTCAAAAGAACTCAGTAGTAGCTAAATCACTTCTCAACAGTAATAGAAATGTATTTACTTAATTGAATGGAAATATATTTACGTAATTAGAACTGTATTAGAAGTGCTGTAAACTTCACAAGCACCTAGTGAAACGGTACGTAGAAGTTTGAAACGGAGTGGTCCTGCTGCTCTTCGGAAATCTGCTTGGCGCCTTTTTGTTATTCTGACATTCCTTAACCACTAAACATTCATATTGAGTACATTTCATTACATAGACTGTGCAATTTTTATTTTTCCTTCTTTTGCTAGGTCTCTACCGTGCCGGTTTTTAACATAACGGTGCTTTGATCCAAGAAGCAGTTTCACAGTGTTTCCTCTCACATTAATTGACAATTCCTTCAAGCAGACCCCTGAATTGAACTTGGACAAATGTGAATTTCTCTCTGTTAGTACCGGTTCAGACACGAAGTCATTGCATTTTATCTTGACGATCCTTTCTGCTGTCTGTTTTATATCTTGAATCTTCTTTATAATCGGTCGAGAGGATGGATCGTGGGGTAAAACTGCAGGTAATGAAAAAATATTATACTATTATCGATGGTAGCATTGGACTCGTCGTATCTACAGGCCTTACATTGGGGTCGGTTTTATGAGTAGCCATTTCGCAACAATGCAACATACACTATGTAGCTGATGGCTCTCCACGTGAGACGCAAAAGTTGCTAAATTTCATCTCGCTTTTATAGATCCTCGTTTGACAGAACTCACACTTCCATAAAAGATGTAATTCATCGAACTGAAACGAAAGCTATACAGGCTTAATAATGTTTAAAAGTATGTGATTTTTTGCATAAATTTTAAGCTTGGGAGTGCATCCGCTCAAACATTAGATACTTGGGATCTAAAAATGTGGATAGATTCGGGCAGATAAGCAGCGTGATACAATATTCGACCATCCTGTTTGATGAAAAGCTTCGGTCATTTAGGACAATAAAAGAATTCCTATCGTGCTTTTCAATATCCACCCACGCCCCACCCCACTCTCATCGGCGAACCTTCACCGAACGATCTCTTCCACATTATTGCGGAGTACTAATAATTACTATTTTTACTACTTTACAGAATAATAGGGGTAATAAACCCGCTACGTTCTCAAAACCGCACCGCTTTCAAACCATCTTCGCCCTCCAACCCGCTCCGCCCTCCACCCCGCTCCGCCCTCCAACCCGCTCCGCCCTCCAACCGCTCCGCCCTCCAACCCGCTCCGCCCTCCAACCCGCCCCGCCCTCCAACCCCCTCCGCCCTCCAACCCGCTCCGCCCTCCAACCCGCTCCGCTTACAAACCCGCAACGCCCTCCAACCCGCTACGCTATCAAACCACACCGCTCTCCAACCCCTTCCGCTATCGAATCAACTTCGTCCTCCAACCCGCTCCGCTATCAAACCCGCTCTGCTCTCCAACCCGCTTCGCCCTCCAACCCGCTCCGTTTCCAAACCTCCAACGCCTTCCAACCCGCTATGCTATCAAAACCACACCGCTCTACAACCCCTTCCGCTCTCGAATCAACTTCGTCCTCCACCCGCTCCGCCCTCCAACCGCTCCGCCCTCCAACCCGCTCCGCCCTCCCTCCAACCCGCTTCGTCCTCCAACCCGCTCCGCTATCAAACCCGCTCTGCCCTCCAACCCGCTCCGCCCTCCAACCCGCTCCGCTTACAAACCTGCAACGCCCTCCAACCCGCTACGCTATCAAAACCACACCGCTCTCCAACCCCTTCCGCTCTCGAATCAACTCCGCCCTCCAACCCGCTCCGCCCTCCAACCCGCTCCGCCCTCCAATCCGCTCCGCCCTTCAACCCGCTCCGCCCTCCAACCCGCTCCGCCCTCCAACCCGCTCCGTTTACAAAGCTGCAACGCCTTCCAACCCGCTACGCTATCAAAACCACACCGCTCTGCAACCCCTTCCGCTCTCTCCTTCGCCCTCCAACCCGCTCCGCCCTCCAACCCGCTCCGCCCTCCAACCCGCTCCGCCCTTCAAACCCGCTCCGCCCTCCAACCCCTCCGCCCTCCAACCCGCTCCGCCCTCCAACCCGCATCATGAATATGATGTTATACTAGTTAGCAAACCGTCTTTTTGAAATTTGAAGAGGGTTTTTAATGCAACGATTAGTAAGGGTATTTAAAAGCAATGAAATACGTGTTCCTTCCAAGAAAAATTTCAGTAAATTATTAATTATATGTTGTACGTTTTAAGTTAAAGTTTTTTTATATAATTCTTTATTGCTTTTGTTGAATGTACTTAGGTCAGTTTTAGTATAAACTTTACATATGTTTGATAGACTTATTTACTAACTTATATTTAAAACTTATTTCTAAGACTTAAATCTAACGTAAGGGTTGAGGATGCCCTATTGGGTCCTCTATTCTGGTTCAAATTCGGAGAAGGTTTTGAGGAATATATTGTAGGGGTATCTGTTTTTTATTCTGGTATGGTTCGGGTTTTTAGCGAGTCTAAAGGTTGCAAGGGAAGAGATTTGAGGTAAATAATAATAAAAGTTGGTGGCTAAGTATGTGATATGATGTTCAATGAGTTCTAAGTTGAGTTCTTTGTGAAGCTGATGATTCGTGACAAACCACGGTGCATTGGTAATGGTTCTGTTAAGGTGGACAGCAGGATTTCTTTGCTATCGTTCACTACAACAGGCGTATACAGACATTGGTAAAATAAAATGCCTATATCAACTATATTTTCAGAAACTTATTCAACTCTGTATTCACAGTGAATAGTGGTTGTATTTTGTTCAGAATTCGTAAACATCCATTTCATTAGTCTTGGGGAATAAGTACGGGACGACATGAAAAAAAAGTTGATGTTTCGATTTTCCGTAAAGTAAATATGTAATAGTACATACTAGTCGAGGTGAAAAGTTCTCGGCCTGACCCAGTGATGGCACTCCAATCAGCAAAAATTATTTTTTCCTATCTGGGTGTACTTGTCATATGTTCGTATGACAAGTTTCAAGTTCTTCTCTCCAGTAATTTGTTTATAGGAATTTTTGCAGTAGCCGTCTTGCGTGTTATTTGTGAAAATGGATAAGCTTGAATATAACTGTGAAGCCAAAATCGCAACCACACCTGAAACAATAAAAAAAGTGCTTGATATCGGGATCTCGACAGATAAGTGAATGTGAGTAAGATAGCTGAGAGTGTGGGAAAGGATGTGAAACATCTTTCACAAAGAATTGGGCATGCGAAAACTCAAATGCAAAATGGCTGCCGCATTTGCTGAATGCCGATCAAAAGCAAATGCGAAAACGATTTCCCAGCAATCAATGGACCGCTTTAATAGGGATCCGACAGATTTTGTGCGGTGATTTGTCGTAATACATAAGACATGGGTCCACCACTACGTGTCAGAAATGAAGTAGTGGGTGGAAGCCGGGGGTGCAGCGCCAAAGAAAGCGAAGACGTTCGCACTTGCCGGAAAGGTCAAGACTAGTGTGTCTTGGGATGCGAAAGGGATCCTGTTAATTGATTACCTTGCAAAAGGGAGAACAATTACAGGTGAATATTTCTCCAACCTTCTAGACCAGCTGGATGCCAAACTTCGCGAGAAGAGGCTAGACTTGAAGAAGAAAATCACCTTTCACCACGACAACGTACCTGTGCCCAAGGGTGCGTTGGCGTTGGGAAAACTGCGGGATTTGGGATATGATCTGCTCGGCCATCCTCCATATTCTACTGATTTGGCACCATCAGTTCATCTGTTCCCAAACTTGAAGAAATTTCTTTCTGGGACGCTCTTCGCATCTAGTGAAGAAATTGAGAGGGCCGTAAATGAATATTTTTACAACCTTCCTGACTTTCACTTCTGGTAAGGAATACTGATGTTGGAGAAAATCTGGACCAAGTTTGCTGAAGTCAACGGAGATTAAGTAAAAAATATTTTTTTAAACTAAAAGTCGCAGTCTTTCATTGCCAGACCGAGAACTTTTCACGTCTCCTATCTAACCTTTCTACAACTCTTCCTTTTGTGCGATGTTTTTGCAAGGGCTCACCTAGTTTATGATTTTAATGCCAACCGTATCTTTCTGTTGTGTTGTGCGTAATTCGCATGGAGGGAAAATCGCATAGTTGTACAGAAAGTATGACAATTTAGACATGGAAGAAAGATTAAAACAAAAGTTTTTAGAAAACATTATAGTGCAAGATTGAAAAGATCTTCATTGCGATAAGAGCGAAATGAATTGAACCTGAGGATGTTAGAAGTCAGGGTTGCAAATGACATTAATGAATGTTGCAATGAACCTTTGGAAACGAGTGTTGAATTTTCTTTTTATACGAAGATGTGAAGAAGTTGCTATTATGTTTGTGATATGAGAACAAAAATGTTGAACTTGATACGATGAACTGTTTCTATGCGCGTACTATATGCATTTTGAAAGTAACTTCCTGCGCGCTATTGATCTTAAATATTAAAAATTGCGACTTTCACCACAGGACTACAACAAGAACTAAAATCTGTTTTATATATTGTAATATAAAAATGAAAATTACGAACGTTTCCAGTACTAAAATAGGATCCGTCGCGGGGTTCAGTTATTCGTAAGAATCTCACCGCATGGTTGCGGTAATGGACGCATGAATTTACCCAGAGCGGTAAAACTCTTACGTTTGTGGCCAGATAAATTTCTTATGGGGGACCTATGCACGACCTAAATACGAAATATTGAACATTGTGTATTCGTATTTAAAATAAACTTTTAACTTTGCAATTTTAAAATTCATTATTAATCGGTGTCCCCAACTCCGTCCATAACAAAGGACCGCCGGCCGTTAACCGGCCTAAACAGACCGCCGGCCGTTAAGGATTGAGCAGTCCGCCGTCCGTTAAGAACAATCGAAACAAATAAATTGTAGCTAAAGTTGCCACATGAGAGCACTATTCTAAGAAATGGTTGTTCTTGTTTTAATGATTTTTAAAGAGTGTTAAACGAATTACGTATACGTTTTATGATTTTTTCTTAAAAGAAGACGGCTTTGCGACAAGTACCGAAAGTGTGTTATTTGGCCCAAGTCGGCGTGAAGTCATTACCGCCTGCAATGCACCCCTGTCGCCTGAGCGACGCGGGAGGCGCTGTGCCGAACCGGCGAGCGGCGGGCGGCCGAAGCCCGCGAGGTGCTTCGGCGCCCGCCCGCCCCGCCCCGCCCCCGCCCGGCCAGCGGGGCCTAATCGGAGCAGGCGCCCCCGTCCGCGCGGCCGCCCGGCGCCGCATAAGTCAGACGGGCGCCACAAAAACGCGCGTTGCAAGGGCCGCGCGCCCGCTTTGAAAGAGGCGCCTGTGGTGGCGGCGGCGGCGGGCCGGCGGGCGGTCGGGCGGGCGGGCGCGAGGGGGCGGGGCGGGGCGCGTATAAGTGGCGTCCGCGAGGCGGCCCGCGCCATTCACGCGAGTGCGCTGGCGGTGCGACCGCCGTCGCAGAGGCAGCAGCGGACGGCAGCAGCGGCGTGGGCGACGCGACGCGAGGAGGGGCCAGGGCAGAGGTCGGCCCCCCTGCGGGGCGGGCGGGGGGGTCGCTGCACTGCGCCGAGCGGAGGGACATCTCGCCCTGCTCGTGCCGCGCGCAGGAGCCCGGCCAGCCGCTCAAGGTACGCACGCCCACGCGCTCTCACAGGGGCCATTCGAATTTACGGAGACATTTTAGTGAAATCTTGTACAGGGGCGGATCCAGCCCATCATTTGGAGGCCACCATCTAAGATTTTTATTAAATAATAAACTTTTTTGATTATATTGTATATTATTTTTGAAGTGCGTGAGTGTGTGTGTGTGTGTATGTATATATACAATATTGTATAGAATCATATATATATATATATATATATATATATATATATATATATATATATATATATATGATTCTATACAATATTATTTTTTAAATAATTACATGATTCTAATATTTAACTAATAATTACATAATACTAAGAAATTTGTCAAAAAAGAAGGTAACAAACGAAAATAATGGGCCTTTGGGGAGGAGGGGTATGTCCCCCGCATGTGTACGCCCCCCGTGGATCCGCCACTGATCATAGTTTATTTACGTCAAAAAATACATGACGTCAAAAAAATTTACAAGTTTAATTAGGTAAAAAATTAAATTTAAAATGCAATTCAAAGTTGGGTTTACGCAAGACTGAGTTCTCGGTTTCGATAACTCGAAACATTGTCCCAGTTTTCGTATAACCGTAATAAATAGTCCGTACCAAACGGTCCATCTTCCTGCGTGACAAGGCCATTCATTTTCCGCAATCGAGGGCTCTCATGAACCACCCATGCCTTCCTCACTCATTTAGCCTCTGTTTCTCGTTGAGTGAACGTCACCCTGCGCGTTTTCCTGAAACATTTCGTAACACTCTATTGTCTTTTGTGCTTTTATAATAAGTTGATTGTTTACTGCTAAATAAGCCACCCCGGGGCCAACGAAATTTCTTCATCAAGAAGAGAAATAGCAAACTAGAAAAGTGATGTACAAAATGTATTATTAGTTGAAATTTTTGAGTGTCTGGAGGGAATTAATTAGTTTTACATTATTTCTAACGGGAAGTGTTCAGTTTTCGTGCTTTCGCGTTTCGTCAGATTTTCGTCAGATTTCACGAAACCTGAGGTTCCTTTGTATTAATGTAATCCTTTAATAAAATATTTTATTTTTTCATTTATTTCTCAACTTTATAAGCATATCTAACATAAAATATTTGTTTACTACAGTAAAACTTAAAAATCGTGGTCCTGACGACATTTATATATGTAACAAATATATATAATATATAAATATATATATATTAAGTAAATAAATATAACATATATATATATAACATACATATATATATATGTAACATAATATATATAATATATAACATATATATAACATACATATATATAACATAATATGTACAATATATTATATTCTACAGTATTACATTACAAGTTTTTTCTAATGTGCAAAACTCTGGTCCTTTGAGATTCCGCGTTGAGCACGTTCTACCTGTGCGCCGGCTGCGTGGGCTGCCGTGCGGGAGCCCTTTGCCTCCGCCCGGGAGGGGGCCGGTGGGGGCAGGTGGAGGGCGGCGTCTCGGGGGCTGGAGCGGGCGCCTGCGTGCGGAGCGGCCTGGCGCCCGCCCGGGGCTCCCTTATCGCCCACTTATCGCCCGCCAGGGCAGGGCGCTCTCCAAACATTCGGCCACCACTTTCGGTCTCGCGGCCGCGGCCGCGCCGCCTGCAGCCTGCCTCTGGAATTGTTCCACGCAGCCTCTACGGGGCAGGACCGACAAAATACCAAGTACTACCCAGACGTTTTTTGACCTACTTCAACCCTCACTTGCCTCATTCCTCAAAATAATTCTCAGCCAGTGTTGGTTTTCTAGTATAAAATCTTGTTCTAAAACTCTTGCAAAAAACAGTAAAATAAAAGTATAAAGTCAGTAAAGAAAGGGGAAAAAAAGTCATGAAACATTTTTTTTTTTCAGAAGAAGCTACTAAGTTTTTTTTCATTACATGACATCACCGATGTGAAATACTCTTATAACATGTAAACCTGATTCTTTCCGAATCTGTATTGCCATGGAAGGAATCTGTATTGCCCGTAAAGATGGAAATAAACACATAATTGCTTCTTCTGAAAAATTCTGATTTATGATTAAATCTTCTTTTACCTATCATCCTAGAATTATTAATAGGAAGTGTAAAATGTTTTGCTATAATATCAATATTATTTATTGTTCAAAATTATAAATAGTTAATGTTCCTTATAGACACAAAAAATTAAACATTTTAAGAACTTTAGTATCGAAACATTTATGAAAACCATACACGCAGGTATTTTTTATTTTCATTTATTTCATTGATATATATAACGTTGGTATATATACGTTGATACTATGTGGCTATACGGACGGCCTTGAAGCCGTTACAATACTTACATCCTACCGCCTTCTAAGCTTTTGAATTCTGGTATTCTCCCCAAGTATCCCCCTCTCCATTAGAATCGCAGAAAATATATCATTAAGTCCTGCTAAAAAACTTCGTGAATCTGCAGTCAGAAGACGAGTACTGCTAATCTACCAATTTTTTTCCAAACTATTTATTTCCTAGCGCGGACGTCACACATTCTTCTTCCAGTCTTTGGCCTCTGAAATGAAACAGCGCCGCAAAGGATCGTCCGCACCAATGTCTCTGAGCTTACTTCTCTGACACCCACTCCAATTTGGTCCCTGGTGTGCTTTATTTATTTGGTGGTTTATTATTTGATAATTAATTTACTTATTACTTAATGAATTATTTACTTATCAATTTACTAACTTAACTTAATTACTGATTAACCCATTATTCATTATTTACTTATTAACTTACGTTTCCTTCCAGTAGAGGCTCCGCTCATACTGCTGACCAGTACTGTTTTCCCACTTCCTAATTTCTATTTCCCTAATAGTCCGAACTTTTCCTACAAATATTCCTAATTCTTTAATGAAGTGAGACATATTTTATATATAATTATTTATAGACATATATAAGTAGTAGTTTCCCATTCCCATCCATTTTCCTCTCCATGATTCAGTCACACAGCAAATTAAAACGATGTGAATCCAATCTTCCCTATCACCGCAAAGCACACAGATGCCATGACCATTCGAGTCTTTCAATCTACGTTGCATTCACCTCCCAAACCTGCATTAAACATATCACTCTCACGTCCCGTCTAAGTGTGCGAACATAACTTTCTTTACCCCACTCCGGACTCGTGTGAATTTATGCCACAAGCGAGCGTTTTTCGCTCCTTGCTACCAGGATATCTTACCTTTTAATATTCAAAAGTCTGTCAGAAATTAGTCGTTCTATCTCACGTGTGAAACTTTTGATTCTGAGATTTAATGTGTATTAATCTGTTTTGATGCATTTCAATCGATCTATCCTATCCACTCCCACGATTTCCGTTCCATAATTCATAGCTAGAAGAACTATTTTGCGATTTAAATATTGTGTCGCACACCTTTAAAGGCAATTCCGATTGTCTGCGGACTGCGCTATTATTTGAGCGCAATTCTTCCTTTACTTTGAGTCGCCACTATGTTTCCATTCCAACCCCCGTTCATGGAAAATTTTACACCAAATACGTAAAAGTCTTGACATGGTCGATCTCATCCTTCGCGTAATACCACTTCCCTCTAAATAAACCCATTCTTGAAGACACGAATTTTCAGATTATTAATATTTACTGTAAGTCCCCATGTCTCACTATACATACCTAGGTATTCTGAGGTTCTTCTGTCTCACAATACTAAGCAATTCTGGAATGTCACGATACATGTTAACTAATGGTTATGAACATTAAACATCAGAGATATATGTATCAACCGGAAGCAAGAAAAAAATGGAAATATTTATAGCTCCTTCAATTTTTTAAATTCGTCTTATTGCAACATACAAACCACATACTAGAATAGCCCCTGCAATCCTTCGGTCTAGTTTCCCGCGCTGCTCATGCCGTGGAAGGGGTCAATCCCTCATGAGCGTTGTAAAAATGCTTTTCGGCCAACGCCCTCGTGCTGACGTCCTACTCGTCGTCGGGCCGTTTTCCTTTTGGCCTCTTCCGACCAGAATTCAAGGAGCCATTACATGGACAAATGAGGTTCCCGGTCTCGTGATTGATTGATCAGTATTTCTGGGCGAAAGTCATTGGTCCCGTATGTGTAGTGCAGTTTGTATCGGGAGTTTGCTGCGATCTTCCCTAGCAGAATGGCGAGTTCCGGCGCCGACCTACATGTCACCTGGCGGTGATGGCGGTGATGGCGGTGATGGCATGTCACAAACAGTGGGCCGTCACCCCAGTCGGGACAAGCTCTAAGATCCAGATTGGTCTTTTGTCATGAGTTGTATTGTACTGCATATAAGTGTAAGTGTGTGTGCAAGGGGTGATGATGGGACAAGGAAGAGGAAGGAAAGATCGCGCGCGGTCCGTGGCCCGTTTGTTAGGGTATTGCTCCGGCATTCACCTGGTGTTGTTTGGAGAAACAATAGAAAACTATCAATCAGAGCAATCGGCCGCTAGAATTCTGCTCCAGAGAGCGGCTGAACTCGATCCAGCTATTTAGCTAGTGTGGAAAACCTCACACCGTCAGAACTCGAACCCAAGGACTTGTGGGTCAAAGGCACTGCAGAGACATGAAGTGATGCTCTGAGCCACCTCTGCCGGTCGGGATTCCTAAAAACATTAGCGCATCTCTGAGATTAGATAAAGCTACTAGCATCACGCTGAGGTGGAGGGAACGAAGTAATGTTTGTTATTTCGCCTTTTTCTCTCTTCTGAAACAGATTTCTTTGCCATGCGAACGGCGCGTATATCTCCATGTCGAAGAAAATTTATTTATTGAACGTTAGCTTATATCGTCGCCTTCTACTTGTTTGTATTAAAATCTTGCTTGACCCACTTTATTGTGGAAAAAATTGTCATGACTTTTGCTGAAACTCTCCTATTAATAGCTTCTTTATATTTATCTGAAATATCTCTTTCTTTTTCAAAATGCAATGTTTCAACTACTCTTCTCGGAGTTGAGCGTGAACCACATTTAAAACATCGATTGAAGGGTTTTCTTTTAGAAAAGTGTTTGGTTATGGTTATGAAAATTGGCAAATCTTTGATAAACACGAATGATTCGGAAACCCGCTGTAAATAGATTACAGTTTTTATCAATGAGTGAAAACTTATAAATTGGTCTTTGCGTGTTGTAGTTCAAGAAGTTTAGGATATGTGATAAAGAGGTTTCGGGGAAAGATAGTCGAAATAAATACTAGGGATCTGGATAGAAACTGTTTCAAGGATAAGAAAGTGTTTTTAGTCGTATGTTATGTCTCTGTCTTGATATGTATCTTTGAATGAATTAAACGGGTATTCCAAATCTACCTCACACTCACTATTATTATTATTATTATTATTATTATTATTATTATTATTATTATTTTACATTCTTTTTCTCGCTATTCACCGGATTTTTATTTGACTTTGTGTCGGGTTAATAACCAAGACACAGGTCAATTCATGTTTCGTCGCAATTTAGGAATTTCCGAACAATCCTGCATGTGTTTAAGATGATCGATTTTTGCAAAATTTTATAGGTATATTTTGGTATTTTAATAAGTTCCAGCTTTTTATGGATGTTATTTGATATAACTCCTGTGCACGAAATGTCCAGAGGAACAATATGAACTTTTTGGAGATGTCGTAGTGCCTTGACTTCAGCTGCTAGTTCTGTATACTTTGTTATTTATTCTGCATGTGCTGTTTGAAGATTAGCTTTTTGTGAAACAGTTATGTCAATCAGGAAGCCAATCTTTTGCCGTTTGTCTACAAAAGTTATGTCTGGCCTGTTATGGTGAATAGGTTTATCTTCTTCTTCTTCTTCTTCTTCTTCTTCTTCTTCTTTTATTATTATTATTATTATTATTATTATTATTATTATTATTATTGTTGTTGTTGTGTCCAGATCATACATTGTCATTATTATGTCATTTCCACAGCCTGAGTTTTCTCCATTGTTGCATACACAGTATACTGCAGCGGGAAGTGCAAGTAACGTAGCGAGTAGTGTGTTAGCGTCTCTGGTACTTCGAATTTCGCGCCACAGCCGCTCCGGGAAGAAAAGACCAGAAATACATACTCCGTCTCCGGAGGTCTAGATGACGCCTGGCCTTGCAAAAATAATTGAGGGGGCGGCATTATTTAGTTGCACGGAAACAATAACAACAAAACCTTATTGAAACTCCTGCAATTCCATCACTGCGGGCGCATCTCCTGTGTTGCAGTGACCGCTGGTGGAAGCCATGCTGTGGCTCCGAGCTCGATCAAAGGAGCTTTTGTCACATCCCACGCGCTGCCATGCACTCTCGCAGGCTGTTAAGTTTGCCCTTTCGTGGTTTTTAGATCAACACGCACACACACGCACTCCACGTAATGGAGAAGTAGTTAAAAATGGAATATTATGGGGCATCATTTTTAAAGTAAAAACATTTCACTCGGAATACAGAATGTGCAGAAATCGGACAAAGATGCGTATAACTTAATTTAAAAAAAGTTATACTATCGCACTATCGCTGTTTTTAGTTGGATACAAACATCAAATCTATTAAGAGACGTATCTGTATGGTTTCCTCTCTTCACAGGTAACAATATACCATAACTCATCGCATTGCTATGCTATTCAGTCTCGCCAGTCTGAGGATGAGTAACCTATTTCTTTCAGCATATCTAATCTACAATAATTTTTGCTGGAGCATAGCCTACGAATCATTGCCGTGCATGAATTTCTTTGCAGAAGCAGCTTCAAAGAATCACCACTATACAATAATCTATGCAAGGCATTATTGAAAACTATTTCCGACGTTTACACATGTGACGTTTAGAGTCAATCACATCTTTATGAATCCTTACTTTTATGTATTTCTGGAGTAGATATAGATATACACATTTGGAAGGTGTTGGCAAAAAAATTTATGGCTAAAGAAGGTTAAAGGAAGTTATATGATTGCTTTGAAAATTACTGTTCAATTCTGAACCATCTAGGATTTATGTCTAAACATCGCACGTAAATGGCATTAAGCTTAACATCTGACGATAGAAACTCGATTAAATAGTTAACGTGCTTTTACCTTCAATCGTTTAGAATGGATGGTTACAAAATATGTAGATAGTTATGATATTTTATGACCCGGAATTGAAAGAAAGCGCAATAAGCTGTTTTGTTTCCTGTGTGTATCGCAGTTGAGATACACACTTTCTAAGAAGCAAGGTGTCGATGTAGCATGTTCTCCAATTACGCCCTAACAGTTATATTGTTTATTGGAACGTTCATTAAAAATGACAGAAGTTGCGAAAGTAATTGAATATTTTTCACTTTATTGACATAGTAAAAAAGTATATTTTTATGTTTCAACAAAATTTTAAATATATCTTTATTTTCTCAAAACGTTGAATATCGTACGTACATCAACCCCAGACTGAAATGAAATTGTTAGCTATCCCCGACATCGCTGGATAAACAGCTGATTACCCGCTAACTGCTCTAACCGCTCTTGAGGAATAATAACTTTTTCTCGACAAGTTGCTTATTTATTAGGCCAGTTTCCTCGTCTTACACTTTGACAAATGTGGCTCAGGATATTAACTAATGTTACTACAGTGCCTCTGACCGGGAAGTTCTACGGTTCGACTCCCGAAGGTGGCAGGATTTTCGACACTAGCTTGTCAGCTAAGTAGAATTCAGCCGCTATCTGGAGGAGAATTCTAGCAGCCTGCTGCTCTGATCGTAAATTTTCGTGATTTCTCCGATCAAAAACATTGATTTCCATTGAGTTTTGTAATTTTTCAATTTTGTTGCATCCTGAATGCCAACGAATTCTTTTCGCATTTACAAGACTCGAAACGAAGTTGTAAACTCTGAAGATCATTAACGGTCATTGGCGATCAGCAAGTGCAGTGCAATTCAGGCGACTGGCTGGCGAGCTAAGGTTTCGACATCGCGGCTAAGCGTCGCTGATTAGTCTGGCGCGATGCTGGGCCGCGATACAGAATTGTCGCACACCAATTTTAATTCACAAATTTGTTTTTTTTCATCGTTTTTAATCGCAAAACATTTTTGCCAATATTTCGAAATATTCGGAGAGCTTCGACTCTCTTTAAGAATAACCTGATCTTCATAAAAGAAGAGAAATCGCCAAGAAACTGCTGTGCACTATAAAACCGTTTCTCATCAAAATCACTTACACATTGTTCGACTAATTGAGGATAACACGATGTGTTTTCTTTCTTCATGAAATAATTAAATAATCATTGTGTATACTATCACTCCGGGATCTCGATAACTGTCTCCTCAGTTTCTCCTATTGAGTCGGCTGCTCGGGCGAAACTGAAACTCAACTGGTATACGGGTCCCGTAAGAGCAGTGCATATTTTTCCTCAAGAGGTGGCGATGATCTTGCACCATTAGATGGCGAGTTCTGGCACCGACCTACCATCGGTTAGCGGTTTTTTTACCCAACCATGTATCTCCCACCATCGGGGTACCGCCCCAACCGAGACAAGTCTAAGCACACGAGCGTTCTCCCGGCATGTTTGCTTGTGTAGTGCCTGCTAGTGTAAATGTGTGTGTGTGTGTGTGTGTGTGTGTGTAAGAGGTGAGGGTAGGACAAGAAATGAGAAGGAAAGATCGCGCGTGCTCCCTAACCGGTTTGGTAGGGTCCAGCTGCGGCGTTCGTCTGGGGTTGATCGGAGAAACGACGGGAAACTACCGATCTGAGCAGCCGACCGCTAGAATTCTCCTCCAGACAGCGACTGAATTCGACCTAGCTGAAAAGCTAGTGCCGAAAATTCTGCCACCGTCGGACTCGAACTCTAGTACGTCTCGGTCAGAGGCACTGCAGTGGCACCAGTTGATGCCCTGAGCCACCTCTCCTGGTGTAACATCGTGGGTATCTCCGCGAAACCGGACCGGGAGCGGTAGCTCAGTGCATCAACTGATGCCACTGCAGCGCCTCTGCCGGGAGGTCCTAGGTTCGAAACCTGACGGCAGCAGGATTTTCGACATTAGCTTTTCAGCTAGTTCGAATTCAGTCGCTGCCTGGAGGAGAATTCTAGCGGCCGGCGGCTCTGATTGGTAGTTTTCCGTGGGTTATCCGATCAACACCAGGCGAATGCCGGAGCAGTACCCTACCAAACGGGCCACGGACCGCGCGCGATCCTTCCTTCCTCTGGCTTGTCCTATCCTCTCCCCCTTACACACACACTTACACTAACACGCACTACACTACCACATATTCCAGGAGACCGGTCGGGAGCTTAGAGCTTGTCCCGGCTGAGGCGGTGCCCCGCTGGCGAGAGAGTCCTGGTTAGGGGGAAACCCCACTAGCCGACGGTAGGTCGGCGCCGGATCTCCCCATCCAGCGGGGGAAGATCACCGCCAATCCCTGAGAAAAGACATGCACTATACGAACGGGACTAATGACCAAAGCAGTTGACGCGCCCGGAAACAGGAAAAAAACAAACCAAACCAATCCGCGAAACCGGGTGACCGGTCGGACATTTCGGCTCCTCGCGGGCCGGGCCAGAGGCGGAAGCAGGGCCAGGCAGCCTCCGCGTTGCCCCGTGACGCAGCGGGCGCCGCGGGGGTCGGGGCCGCGTGGCCGGCGACGGCCTTCGCCGCCGGCTCCATCCGCAAACAGTGTGTGCGCTCAGGGGCAGGGCAGGCCGGCGGCTGTGCGTTGACGCACGTTGCCCGCGAGCGCCTTCCCTTTGGACCAGGCATGTGACGTAGGCCACAATGCTTTCAAAATAGGAAAGCGTAGGTTTCCGCCCTGGGATATGCTTTTGGATACTTGTTTTTTATTATATTATTATTATTATTATTATTATTATTATTATTATTATTATTATTATTATTTGTTGTTGTTGTGCGTCTACTTTGACGCAACGCGACTGCAAGTCCCTTGGCGGGCGTTGAGCGCTTTGCGCTTCTCAGAGTAATCCTCCATTACTAACAGCGCTTTTTTTGGAGTAATCCTCCGTTAATATTGTGTCTCGCGTCTCGCCGCAGTCGGTTGTCAAGAGGACCGCCAGGTAGCATCTCCGCGTACGCGCCTCCCACCGCTTGGATGCGTCACTACCCAGCGGCCAGAATTGGGAACGAATAAGGATAGGGGTAGGGTATAGGACACTTCACAGGGGTTGGACTAGCCCTTGTGAAGCAGCCAAACTCGTTTTGTTGGAACAAATTTCACATGAGATTCGACGGGATGGATCGAACCCGGATCTCACTGGTGAAAGACGAGCGACTTTGCAATGAGCCACGAGTTCAGCCCCTTTCCAGGAGTCGCCACGTCCTAGGCCCAGTGGACAACGATTCGGCCATCGTACTTTGACCTTTCTCAGGGCAATTTGCATTTTGCTCTGTGGCGTATGACGGCTGAAACTTTGACAGCAGTGCGAAGGACGCGACGTCTTCCGGATAGCCAAATTTCCGTTTCCAAAATTTAACTCCAATCTGGGTGCCCTGGCATAGGGATTAGGGAACGCAACATTCGCAAGCTGAGGGGTCTGTGACCGGGAGCAGTAGCTCAGTGCATCAACTGATGTCATTGCAGCGCCTCTGACCGGGAGGTCCTAGTTTCGAGTTCGAACGGCGGCAGGATTTTTGACACTAGCTTTTCAGGTAGGTCGAATTCAGTCACTGTCTGGAGGAGAATTCTAGCGAACTGCTGCTCTGATCGGTAGTTTTCGGTGGTTTCTCCGATCAACACCAGGCGAATGCCGGAACAGTACCCTAACAAACGGGCTACGGACCTCGAGCGATCTTTCCTTCCTCTTCGATGTCCTATTCTCACCCCTTACACACACACATGCACTACACAAGTACCATGCCGGGAGACCGGTCGGGGACTTTAAATTTGTCGCGGCTGGAGCGGGTCCCCGCTGGTGGGATACCAGGTTAGGGAATACCCCGCTAGTCAACTGTAGGTCGCGCGCCGGAACTCCTCATCCAGTGGGGTGAAGACCACCGCCACCTCCCGATGAAAAACCATCAGTATACTTACGGGACTGATGATCTTAGTATTTGACGCGACCGGAATCACTAACAATCAATGAATCAATCTGACTGGTCTGTGGGTTCGAATCTCGCTTCATTCCATTCCAAGTCCTCTCTCTGCCAGAATGATGTTTGTATGTGATGTGAATGTGTGTGCTGGCATGCCATGAGAAGTAGCTTCGTTATGGATGTATGGACTGCTATATAAGCGCAATTTGACCGCCTCCAAACCTCCCAGTAAAATGGTTGAAATGTCGCCTCCGGTTTACGAGTCAGTGGCGGTAGAGACAATTCTCGGTCGAAATAGGCTTACAAGCCACGTCGGAGTGATGAAGTTGAGGCTAGAGCCAAGGTATCATAGGGTGTAACAAGATGGAGTTAACCGAGGGCAGTCGTGCCCAAGTGAGGTTAAGCGGTGAGGTGAGTGACGTAAAGCTCGGTGATAAAATATAACTTCAAATTATGGAAGTCGATATTTCTTAAACATTCGTGGTCTTTGCTCGACGTTTTTGTTTTCTCGGTTTTATTTTTAAATGAAAAAATCACCATAATAACAAAAAATAGTGTACTCCATTTTACATTTTTATTGAACATTATTTCAGACGCGGCGAAAAGTCTGAAAGGGAATAAATTCATAAAGGCGAAGAGTCTGGAAAAGAAGAAATTCTACTTTTCAGCATTCAAGTAAACGGCAGACGCGGTTTTCAGCTAGAGAAATGACAACCAGTCACAGAGCTTGGAATTGGCCGAGTAACGGAACTCTTTTTTTTTACAAACTGTAAATAACATCTCTATAACATTTCTACTATTCAATCTTATAAAAAATATTGTTATTTCTTCACTTTAAAACTTTTTTCACATACAACTTAATTAGAAATTAGTAAACACATTCGGTTCTTAATTCTATGCGAAATAAATCCTTCCTCCAATAGAGGTTACTTTCTTCAGTTTTTTATCAATTGGGCGATTATTCACATCGATGTTGCAATTTTAAGCACCGAAGTTTTAAAATACCAAGTTTGGCGTTGTCGCATCTCCACCTCGAGCGTGCTAGATCACTGAGAAGCTCGTGGCCCCATTGGCGCTCCTGCGTCTGTGCCGTTCGCTTAATTCGCGGGTCAATCGGGTGCCACTTCCACGCGCTCTGGAGGCGACCCCAGGAAGGGGGAAGAACCTTCGTGATGCACGTGGAATGGGCGAGATAATTCCGCTGTGGACGGGCGACTGAATACTGCCCGAAATGCTAAGATGGTAGAAGGTGTGGAAAACTACGATACATCTACATGTCGAACATATTTGCATAATCATTAGGGAACAACGAAATAATAATAATAACAACAACAACAATAATAATAATAATAATAGTAATGAATAATAATAATAATAATAATAATAATAATAATAATAATAATAATAATAATAATCATGGTTCATGATCGCCATACAGGATCAAGTGATCAACACTAAAAGTTACAGGAAGCACATCCTCAAACAAACAATAGATAACAAATGTCGAAAATTCCATACAACAGTTGAAAGCATACAGCACATCACATCAGGATGCAAATTAATGGTCCATACATATTACACCTATAGGCACAATCAAGTTGCAAATATTATTCATCAGAAACTGGCAGCGAAATCCAACCTACAAGAAATGACCTGCCCATATTACAAATATGTTCCCGATACTGTACTTGAAAATTCAAACTTTAAGTTGTACTATGACAGAGAAATTATTACAGATAACACTATTCACCATAACAGACCAAACATAACTTTTGTTGACAAACGGCAAAAGATTGGCTTTCTGATTGACATAACTGTTTCACAAAAAGCTAATCTTCAAACAGCACATGCATAAAAAATAACAAAGTATATAGAACTAGCAGCTGAAGTCAAGGCACTATGGCATCTCCAAAAAGTTCATATTGTTCCTCTGGTCATTTCGTGCACAGGAGTCATACCAAATAACAGCCATAAAAATTTGGAACTTATTCAAATACCAAAATATACCTATAAAATTATGCAAAAATCAATCATCTTAAATACATGCAGGATTGTTCGAAAATTCCTAAATTGTGACGAAACATGAATTGACCTGTGTCTTGGTTATTAACCCGAAACAAAGTCAAATAAAAATCCGGTGAATACCGAGAAAAACAATAATAATGATAATAATAGTAATAATAATAATAATAATAGTAATAATAATAATAATAATAGTAATAATAATAATAGTAATAATAATAATAATAATAATAATAATAATAATAATACAAGTATTTGGAAATGGAGATTAGCCGAATGTGGGGTGGAACTGTGTTGCCAGAGTCAGGGCTTCTCCAAAGATATCGGAGCTCTGGAACTTCCACCGCCCGTTTACGCAAGATCTTGTCCAAACTTCAAGGTCATTGAAAAATTAGGAAGTACAAGACAAAGCCGTATTTGGAACTGCCGGGATTTTGCGCAAAGAAATGTAGAGGCAACGACAGCCACTATTCTGCTTCTTGTAGGACGCTGTTTACAACCTGCAGTAGATTTTTAATCAACCGACACTTATTAAATTTAGTCGTGGTTTAGAGGAATGCATATAAACAATAATAATTATAATAATAAAAATAATATTAATGATAATGTAATCGCGGCTAAAGATTACAGAATATACATTGTAAGCAAGGAAGTAGAAAACGGTAAATGCCATGTTTGTGGAGCAAACAAGGAGACTGTAGAGCACACAATATCAGGATACTTCATTGTAGCTCCAAAGCAATACCTGAATCGGAACGTCTTCATACAACCATAATATTGAAGATAGATATTTTTTTCCTAAATTAAATCCGTTCTTGAAATAAGCTTTAAATCCGTTCTTGAAATAAGGTCATGTTCAATTTTTCGAAAATATGAATAGGTTACGTTTAATTTTTTGAATATAGGCAATTAAATTTTTTAAGCAATTTTTTATCTCAGAATCTGCCACATAATCCATCAAGACCTAAGAATGATGAATGGTGTCGCCAACATCCTAAAGTCAAGATATACTAGTACAGGTACAAGCGTGAAGATGTAATAGAAAGAAGGGGAAACTGTACTGTGAAGCGGAAATTACTAGACACCTCACAGATCAACATAACTGACCGGATATTATGCCTCTTAACTAAAGCGAGAAGAAAACTTTTTGTTACATATTGCTGGAGTCCTTGCTCACAACTTAAAAAAATTCATGCCAAGAGAGAAAAAAACAATTAACTAGCAGAGAAAATAAAAGCTAAATGGAAACTGTTGATTCAGGATTATATCGTTGGGCATCTGAGCGTTGGTGGATTGAAATGAAAATTTTCATTCACAATCAGCAAGATGAGAATAAGCAAGATGATGAACGGAAGTCTGTAAATTGAAATGCAGAGAGTGGAATTGCTGTCGTTTGCAAATATAGTCAGAAGTGTCTTAAATATTACGTTTAGCACTTGCCCATACGATCGCGCTTTACCTAGTACATATTAGCCCTCAGTGTCTGACATAAAAAAGAAAAACAATAGTGTATTACATGTATTGGTAATAATAATAATAATAATAATAATAATAATAATAATAATGTATTTGTCGTTATTGGGTCGGCAGTCCGACTTCGCCGGTCAGCTACCGGCGTCCCCCATGCCTGCGTCTAGTTAAATTCCCGTGCTTGAGTGTAAGCGCGACATGAAGCGGACATGAAGCGAACACGACGCCTCATTCTTCACCGTAACTCGCCAGATCCGCCTGCTTGAGCTTTACTTCGTCACACAGCTACAGAAACTGGGACGATTTTAAAGGAAAGCTACAACTCTATTTTTGCTGCGACTGGGAATCGAACCCGGGACCACAGCACGGGAATCTAGTACGCTGCACATGAACCATCCTAGATGCAATATTAATAATAATAATAAATAATGAATAATAATGAATAATAATAACAATAATAATAATAATAATAATAATAATAATAAGAAGAAGAAGAAGAAGAAGAAGAATAAAATGTTTATCTTAAGTCCAGATATAAGATGAAGTTCTTCTGTGACCGAACCTGTCCCCAAAACAACTCCGGGGAAGGTGAGCATTTCTGCCAGCAAAAATAGCTGAGAAAACGTAGGATAATAATAATAATAATAATAATAATAATAATAATAATAATAATAATATCATAACCAACAAAACGTACAACCCCGTTATCAGAGATATTTAGGGTGATGAATTTTACTTTCTCGCACGCACTTCGTAAGAAGAGAATTGTATGTCATCATGCGCCAGAAAACGTAACCCGCCGGAAAATACAAAAACCATGCAACAGTTTCAATTCTGACTGAAAAACAAATATTAGATTGTGTTATTCCGCCCACTCTCACACTGTCACAGTGCCTAGGACACAGCTGACGTCATGCGTCAACAAGGCTCCAAGGAAGTGAACGCCTGCCATTAAATATTTGCTATTCATGTGTTGCGTTTTGGAACAGAACCTTTTTAATATTACTGATATGTAAAGAACATTTTTGGTGTATATACATTATGTAATATCAGAATTCGTGAAGACGGCTTTTGTTATAATATTTAATTTTTTGCAGTGTTATGCGAGATTTGAGAGGGTTTTGATTAGTTGAAATTTGAGCGGGCGTTCTACATTTTGGAAAAACATTTTGTTTGGTATTATTCAGCGATATTTTTGCTTCTGTAGGCCAGTAGTTCTAATATAAATTCATATTACTTCATTTGATTTGATTTTTTCGTGTTTCCGGGCGCGTCAACTGCCTAGGTCATTAGTCTCGTTAGTGTAGTGCATGTTCTTCTCTCGGGAGATGGCGGTGATCTTCCCCCGCTGGATAGCGAGATCCGGCGCCGACCTACCGTCGGCTAGTGGGATTTCCCCCTAACCAGGACTCTCCCACCAGCGGGGCACCGCCCAAGTCGGGACAAGCTCTAAGCTCCCTACCGGTATCCCGGAATATATGGTAGTGTAGTGCATGTTAGTGTAAGTGTGTGTGTAAAGGGAGAGGATAGGACAAGGAAGTGGAAGGAGAGATCGCGCGCGGTCCGTGGCCCGTTTGGTAGGGTACTGCTCCGGCATTCGCCTGGTGTTGATCGGAGAAACCACGGAAAACTACCGATCAGAGCAACTGGCCGCAAGAATTCTCCTCCAGGCAGCAATTGAATTCGACCTAGCTCACAAGCTAGTGTCGAAAATTCTGCCGCCGTCGGGACTCGAACCTAGGACCTCCCGGTCAGAGGCGCTGCAGTACATCTTCATTTTAGATAATTGTTACATTTTAGATAATTGTTACATTTTTTTCGCCTCAATGAAAGATGTCAATATTTTATGATATTTGTAAACTGTGATTTTATGATGTTTGCTAGTCATTGCACTTGGTTTCCTAAAAAATTAAAGAATCTCTAAATTGAGACGTCGCCGTCCACGCAAACTGGGCACTATTCAGCAGGCGATCAACACCATTATCACCTCGTTGCTGAAAAGCTCAATACAAAGTACACAATGCGTTAAGATGATGAGCCATACCCCTTGTCAAATACTGCACAGCTCATACTGTTCTCTCTCGCCTTATCACGATAAGAACAGCGTAAATGAACTGTTGGCGGAGACCGTATACCTTAGAGAAAAATAACAGGGAATGGACAGAAGATTTTCTGCTTTCACAGGTGTAAAGGCGCTAAATTATTTCTGGAAGGGTATTTCCGTGCTCATTAATTAATCTTTTTGGCTTGCAATTTACTCGAGAGAGAAAAAGACAGACTGCAACTAATATTCGGTCTACCGTACTTCGAAAACTCATTTAAGCTGGTCTCATACATGAAAAGAAAATGTTCATAACTGTTTGTATGGGGAATTAGGACATCAAGTATTATCTCTTACAAACCGGATTATCTTGTATCAGAATTCCACGGAAGTAAATAGCATTAATAACAAACTTCAAATGAAATTCCAAAGATAATATTTAGATTACAATATTGAAATAGCAACATAAAATGTGTTGTGGAGCGAGATCTAAATTTCATGTAAGGGATATGTGGGAGACGATGAAACGCTTGTAAAGGGCTAATGTTTAAGATTTAAGATTTTACCAAAAAATATTTTCTATTCATCAAAAGCGAGAATTATTATTTGTCGTAAGAATTTATCACACCCGCACTTCTGTTTTTAAACGAACACAAGGAAACGGACTTGTAATTTGAGTTGCACTTGCAATAGTTTTTAAGCAATAATTAGTCTTAAGAAGGAAAACAGTGTGAGTAAAAAGAGTGGGGCCTATTAGTACTATATAAAATCAGAAGTTTATCCCCAAACTCGCCACAATATTTGTGGGCTTAAACTGCGCCACTTAAGTGCACAACAAGTGTTACAGAGTATGGTTTGAAAACTTTTATTCTCCGATCCCCCGCAAAACCTTTTAATTTCTTGCGGATAAAATGTTTAAAAAAATTAGAATGATTTGCGCAAAAATCATTTGGGCGGTGTACTCCCGAGCCTCTGCTGCTTTTGAAATAAACCTATACATTTGACTCCCACAGATTACTTATTGCAGTTTGCAAGTAACAGAGCCTCGTCAATTGAGAAAATTGTTAATACGCACGTTGATCAACATGAGAAAAACTATTTCATCATAATTTATTATTTTAACCCTACTCTTTATTTCTTACGTCCTTTTGGAAATTGATACTTTTGTTCCATCTAATTATTGATAACGAAAACTTAAATTTATGCAACGTTTGCAAGATACAAGAGTGATTCAGAGTTGCAAAGGCCTTGGAAAAGTCAAACAAGGACAGAGATGAGTCCAACCCACGGTTATATGTTGACAATCCCAATAGCATAGAAAGAAAATGTCAGTCGTGGCGTTATGTCGACCACAGACAAATTGAAGAAATGTAAAAATTTAATTCCTTCTAATTAAGTCTTCCGCTTGTCGTTCAGCAGTCTTTTGTAAGATCTTTGTTATAAAAGGAATTTGAGAAACGGTTGTTCCTCACCCTCATGAGTAAGAAAGACCGAAGTTTGGCCTCCTGCACTTCGAAAGGAGGTTTGTATTCCCGTAGGTATTGTAACAAAACGGTTAATGTTGGCAGCAACGACTGCAGTATACGTTGAACTTCTATCCTATTTAATGTTGCGCTTTGAGTAACGAAACATATGGAAACAATGGCTTGATTTAACACTTCAAAAATTCTTACATTGATCAACAGGCATTAAGTCAGTGAGTCTGTAGTTTGTACATACACAAAGAAAATAGCCTAAATACAGTTCTCCAAATTCTAGCAATTAATTCTATTACGTGCGTGATGCACATTCAACCTAAGGAATCATGTCATGTGGTCACGATGTAGTTTGATCCACTGCATTGGCTACAATCAAGCATAACATCATAGATGCTGGATAAGTTTCGTGGTTCCCTCATTAGAGACAAAAAGGCGTCGCCATCGCCCGTTGAAACATCATTCAGCCTAAGCACAGCCACCCGCACGGTGGAGGCACGTGGCAAGCTCAATAAAGCTTAAGTATGCGCCGACTCGCGCCCTTCTCCAGAATTGGGTAGACGTACCACCTATAAAAATGACCACAGTGCTTCGAAAATTAAAAAAAAATATACGACCCGCAGTAAGCAGCCAACATGCTACATATGCGACGACTCGTTGGAGCCCGGTGCAACCACTCGGCGTCCTGCCTGATGCACCGCTCCAAGTTGCCAAGTTGCCGTGTAGGAGGGCGAGCGGCAACTAGTGAACGCGCTACCTTTTCGCCTGAAGCCGCTGATGCGTTTCTGTCCAACCCCCGACATTGTTCATTTTCTTCTCCCCGCCAAGGAACTGCCCCACTATGTTCAGATTCTTCGATGTACGTGGGGGGAAGGGCATTTTGAGGGTTGCAATAGCCCTCAGAGCTGGATCCAATCCATAATATGTCCAAGAGGAGAAAATGATGGAGATTCAGCAATCAAACGAATAGGAGTCACCAACTGATGTTTCTATGCATTAATGATTGATTAATTGATTTTTTCGAGGCATTGTCATTAGTAACGTTATGTAGTTCTTTATCCCTGGTGGTGGTGATCTTCCCCCTTGGAAGGTGAGATTCGCCGCCGACCTACACATCGGTTTGCGGGGAATTTCCTCCTCCATGTACCTCCACCATCGCGGTACTGGACGGTGGCAGGATTTTAGGCATTAGCTTTCCAGCTAGGTCGAATTCAGCCTCTCTCTGGAGGAGACTTCTAGCGACCGGCTGCTCTGATCGGTAATTATCCGTGGTTTCTCCATTCAACATCAGGCGAATGCCGGAGCAGTACCCTAACAAACAAGCCACGAACTGCGTGTGATCTTTCCTTCCTCTTCCTTGTCCTATCCTCACCCCTTACACACACTTACACTAACATGCACTACACTACCACACATGATGGGAGACCGGTCGGGGACTTAGAACGTGTCGCGGTTGGGGCGGTGCGCCGCTTGTGGGAGATACCTGGTTGGGAAAAAAGCGGCTAGTCGACGGTAGGTCGGCGACGGATCTCGCCATCTAGTGGGGAAGATCACCGCCATCTTCCGATGAAAAATCATGCACTACACTTACGTGACTAATTACCTCAGTAGTTGACGCGCCCGGAATCACAAACAATCAATCAATAATCAATCAATCGGGATACCGCTCCAGCTAAGAGTCTCTAAGCTGACTCTTGGTGAATTAATTTTGACTACAAATTTGAACATTTTAGTTCAGGTTGTGAACTTGATTATTTACTAGCATGATATTCCATGTGATATATACTTTTTATTTTATGTGAGAAATTGCGCTTGTACACAGTTTTTCCGGATTATCTCTAAACTGTGTTTTCTGAATTACGCCCTTCTTCCATCCAATTTCTCAATTATCCTCCAACAGCGGCTGGAATCTACCTACCAGCTAAGTAAATAGTGTCAACATTCGCCACCGTGTGGACTCAAACTTTAGAACCTTTTAGTCAGAGTTGCTGCCGAGAGAACGGCTTGTCGCTCAGCTAACGCAGCTAGTCCCATCCATTAAGGATTTGACTTAGCTGAAACAATTTTTTAATTGTATCAGATGGGGTAAAAAGTGAGGAAGGCATAATAACAACAGCTGCCCAGAAACCCGATAACACGCAACAACTGTAAATTTCATGGCACGAGTAAAGTTATAAAGATTGAAATTCATGATTGGAGAAAAAAAACAATTGATTACACGAGTTCAGGGCTTAGAAATTGGAATCACCATTAGATTACGGAATGACACCTGTAGGAATAAAGCTAGTAAAGTAATAGTTTATCGATAGTATGAGGGTCTGAAAAAGCCTGATTATCTGTTAATAAGGAGATATTGGTAGTGATGTATATGCCAGAAACTATAGCGTAAAACAATGCACTGTTCAGTTATTAACATGGAGAAAAAATTCCTTTTGAGATGAAGAAAGAATAGCTATTGTTACACAAAAGAAGTTTCTGGTATAGGCGTTCAGAGTGGCGTATGACGGCGTGTCAAGTCCAAGGGCTTGGCCCAGCAGGTGGCGTGCCGGCACGTGTTTTTATTGGATGGTCTGACGTGGGCGCTGCACAAAGGTTTGCGAGTGAGTGGAAGCGCAGTGGCGCTTCTGGGCGTTACAGGTGGCGTGCAACCGCGTATTTGTGTTGAATGGCCAGACGTGAGCGTTCAATTGATTGATTGATTGATTTTTTCGTTTTTACGGGCGCGTCAACTGCTTCGGTCATTAGTCCCGTTAGTGTGTTTTTTTCTCGGGAAATGGCGGTGATCTTCCCCCGCTGGATGGCGAGATCCGGCGCCGACCTACCGTCGGCTAGTGGGGTTTCTCCCTAACCAGGACTCTCCCAACAGCGGGGCACCGTCCCAGCCAGGCCAAGCTCTAAGCTCCCGACCGGTCTCCCGGAATATGTGGTAGTGTGTGTGTGTGTGTGTGTGTGTGTGTGTGTGTGTGTGTGTGTGTGTACGCGTAGAGGAGGCAAGGGGAGAAGGAGGGGGCCTTTGGGGGTATGATGTGAATTTGGTAGGGTGTTGACGGAGAAACCACGGAAAACTACCGACCCGAGCAGCCGTCCGCTAGTATTCTCCTCCAGGCAGCAACTGAATTTGACCTAGCTGAAAAGCTAGTGTCGAAAATCCTGCCGCCGTCAGTACTCGAACCTAGAACCTCCCGGGTGACCGTTGAAGGGGGTTTGCGGGTGAGTGAGATGGCTGAAGGAGCGCTTGCGGGCGTTCAGGTGGGTGCAGCGTGGCGGGCTGAATGGCTCGCGAGGAGTTGAGGGTTGCGAGTGAGTGAATGGGAGGCTGAAGGAGCGCTTGCGGCGTTCCAGGTGGCGTGTGAGCGCGTGGCGGGGCTGAATGGCCTCGCGTAGGAGTTGCAGGGTTGCGAGTGAGTGAATGGGAGAGCTGAAGGAGCGCTTGCGGGCGTTCAGGTGGCGTGCGAGCGCGTGGCGGGGCTGAATGGCCTCGCGTAGGGTTGCAGGGTTGCGGTGAGTGAATGGGAGAGCTGAAGGAGCGCTTGCGGGCGTTGCAGGTGGCGTGCGAGCGCGTGGCGGGGCTGAATGGCCTCGCGTAGGAGTTGCAGGGTTGCGAGTGAGTGAATGGGAGAGCTGAAGGAGCGCTTGCGGGCGTTGCAGGTGGCGTGGGGCTGAAGGCCTCGCGTAGGAGTTGCAGGGCTGAAGGAGCGCTTGCGGGCGTTCAGGTGGCGTGCGAGCGCGTGGCGGGGCTGAATGGCCTCGCGTAGGCGTTGCAGGTTTGCGAGTGAGTGAATGGGAGAGCTGAAGGAGCGCTTGCGGGCGTTGCAGGTGGCGTGCGAGCGCGTGGCGGGGCTGAATGGCCTGGCGTAGGCGTTGCAGGTTTGCGAGTGAGTGAATGGGAGAGCTGAAGGGGGGGCGTGGCGGGGTGAATGCCTGGAGGGTGGGGGAGCGCTTGCGGGCGTTGCAGGTGGCGTGCGAGCGCGTAGCGGGGCTGAATGGCCTGACGTAGGCGTTGCAGGTTTGCGAGTGAGTGAATGGGAGAGCTGAAGGAGCGCTTGCGGGCGTTGCAGGTGGCGTGCGAGCGCGTAGCGGGGCTGAATGGCCTGACGTAGGCGTTGCAGGTTTGCGAGTGAGTGAATGGGAGAGCTGAAGGAGCGCTTGGGGGCGTTGCAGGTGGCGTGCGAGCGCGTGGCGGGGCTGAGTGCAGTGCTGGCGGCGCTGGCAGGCCGCTTCCCACCAGAGACGGAGGTGGCGCTCCGAGTGGCGTATTCGGAACTGCACGATCTCCCGGCGCACACCTTCCAGCAGCTAGGACTCTCAATTCACACTCTCATGCTGAACCACGACAATTTAAGGTGAGAAAAAGCCTAAGTACAAAATTAGAAATTAGAAAATTATTTTTTTCTAACGTTTAAATACTTTTTACTGGAGTACAAAGAATACATAAATGACGTACGGAGATGACACATTTTTCTTGGATATCACTTTTCTTTAAAATTTGTGGTTCTCTGACACGAATTTCTTAAGTATTTAATATATCAAAATCAGCCTTGTATTTTTCAAATTCTCTTCGCAAATGAAATATCAATTTCGGCGATGGTGGTTTATTTGGCACTAATTAACATATTTATGAAACCGTAATTGGCGCACAGCAAACCATCATGTTTAAAAAACCTTGGTCGTATTATATTTAATTTTTTTAATGAGAGAATTTCGCAATTCATTGCTGCAGTCATAAATGACGTCTTCCTTGAATCTCCTTAGCATTGACGCACGAGCGGAAATGTTATTTGAAACTGAAGAAACGTTCGTACCATTTCAGATATTGTGTTCTTAAAATCAATATAATCTTCTTAGTACTCACTTTCGGTATGAGTCAACTGCTGAAAGAGAATTGAGGTCTTCTGTTCTTTGCAGAATTGCCCCCTGCTCTGTGAAATTCAGTTTAACCCACCTGGATCAGGTTTTTTCGTCGAGAACCCATCTTATCTGTCTTGCGTGTTCGTACGTGCACGCTGTACGAACCTCTAGATAGCTGAATTTCACCCTTAAAATGTCCAGAAATGCAATTAAAACTTGATGTTGTTTCCATATCATCCTAAAAGGCCTTGTGCATTTGAAAAAACAAATAATTTTTTTAAATTATAAAATAGAGTAGTGAATTAAAAATAATAATTCAGGCAGAAAAGAGTTAAATGATTCTTTGAGCAAATGTTGAGATGGCCCCATCTTTTTCTTTCAGACATACTAAGTGTAGCTTCTGAGTCTGTGCACTTTCGCTTGAGCTCGGAGGGGAATGTAGTTATTCAAATATTTGTTCTGCAATAGGCCCAAAGCCGTCTCCGCCACGCAGGATGTGATAAAGGATAATAGCCCAAACCTGTAACTGATTTGTCTTTGCAAATAGTTTTTATTACATGGGAACGAATATTTTATTACAAATTCTTGTCTAAAAACATTCTTGCTACCTGTATTTATAATACATTATAATATGCACAACACACGGGTTAGGGCAGAGCTCCCACGGCTCAAGAAACCGACTACACTTCTCCCCATAGTACGCCACTCACAGTTTTGAACCGTTTTTGACGTTAAATAAATAACAATAATACTATATACAATAGGCCTATATGTTAAGTGATATTGTGTGGGCTATATACTAAGAGATTAAGTTTAGTAATACATTTTTGGGACCTTTAAATTAAACGATCAAAAGATATGATATAGAAATTATGATGAGGAAAAAATTATTTCTTTTCTGAGCATTTTGTGTCTCTTCGATAACAGAGAATTTGGCGATATACGTCATAAATAGAGAACTAAATCCCATCCTTGGCTGTATTGAGTCTCTAATGGGTAAGAATGAACCCTCAATGAAGATCGCCGACCTATTTTCTGCGCTATATCCTAATCTCTAGTTATTTAGATATCTTGTAAAAGTAAAAAATAAGTTAAAAAGTGTGTTCGATGTATGAGGAGAAATGTTATCTGTTTGCACCTTTTCTTGAGCTCTTCTCTTAAACCCTATATTGAGAAAAAATTCTATAGCTCCCATTAACGCTAGCATAGATGGAATGAAAGTGTGCACCGTAGAGGAATCTGTTCGCTACGAACTAGTATTTTTCTGCGTTCTCCCCATATATATATATATATACACACACACACACACACACACACAAATGCCAGCCCGGATTGCCGAGATCGCTAAGGCACAGTTCTTACAGTAGTGCCGTGGCGATCTCGGACGGAAGGATCGCAGGTTCGAGTCCCGCCTCGGGCATGGGTGTGTTTGTGTATGTCTACTTGTGTGTGCCGTCCATTCATCCCTCATTGTCATAATCATTCCATCTTCCATCCCCTCAGGACTAACAACCCTGGGGTATAAAATTCGGATTCAGCCTAATGCTGATCCCCCTGATTAGTTACATGGAAGACTTGCAACGTGACAAAAAGATACTGAGCTCGTGCAAGTACATGTCTTGCGCGGTCCAAGATGGTTGGTTATAACCGGGTTACGGTTATACCCGTAATCCAATATATATATATATATATATATATATATATATATATATATATATTGGTTGGATTACGGGTACAGGTTGAACGCTCTCCGAAGCTAGGTGAAGCGACCCATGGGAGAGCCTCGTGCCCTCGCTGCCAACCGTTTGGGTGGTGGTGATGGTGGGTGCGCGGAGGCTGGTCGGGGCAGCGGGGCTGGTGACTGAGTCACGGGGCCAATTGGCGCAATCGACCTGTCGATCGTGGGAACAGCGCAGGGAGCCGCGTCGCGTCGCGACCCCGACCTCCGACCCGGACTCCGCCGCCGGCCGGCCGGCGCTGCTGCGTCGCGCCCCCTCCCCCTCCCCCCTCTGGCCCCGCGCCAGCCACCGGCGCCACCTGCGGCCACTGCGGTCCCTGCCGCACACTCTTCTGCACCTTCTCAGTCCAATAAACACACTAGTTCCCTTCATTCTTCCGAATTATTAGCCCTCTCTCCTCGGAGTCCCGTGCTCAGCTTTTGCAGCGGGTATCATTTGCTACTAAATTCTTACAGCTACCTCATTAAGCTGATTGATTTGATTTGATTTTTTCGTGTTTCCGGGCACGTCAACTGCTTTGGTCATTAGTCCCGTTAGTGTTGTTCATGTTTTTTCTCGGGATATGCGCGGTGATCTTTCCCTGCTGGATTGCGAGATCCGGCGCCGACCTACCGTCGGGTAGTGGGGTTTCCCCCTAACCAGGACTCTCCCACCAGCGGGGCACCGCCCCAGTCGGGACAAGCTCTAAGCTCCCGACCGGTCTCCCGGAATATGTGGTGGTGTAATGCATGTTAGTGAGAGTGTGTGTGTGTGTAAGGGGAGAGGATAGGACAAAGAAGAGGAAGGGCAGATCGCGCGCGGTCCGTGGCCCGTTTGGTAGGGTACCTGGTGTTGATCGGAGAAACCACGGAAAACTATCGATCAGGGCAGCCGGCCGCTAGAATTCTCCTCCAGACAGCGACTGAATTCGACCTAGCTGAAAAGCTAGTGTCGAAAATACTGCCGCCGTCAGGACTCGAACCTAGGACCTCCCGGTCAGAAGCGCTGCAGCAACATCAGGTGATGCACTGAGCTACCGCTCCCGGTCATTATGCTGATGTTTTTGATCTTGTAAGGTGGCTTAAGGCAACAATTGTGCATAGACTCTGGCCGGAGGTCGAGTTCCGTCGCTAGCAGATTTTTGTTATTAGATAAAAAGGTAGGTTAGATTATTCTAGCGGGTGGCTACGCTGATAGGTAGTGTTTCGTGTTTATTTTTTTCGATCATTATCAGGTGAATGGTGGAGCAGGACCATTACAGATGGGACATGGTTCGCGCGCGATAGTCCTTCCTCATCTTCCACCCCTTACCTCATATTCTCGCACACTTACATTCCCCACACAACCACACCCCTCGGGGAACTGGTATTGAATTGAATTTGCCTTATTTTACGTGGCGAGACTCAGGCCATGAGGCCTGCTCTTCCGTCTGACCACGCAAATTTCGTTACACTCCTTTCACCAATCATGGGAGAAAGAAGGTATTACTTGGGCGACGAAACAGGCGATTTGAATATAGCTCGGAGGCGTCATTTAGGCTTGAGGAACTTTTACATGCAGTAAATGTACTAACATGGGACAGCCGGCTTTACTTCCCCTCCGAAGGAAGGCGTACGAAAGATTTTTTCGCCCTTAAAAATCCACGGCTTCGATCGGGTTTGAATCCGCAAACTTAGGTATAGCAGTCTGATACGCTAACCGCTACACCATCGCCGCCGCTGGGATCCGGTATGGATCATAAAACTCGTCGGAACAGGGATATTTTACTTCCGGTGATGAGCGTGAAAGTGGCCTGCAAACAGAAAGCGAAAAAGTGGCCACGTGCTACGGCACAGCCCGCCGAGCGGTTCAAGTGTCTGCCGCCGGTCGCGCTAGTCAGTCCCACACTGCTCTAAGCCTTTGAGCTCTATTTGATCTCGCTTCCCCGACTGCTTGGGCGAAGACGCCTTGTATAATTAATTATTGAGACAGGATGTATCTCAATCGTATATTAGATACTAAATACTTCGTTACAGAACTCTTTGATAAAGTTTACCTCTAATAATTTGCAACTAGTAGTGTCTTCTTGCTGTGTCATCTTGCACGTGCTCAAATCAATCTGAACGCAACCCGCAAGACAATGCAAATTCTCAATTATTTGCCATAGTAACCCGGGGATTTTCTCATTATGTGTTAAGATAAAAAAAGCGCCCGAAGAATTATTACCGGAAGGATATCACAGATTGAGATAATTATTCTTTATGTGATAGTATCTACTAGTAGCTTTTATCTTGTAGGAATAAAACCGTATCTGCCTCCGAACAGAGAGAGCCCAGAGGGAGCCCGTGGGTCTAGTAAAGAAAATAAAAATATTGATTTTTATGCGAAATATATTAGTTTTTAATTTTCTTACCCCAAGGATATTCAATTTTCACTTTCAAAACAGTTATTTTTCCACTCAGTTTCAAATATTAACAGAAATAAAAAAAACATTATAGGTAATTATCGAAAAAAATGAATGAATAATTTTCATCAAATGAATTATCGAAAAAATGAAAATCAATGAAAAAATATAATGATACTTAAATAATTCAGATAATGATAAACAATTGCTCAAAAGTGTTTTAGGTTGGTAGAAGCAGTAAAGGGGGACTTCGAGTTTCTAGATACTGCAATACCACGAGTCAGGCCATTTATTTTATTTTTTTTGTTTTTAACCTTTGTTAGTCAGCAAGGAGCTAAGATAAGACGCGTTTGTAGCAAATTAAGTCTGGGGTTGCAATATGAATCATTTGAATGCACGACAGTGTGGAACTTATCAGCTGGGCTGGAATCACTTGGGATAATTAATTCATAGGGCAACTAATATCTTTTGTTTTACAGTTTACATCAATTGTTTTCAATATCATTTTATGACCCAATTCCCTGACGTTTTGTTTTAGGGAAAAGCGCAAGTCTGGGAAAAGAATTTATTTATTTATTTATTTTACGTCGAAAAACAGTTGAAACTGCGTTTGACATGCTATGGGGAGAAGGGAATTTGTGCACATTTTCAAAATTCTGTGATCCCTACACTGAGTCATATACTACATAAATTTTGAAAATTAAAAAAAAAACACCTCTCATATAATAATATCTACTTTCAAGGATAAATAAGCAATAAATTTTGGGCTCTTATCCATGATGTCCTTCGTCAAGGAATAATACTTCCTGGCGCAACAACATGGAAACGATAATTTGAATAATTGTATTTCCCAATGAATTCTAGAAGACGTGCACAGATAATGAAGTTACTTTTATGTCCAGAAGCAAAACAAGGGGCCATCTCAGCATTTGCTCAATGGATCAGGGAAACTGGACGAAGAACCTGATCGAGATGGGGGTCATTGACCCGGAGGCTGCAGTACAATACTTGTTACAGATTGTTTATACACATTTATACAGTCCAAATGGTAAATAATTCATTATGTATCATTGTTACAATTAATGTTACTTTTCTTGTGATGCTCAGTATAGTCTCTAATTATATAGAAACAGTTATGCAGCAGAAACGATTTCACTTTGGATTTAAACTTTTCTATTGAATTTAATCATTTAATGCCATCTGGCAAAGTGTTGTAAAATAATGTACATGTATGGTATGCGAATTTTTTGTAATGAGCTGTTGATACTGTCACCTGATGAATATGATTTCTACGTCGAGTATTATAGTCATAGACATCGGCATTTTCTGAAAATATATTCCCGCCCTTAAGCAAGTCATTTTTGACAAAAACCACTGACAAAAACCACAACAATTGGAATATATCGCATGCCGGTTGCCTTTGTTGATAATTATTCAGGTTCTGCGTTTGAAAACAATATCCCATGCGCACAAAATAATTTTATAAGGTGTGTCAACAGACTATATATACATGAGACAATTCACACTCCGGAGAACAATAGAGACATAAGGGTGTGATTAACGCTCAAACTAAAGCTTTTCAAAAATGTTATACGATATTCTCACATTGTTATTTATTCTTATAATGTAAAATATATTACTATGTAACAACATCTCCGGTTTTTAATAATAAATTTAAAAAGAAGTTTGAAAAAATTCAGTTTTTGGAAATGCAAAAGCCCTTTAAAGGAAACGAAACAATTTCCTATCGTGTTTTATATTAATACATTTAATTCATTTAATATTTCGCCAGTCTTTTTTTTTTTTCGTTTTCTTCTATGCATACTTCATTTGATCCAAGGAAATTCGATACATATAAGTTTACGTAACTAGTGTTATAGAGGTAGACAAGACAGACAGGTAGGACAAAGAAGACAGTCAGAGCACTTAATGATGTTATGAAAAATAAAAAGATTGTCCGGAATCAGCAGTTCCCTAAACAAAAACCTGGAAATGAAGTTTTGCCCAATTGTGAGATTGTGGAGCAAGCAGGAGTAAGTGAAATCGAAATCCCGCCGCGCAGCCCGCCCTTTGGCCCGACATCTGAAGCACGGGCCAGGCGTCCGCTCCGCCCCGCCACACTCCGCTCCGCTCCACTCCGCGCCGCGCCGCGAAAACAAGATAAGGCGGCGGAGCGTTGACTCGCTGGCCCCGTGACGCGCCTGCACTCACCCGCGAAATCAATAGGCCCCTCCCCTCCCCTCCCCCCCCTCCCCTCCCACGGGCGTCTCGGCTGACGAAACCTCGCGCGGACATTCAATGCACGGCTCTGCGCGTTTTGTAGTGTTATTGTCGATTCTCTGTAACACAATAAGGAAACTCTTGTCGTACTGTGAAATAATATTTCTGCGGAAATTGCTTTTCTAACAACAATTCATATAAATTTTAGTTGGAATTCAGCAAAAATTATGAAACAATTCTTTACTTCTGTTGATTTACTCTGATTCTCTGATCAGATTCTCTACCAGCGAGTGCAGTTTCAAATGTTTCTGTACGTGCTTTCCTATAATAATTGTGTATTATTTCATGTAAAATTAAAATATACACCCCCTATATTTTATACTTAAATAAGTATTTAAAACATTCAAATTCTTATGCCATTAATATTTGTAATCTAATAAATTGGCAAAAATACCAAGAGATAGCACAATATGGTATGTAAAGTGCAGAAACAAAAAACATTTAAATATTTTATTAACATCATGTTAACATCAGCGTTCGAATTGTAGATAATTATTCATAAATTTTCCACACGATCAGTATCTACACTTTTCAGTGGATGTCATTTGATGTTTGGTGTACGCAAGATGACTCGGCTGCTACTCTCGAGGGACAGTCCATGTCGAAATGTTAAATTCGTTCCCCAACTAGACGCAATAGACGCTAACTTTCGTTGCTTTACATTCAGAGCACCTACCTCGTGTGAAAAACTAGCTTCTGTGCATGTGAAAACAAATATCTTTTACCACGTTTGTAAGTGAATTTCTCTTTCGATTCAGTAGCACACTTCCAGAATAGTTGAAGTTCGTGTAATTTCCTTAAATTTAATTTATCCACTTTGGTTATTGAAAGTCAAACTTAACGAAACTGAAATCAATTTTGTAATAAGTTATTAGGAAACTAGTGTTCTAATAATCCACGGCCCTCTATTAACAACATTGATCAATTTAATAATAAGAAAAGTAATAAATGCTCTAACACTCCATAGTCTCCCATTCATTATATCAACATCAGTCTGTCACACTTCAGAGGATGAATATGGTAACCAATTTTAAACAAAAAATCTAGTTCATTGGAATTTTTACAAAGTGGATAAAACATTGTACTGCATTACAAAACTCGGCCTAGCGGCCTCGTTTCATAATTTCTCTATCACGTATTGTAATAAAACGCCTTACGATATTTCTTTCGTAAATAACTATTAGAGACTCATCTGAAGGCTTGCGACCAAAATTGAAATTGCGCGAACAGTAATTAACGTGTGAAATATTTCAACGTCCCGCCGCGCCTCGCCGCGCCGTTTGGATGCTGATGAGGAGGCTGGCGACTGGACGCGTCTCGTCTGGTCACGTGCAGCGCCCACGGCGGGCGCCGCTGGCTCAGCCTCCGCCTCGTGCGTCGCGTGAGCGGCCGTTCGGCCTGATTGCCCCATCGCCGCGCTCCCGCGCGACCCCCGAATTTCCGTTGATTGATTGATTGATTTTTTCATGTTTCCGGGCGCGTCAACTGCTCTGGTCATTAGTCCCGTTAGAGTAGTGCATTTTTTTCTCGGGAGATGTCTGTGATCTTCCCCCGCTGGATGGCGAGATCCGGCGCCGACCTACCGTCGGCTAGTGGGGATTCCCCCTAACCAAGACTCTCCCACCAACGGGGCACCGCCCCAGCCGGGACAAGCTCTATGCTCCCGACCTGTCTCCCGGAATACGTGGTAGTGGAGTGCATGTTAGTGTAAGTGTGTGTGTAAGGGGAGAGGATAGGACAAGGAATGGAAAGGACAGATCGCGCGCGGTCCGTGGCCCGTTTGGTAGGGTACTGCTCCGGCATTCGCCTGGTGATGATCGGAGAAACCACGGAAAACTACCAATCAGAGCAGCCGGCCGCTAGAATTCTCATCCAGACAGCGATTGAATTCGACCTAGCTGAAAAGCTAGTGTCGAAAATCCTGCCGCCGTCAGGACTGGAACCTAGGACCTCCCGGTCAGTTACCGCTCCCGGTCCGAATTTCGGAACGCGAGGTGGCGCTGCAGCGCAATCCGGTCCGGAGTCCCAGTCCCTACCCGGACAGGGGCGTCCAGAGGAAACAAGACGCCAGGGGCGGTTACTTCGATGGGGAACAATTACTTCCAATATATACTTGGGTTTTTCTAACGTGGCGGCTGAGAGTAGTATCTTCAAGATGGAATTCGGAACGACTTTTTGAGTCATTCTCAGTCCTGCCGCTAGAGTCGCTTGATCTGCAGCACTGCTTTATGTTGTCGCGATCATGCGACATCTTGCGGCAGGACCAAGAAAGACGCAAAATGTCGTGCCGAATTCCATCTTGGAGATACTACCCCCACCCATCTGCCACGTTAGAAAAACCCAAGTATAAAACAACATACATATATCGACTGTACAATATTTTACTTTAATTATTCCGAAACTATAGTTGAACATTCTTTTACTTTTTCAAAAAATTAAAAGAGAATATTTTTAGAGTTTACTGAAACGCTTTAATCTCGTTCAACTTTTGCGTTTCCCTTGCTTTAACTTGCAGTTCCATCAGGTGCTCAATCGAGCTGGAGAATTGCATGATACGATCACGAGTGAAGCACTCAGAAAGGATAATTTTGTCTAAGAGATGTCTTCTGGAGCCAAAAAGAGCTCGATTCTTAAAGGAGAGTTATAAAAAATGATTCAGATGTGAAGACAATTCAATTAGAGATTAAGAGGAATAAACATTAGTGAACCAGTTTAATTCAGATTTTGAATTTATACTTATTTTACAATTCCTATGTTATACTATGTCGTTAGCGTGGTGGTCGTATCCTACTAGTTGCAGTAGTTAGCTATTTTGCCACAACTAGCAGTTGACTACAATTCCGCAAATACGCTCATTAATCAATTAAAAATATTATATCTCACAACTACAGAGTCCAAACAATAATTCTTCAGCAACTTACATAACAGTGTCACTTATTTAGCCGCACATCGATCAATACAACTTATTCAGAATTTCAGCCCTAAGGAAATTGATTGTGATTCAATGAGCGACATCGCTTGGACCGGGATTGTTCCTGATTGTCAATTTCAATTCAATAGCAATGTGTCTTGGTTTTCTATTGTTTGTTACATTTAAAGGCTAAATGCTGTGTTCCTGACTGTATTTCAAGACTAATCATAAATATAATAGATTTATGTTTACTGGTGGCACTGCGGCACTAAGTCACTGAGTTTGTCAGTTCTCTTCAAGAGCCGCAGCAGGGTCACGTCCTTTTACATTATTTATAACAATTCGTAACAGTTTTGTACAGTTTTTAAGACACCAAAGACACAAAAGTCGCTGTAACAAAAATCCCTTAACTTAAATGTGCTACTGCTGGAGAGGAAACCCCACAGCCCTGTATCAAACCGATTTGAGACAAAACACTAACACTTAACAGATTATGATAGAGATTAAAGAGCAGGTGCACTTTAATGCAACTTTAGTGCAACGTGCAAGACGCATTTCGCTGCAACAGACGGCGCCGTCGTAAAAAAACTGGGAAATGATGCTTTATAGTCTCGAATTATGTGTCTTACGCTGTTGTAAAACCACACCCTTTTAACGTTACCATTTTTAGGGTCAGTACCACGGATTTGCAGAAACGTTCTAAGTAGGGTCCCGATATGAAGCTATTTTCAGTTTTAAAACAATGATATACAAATTGTGGAATGTTTGAAAGGATACAACTAGTTCATTTAAAAATGCGATGAAATACACATTACATTGCAGGCACATGAGAAGCTTTTCGATTTTCCCCAGCTGCGGTACAATATTTGTTACAAGTTCTTTTGAATTATACAGTACAAATTATAAATAATACATTATATATCACTGTTAAAATTAATGTTACTTTCCTTTTGATGCTCAATATAGTCTCTAATTAAATAGAAACAGTTATGCAGCAGAAACGATTTTACTTGCGATTTAAACTTTTCTATCAATTTAATCGTTTAATGTCATCTGGCAAAGTGTTGTAAAATAATGTACATGTATGTGCTTTTTTGTAGTGAGCTGTTGATACTGTCACCTAATGAATATGATTACTACGTCGAGTGTTATAGATATAGACAGCGGCGTTTGCTGAAAATATATTCCCGCCCTTAAGTAAAACATTTTTTACAAAAACCACTGATTCTTAAATAAAGAGACAAGGTAATGGTAAAATCCCTAGATTATTAAAGAGAGGTTTTCAATAATCACGTGGTTGGGATTTGGTTATTATTTGTTCAATTCGTTTTTGTAATCTAAAAGTCTGGGAATTATAAGATGTATTTCCTTTGGATTTTATGTCATATCTGAGGCGGGTATGATCATTCGTGAAATATACACAACCAGCAGAATGAAGGCTGACTGAATTTGAAAGAATTCTGAACGCGTATCATAATGAACTTAATTCATTTAAATGGACGTTCCATTTGAAGTTTGACTCAATTGAGGGACCTAAAAAATGTTGTTACTTTAACATCAGGCAATAGCACATCGTTCATTTTTAACGGAGTACTGAATTGTTTATTTGAAATGGAAAACTGCATTAAAACAGTTTTCTGTTCATTTATTATTAATTTTTTATTACGGAACCAATTTGAAAATCTGATGTTGTTCTATTTATGGTTTCTTTATTGCAAAGAATATTCGTATCATCCGCAAAGAGAACTGTTCTTCCGTTTCGAGTTTTAACAATTTTAGACACGATGTTCGATTCTGAAAGTTCTTCGAATGTAATTCTCAGAATAATTAGTAAACCAAAAATTAAATATTCGGTAGGTTTAGATGAATTTTCGGATTGTTTGTTAAAGACTTGTGCACGTGCCATTATTCACCCGTTAACTCACATATTTAATGCATCCTTATTCACCGGAACTTTTCCAGATATTTTCAAAAAAGCTAAGATTGAACCATTTACTTACATTGTTATGTTTAAATTAAAATTTGGTTTATCAATTTTCTCCATTTTTAAAATTTGAATTCTCTCGAATGATAATGACAAATGGAAGGATTATCAATTGATTGGAACAGCAGTACTGCATAACTCTGAAAAGGAGGTTAGCACTATGGTGGAAAGACATGGAGTTCCTCCAGAGCAACGATTTTTGCTATTTCTGCACAACACCAGTTTGCGTGACGAAACACATGACCTCAGGACGGACACTTCGTTTGAAAAGCAAGACCAGACGCTGGCCGCTATGTTCCATAGAGCGCGAGAAGTGTTCAGAAACATTTTGAAAGTGGTACAAAGTAACAATTTTCAACGGTAACCCATCAACAATAACACGACAAATGTGTGCAAGATGCAATATTAAAAAGAAATACTTCACAAATATGTTTAAATGATTTGTAACGAGGTGATCGTTTTGACAACTGGCTCCATTTAACATCCCCGCAAATATTGTGGCATAAACTGGTGTATGAAGCTCATTGGCTGCAGTCGGATGTGATGCGCAAGATTCTCCCCTGGTTAGCGAACGATGAGTAGCCGTAGGCGCGAGCGATGTTTTGCAGTTTGTCACTTTGCAAAGATCTCTAATGACAATCTACCGGCGGCGAGAGTGCTGTTAGGATCAAGATCAGCTGTTCATATTATTCCAATTTGGGAAAAAGTGCTACTTAAAAATGAGCTGAACATATTTTAATGTAAAGGAACTAAAAACATTGATTTCCTTACTCTTTCAGCGTCTGTAGCCCTGAAAATGCGCCTCCAGAAAAATTTCAGAATTAAAACCAAGAAGCTCGGATGGCATAGCACGGGCGGGGGTTTGATCAATGACAGCGCGTACGTACCATTGTTGCATGTTTGTTACAAATAAAAATTACGATTCTTAAATAAAATTAGTTTCAATATTCGTTTCATTTGTGTAATATTCTGGACCTTTGGCGAGTCCAACGTTAAGTTTGAAGTGCGGTCTCTTACGAGCCAAGAGTTACGCGCTCGATGGTGTTGACGAATCCTCAAATGGAGTGAAGCGCTAGTTTAGTACTAACATAGTTTGTCTCGAAAATTTCCACTTCTACTATGAAAGACAATTTTCTTACCTTCCCTCAAATCTAAAACTATTATCTTTTAGTAAAACATGAAAACTAATTTTTTGAAATTGGGGTGGAGATTGTTGCAATTGCCAGAATCCTCTTTAGTGTTTGCGGAACATTCTTTATATAAAATGAACGCACTTTCCTGCGGATTGCACTTCGCACGGAGTTGTCTATTTTGCTTCCCTGCTATTCATACGAATTGATCGACATTTCCTCTTTTTATTGGGAGATGTAATTGAATAGGTGAAAACCAGAACGATATAAGTGACATTTTATACATTATGAGGAAAACGTGTTTATATTAGGCTCAGGGCCACTGTAATGTCGTGGTTTTAATGAACAATTGAAATACCATCGTTTTAATGTTGAAACAAAGCGCCACGAGTTAACAGTGATAGTAAATAGTTTTCTCAGATTTATAAAATGTCACTTGTACCGTTCTGTTTTTCACCTATTCAATTTAACCTCAGCAGCCTGCAGCTTGTTGTCTCGTTGCAAAAACAGTTGTCGAACGTATGCCACTATTTCGTCCACAATCCGTGATCATTGTTGATGCAACGCGTCTCTTAACCCTTGTTGGGCGTTGAGCGCTTTCTTCTGGAGTAAATCCTCCGTTACTGTGTAATAATTATACTGAATAATTACTATAATTGTCAAGTCTCGTCACGTCGCAGTCAGTCAGCGCCATTTATCCCTTCTGCCAGGGGCTCGACGCCGTTAGATCCCGGGGTTCCTGGCCGGTCACCCATCCCGGAACCCACGAGTCTCGAATTCGCTTAACCTTCGTGACTTCACGGAGCGTAGTAAACGAATTCGGCTAGAGCCGCCGGCCTAGCACTGGTTTTCCGTTGCACTGGTTTTCCTGAAGTTGTCTTTTAAATAGTTGTTAACATTAATAACCATTTGTTTTACCCACTACGGAATACTTTACCGCGCTTGAGCTTCACGAATGGTGGATCACACTTTCTAAATCAGTTTTCCAAAGAAAAATTAATTAAATTTTAAAGAATTGTTAATTAATAAATTTACTACGGCCTAAGAATCAAAATGAAACAAATAAACAATATTACATTTAACTTTTACGTGATTAAAACCATCAATCTCAAAAGCAACGTAACAAGGAAAAAGGCGAACGAATACAGATAAACAACCGGAACATGTTCTTTCTAAGCACACTAGGATGCGGCAGCCGAAATACTTGGCACTGTGGCTGTGGTTGTAGCTGATCCAACAGCCGAAAGTATCCCTTCTTACAAAATTAATACGTTCTAAAGATATTCATCACACTTTGTTGTAAACGTGTTAATATTCAAGGTATAATTTTACTACTATAATTGTTATAAAAATATTATTATTTAAAATAGTTTAAGATCTTAAAACTCGAGGGGGATACTTCTTTACCGAAAACGCCTATAAGGTCCTAATATAGACCGCGAACGCGCCATTGAAATCTTCTCCACAAAGTGGTCGAATTCGACCGACCCTCGCCCCTTGTATTGAAAATCGGAACTTCCTAGTCAACGAGGATGTCGAGGTAACTACCACAGCCAGTGTTTTCTCTTTGTGACGTATGCCTTGGGAAGCAAATCATAAAGTGCCATTTACCAAAGGCGAACTATTGAATAATATCGTCATTAATTTTTCCATTTGATTGGGAATGTTCGAACTATCCGTTCTCGGCATTTAGAAGCTAGCATACCAAACGAAATACGGCACTAGATGAAGATGAAGAAGAATAAGGAAGTAGCAGGGGACTTAAAAGTAATTTAACTAAAAATCAAAAGAAGTAGAAGTACTAATAGAAGAAGAAGAAACCATAAGTAACGCATGGATATCTGTTTAATATCATACAGAACATTTTCATTGCCAACGGCCTATTAAAATATGTTTTTTCTTCATAAATGGTGTACTTGGTTTCTCAAGAAACGTTTGTAAGAAGTACTTGACTAGTTCTAGAGGTCGAGGGTTCTTGTACTAAGGGCCGTCTTTACCAGCGGAGGCAATGAGGTTTCATAAGCAATTAGGTAAACAAAGTTAGATTCAATTTTTAACAGCAGTTATTGCAATACTTGTGGTTTTGAGGTTCATGCTGGCAGTTCAACGGAATATTCAAATTGAATCTGTTGACCTGCCAATCGAGTCTTTAATTTTTTTTTGTTTTCAACTTGTTGTAGTTTGTACTTCTATGTAATTCACTGGAAACTGAACATACTCGTAGCTGAATAATTTAAGAAAGCAATTTTTGTCAGTAATTACAATTCGTTAAGAAGACAACTTTCTTTTTCCCTTTAAGAAATTTTTATTTTACCTTCTAATAAACTTCCATCAGACAATTAAAGGTGTAAAAACAGTGTAATGTAATGGACGTTCGTTGGTTCATGTTGGCCTTCAGCTTTTACTTTCGTCACAAACTAAGAAGAACGAGTAGAGAGTTGAGTTACATATTGAATTTCACTCATATGAAGATAATTGTAATGAACACCGAAAAAAATCACATGTGTAAAATAAACGTAATTTAATTTACAAGGTAATGTTTCGTTATTATCGTGTGTGATATTTTATTTTATTCCATTTGTTTCAGTAAAATATTTAAATAAAACGAGGGCATGCGTGTTATATCGAAACTTTTCCACTTCTTAGTCCTGTGAAATATAGAATTTGAATATTGAAAATATTTGGAGGAAATGCAACAATGTGGCTCACTCCAGGGGCGTAAAGTTTCAGTCCCCGCCCTCCCCCCGCCACAAGAGACCGATGTCACATGTTCACAAATATAATACTTGCTAATTTCGTATAGTCACCAAAGTCTCTCAATTTGTCAATAGAAAATGGCATAAATAAATAAAAATAAAGATTAAATTCAGAATAAATGAAAAAAATATTTTTAAAACAATCTTTATGTAACAAAATGTCCGATCGGCTGGACACTAAAACTATTGCTAAAACATTCTCGGTCATTCGTTTAGGGGAATATTTAATTTTCATCTCAAATATAAATTAACCACTTTCAAATGCAGCATACATAATTATCATGTTCAAAAGAAGCACATTTTCTTTCCCTGTTTAAAGCGTAGGAAACAGTTAATAGAGCAATCAATACTTTTAATTACAGTGATAAACAAGGAATCAAGTGATCCCGGGGCCATCGCAGATGTACTAGTGAATGATAGATACCGTTCGATAGCGCATCCTGGTGAGCTGGCAGCCGGAGACAGTGAAGTGCGAGTGTGAAGTGCGAGAGCGCAAGTGGCGCGCAGCGGCGCATTCCGGAACCTTCCGCTCTGCTCCGCTTCGATTTCCATTCACGCCTCAGTAAATTTTGATAAAATTGCTAGAAATGCTAGCTTCTAACTTAGGCCAGAATGTGTTCTCGAATTTAACAAATAATTCAACTTGTTTGTAATTCATGAATGCTCCAAGGTTATTTGAGTTCACTGAGACGCACATAAATTTTGATAATCTTTTTTGTGTTGACTCGTGGTCACGTTCGCGGTCGTGTGACCTCTGCAGAATGGAAATTCCCCTTCAGCTCCGACTTAAGAAATCGGATTTCCAATTTCCAAAATATTCACTTTAGAAACTTACGAATTTCAAAACAAGGAAATTAGTAAGGTTCTCTTTTGTCAAAAGAAGTGAAATATTTAGATTTGATTTATTTTGCTTTCTCGGCTACTTGTGCCGAAATAAATATTTTCATACACCTATATATATATATATATATATATATATATAGGTGTGTGTGTGTATATATATATATATATATATATATATATATATATATATGAGTGTGATTACTAAATCAATTAAATATTCACATAATTAATTATCTTTTTTACACATTTTATATTTTTTATAATTTCTTTTAAATTTCTTAATATAATCGTAATTTTTAATTTCTAAAATTAACATGTTAAATCATTCAATACAATCATCAAATAATCTGTTTTCGCTTCAAAAAGAACTAATGTTAAATTGTGAAGAAAACCTGAGGACTGACTTTTGGATTTAAAAAAAATCTCAAAAGCGACATTTCCAGGTTCCTAAAGAAATCTTCAGGTTCCTCGAGTTTTTCTTCCTCCAAATGTGGGATGTGAAAATGAATCCAGACCTCTTATCGTTGTGTGTGGATTCGCACACACTGCTTTTAGGGTTTTTGATATTTCTCCTCGTCCCCACTTTCTCTTTTATTTAGGGGTATTCAGGTTTATCTCTCCTCTTCCATAAAAGAATATTTTTTTCTGTATTTCTGTAGTGCATACTCGTTGCAATGAAAATGGTGCCTACTCGTTAAAAAAATAAGAGCAGAGTGTGAAAGATTGAAACTAGAAAACAAAAACAATATTGTTTAGCAACATCGTCAAAAAACATCGACACAAGCTTGTCAGCTAGGTCGAATTCAATCGCTGTCTGGAGGAGAACTCTAGCGACCGACTGCCCTGATCGGTAGTTTTCCGTAGTTTCTCCGATCAACACCAGGCGAATGCCGAATAACATACCCTAAGAAACGGGCCACGGAATCCGCGCGATCTTTCCTTCTTCTTCCCCGATCTATCCTCACCCTTTACACATGAATATACTCTAACATTACTACACTACTACACATGCCGGGAGACCGGTCGGAAGCTTAGAGCTTGTCCCGGATGGAGCGTTGCCACGCTGGTTGCGAAAACCCCGCTAATCGAAGGTAGGTCGGCGTCGGATCTCGCCATCCAGCGGGGGAAGATCATCCCCACCTCCCGAAGAAAAACTTGCACTACACGTACGGGACTAATGATCTCCATAGTTGACGCACCAGGAATCACTAACAATCAAACAATTAATCAATCCAATTACTTCAGAAGATCTACGGTGTCCTATTCCTTGAACTCCAGGAACGAATGAACTCCGTATCACATCGCGAGATCGGAGAGCCGAAAACCAAAGTGAAGATCCGTGAGATTGGCGATCAAAGGATTTTAACATAAAAAGGGGCTGGACAGACGCAAGCTTATTTGATATTAATCGAGGTGACTGAAGGTTGAAGCCTTGTCAACTTGGACATGCATAGCGAAGCGTCGACTGGATCTTAAATCCAGTAGCATAACTTACAAAATCGAGTTGTATATGTTAGGTTAGAAGAACGCTCTACAATCCTATGCTAATGCAATTGATCTCTGCAGTACCTCTGACCAAGAGGTTGTAATTTCGATGCCCAATAGTGGTGGCAGGAGTTTCGAACGTAGCTAGATAGCTAGGTCCAATTTAATCGGTGTCTGGAGGAGAATTCTAGCGGTCGGCTGCTCTGAGTGGAAGTTTTCCGTGGTTTATCCGATTAATGCCAGGGGAATGCCAAAGCAGTACCCTAACAAACGGGCTACGGACCGCGATTGATCTTTCCTTCTTTTTCCTTGCCCTATGCTCACCCCTGTCTTACATACACCTACACTTACAAACATCATACAACCACTCATATCGGGAGCTTAGAACTTTTCCCGGATGGAGAACGCCTCGCGAAATACCTGGATGGAGAATCTCCGCAATCCGACTTGTAGGTCGGATTTCACCGCCTAGAGGGGTAACACCGCCACCTCTCATGTTAAAAATATGCACTACAATTACGGGTCATAGCAGGGAACACGAAATAGTAGCTGGAATCTGTAGCTCAGTGCATCAACTGATGTCACTGCAGCGCTGCTGACAGGGAGGTCCCAGGTTCGAGTCCTGACGTAGGCGGGATTTTCGACACTAGATTTTCAGCTAGGTCGAATTCAGTCGTTGTCTGGGGGAGAATTCTAGAGATCGACTGCTCTGATCCGTTTTCCGTGGATTCTCCGATCAACACCAGGCGAATGCCGGAGCAGTACCCTACCAAACGGGCCACGGACCGCGCGCGATCTTTCTTTCCTCTTCTTTGTCCTATCCTCTCCCCTAATACTCACACACACTAACATGCACTACACTACTACATGCATTCCGGGAGACCGGTCAGGAGCTTAGAGCTTGTCCCAGCTGGGCGGTGCCTCGCTGGTGGAAGAGTCCTGGTTAGGGGAAACCCCGCTCGCCGACGGTAGGTCGACACCGGATCTCGCCATCCCGCGGGGGAAGATCACCGCCATCTTCCGAGAGAAATACATGCACTGCACATACGGGACTAATGACCTAAGCTGTTGAAGCGCCCGGAATGTCTAACCAAGCAAGCAACGAAATAATAAAGGCGTTCCGTTGGCTTGGACCGGCGGGCCAGGCGCCGCGGATGGGCGCGGGCGCCTCCGCATTAAATTCGGCCTGCGCGCGAGGGGATCTGGCGCGCGCTTTTTGTTTTTGCTGCTCTATCAAGAATCACTCGCGCCGCTTCTTCGCGTTGCTTCTTTTCCGACGGGGCCGGGGCCACGCCGGGGGGCGTGATTGTGCAAAAAGCTGTGGCGCCTAGAAAGACGAGAGCTGTGGCAACGCAGCGGGAGGGCGAATTAAAGAAATACGCAGTTTTCGATCAGCGCCCAATGAGTACGGCAAAGACATCTGTACAAAAAGCATATGCGTGCTTACTTGTCTTCGCTGGATGATTATAGGGCCAATATTCCAATCGCTCCGAGAACGGAAATTTTTTTGACGAAGGAAAAAACATATGTTTTGTAGTTTTGTTCGTTTTCAAAAGGGTTTCAATTTGTTTGTAATGAATCTCAATGTATTAAACATGGCATTTCAATGCATGTTCAAAGAGGTACATTTTTGCTTTAAAGCGTTGGCCGTCAGCCAGTTTGGAAGAGCGGGGCGAGGAGGGGCTTACGAAGGAAATGGAGGGCGCAAGAGGCATAAATAGGGGATGCGAGGGGTGAAGAAAGAAGGCGTTGGGGGACTAGGTGAGGGACACATGGGGAAGACTCAGACGCAAGAATAGAAAGAGGACAGTTGCAGACAGGTGGGACGTGATATGGGTAGGGCGAGGAAGAGAAAGGAGGGACATAGAGAGAGGGAAGATAGAGGCGAGTCGTGAATTGGCAAGGAGGTGAAAGAGGTCAAGAAACGATATGCTTGGGTGATGTGCATGGCGCGACTAGAAGGAAGAGAGGGTCGCGGACCGGAGGCAGAAAAAAAGGGAAGAGACGCGTACGGCAGAAGAGGAGGGGAAGACAGGAGGGGCAGTCAGAAGGAGTAGAAGGATACGAGAGGCGTAAATGCCAAGGGGTGATACCGGGAGCGGTAGCTCAGTGATGCCAACTGATGCCACTGCAGCGCCTCTGACCGGGAGGTCCTAGGTTACACTCCCCACGGCGGCGGCAGGATTTTCGACACTAGCTTCTCGGCTAGGTCGAAATCAGTCGCCGTCTGGAGGAGAATTCTAGCAGCCGGCTGCTCTGATCGGTATTTTCTCCGATCAACACCAGCCGAATGCCGGAGCAGTACCCTACCAAACGGGCCACGGACCGCGCGCGATCTTTCCGTCCTCTTCCTTGTCCTATCCTCTCCCCCTTACACACACTCACTTGAGGAACGAGGGAAGAGGAGGCTTGAGGAAGAGTGAGGGTACTGGGATTTGAGAGGCAGTAGCGTCGTGTTGGTTTGGTTTTTCGTGTTTTCGAGCGCGTCAACTGCTTTGGTCATTAGTCCCGTAAGTGTAGTGTATGTTTTTTTTCTCGGGAGATGGCTGTGATCTTCCCCCGCTGGATGGCGAGATCCAGCGCCGACCTTCCGTCGGCTAGTGGGGTTTCCCCCTAACCAGGACTCTCCCACCAGCGGGGCACCGCCCCAGCCGGGACAAGCTGTAAGCTCCCGACCGGTCTCACGGCATGTGTAGTAGTGTAGTGCATGTTAGTGTAAGTGTGTGTGTAAGGGGAGAGGATAGGACAAGGAAGAGGAAGGAAAAGATCGCGCGCGGTCCGTGGCCCGTTTGGTAGGGTACTGCTCCGGCATTCGCCTGGTGTTGATCGGAGAAACCACGGAAAACTACCGATCAGAGCAGCCGGCCGCTAGAATTCTCCTCCAGACGGCGACTGAATTCGACCTAGCTGAAAAGCTAGTGTCGAAAACCCTGCCGCCGTCAGGACTCGAATCTAGGACCTCCCGTTCAGAGGCGCTGCAGTGACATCAGTTGATGCACTGAGCTACCGCTTCCGGTAGCGTCGTTTTATTAAGGTGCTGTTCGGCGAGGTTTGCGCCTATTATAGCATTGTATGTTGATGCATATGTCAGCTTGCTTAACGTTTACTTCCCTAATTTAGTTTTATGCATTCATTGTTTATATGGAGCTATTGTTGTTGATGTTGTTGTTGTTGTTGTTGTTGTTGTTGTTGTTGTTGTTGTTGTAAGTACGTAATATGTGATGCACTTTTTGGTTCATGTTTCATGGCCCACTGCAAATATATTTGCTACGTTCGTGTTATAGTTTCTTCATTACACGATTTAGCTCCTTTTCTGAATTCTGATTGGTAGGTGTGAATTTTTAATTGCACGGTGGAATTTTAATTACACGCGTGGCATTAACATAGAGATATACAACGATTTTTCATGGGATTAATGAGCATATTTAGTTAACTAAACGAAAACCTAAGCTAAGAATACCGACCGTTTCATCTGCTTTGTTTTGTTTATTGGAATTTTTTTAAATCTCTTATTTTCTCATAAGCAGAATTGTATCTTTAGTTATCAACGTAAAAGTTGTCTTGATCAATGATTAAAACCTTAAATGCGCGCAAATCGGTTGTATACTACATGCTGTTATTTTCCTCATTCAAGAAATGCTTTGAAGAGGTAAAATGTATGTGATAGTTCGGACATATATGCCGCCCACCGGCCGCCGCTGGTCAGGAGAAGGGAGCGTGAGCTGAGGGTGAGCCGAGGGTGAGCCGAGGGTGAGCCGAGGGTGAGCCGAGGGTGAGCTCACGGTGAGCTGACGATGAGCCAGGGTGAGCTGAGCGTGAGCTGAGGGTAAGCTAAAGGTGAGCTGGAGGTGAGCTGAGGGTGAGCTGAGGGGGTGAGCTGAGGGTGAGCTGATGGTGAGCTGACGGTGAGCCAGGGTGAGCTGAGCTAAGGGTGAGCTGAGGGGGTGAGGTGAGGGGGAGCTGAGGGGTGAGCTGAGGTGAGCTGAGGGGGGAGCCGAGGGTGAGCTGAGCGTGAGCTGAGGGTAAGCTAAGTGTTAGCTGGAGGTGAGCCGAGGGGGTGAGCTGAGCGTGAGCCGAGCGCGTGCTGAGCGTGCGCGCGTGCGTGTGTTGCAGCGCGCTGCCGGAGGAGGCCTTCTCGGGGCTGGGGCGCACGGAGTACCTGAGCCTGGCGGACAACGCGCTGACGCTGGTGCCGCGCGTCGCGCTGCGCCACATGCCGCGCCTGCGCACGCTCGACCTGGGCCGCGGCGCCGTCGCCGCGCTGCACCACGGAGACCTCCAGGTGACCTTCTTACTTGTTATCGGCAGTGTTCGTACCATTTACGGATAACGTCCAGTAAGAATAAGATGTACAATTCAACGTATAACCTTTTATTTCAGCAGACCAGTCAGTCATACAATTCCACAAAAAACAAGTGAAGAAAAACCCGTACATAGTTACAACTATTATGTTTTTGCTTTTACGTTACAAATAGTATTATATCACATAGTACACAAAATACTTAATAAACTAATCTGCAACAGACCTCACGGAACGAAACTGGCTCAAAGAACGGCCACCCCGCGGCGCTTACTCTAACCAACGGAGCTGTCGGGACGACAGTTCTTTGAACACTTTCACAGGCCTAATGGATTGCCAGTTTATGATTTATAATTGACATCAACCTGTCACCTTATTTGAGAGACAATTACAGCCGGGAATATGTTCAGCAACATTAAGTTATTCAAGCTGTCACCTTTGTTACTGAGTAATCATTGTATTTTATTAATTAATGTGGGCGCAACAGTGCTTAAACCAAGACACCTGTGTTGGAGTCCCAGTCAGGGTGACAATTCTTTGGATAAATTTAATTATTGAAATTCATTGATTACACAGTACTAAGGTCACAATGAACTATTCCCGGCTGTAATTTCCTCTCCAACACGGTGACAATCTTATATCCCTATTACTACATTAGGATTAAGACGAGTTAATTGACAGATGTATAATGAAAGTAGTAAAAATTCTGTTTTTTAAAATGGATACGTGTTCCACGCACCCCAAAACTATAAAATTCACATTTTGAGGTGAAAATATTAAAACATAATGTTATGTTGAAAATTTTCCAAAAGTACGAATTCCTGTGTTAACTCTTTCATCCAGATTATATTTCTCCCCAATACGACAATTCAAGTTCACAGTTTTTGACGATAAATAAAATTCAAAATAAATAAAAAAGTAAAGCTTTGCCAGTATGTTGGTACAGCTTACTAGTGATTAAATGAGTATAGACACTGATAACCCCTTTTTAACGCCATTCTTCAAATCTGTCCTTCTTTGTCACTTCATTCTTAGGACTTACTACTCTCTCCCCATGATCGTCACTTATACCATTCTCAACTATAATTAGTCATACAAAATTTTGGCTTATTTCTCGCAAAAGTGAAAACAATTCATGTATCTTGAAAGCGGTTGGATCAATAATGTGGTTAAGACCTTCCTGAGGCAACCTCAGAAAATTATTAAGTGAATTACATGAAAATAGATCGTTCAGAATATTCGAAAGCAAAAATGTCCAACATGAACAAAAATAAATTACCAATACCCTTGTACATTTCAACCCCGCGGTAATAAGGGTTATTAGTATCAGAATCGGCTGAAATTTAGCCCCGATTTTCTTTCTTACATTCTTCTATGGGAGAAGACTAAAAACTACTCAACATAACCTTTTACGGGTATTATACTAAGTTTTATATTCATCCATGTGAGTGATTTTTTGACACTCATTGATACCAAATCAAATTATGGGGTATGGTCAGTGTTTACTACGTAAAAATTATTCACATTTATTTCACTAATGTTGGAAAACTTGCGCTTCAACATTTTTACTCCCTAACATTCTCGTCAACTGGACAGCTGCAGAATATTCGCACGATGTCAGTACATTTTTTCAAATATAATGCAAAACAACTGGCTTTAAAATTTCTTTTTTAAGCAATTTTATTACATACGCTTATTACATATAACTCTGTAATTAAAATGTTCACCTGTTGGGTGTTTACTTAAGGTACGATGAAATAAAACATGCTGGGTTCTTTAAAATTAAGTATTTATTGTTTATGGTTTACATCCATTTGATGACTTTACAAGCTCACACATTCTTATCTGCTTTTCGACATGAATAATGCAAATCTTTACAATATTACATCTCGTGACGATGCCGCAAAACAAAAGAAAAAAAATTCCTAGGAACAATCTTTAATCTCAAACTGCACGCACAGAATTGATGCTGTTGCATTAACACCAGCTCTTCCAGTCCATATAACTGGCAAAAATATTAAATTTCGCAGAGCTAAACGCACATCGGAGACATTCAATTGTATAATAAAACTTTTTTTAAATAGCGTTTACTCCTCAAACTACACAAGCAGCCTGTACGTTGTTTTGCCCTGTGTGTGGCAGGACCTGCCTGAGCTGCAGCACCTGGTGCTGGCTGGCAACGCGTTGACGCGCCTGGACGCGCAGTCGCTTCCGCCAGGGCTGCGACATCTGCACCTGGGGCGTAACCGCCTCAGCGCGCTCAACGGCACGCTCAGGTCAGACACCTCGCGCTTAGACAGCGTTTCTCAGAATAAACATCACCTTCTTTTAGGGCGTGGGGGGTTGAAGATGATATCTATTTGTCAACGAACAATCACGTGCAATTAGGGCGCAACCGCCTCAGCGCGCTCAACGGCACGCTCAGGTGAGACACCTTGCGCTTGGACAGCGTGTCTCAGAATAAACATTACCTTCTTTTAGGGCGTGGGGGGTTGAAGATGATATCTATTTGTCAACGAACAATCAGTGCATTGGGCGCAACCCCTCAGCGCGCTCAACGGCACGCTCAGGTCAGACACCTTGCACTGGACAGCGTGTCTCAGAATAAACATTACCTTCTTTTAGGGCGTGGGGGGTTGAAGATGATATCTATTTGTCAACGAACAATCACGTGCACTTAGGGCGCAACCGCCTCAGCGCGCTCAACGGCACGCTCAGGTCAGACACCTTGCACTTGGACAGCGTGTCTCAGAATAAACATTACCTTCTTTTAGGGCGTGGGGGGTTGAAGATGATATCTATTTGCCAACGAACAATCACGTGCACTTAGGGCGCAACCCCCTCAGCGCGCTCAACGGCACGCTCAGGTCAGACACCTTGCACCTGGACAGCGTGTCTCAGAATAAACATTACCTTCTTTTAGGGCGTGGTGGGTTGAAGATGATATCTATTTGTCAACGAACAATCACGTGCCAGGGCGCAACCGCCTCAGCGCGCTCAACGGCACGCTCAGGTCAGACACCTTGCACTTGGACAGCGTGTCTCAGAATAAACATTACCTTCTTTTAGGGCGTGGGGGGTTGAAGATGATATCTACTTGCCAACGAACAATCACGTGCACTTAGGGGCGCAACCCCCTCAGCGCGCTCAACGGCACGCTCAGGTCAGCCACCTCGCTCTCTAACGCCCAACTTCATAAAGAACTGAATATATCACCCATCATCAAACATATTGCCCATCTTTCCAATAATTTTTACTCCAACCTAAATACAATTAACCGAGCCGTCCACTACAACCTGGCCACTATAATTGACTTCCCTACTAGATGTAAGAATAGATTTCCTGCCGAAGCGTTCTTGAACATTTTCTCTTCTAATTGTCCACAGTAGGGGCTCTTGTAGTTTCCTACACCTACAGTAAGGTAGTTTAGTTTTAAGTTTTTAGTGTTAAGTTTAGCGTAAGTAACAATGTAAGCCAGCAAATGCACATGAGATAGTAATTAGTACTGATCTGTGTAATTTCCAATCACTCAATAATTAAATTATAATAAAACAAAAGCCGCCTCGCGTTTGGGCAGCGTGTCTCAGTATAAACATTACCTTCTTTTAGGTCGTGGTGGGTTGAAGATGATATCTATTTGTCAACGAACAATCAGGTGCACTTAGGGCGCAACCGCCTCAGCGCGCTCAACGGCACGCTCAGGTCAGACACCTCGCGGTTGGACAGCGCTTCTCAGTATAAACATTACCTTCTTTTAGGGCGTGGTGGGTTGAAGATGATATCTATTTGTCAACGAACAATCACGTGCACTTAGGGGCGCAACCGCCTCAGCGCGCTCAACGGCACGCTCAGGTCAGACACCTCGCGGTTGGACAGCGCTTCTCAGTATAAACATTACCTTCTTTTAGGGCGTGGTGGGTTGAAGATGATATCTATTTGTCAACGAACAATCACGTGCACTTAGGGCGCAACCGCCTCAGCGCGCTCAACGGCACGCTCAGGTCAGACACCTCGGGTTGGACAGCGCTTCTCAGTATAAACATTACCTTCTTTTAGGGCGTGGAGGGTTGAAGATGATATCTATTTGCCAACGAACAATCACGTGCACTTAGGGCCCAACTGCCTCAGCGCGCTCAACGGCACGCTCAGGTCAGACACCTCGCGGTTGGACAGCGCTTCTCAGTATAAACATTACCTTCTTTTAGGGCGTGGAGGGTTGAAGATGATATCTATTTGTCAACGAACAATCACGTACACTTAGGGCGCAACCGCCTCAGCGCGCTCAACGGCACGCTCAGGTTAGCGGCCTCGCGTTTAGGCAGCGTTGCGCAGAATAAACATTACCTATTTTAAGGGCATGGAGAAGAGATGAAGATATCTATTTCCTTCACAATCACGTGCACTTAGGGCGCAACCGCTCAGCGCGCTCAATGGCACGTTCAGGGCAGCTGCCTCGCGCTTGGGCAGCGTTTCTCAGTATAAACATTACCTTCTTTTAGAATGTGGAGGGTTGAAGATGATTACTATGAGGTATCTATGAGATATTGGTGGCGTGTAGTTCTGTTGTTCTGAACCGAAAATTAAATTATATTAGTAATGTGAAGAAGATTATTCACAATGCCTTCTGTATGTTGGGCGTATAACTGTAAAAACCGAAGTCATCAAACCTCAAATATATAATTTTTCAGTTTTTCTGCCTTTTGGTTATCTGTTTGTTTGCTGCTTATTGCAATAACATGTACCTTTAGCCTTTATGCTAACTACAAAAACACTTCAACAGCTTCCATTCTGAAGATAATAACCGATGCAGAAAGCAATGTGTTTTGAAAGTTTCTCAATTGGTTCTCCTTACATATTGTGATTTCGGTTTTAAATGATTGGTTCCTTGTGTTTAAACATAAGTGTGAGAGCATTTATATTACGTGCGGCACGTGCCAGCCTGCCAAACGGAATACTAAAATACTGTTTCTTCAGAGAGCGCTGCTTTGTCTGCAATAACCATGGCTTCACCTTCAAAGATGCCGCTTCAGCCACTATACCACACTATATTGAAGCTCGTTGTTGAAGATGATATCAGTCTCATCGCGCTTAAAGGCATGCTCAAGTCTGACTCCTCGCGCAGAGAATGGTTTTCTCACAATAAATATTACCTCGTTTTCGGTCATGGAAAGGGGTTGAAGATGATATCACTGTTCCTATGAACATGCGTTGGGAAATCTCTTATGGGGTCGCCTAAAAATTAAGTATTTTAAAGAAAGCAAATTGAGTATTTTGAAACCGCCCTCCTCCCTGTAACGAATGCTTGAAATCCCTAATTATTATGTATTCTTTGTGTGACAACCCCGTGTACAATTAGTAGAAATAAATTGTATTGTTTCATTTGTTATATTATAAAATTTATGGAAATTGTAATCAGTCATTAGTTGACGTTGCTAACATGTAACAATATGACGGGAATAATTTTTGTGAAGGAGGCATTAAAGCGAGAACATTTCTGACAATAAGCTGTTGTGAATAAGACATGGGTGTCGTAATCTAACAGATTCAATTAATATAGTATTGATGAAACATATTTCAATTTATAGTAACGATTTGTACATCACAATTTCTTATTTAATTTATATTTTTTCAACATTTTAATTTGTTAACATTGTGATGTTTATTATAAGACTGAATAAAAATAATTATTTCAGCAATAATTGAAATATTGATTGATTGATTCTTTCGTTTTTCCGGGCGCGTCAACTGCTTTGGTCATTAGTCCCGTTAGTGTAGTGCATGTTTTTTTCCGGGAGATGGCGGTGATCCACCCCCGCTGAATGGCGAGATCCGGCGCCGACCTACCGTCGGCTAGTGGGGCTACCCCCTAACCAGGACTCTCCCACCAGCGGGGCACCGCCCCAGCCGGGACTAGCTCTAAGCTCCCGACTGGTCTCCCGGAATACGTGGTAGTGTAGTGCATGTTAGTGTAAGTGTGTGTGTGTGTAATAGGAGAGGATAGGACAAGGAAGAGGAAGGACAGATCGCGCGCGGTCCATGGCCCTTTCGGTAAGGTACTGCCCGGTATTCCCCTGGTGTTGATCGGAGAAACCACGGAAAACTACCGATCAGAGCAGCCGGCCGCTAGAGTTCTCCTCCAGAAGACGACCGAATTCGACCTAGCTGAAAAGCTAGTGTCGAAAATCCTCCCGCCGTCAGGACTCGAACCTAGGACCTCCCGGTCAGAGGCGCTGCAAATTGAAATATTATAATGCGCGTTACCTAATTGCGCGTTTGCAAATTGAAATATTATATTATATATATATATATATATATATATATATATATATATGCGCGTTACATAACACTAAACTAACACCTTAGGTAACGCAGCGTAACGTTGCCACAACTCTCACCTCCGTCTTTAGCGTATAATGTATGGACCACCAACATGACGAGGTTACAATGAGACATTTTTCAGTCAGATACGCAACTCATTGTAACCTTTTTTGAATTGGTGAAATTAGGAAGTACTTTACGGCAGGTCTATATCGCGAACGGACCTTCAACTGCACCTGATTTTAGGCCATCACGTTTTGCTCGCAGTCGGCCGACAGAATGGCAGTCAACTTGCTGTTCGCAGATGAGTCTAATGACCTCCCAAGTCTACAACACTGCTTCAAGACTTAGAGATGCGCACAAAATTCCATTGACACATCGACTGCAAAGAAATTGAAAAAGTTCACCCCCCAAAAAACTCTTCCTCTGCTTATGTGTGATCGCGAGGCCAAAACGGTGAAAGACTATTTATCCTTACTTCGTGAGTCCGTCCGCCCGTGCGTTCGACTGTCACGGTTAGAACCCTTCCCGTCCACCAATCGAGACAAAGGATTTACGATTTCCGAACTTCCGATGGGGAACTGATGATTTGTTTTCGGATCCATCTAGAATATTATTAGCAATTTCCAAAAAAAAAAGTGTTTTTTTTTTTTTGCGTTGGCCGCCCGAATACGTGCCCCAGCGCCGTCGCCACGACCGACGCCACAAGCGCCTGTGACGGCAGCTAAATATTACGTCAATCTGGCGACTCACGGCATCCAGGCGATGAATGACAGGTAGCTAGAGATTCTATTGCCCTGGTGCCGCTGTTTAAAGAATGAGTTGCGGAACTTCGCTGTCTCGAAACGAAAACAATCAACGTCAGCTTTACCATTCCGTAGGATTTTAATCGTTCTGTGATTTGTTGTATGTACGATAGTACTAACGGGATACTCCCCGTTTTTAGGATAATTTTAACAAAAAAGTTATATTCTAATATAAATATATAAGAATGAAACGGTATCTTGTAGAAAAGGAGCTGGCAAATGTACAAATTTTCTTTAATAAACCGCCTTGATAATTTACTGAAATAATGAACTATTCAGAACAACTCGTCTCGGAGCGTTCGAATAAGGTTCTCCAATACTGTGTTCCGGGGTGCGTAGTGGTCGCAGCCGAAAGACAGGACAGGAAAACATACAATTACACATTTTTGTATATTTTATCATTAAATTTCTTAATGGAGTATATTTTGGTCCCCAAAAATAGGATGGAAAGTTAAATTGATGATGCACAAGTCCATTATAGAACCTATAACAACATATGGAAGTGAAAGTTGGGAATTAACGCAAAAGAACAAAGAAAAATTGAAAGCAATAGAAATGGACCATCTCAGAAGATCTTTGAGAATCTCACGCCGAGAACATGTAAGCAATGAAGAAATAAGGGCATGGGCGCAGTCTCAGTTTAACATCGTTGACAGAATCCAAGAAAGGCAGCTTCTCTGGCTCGGGCATGTATTAAGAATGGGAGAAGATAGATGGCCAAAGGAAGTTATGCTATATCAACCGGCAGGAAGGAAAAGAAGAGGAAGACCTAGAACATCGTGGTATGCAGGAGCACAAGAGGCAATGCGTGCAAGGAATATTGAAGAGGAGGAAGAAGCATGGCGAGACCGAGATCTGTGGCGTCGGAGGTGCGGGAAGCGGCGACAGCTGTAGGACCCCCGCAGAAGAAGAATACAGTATATTTCTTAATTCTTAATAGAGAATTTTTTACAACTACGTCTGAGGGCGAGAGAACGAGACAACTGGCTTTTAACACATGAACATATTTTTAAAACAGTAAAGCGTCGAAGGCGTTACATTGAGCTATTTACTAATAATACGAGGAGCACGCTGGTGAGTTCCTTTCTGCATGAAATGACTCACTCTGAACAGACGAAGAGCGCGTGCGTTTCCAAGAGCTTTGGAGCAGCGGTTCCCAACCGGCGATTCGCGAACCCACAAAGGTTTGTGAGCTTTATGAAGAATGTCACGAAATCACGATATTGTAATGGCAGAATTTTAAATCCCAAATGTAAAAGTGAACGGACTAAGTAATATATTTTTAATTGAAAATTTACAAAATAAAACCTTACCTCGGAACCAGAAGGTGTTAACTAATATTGAAGTCAATTGCATTTTGTTTTCTGCTAGAATAAATGTTGTGTTTTATTCTGTTCATTTTGTATTTAATTTTTTATAAATTAAACTATCAAATTAGTTTTATTTAAGTTTGTAGAAATTGTTCACTAATATTTTCTAATGAACTAATGAAATCATTTTTTTGATTTCCCTTTTATTAACGCATTCACAGGTAAACCGCCAGTTTGCTTTGGCTTTGGGAAGGGGGCTCGCGAAGAAAAAGGCTGGGCACCGCTGCGTGTTGAGGAGAGGGGGAGGGTAGCGGCCCACCGCTGAGTTGTGGTGCTGCTCGCCGGCTGCTCGGCGGCGACGGGGGCGTGGCCGTGGGCGGCGAGTGCCATCTGCGCGTGCGGCGACGATTATCGCATTACGCGGCGCGCGTGTCCTCGGCGGGCGGGCGGACTCGGCTGGGCTCCGCGGCCAGGGAAACGCTCCAACTCGCCTCGCCATTTCGCCTCTTCTCTCCTCTTTCTTTCTCTCCTTTTCTCTCCTTTCTCCCCTTTCCTCTCCTCTCCTCTTCTCCCCTTTCCTCTCCTCTCCTCTCCTCTTTCTTTCTCTCCTTTCCTCCCTCTTCTCTTTTTTCCTTTTTTTACTTCTCTTCTTTCACTTCTTCTTTTCACTTCTCTTCTTTTCACTTCTCTTCTTTTCACTTCTCTTCTTTTCACTTCTCTTCTTTTCACTTCTCTTCTTTTCACTTCTCTTCTTTTCACTTCTCTTCTTTCCACTTCTCTTCTTTCCACTTCTCTTCTTTCCACTTCTCTTCTTTCCACTTCTCTTCTTTCCACTTCTCTTCTTTCCTCTCCTATCCTCACCTTTCCTCTTATTCCTCTTTTACTCTTTTTTCTCCTCTCCTTCTCTCGCCTCCCCCTTTATCTCTCCTGTCCCTTTTCGCTCCGCTTTTTTTCTATTTTCTTCTCCTCTCCTCTCCTTTCCTCTCCTCGCTCCGCGGCCACTTCGGGGAGCTTCAACCGGCTGAGCTGCTTCAGTGGTAGCGTTAACGATATCCGTATGTAGCGATTCTGACGGGAGGTCCAAGGTTCGAGTCTCTTGTTCTTTCAGTTATGTCGATCGAATTCTATCACTGTCTGAAGAAGAATCCTAGCGGTCGGCTGCACTGGTCGGTAGTGTTCTATTTTTGGCCATCAACAGCGAGCGAATGCAGTTGCTGTAGGTACTCTAAGAAATGGGCCTTGGAAACGCCCGCTATCCTACCTCATACTTATCCCCTCCTTTCTCTTACACATTTACATACACCTATATGAATTTCACTCCCACACGCGCCAAGAGACCAAATGAGAGCTTCGAATTTGTCCCAGCTGGGGCGAAGCTCCGCTGGGAGAGATGCCTAGTGACAGAAATCCAGCAAGTCCACGTGTAGTGTCACAGCAGCGCCTCTGACCGGGAGGTCCTAGGTTCGAGTTCTAACGGCGGCAGATTTTCGACACTAGCTTTTCAGATAGGTCGAATTCAGTCGCTGTCTGAAGGAGAATTCTAGCGGCCGGCTGCTCTGATCGGTAGTTTTCCGTGGTTTCTCCGATCAACACCAGGCGAATGCCGGAGCAGTACCTTACCGAAAGGGCCACGGACCGCGCGCGATCTTTCCTTCCTCTTCCTTGTCCTATCCTCTCCCTTTACACACACACACACTAACATGCACTACACTACCACATATTCCGGGAGACCGATCGGGCTTAGAGCTTGTCCCGGTTGGGGCGGTGCCTCGCTGGTGGGAGAGTCCTGGTTAGGGGGAAACCCCACTAGCCGACGGTAGGTCGGCGCCGGATCTCGCCATCCAGCGGGGGAAGATCACCGCCATCTCCCGAGGAAAAACATGCACTACACTAACGGGACTAATGACCACAGTAGTTGACGCGCCCGGAAACACGAAAAAATCAATCAATCAATCAAAACTCCACATGTAGGCTGGCGCCGCATCTCACCAATGAGTGGAGAGCGCCGCCACCTCCGATATTAAATATGTGCTACACTTACAGGACTAATTATGATGGTAGTTGAGTTGCCCTGAAACAATTAATCAAACCGGGTAGCTTCCGCACATCCTTACTTCCGCGCCGTCTCGCTCGCGGCACCACAAATCAACGGCAGCTTCATTTCAACCAGGACATACACGTGGCTTCTTTTGTTTGACAATACACCTTGTGAACTTACATCTTATTAATTTAAATAGCTTCTGTTGTTTAGACCCGATTTGCGGATCTCACATCCAACCAATCGTAACAAACGTGTGTCAAAAGAAATGGCGAGATGATTAAATGAACTTTTATTTTATAAACATTTATATTTGTTGAAAAAGTGTCTAAATATGCCAAGTGTAAGTACAATCCTGGAACTGTTCCTAATCTTTCTTTATATCGATTGTGCATCTTTCATGTTAGATCATTTATGTCAATCCATTTTTATCAACACAGACTTCTTTTACTACCTCTCATAAATATCGTTTAGTAAGCTCATTAATGCAACTCTTTCAATAAGTAATATTTCCGTTTCTCAGCTCCTCTACGGCGTAATATGAGAACATCCGTTTGCGGAGCACTTATGACTACAGTATTGACCTTCCTCGTGGAAGATCACATTAGTTAGCACATGCCAGAGCTTGTTGGACTGCGGCCGGCTGTAGTGAGTAAGAAAGAACGAAAGAAAGAGAGACGCGAGGATGGGAGAGCGTGAAAGTGAGTTTTATTCAGTATGGGTACTAAACGTAAAAATCTTCTCTTTTTGTAATTCCCTTCGCTAAATTGAGTCTTTCCTCGGATAGAAAGACGATCACCCCTCTTTCTTCCGAGTTATCAGGTAATCTGAGACAAAAATTACTATCTGGCTCTCAACAGAATATCTGACCTCATAGTAATGTGGAATAAAAAAAAAGGGGGCTGCTTTCTGCTATCGCGAATCTTGATCTGTCGCTGCTATCGCGAATCTTGATCGCAACACGAATATGCAGGCGATTTTGATTCGGACTGCGTTAACTGCCACGGTCATTTGCCGCAAATGTGGAGTGCACGCATATTCCGGGAGGTAGCGGTTTCTTTCACCCGATACAATGTGAGATCCGGATCTGGTATACAGGTCAATTTGCGACATTTTCTTCTCCAAGTATCTCCGCCAGCGGGGCAACACCTGTCCGTACAGCTTTTAATTACCGACTGGTCTCCCACCCGGCAAGTGTGGTTGTGTAGGGCGTGTTTAATGGGAGAAGATGGAGCAAGGATGAGGAAAGAAAGATCGTGCGAGGTCTGTGGCCCGTTTGTGAAGATATCGGTCAGGTATTCGCCTTGAATTTAGCAACGAAAACGTGAAAACAGCAAATGATCACAGTAGCCAGCCTATTGTTCGCCAGACTGCGTTTGACTTCGACCTAGCTATGAAGCAAGTGTCGAAATCTGCCACCGTCGAACTCCAGGATCTCCGAGTCAGAGTCGCTGCAGTGGCAAACGTTGTTGTCCTGAGCCATCTCAGCTGCTGAATCCGAAGCAGTGAATGCTCTTTTCCCCATAGACAATTAGCCCTGCCTTTCGAGAGCTCAACTAATGAGAATTCGGAGAAACGATTGGGATCTGGATCACTTCATTAATAATAGTAATAATAATAATAATAATAATAATAATAATAATAATAATAATAATAATAATAAAAATTGAAGACATTTGACAATCATTAAAACGTAATTGTAGAAAAGAGTGAACTCAAATAAACCACGAGCTAAAACTAGAAATAGAGAACTGCATATCCGGTCTAATTTCGCTGTAAGCAAATGTGCTTATGTTAACTGATTTTTGTATACATTTTTAACTACAAAATACAGAAAGATTTCTTACACCTTTAAACAACCTGTATGCAAAATATCACTCCCGAAGGTGAATTCACAATGGGTTCGGTCACAGAAAGATATTGAATCAACGATAATCTGCAACTTTCTTCTACTTTTAATAGTGTTATAGCTCAACATTTCAAAATCGACACGAAGTTGAGATTGTCTAATTTAGGTTAAACTAGGAAATGTGACTGGCTGATAACCACGTAGCTACGTGATCTCTTCAAAGAGGGAATTTTTGCATGTGGCTTTTTGGGAAAACCAATCGGTTCCGCGAAAAAAATAGTCTAGCATAAATACCTACTAAAAAAGGGAAGTAAGATGAAATATTTATATGAAAGACACTTTGATATCATAAGCGAGACAATATGAAAGTGGCAGATTTGAACAGGTCTATGTAGACTTACTAGAACTCTATCATCAAACATCTGAGCAACGAAGCCAAGATGAAACCGCAACTCAACTTAGAATCATCCGAGCGGCTACTCACGGGAGCATAATGCTCCTACCCGATTCTTCATTGCACTCACTTGGCACTATCGATGTGGCGCCGAGAAATTATGCACACAGATGGGAGTTTTTAAAAGTATACATTTTGTTGTGATCGAAATCCCAATCCCACTTGCGGTGAAAATGAAGATAGCGCTATGTGCGGTTCCTCTCTTTACACCAATGTCACCCCTGCCATCCGTAGGATCTGGCGAAGTGGTGATCCCCTTTGATCGCCGAAAGAGATTTTAATTTTGACTTACCGCTAAAGCATTTTGATAAATGGAACACGTGTGAATTTCGTTTTTAATTAGGATGAAACTGTTTAGTGTCATGACGTATCTCGACGTAACAAGTTTCGAAAATTTTGTGTTGGCTGAATTCTAGGACGATTTATGCTAATCGCTAAGCTCGGTGCTTGGCCTTCACTTGCGAAATTTCAAGGGGTGGGAGAAAAACTGGTCACAGCAAATTGTCGGTATCTAGTAACACTGATTAATTGATTGTTAGTGATTCCGGACGTGTCAAGTACTAGGGTTACTCCTCCCGTAAGTGCAGTGTATGTTTTTTCTCGGAAAGTGGCAGTGTTCTTCTCCCGCTGGTTGGCGAGATCCGGAGCCGAGCTACCGTCGGCTAGCGTTGTTTTCCCCAACCAGGTATCTCCCACCATCTGGGAAAGTTATAAGCTCCCGACCGGTCTCCCGTTTGTGTGGTAGTGTAGTGCATGTTAGTGCGAGTATAAGGGGTGAGGATAGGACAAGGAAGAAGTAGTGAAGATCGCGTGCGGTCCGTGTCCCGTTTGTTAGGTTTGAATGCTCCAGCATTCGCTTGGTGTTGATCGAAAAAATACGGAAAACTACCGATTAGAGCAGCCGGACGCTAGAAGTATCTTCCACACAGCGACTGAATTCGACCCAGTTGACAACCTAGTGTCGAAAATCCTGCCGCCGCCGTCGGAACTCGATCTTAACCTAATCACCAACAACTAGCCTGCGCAATTCAGGCGTGTTCCTCTCCATTCATATGTTTTAGTTGTTTGGCAAAAATTATATTTTCGGCCCGAAAGAGCGCGGAGTATTGTGATTATCGGCGGCAGTGATGATGTAGCGGTTAGCGTATCGGTCTGCTATATCCAAGTTTGCGGGTTCAAACCCGATCGAAGCCGTGGATTTTTAAGGGCGAAAAAATCCTTCGTACGCCTTCCTTCGGAGGGGAAGTAAAGCCGGCTGTCCCATGTTAGTACATTTACTGCATGTAAAAGATCCTTAAGCCTAAATGACGCCTCTGAGCTAAATTCAAATCGCCTGTTTCGTCGCCCAAGTAATACCTTCTTTCTCTCATGATTGGTGAAAGGAGTGTAACGAAATTTGCGTGGTCAGACGGAAGAGGCATGGCCTGAGTCTCGCCACGTAAAATAAGGCAAATTCAATTCAATTATGTAGATGTTGGGAAAAGAGGTCCGCAAAGCAATAGAGAGAAGCAAATGACATGGATTTTCCCGATCTACGTGCGCACAGACTGACCTGAGATTTTCGCGTGCCCTACGTTTTCCTACCTTCTGGTTTACACGACTTCCTCGTCAAAATTTCGTCCCAGTTTTCATATATTCTCTTCAATTTTTTATTGTTGAAAAAGGTTCTTGTAAACTCGTTTGTCTAACGTCCCCACATTACTTGGCTTTTCATTTCACGCAATAGAGTGAAAAGCATCCCATGCCTTCTTGACTGTGTCTTGATTATTTTTCGTTGAATGAGCCTCCGTAACTTTTCGTAAGAATCAATTCATTTATACCAATTTTTTGAGTTCTTCTGCTAAATGAGTCACTATAGGACCAAGAAAAGTTCTGAGTATCAGCTCTTTGATGTAGAGTACGAGAAACACAATGAAATTCATGATATAAATTGAAGACCTTGGGGCAATAACATTCTATGCTACATTTCTGATGCAACTGAACATTAGTGTATTTCAGTGCAATGACGTTTAGTATTACATATATGTGCGTACATAATGCATATATTTCATCTTGTGAATGTTGGTAGATTGTAAAAAATAAATATATCCATGCCTTTGTCTCATTTATGGGAATGTTTAATCCTTTCCTTTTTCTAAACAATTCGTAGAGTGGCATAGCATGCTATTGTCCCGAGGTCTTCAATTGTTTTTATTAATTTGTTTTTGCGTATAAAAAGGATTAATTAGTGTAATATTGTTTCCCTTGGGAAATATTACTTCACTTTTCGTACATCCGGTTTTCGCCAAAACCTTCTGGAACGGTCATGCAAATCGCCGCGGTCCTTCTGAATAGCAGTTGCTGGCAAGGCCGGTTGGGGGCGGGGGCGACGGGGGCGACGGGGGCGACGGGGGCGACGGGGCGACGGGGCGACGGGGGCGACGGGGGCGACGGGGGCGACGGGGGCGACGGGGGCGACGGGGGCGACGGGGGCGACGGGGGCGACGGGGGCGGGGGCGACGGGGGCGGCCTTCGTGCTTGCCCACGGCGCCAGCGAAAGATTGTGTGTGTGTGTGTGGTATCTGTCACTCGCAGTTGTGAGCAGGCGCCGGGCATACTCTGACCTCCTGCGGTGCTTGTTGTGGCTTCTCTATCTCTGCCCCGAGGTCGCTTCTCTTTCAATCTGCTCGCGGGTTAATCCAATCACTTGGTCGACGCGCGACTTTGCCAAAGCCAGCGCTAATAGTACGCTCTCATTCTGTGTACGCGGCCTTCATTATGCAGCTGAGAAATAACAACTGGTTTGGCAACTGCAAGCGTTCGATATGAGTAACCAAAACACAAGTTAATTTCTGCTTCGTACACGCTTTCCCAAGAAGTGCTGTCTTAACACAGAGACTCGCGGAATCTAATATCAAACGTTTCTTACACATTTACTTATTTAAACAAAAATTATTAATTACCAAAGGGGGATTCATCCTCAGAATAATTGTATATAGTTTTCTTTCAAAAATGTTTTTAATTGCATTTAATCTGCATTTTAACTGTTTACCAATCATCAGGTGAAGTCATACAGTTTTATGAAGGTATATTTTTCTGAGAAAAGTCCGCAAAGCTGATGATCTTGCGTTAATACCTCCGGAAAAGTCATTAACGTCGTGATTTTCACACGTTCAGTTATAGCTTGCGAATCTAAATAAAATACTATTACTTTAAGTAATTACTTTTAAGCTAGCTTCACGTAAATTTTAGTAAAGTAGTTTCTTCAAGTATTAATATATTGCATTTTCTTAATCTTAGTTAATTTTATCTTAATTATTAATTTTAGTAATTTCCATTTTTACTAGATTCCAAAAGAAATATCCCCGCTGCACATTTTTGCGACTGTGGTTTCAGCAAACTTCGAAGTCTTTTCGTCATTTGTAACAAGTTTTGTCTATTTAAATCAAATTCCTCTTTAAAATCCCTGTATAATAATACAAGACTACAACTAATGATTTATTTGTAATAATGTATATTTAAATTATTGTGTAAAAGAACAAGGGACCTTGTATCCTCGCACATTTTTTGTCTAATTGATGATTCCGAACAGAATTATCCCCCTTCGGTGAGTAGCAAACGCTGCAAGTTTTATGTGTGAGTAAAAGTGCCTAAAACGCAAGTGACAATGCAATTCTTTAACATACAAGTAGATATTATTTGAGGAATTATTCAAAACAATTACAATTATTCAAAATGAGTATATCTGGTGACTTGCGAGAACTGCGTCTTAATCCTTGAGGTAAACAACCTCTTAAATGCCTCTGTGACGTAGTGATGCGACGCACGTGAAAGCGAGATGTGAGGAAGCACCTATCCGCCGGGGGGGGGGGGAGAACAGGTCTCCTGCAGGGATGCGACCGCGACTGCCGATTGGTTCTCTCCCTCCGCGCCGCTGCCAATCAGACTCAATTGCGAAGGCGACAGCGACGGTTGCACTGTCCTCGAACGTGTCATCAGACTGGTTCCAAGAAATAATTTGGTCCATTTCAGACGCTATAATACCCCTCGACGTGCGTTATTGTTTCTCAATCGACTGCTAAGTGGCGAATTTTTGGAAGGAAAAGGGTTGACGAAAAAATGTTTCATCCAGGAAAGTTCACAGTTATAGTGACTGCGCAGATCTAACGAAGATGTCCTTGATTAAGCAGTTTGGATTGCGCAGTCGAACAGATTGGAGTCCCCGCGCCTCAGGCTACCGTTGACATAAATCAGTTAACGATTGGCATAAGTCAGGATATATCTGCAAGCGGAGAAATGTGACCCTGGCGACGGTCACTAAATTAAAAAGTGCATCGTATCCCCAGATGAAGAAATAATTTTCCAGAAATAAGGTTGACACCGACAGATAGGGTATCATCGATTCTGCACTGAAATTTTGGAATGGTTTCCTGTAATATGATAAGCGTAATATATACAGAATCTACGTTTTGCCACCCAATAGAACTGACACGCTATTAATCGCACCTCTTGTTTATTAGAGGTGCACCATAATCATCGACTGATCAGGAATTTTCACCCCTTCTTCTTTACAACCTATCGTCGGTCGTACGCTACCCTCAACGTTACATATTGAGACGATAGCACGTTCTACATGGGAAGTCGCGCGGACAAACTACGGGTCGCGACGTCTGTTCTTCGGAAACGACTGCCCAAATGGCCATGGTGACCACCCAGGACTTACTGTCTCTGCCAGAACCGCTTCCCGTAATCTCTACAGTGATCCGAAGATCGACTGAGAGTTGCACCTCGGTACGTAGAGGAGGAAGGTGAGATATCTGACCTCTATCCATCCGGCCGACCCTGAGAAGCTTCTAATAATCTAAAACGCTTCCAAATTTGAGTAAGTAGAGATTCCCAAACTTACGACCCCAGAGGATCCACAATAGAGCCCACAGAGATTCACAACAGCATATAGCGGCTCCACATAGACTCTAGGAGGTCCACATAGCCCCAGAGTGCGCGCATAGCCCCCACAAGGCCCGCATAGCCCCCACAAGGCCCGCATAGCCCGCAGAGGATCCACAACAGAGCCCTCAAAGATGCACAACAGCCTCCAGCGGCTCCACACAGACACTAGAAGGTCCGCATAGCCCCAGGGTGTCCGCATAGCCCCCAGAGGATCCACAACAGAGCCCACAGAGATGCACAACAGCATCTAGCGGCTCCACATAATCCCTAGGAGGTCCACATAGCCCCAGAGTGCCCGCATAGCCCCCAGAAAGTGTCTGTGCGTGACGAGTGCGGGGAGCGCTGGCGTGCGCGTTGCGCGAGCGAAGGCGTGTCGGTTGCTGCAGGGGCCTGTCGCAGCTGGAGTGGCTGTTCGTGAACGGCAACCAGCTGACGCAGCTGGACGGGGAGCTGCCGGCGGACTGCGCGCAGCTGCTGCTGCTGCACGCGGCCTCCAACCGCCTGCACCGCCTGCCGGCGGGCTGCGCGCGTGTGCGCAGCTGGAGTCGCTGTTCGCGCAGGGCAACGAGCTGGAGGTGCTGGGCGGCGCCCTGCAGCGCGCGCGCCGCCTGCGCCGCCTGCACCTCTCGCACAACCGCATCGCGCAGGTACCGCCCCTCCCACACACCCACACACGCTCAATGGATTGATTACACTGGCACAAAGAAAAGCTTCCAAAGACTTGTCACATGTCTCTCTATGTATTTCCACGCGCTGAATCCGAATCTGAAATTATCACCCTCAATTTTTATTAAATTGCACCAGAATCCATCCAGAAATCCCCTCATTTTATTAAATTTCACCAGAATCCATCGCCCTCTATTTTTATTAAATTGCACCAAAATTCATCCCCCTCTATTTTTATTAAATTGCACCAGAATCATCGCCCTCTATTTTTATTAAATTGCACCAAATTCATCCCCTCTATTTTTATTAAATTGCACCAGAATCCATCCCCTCTATTTTTATTAAATTGCACCAGAATCCATCGCCCTCTATTTTTATTAAATTTCACCAGAATCCATCGCCCTCTATTTTTATTAAATTGCACCAAAATTCATCCCCCTCTATTTTTATTAAATTGCACCAGAATCCATCGCCCTCTATTTTTATTAAATTGCAAAAGAACCCATTACCCTCTCTTTTTATTAAATTGCACCAGAATCCATCACCCTCTATTTTTATTAAATTGCACCAGAATCCATCACCCTCTCTTTTTTATTAAATTGCAAGAATCCATCACCCTCTATTTTTATTAAATTGCACCAGAATCCTCCCCTCTATTTTTATTGTGTTGGTTTTTTGCCAGTACCAAAGACTTAACACCTGTCTCTCTCTCTCTGTATTTCAACGCGCCAAATCCGAAAATGAAATTATAATTGCGCCACCTCCCTCCGTTTTTTTTATATATCGCAAAAATTCACCCTCAAATTTACATTCTACAATTTCATTGTGGTTTTTCGCGTTTAAAAATCTGGAGGGTGGTGGCGCAAATTTGGCTTCAAATTCGGATTCAGCGCGTCGAATTACGTAGAGAAACATGTATTAAGTCTTTAGATCTTTCAATAACCTCCTAAAACAAAAAATACAATTTCACGATTGTTTTTCGCGATTGAAAAACCGAATTCAGCTCGTCGAAATACATAAAGAGACATATAGGCAAGGTTTGGGGTCTGCAAACCCTTTTTTGTGATTCCCAGCGCGTCAACTTCTAAGAGCATGAGTATAGAGCATGAGCATAAGTGTAGAGCATGTTTTCCCTACCCGTCGTAAGTCGGCGCTGGATGTTCCCTACCTATATAGCTAGACTCGAAAGTCCTTCCACAGTTGGATCTCGAACCCAGAACCCTCCGGTTAGAGGTATGCAGAGACATCATCAATTGATCCCTTGCGTCGCGTCTCCCGGTCCCGCAAGTTGGGATGCGACGTCTATGTTTTCAAGACGTCGATATTTAAAACGTCGGCCGGCTGAGTGAAGCGTATTGCCGTTGCTTCTCCAACCGCACCGCGCAGGTACTACACCACTCACCCACGCAATAACGCTTAATGGATTGATTGGCGATTCTGGGCACTCCAACTTCTTAAGTCATTAGCCCCGTAAGTGCAGAGCATGTTATCTTTCTCGGAAGATGGCGGTGATCTTCCTCTTGATGAATGGCGAGATCCGTCACCGACCTACCTGTAGGTTAGCGGGGGGTTTCAACAGCCAGGTATCTTCCACCAGCAGGGCACCGCCCCAACCGGGAGAAGATCTTAGCTCCCGACCGGTCTCCCGGAATATGTCGTAATGTTGTGCATGTTAGTGTAAGTGTAAGCGGTCCGTAGCCCCTTTGTATACTACTGTATAGGATACTGCTCCGGCATTCGCCTAGTATTGACCGGAGAAACCACGGAAAACTACCCATCAATACAGCCGGCCGTTAGAATACTTCTCCAAGCAACAGTTGAATTCAGCTTAGTTATGTAGCTAGTCTCCAAAATTCTGCCGTTTGGTCTCGAAGCTAGAGTCTCCAGGTCAGATGCACTGCAGTGATTGATTGATTGATTTTTTCGTGTTTTCGGGCGCGTCAACTACTGTAAACATTAGTCCCGTTAGTGTAGTGCATGTTTGTTCTCGGGAGATGGCGGTGATTTTCTCCCGCTGAATAGCGAGATCCGCCGTCGGCTAGTGGGGTTTCCCCCTAACCAGGACTCTCCCACCAGCGGGGCACCGCCCCAGCCGGGACAAGCTCTATGTTCCCGACAGATCTCCCAGAATATGTGGTAGTGTAATGAATGATAGTCTAACTGTGTGAGAAAGGGGAGAGGATAGGAGAAGGAAGAGGAAGGAAAGATCGCGCGCAGTCCGTGGCCCGTTTGGTAGGGTACTGCTCCGGCATTCGCCTGGTGTTGATCGGAGAAACCACGGAAAACTACCGATCAGAGCAGCCGGCCGCTAGAATTCTCCTCCAGAGAGCGACTGAATTCGACCAAGCTGAAAAGCTAATGTCGAAAATCCTGCCGGCTAGGACTGGAACCTAGGACCTCCCGGTCAGAGGCGCTGCAGTGACAGCAGTTGATGCACTGAGCTACCGCTCCCGGTGGCACTGTTAAGACATCAATTAATGCTTCGAACTCACTCCCGGTCCCGTAAGTAGGGAGGCGTCGTCGAGGTCAATGTTTATCAAGACGTCGATATTTTAAACATCGGCCGACTGAGCTAAGCGCATTTCCGTGTCTTCTCCAGCGACTCTGTCCGGGAGGTCCTAGTGTTCGAGTTCCGACAGTCACGGATTTTCGCTCAACAGCTAGAACGAATTCAGTCGGTGTCTGTATGAAAATTCTAGCGGCCGACTGATCTGATCGGTTGTTTTCCTTGGATTTCTCCGATCAATTCTAGGCGAATCCTGGTGCAGTACCCTAGCAAAAGACCATTGAACGCACGCGACATTTCCTTTCTTTTCCTTGTCCTATCCTCCCCTCTTACTTGCACACATGCACTTCACTATCGCAGTTGACGGCAGACCAATCGGAGGTTAGGGCGGTGCCTCTCTGGGGACACCTGGGAGGGAAATCCTTCAAGCTGGCTTTTAGGTCGGCGCAGAATCGCACCGTTCAGCGGGGGAGAAATCTTCCCTACCTCCCCGATAATACATTCACTACACTTACGTGACAAATACAACTGACGAGCCTGGGAATGTTAAATATCGATTTATTAAAGTCTATGTGCCTGTGTCAACTGTTTTGGGCTCAATGTTTTGTTTGTAAATAAGAGCTTTTGCACAGCATAATGTTATTAGGCAACCACATGAATAATAGAGTATGGAGTGTAAAAAGACTTACTCCGCAACAAATGGAAGTAGTTCTGACCAGTGGCATCAGAGCGTGTGCAAAACTCCATAATGCCACATTCTCTTCATTCGCCACGAAAGAGCTGCCTAACAACCACTGATCTGTAAGATAACTACATTTTGTAATTATAGTAAAACAATGGTTTATCTCCATAGCAGCGATTCATCTTAACATAGAATAGGAGCCGAAAAATCTCAGCCAAAGTTAAAAAATGTGTGGCAAACTTTTATGATTATCTTTTGCCATTGCTCTTCAATTGTTAAGTTGATGACTGCTCTAATATTGCAGTTCTTTGCTTTTGTTGACCTGTACAATTACATTGCAAATTCTTGCTTTCCAAATTCAGAATTGGAACTCCTCTGTTTGTAGTGCGAGTTTTGCCGACTTTTTACTTACATTTGTGCACTGCACTTATTAAGTTTCCTATTTCATAAATCGTATCCTTTTTTATTATTGTTTTCATTCAATTACCTCTCGGCTGTCTCATGGACAGCGTGCTAGCCTCTTAAGAGGCGGTCCCTGGTTCGATTCCTGCCGGAAGCAGTATCTTTCGAAAACAAATCGTCTCAGTTTCTATAGCTGTGTGCGAAAATAAAAATCTCAGGCAGGCTTACTAAGCTAGGTACGGTAATGGGAACTGGTCATGCCCGCCACATGTCTCATTTACCCCCACGCGCGGACAATAAATAAAAAACAGCGCCCAGGTCTGGTCTGTTAGCTGGCAAAAGTCGGATGACTCTCTGACTAAAATGTCAAATACATCCGTACTACATACATCACTATATTAATGGAATTGATTAATTATCCAGGGCGCACCGACTGCTAAGGTAACTAGTTCCGTAAGAGTGGTGCGTGTTTTTAATGAGGGAGGTGGCAGTAATCTTCCCCTAGTTCACTGGCGAGCACCTGCGCCGATCTATTTCGGCTTCCAAGGCGAATGCCGGAGTAGTACCCTAACAAACGGGTCACGGACCACGCACGATCTTTCCTTCCTCGTCTTGTTCTTTCCTCCCCTTTCTTGCACACATGCACTACACTACCATATATGTCGGAAGACTATTCGGGAGCTTAGGACTTGACCTGCGGGGGCGTGGTCAGGCTGGTGGGAGGTACATGGTGGGGGAAAAGCCCGCTAGCCGACGGTAGGTCGTCGTCAGATCTGGCCATCCTGCGGGGGAAGACCTCCCGAGCAAAAGCACGCACTACACTTACGGTACTAATTACTATAGTAGTTGACGCGCCCGGAATCACAAACAATCTGTCAATCAATCGAAGAAAAAAAATGATTTAAAAAAAAAATTGCTTGTGTGTTGAAACGTCGCTGGTGCTGTTGCAGGTGTCGGAGGACGAGTTCCAGGAGCTGGAGGCGCTGGAGGAGCTGCAGCTGGGCCACAACCGGCTGCGCGAGCTGAACGGGTCGCTGCTGCCGCTGCGCGCGCTGCGCTGCCTCAACCTCACGCACAACCGCTTCGAGCGCTTCTCGCTGCGCGAGATCCTGGGGCTGCGCCGCCTCTTCGTCATCGACCTGTCCGCCAACAACATCAGCGCGCTGGCGGGCCACGTGGCGCAGAACGTGGTGGACGCGGAGACGCGCGTGGTGGAGCTGCGCCTCGAGCACAACCGCCTGCGCGCGCTCGACGGCGCGCTCATGGGGCTGCACGGCCTGCAGCGCCTCAACCTCAGCCACAACCTGCTCGAGCAGATCATGCCCGACGACCTCATCGGCCTCGAGGGCCTGCGCGTGCTCGACATCTCCTTCAACCGACTCAAGACGCTCGAGGAGACCTCCAAGGTGCGTACTTACTAGAGTTACTAGTTCCGTAAATATAGTGCTTGTTACCTCGAAGGAGGAGGTGCTGTTCTTCCTCTGGAAAGTGAGATCCCATAGAGACCTCGGAGTCACTGCAGTGGCAACAATTATTTCCCTGAGCCATCTCAGCCGGTAAAAGATAACTTGAAAACATTTAATTAAACATGTTTTGTCACCCCAGGCTGCGATAACGGTTGTCTATAGTTGATCGAGAGATACTACGTTGGAATCCAGCCATATTTTCGACATATCAACTTAGATAATCACACACGATAAATGATAGTCCCCTGCAGTTTCTATCCTTAATATCATGACACATGCTACCAGCGTTTTGGAGCTAAAATGTTCGTTCGTTAACTTTTTTAATTAATTAATTATTCATTGGCACGAAGTTCGATATGACTCTTTCGCCAGTTTCTTTTGCAAAGCAGATGCCGACAAGTGCGTTTGAGTGTATGGGAGTCTTTGCAGAACACATTTGGGTACTCAATCAACCAATCCTGTATTGTCCGTGATTATCCGTGAGAAAATGGCCTCATCACATGTTCCGTTTGACAAACTATCAACAAAATAGCCTACAAATATCGTGTTCGTCCAGACGAGTAAAAATATAGGAACAATCAATTGTTTCATACACCGGAGTACATATTTCATAAGACTCTAGCGCGCAAACTACGGCGTTCTAACTGTGCTTGTGCTGACAGTCAGCATGAGTCATCAGCATCAGCTCATGCACTAGACCACCGTGTATTGGTCTGTATCTCCGCAGCGTCGACGCTTGTATTGTGGACAAGACAGACATTTCAATCTGCCAATACCGTTCTCTATTAATTTTTTTTAACGAAACGCACGTAATATACGAAGAAGCTTCCTGCAACACAAAAGAAACAGCCAGACAAACAAATTTTCCCAAACCGCCACCAATTTTCTCCTCAAGTGGTTTCACGAATAATCTCAAGGCTTCCAGAAAGTGGCATACATTCACCTCGCTCATGAAACAGGAAAACGAAGACCAGAATACATTTGCGGGATACTCGAGGGCATTTTTCGCGACTTCTTTGTTTCACAGAGCATCTTGAAGCGTGTTTTGCAAAAACAACCTCTATCGAAATACATTGCTTGAGAAAGCAGAAAGGACTTGATGTCGGCCTAAGCAAAAATAATTTGCTTAATTGTTTTAAGGAAGCTCATGAAATACCCACTGTTCCCTCAAATATTTTTTATTTGGTTACGAGAAAACCTTGCTTAAGAGCAATTACCACATCTGAGTGAAAGTAAACCTACATGCTAATTTCTGTACAATCATTTATTGGATTATCTAAGCAGGCTAACAGTAGCTAATGCTGCACAAAATGACATGCGGAAGCATCAGTTCGAACTGCGCGCCCAGAAATAAACAATAAACTCAATAGCGAAAAGCAAGTACGCGAAAATGAACATACATTTTAGCTGCAAAACGCTATTATACTGTGTATAACTATAATATTAAGTTTATAATGTTCAAGGAACTATCACTTATTGTATGTGGCTATTTAAAGCAAGAGACACACTAAAGATAACGACATTAAAACACTGAAGCACTAAAGCACTAACAAAATTAAAACACTAAAGACATACTAAAAAGTAATTCGAACATTCCAGAAGTTTTGTTAATTTTCATAAGGCTTGGTATTCAGCGTTCATGGATACGCCGCTGCATAATATGGTTATATTTGATAACAAAAATACATTTTAAGAATATCTAATATATTAAATGATTGTGATATACACCGTACACTTGATAGTCTTAAAGTACTCGACTATACGACAAGCTATTTTGTCCTCATTCGACGGTTTCACCGAAACGTGGAGAAAGTCACCGCGGACACGCACTGGTGACTGCTGCATTGTGGCAGTGGGATTTCGCGCCCGCAAATAACATTTAAACACAAGTTTTTGGAATCATTTGGTTTTGAAAAAATATTAGTGTCATTCTTCAAGAAAATCAACACAGAATCTAGGATATTTTTTGTAAGCTTCCGGACACCTGTAGATGACATCACGAACGATGGGTGTTATCACTATAACGATTACCGACAATTCCAATGCCCTCAACACACTCAAGTAATTTTGATAATATTTTATGCAACTCTCGAATGTAAAGAAAAATACCGTTGCAGGTACCTGTCACACGAGTGTTGTGAGCCACGAAAGGTAGTTATTCCATTTTACCGAATTAATATCTTGTAACCATTTATTATGATCACATAGTAAACGTTTTGTAAATTTACCGTTGACAAAACAGAAATCAATTGATGCTCTTAGAGAAAATTATGCCAAAGCTTTATCAGAAATAAAAGAAATAATAGGAAAATAATCTTTGAGAATCCTAAGTGTAAAGACGACAACATATATAACCAAACCAATCAGTAGCTAGTGGGAATGAGCGGTATACCCTCCCCTTGATGTTATTTTTTACATGAGACACAAATTTCTTTAAATACATGACTTCGTTTAAAGATCTAAATGAATGAAGTTATGCAGAAAACATCCAAGCCACAACAATCAAAATAACTAAAAGGCCAAAATAACAAACATTTGTAATAACTAAAAGGCCGAAATAACAGACATTTGTAATAACTAAAAAACAAAATAACAGACATTATTTATTTTAGTTTATTATTTAGTTATTTTAGTTATTACAATATACCACAGACAAATATCTTACTACATATAACAATCAAAATAGTTTATAGTTAGGAAAGCTAGTATGCATCTTAAAATTTCGAGCAGCATGGATGGCTCCTGAAAATTAGATATGTATAGAATTTGGCTGTAGAAAGATCTGAAAGTTCTATATGATCACTAAACGGAAAATAGAAAACCTAATAAAACATTGTTTCATGCCATTCAGTATTAGGTCCCGAAAACTAATAAAAGTGCAAAGCTTACAAATTCTGGAACAATACCATTGATATTCACTGCGAGCAGAGTTGAACATGTTTTGATGCGTTTATTCTATTAACTTTATGAATTTTTAAATTTAATGTTTATAGTTCTATAAAACCAGTTAATAATAAAACGTCTTGTCATCACTACCTTTCATTTAAAGAAAAAATGACGAAATTTAGTAGAGAACAAAGCTCGAATTTCTTTTTAAACGAAAACTATTAGTATTTCAAATACAATTTTCTAAATATCAAAGGTTTTAAGCAAAACCGGCAAAATAATACTTATAATATAAAATAATGTTTAGCTACTTTCCAGGAAATTTTTAAATTGTCGTAGGACCTTCAAAATATCCCCTAAAATCAAAATATCTTGATATTTCCTGAACGGCAAAACTAGATGTTACTCAAGATGTATTTATCAAGTTTCAGTTTAAAAACCTCTAGTCTGGCAGAGTTATGTGTGGTATACATACATCCACATCGACAGGCATCTGTCGACACAGTCATTCCGATTTTCGGGTTCCAAACTCTGTACCAATCTTTACCATCTTCGGAACAGTTCTAATTTCTTCCCTGCTGTGTGTGTGAAGTTACAGGATGAACTATTAACACAGTTTCCTCCTTACATACTACTTTACGTAAATATAATATTGTAGTAAAAAGGTTTGTTATTATTGATCTTTATAAATACGTTTGTACGAATAGAAATATATTTTAGTTTATTGTAATTTAATTGCATTAATATGAAAACTAATTACAAAAGTGACAGACACTTCCTTTACAGACCTAAATGTTTTAATAGTTCAACATTAAATAAATATTGTAATGATTATTTTACATCCTTACTCAAAAGATATTTTTTCACTGTTTCTAATATTATTAGACAAATTAAAGGAAAATGCAGAGTTTTGCGATGCGTCTTCAAAAAAAGAGGTGCGAAGGTCAAAAGGGAGGAGTGTCAAATTAAAAACCTGCAATGGATAATGACTAGGGAGGCTTTCTTGATGAGAGAACATAATGTTTGTTTCAGACATTTCTCCCGTCTTTAGAAGGTCTATTTGCATCCAACAACCTATTGACATCGTTGCAGCAAGATTTTCACGGCCTGCCGACTTTATGTTGGGCTGATCTAGCCAATAACCAGATCGAGACGATTGGTCGCGAACTAGCTGCGAAAACCAGATGCCGCATCCATGGAGTTCTGGGCACGCTCAGAATATATTTGTACGGTAAGTACTGGGCACAGGGTTCCTTAGATGGGTACGCGAATGTACACGTAAGCTTCCGCGGTTCGAGTCGATGACTTCTTGGCTGTCCGGGTGACGCCGCGTAATGGGTTGAGAGGCCGACATTTCGCCTCTCAAGTAGCAAGCTTCCTCAGGGCAGTGACTGCAGTGACTCATTGCCCTGAAGAAGCCTGCGTCATGACAGGCGAAACGCTGGCCTCTCAGCCCACTACGCGGCGTTACCCGGACAGCTAAGAAGGAATGGGTAAGCGAATTTCACAGCAGGTGAAGTAGCGGAGTAGAAGGGAGACTATGAAAGGCATTGCCTCGGAATGACGCTCATTTCAATGCAATGCTAGCTTGGTCTTGTTATTTATCTGTGTCATACTCCCTACTTCTCTATGTAAACAAGCCTTGACAATCCTCTGCTTTTCTTACCTTCACTGTTCCCTTCAGCAAAACATTGTAATGGTATCTTACCTAGCAATCCCTCAGTAGAGTATTCTATTAGCGAGGCCAATCGGCAATATTGATAACGGTTAACACGCCAAGTTCACTCACTACTGGTGTTGTAATTACCCATTATATGTCCCGTAAAAGGACAATTGGTCTCGGCGCCGTTAGATTCCGGGTTTCCAAATCTGTCACCCAACAAGAAACCCGCGATGTCTTGAATTCACTTAACCTTCATGACTTCACGTAGTCAACAAATTCGGCTAGCGTCGCCAGTTTCGGGGTCGTGGCCTTTCTGTAAAACCATCTCAACATTCGCTTGGAGAGACCACGAAAACCCCGGCACGGTGATTGAACCCGGGCCTTCCGAATGCCGAGTCAGCGCGCTACGCTCTGCGCCGCTTCGCTCAGTTCACTTCTGGTACATGTACACAAATGTACATCACATCGTTCTATTTGGAAGTATGTACTTGTTGTTTCTTTTGCGAAAAAAGTAACAGTTCTGCTACCGACGTTTGACTAGTAGCCGTTGCAATTTGGCATGATTTGGCGGACGTCTAAGAGTATGTAGAGTCCGAGTTCGATTTCTGTAGAATGAAAACTGTCCTAGACTAGGAGTCAAAAACAATGGAAATCGTACGCGAAAAGGCGGTGAATTGCGTACAATTCAAAAGCATAAAAAAGCTTTTTGCATACATGAGAAAATTCATGAAAGAATTCCAATTTTCGTGTACAAAAACGTGACCTTTAATTCACCAGAGGTTTTGCATCAGTGCTTCGCTGGTGAAACAGAATGCTCTCGAGGCTATTCTGAACAAGCTTTCGAAGTTTTCCGTTTGGTCACGCTAGCTAAGAAATGTTTAAAGAAGGCTGATGGAATTTACAAAATAAGGAAGCAACAAACATTTTTATATCCTCGATAATATTTTTAATTATTTTTCATACAAAATTTAAAATTCACACAACAGAGAACGTATTAAAAAATATGTTCGAAGTCTTTTCCCTAAAAAATATTGTACGAAACTATTTATTTATATATTTACTTATTTTTACGGACACTCAAGACCATTAAACCGTGTTTAGTGTTCTTTAAGAAAAAATAAACATACATATTACTTTCCGTTTGTGATACAAAATGATTGTTTCAACACAAGAACATATGAAATATTTTGTTTTTGTCCAATTATTTAGAAAACATAAACTAGTTCTTTTTTAGTATTTCCCAATATTAGAGTAATTCGTTTCTGAAATTTGATAGTATAATTTGAATTATTATGGTTATGAATATTATTTGAGTACCTTCGAATAATGTGAACAATTTGAATATTTTAAACCTTCTCCAAGACAACATATTATTTTCTGACCAATGAACGAACTACTTTAATTTTTCAACAATGATAATGCGTTAATGAATAATTTAACATACATCTATTTTAAGCGGTGACTTCCTTATAATAAAATAGGTTTGCATCCTGCATTATTATGATATTCATAATTTTTATGAATTATTTCAACCCAAAATCGTAAGTCAATATAATAATTATCAATTATTAATTGTCAATCTACTAATATCCATTTTATCTTAAAAACATAGGTCTGAAGATGACTAAAGAAATTCCGTTTAAAACCGAAAAATTTTTTGTATTAAAAGCTGAATGTCTTAATTTAAAAGAAACTATTTGGTTCTCAATAAATAGACATTAATATAAAGAATAAAAGTTGTATTAAATTTTATTGTTTCGCGTATGCATGCATGTGAAAGCAAGTTGTTATTTGAATACCCATGGGAACATTTTTGGTCATTTTTATTTGAGACTTTTGTTTGTGAGTGTTTCTGCCTATGGACGTTTTACATTTGTCTCTCTGCATTGGATATATTTATAGGCAGACCATCCTGCCATTGCACTTTTCAGATGGATTTATTTATGCTGCAAGCAGAAGTTAATTTCTTATTTCTTTCTTTTATAATTTTTGTAAAACGCATTTGCCGTCATATTTCTCGTGACCTAAATGTGATTAACTCTGAGATAGATATATTTATGTTTATTAATTTATAATATTTTGTATTTGAATTTTGCTGTATGTCGTCTTTAATTAGGCGCTTTTTAGCATTGAAGCTCCAAATTTTTTTTCGACAATCACCTGTTCTTTAATCTTTCAACTTTTTAAACTGACATTTCAAAAAAACAATTTTATACATTTTTATCTGCCAATTAACTGCTAATAACGTTCCGGAAGTGCATTGTTTCCTCGGTCTTCAGATTCTAGACATACAAACAAACAAACAAACCTATCTCAGAATAACATACAATCGAATACTGGAAAACAGTACACAGCATTAGAAAGCATGTCAAATGTAAAATTTCTGATTCAATTGACAAGTTCAGAATTCATTTCAGAACGATTACAATTAACTTCCAAAATCTAGCTAATTGAATGGTAAGATGCACATTCGTGCTGTCTATATTTTATAATTTTTTATAAAATATTTATACCGAATAAAGTTTCAGAACAACACATTCACAAATATGTACAGTAAAAGCAATAAAAAGGAAGTGACAAGTTGCGAAAAAGACCATAAGTAAACATACCTTCCAGACCCAAAGGCTGCGTCGTGTCAACCCCGTTTTCACCACGCGGCTTTCATAGTTGCAATGATAAGAAAACTGTGTGTTAAGGGAAGAAAGAAGGGGAAATTACTTAGGAGAAGGGGAAGGGGAGGGAACAGTGTTGTCTTCAAGTGAACATATTGTGAAATTTCTGTAATTAACCTGATCAGGTTGGCGAAACCTTCTGCTTAAAATTTACAAGCACATTATCATAGATTTTCGTAAATGTTGACATTTATATCATGGTGTTCACAGTTAAATAAGTTTTAATATTTAACATTTCTAGGCACAGGCGTGAATAATATCTAGGTTCCTAACGTAATAAACCAAGGTTTTCAAAATCAAAGCTATCGTTTCAAGTCTGTGCTTAGTTATTGAATTGTGCCGAAAATCTGGTTGTCTGATATTATTCATAAGTTCTCGCTCACGCTGTTTAATTTGTCGGGCTGTCTGACCTATGTATGAATGATAGCAATTTTTACATTTTCTTCTGTGAAGAACATTTAACTCAAAACACAAAATTTTCTTATCAGTGCAGCTCTGAGAGCAGTGTAGTCAAAGCGGGGTCGACATGAAAAGGCCTTTGGGCCTGGAAGGTATGTTTACTTACGATCTTTTTCGCAACTTGACACTTCTTTTATTGTATATATTTGTGATTGTGTTGTTTTGACAATTTATTCAGTATAAATATTTCATACAAAATTAAAAAATGTATACAGTATGGATGTGTATCTTACCATTCAATTTAGCAGGAATTTTGAAATTAATGGTAATTATTCTTAAATGAATTCTTAACTTGTCATTTGAATCAGAATTTTTCTCGTATACATACGTATATACGGAGTAATAATCGTAGTATATAGAAAAAGTTATGTAATACTGCGGAAAATCGATTTCGAGGTTTCAACGGAAAACACGATTTGGGGTCCCCTGACGTTTCGTAAAAAAATAGTTTTTCGGTAAAAACTATTTTTTTACGAAACGTCCGAACGTCCGTCTACCCGTCCATCTGTCCAACCGTCTGTCAGTCTGTGAACACCACTAGTGCTTAAACCATACGTATCATCTTTTTCATATTGAAGAAACCCCTGTCAATCTGGCTCTAGTTGAAGCATTGAAATTTTGAAAAAACTTCTTAAAAATTTGGGGGTACTTTATGTAACCCCCGGACATTGTCAATATTTTCTCAAAAACGGCTTCAAATTGTTTCTTAAATTTCTTGTAAGAACAGAGTAAATTACGCTAGTAAAGGTGACATAGGTACGATTTTCACGAATAACAGTGAATTTTCGAAAATTGCAAAAGACTGAATTTTTCGGCGTCTTCCTAAAACTACGAAATTGAAGATAGAGGTTTTTTCTTCAAATGAAATTTGTTGACTGTAGTTAGTTCATTCATTAACCTCATGTACATTTTTTGAAAATTTTAGTAGTTTTCGTGCAATAGAGCGTGCAATATTTGCTCTTCTTTTTTGCTGATTTTCTCAAAATTGGCTGCAAATTTTTCTTTAAACTTTTGATAGGGATAGTGTTAAATGCAGTCTCTAAGACTTTTTAATTTTAAAATTTAAAAAACACTATACAGTTTTCAAAAAGTTTCAATTTTTTTCAAACTTTTCGTACGGATAGTGCTAACTGCATTATTTAATATGATTTAAATTTCATTTTGGTGTATTCGTTTGTTTGGGGTTTTTTAAATTACACAAATGTAATTTTTTAAATATATCTCAAGTCGTTAATATGCACATTTCCAGAAAATTGCATACATTATTGTATTTGTGAGTAAAAGTGCTTCAAATCACTTCAAATGAAGTTTTTCGAAAACATTTTCAGTGGAAAAGAGCTTCAAATTTTGCATTTACAGTAACGCTTAAATGCTTTTTTCTTAAAAACGACTCCAAATTTTTCAATGAAAATTGCCAGTTGTGACAAGGTTTTACTCTTTTTTAATATTCTTGAAGTAATATTTCGGTTTTCTATTAGGAAGCCAAAAAATTGAGAAAACGAAAAACGTGGCAATAGATGGCAAGAGGATGGGACAAGATAGTAAAGTCAGTCCATACCAAGTAAATTAGGAAACTTTACTACGAGAAAGACTGTGCCATTCTGTAGCATCACTAGTTACATTTGACGTGATGTGTAATTCTGTGTTCTATTTTACAATATTTAATTGTACGAGTATGTTATTCTGATAAAGATTTGTTTGTATGTCTAGAATCGAAGATGGGGGAAACAATGCACTTCCGAAACGTTATTACTTAGCAATTAATTCGCAGATACAAATTTTTAAAATTATTTTTCTGAGATGTCAGTTTAAAAATTTAAACAATAAAAGAACAGGTGATTGTCTAAAAATATATGGACCTTCCAATGATAAAAATAACCCAATTTATATTATTGTTTCTTGGAGCCAACTGCTCTCTTTTTGATTCTCTAATAACACTATTATAAAACAGAAATATGTACTAATTTAACGATTTCTTTTCTCTAGAAAACCCTGTTCGTTGTGACACCAACTTGATCGAGACAGTTGTGGCAATGGAAGCAAACTTCACCAAATTGTATGGCCTGACACCGTGTGTTGCGGAGAACCTTACTACTTCAGTTGCCGCTTAGAAGAGGATATGTGACAAACACTTTTCACACAAATGCAGAAACAGGAATTACACACAAATCTTACTATTTGTTCTGTTTACGCCACAGTATTGTGAAACAGATTCATGATGATCAAATCTTACGGACGCATTTTTATTGACTAGAGATTTCTCATACAGAGACTTCTATTTACTGTAGTGAATTTTGCTGTGGAGTACGAAGGTTTATTAGTAAGGTATGTTAACGATAGTAGCTTAAGTTGAAGTATCAATGAGGCATTCAAAATGATTACTGCAATATCATTTCCATGAACATTATTGTTTAATAATGAAATTGTGTGGGAAACCTACCTGCGACAGAATTGTTAAGAAAATTAAAGATATACACCGCCTCGTTTATGAAACCCATATTATGTGTCATTTTGTATCCTCAAGTGACCACAAGAATTTTGAAATTGGAACTAGGAAAAAGTTTTGTTTTTCATGACAAATAGTGAGGTATTCTCTTAAACATGTTATTAGTCAAGTTAACACTTGCCACCAAATGCTTGTTTCTTTTTGTAGAAACGCAAAGCGAATAGTACGCTAGAAAAGCACGTCAAGTGTGCTTGTAAGACGCACGGGTGCTGGGCGTGCGCCAAAGCCTGAGGCACCGCGAAGGCCGTAGCCAATCGCTTGTCGCATGCGACAGATGAGGTCGGGAGAAGGCAATGTCTGCAAGCAGACATTCAGGTGCTCCGTGTTGTCTGTCAACTTGTCGCAGAAAGCTCTTGCGGTGCCGCCGGTGACGCAAGAGGTGTTCAGATGAAAGGGATCTCGTCTCTCTTTGAGGACGAGCATAAAGCGCGGGCCCATCAGACGCATTGTAGGTACGCTTATCAAGGCAGTTTGGTCAACCACTTGTCATTTTCATAAAATAATGATAAATGGTATTCAAATTCATTTTATTCTGATCGAAATAAAAAAGGAAGCTAATTGTGGCTTTAGATAATATGAATATGATACTATAAAATCAGGTTATTCACATTATTTTGCTCCAAACTGAGTGATATTTCCAAAATAAAAGGTTTAGTTGAAGTTTTAGCTTTATCATTAATCGCTAGGCAGGTTAATTTTGCCATCATTGGGTATCCATTTCCTAGTTTGAGATACAATTTTTATTAGTGTGGTATTGAGCATTTCTCCATTTCACGAAAACGTATCTGCGCGTGAATTCTCAAAACTTAATTCTCACTATTCTGTGGGGAAAAAATCAGATACAACCTATTTTTGGAAAAGTTTTATTGGAATCATCGGAAGGGCCATACTCCTTTGATAGGCTAGGAACGTTAGGCAAAATCATTTCAATTACTGACGAACGAAAAAAAAACACAATTCAATCACGTTTCGTTTTCGTTCAGTTGAGTCTCGGACCAAATGTGGAGGATGCCAAATTCACCTCAATCGTGCCTTAGCGAAGTTTCTCAGGTTGCCCGAAAAGGAAATTAATGTAATCCTTGGAGAAAAAGCAACCGAGGATTGTATTTTAATTTCTTGTGAAGTATTCGTAATCCATTTTCCTTCAGAACTCACAAGTATATTCTGAAGAGGTATTTAGTAGTAGAAAATTAATAAATGGCATTGCTAATTATGTTTTAAATCTTTAACGGTTCATATTCTTAAAAAGATCAATAGTAATGATGATTTCATTATTTTATTTCTTACGTTTCAATACGAGTATCATTTTGATTTTAATTCTCCACGAAAAATACATCAGTTATTAAAAAACATGTGCAATAAAAATATTTTTTCTCTTAACGCCCTTACCTACACTTTGAAGCAGAAAATTTGACTCCACTAAGTACGAGCATGAATTAAACCTCTTCATTCCAAGTACTAATTATATTTGCTACACATACCCTTCACAAAACATAAATAAAATAATTAAAATTCAAGTTAGAACAAATGTAAATATTTTTATACTACCAAAATGTAAGAGTTAATTTCAAATGTATAAGACATTTACCTTATAATTAGAGTTTGGTGCAGATATTTTAAATTTAAATATATTATATTTAGTATGTGATTGAATTGGTTTCCTCACCATCAAAGTATTTTGTACCAGAATTTGGAATTTGCATATCCGGGTTCACTGTTCATATTCCTTTCATGGTTTCTTTCTTTTATTTGTACATGTTTCACACAAGCATATTTCTTCTCCATTTTTCATTTACCTTTATTTAACTATATAATTTTTTTAAAAAATCCATAAGTTAATGACAATTAGCAGTGCCATTAGAGGTCTTAACATTGCCATTGTGCTGAAACTGTTTCTAACATGTTAACTACTTAAAAGCATGCGCTGACATTTCATAATCACTTACCTGTTTTAAGACAAGGGTCAATAACGATGTGAGCTTTGACAGATGATGTAGTCTTAACATTGTTCATTTTATGCAAATATGCCATCGTATATTATGCGAGGCAATCCATATAATTGTACTATGGAGTCAAGAAATAAACATTTGCTATTGACATTTCAGCCTTTTCTCAATCTGAAGTACACGTCATCTGCTTCTGCAAGATGCCGAAAAAGTTATATTGTAAAATTGTCTTTGTTTTATTAATGCCGGTAAAAGACCTCGAATCCAGTCATTAAAAGCTGACCCAGATCATTTTTTTTCTTTACTTTTACGTTCGCACCTGAACACACTACACTTCAATTAGGGCATACAGCGAATAAGAAATACAAATCTTTAATTAATTTCAAGGAACTGTTTGTATCATTGAATTTGAAGTATTCAAAAATGAAAACAAATTGTAACACACTGATAAGGTGCAGAATTTTTAAAATGTCTTGAATAATGCGTACAAGACCATGTAATTTAGTAAAAAATAATAGTGCTTATTTTTATTCAAAGTTCTTGCAAATCAAACATGTTTCTTCTATTTATGTTCTTATTCCAAAATTCTTGCAGGATGTACATATTTCTTGACAGTTTGTGTCAGAGCTATATTTTTTACACTGCACTGCTAAATTTTCTTGCAGGAATTCGAGCAAAGGTTATCAGTATTCTTCAAGTGATTATAAATATAAGTTGAACTTTATTTAATATTATTCTATAAAATATGGATTTAGTTGTGTAAAATAGGCTACAATTTTGTTACACTAAATTAATAGTGATTCTGTGGATTACTGAATTGTACTGGTAGTCAAAAGTAAGTTGTAAATATAAACAAAAATATTCAAAAACATTCTTCGTAAACTTGTTAAAATTCTCAAATACTCTATGCAGAGAATTTATGTGAATCAATATTTTTTGATGGTCTTGTATAATTATAGATTATTACATGGAAAAAAAAACATTTGTGAACTTAGCAACTTTCTTGCTCTTTTGATTGAACTTAATCATTATTTGCCATATCACTGAGAATTAAATGCCTTCAATTAAGATCATTCTGAGCGTAAATTGGTACATTACTGTGTGGTATTGGTCATTACTGTGTTTATTATTACTAATATTTATTCATTACTTTAATTATTATGTGTGCACTCACTAAAACTAGGAGACATCGCTGTTAGCTTTTGAGTCTCATCTCAGAAAACAAACGAAAGACTGACCAGCAAGAGGATGTAATAACAATTGATTCTTCTACTTATTATGAGTGTATATGGATGTTGAAGAGATGTTGAAAAGACATTATTGTTATGGTAAGGCCATTTAGAAAGAATGGAGTCAGAAGTCTTTTAAAAAGGTTAATAACTAGATGTCAGAAAAGTGGAAAGAAAGCCGGTCAAGGATGAATGGAAGGGTGGTGTAATAGGGGTATTGGAAAATTCTCACAAGACACTTGGCACGACAAAACAAAATGGCGTCTTGAATGCGATAAACGGGAAAAATAGTGCTGTAAACATCGCTATAACGTGTATCTGGAAGGTAGGTTAAGAATAAGGAGGGAACAGCTCAAAAAGCAAATAATTATAAGCGCAAATATCAGTCTGGCAATACGCACCATCTTGGTTTAAGAATTAACTAGTGGTGCAACAGAATGGCACAGACTTTCTCGTAGTAAAGTTTTCTAATTTCCTTGGTGTTAGCTAGCTTTAAATTCTTGCTCCATTCTCTGGCCAGCTGCCATCTATCGTCGCCCAAATTACAACTTTTTTGACATTTTCTCAACGTTTCGCTTTCTTAATAGTAAAACCGAAATATTACTTTAAGAATATTAAATAAGAGTAAAACCTCGTCCTAAATATAAATTTCCATTGAAAACTTTTGAGTCTTTTTTAAGAAAATGGCGATTAAGCATTACTGTGAAAGCGAAATTTGAAGCGCTCTTTCACAGGAATCTATTGTTTTCGAAAAACTTAATTTGAAGTCATTTGAAGCACTTCCACTTACACCTGCAATAATGTATACAAATCGATGTAAATGTCCATATTAACGGCTGAGAAATATTAAAAAAATACATTTGTGTAATTTTTGAAAAAACAAAAGAATTCATTAAATGAACTTTACATATTATTAAACAGTGCAATCAGCACTATCCATTGGAAAAGTTTGAAGAAAAAAATTGGAGCCATTTTTGACAAAATAACGTTTCAGCGTTTCTGAAAATGCGGACATTTGAGCTCATTTTAACAGATAACTGTTGAGTTTTCGAGAAACTTTATATGACATTATTTACAGCACATGTACTCGAACACGTAATAATGTGAAGTAATCGCCTCCAATGTAAATATTACCGTGAGAGACAAGTCATTTTTTTGTAATTTAAAAAACAAAAAAGAATAGAGCCATATGGCCTTTCTGTGATCGTATAAGGTACATTTGACGCTACCCTACCAACAATTTAAAGAACAAATTAGGTTTTAGATAAAATCTTGTTTTTGTATTTCTTTTAATTGTAAATATTGCTCACACCATTTCACGAAAACTACTAAAAGTTAAAAAAACTACATGACCTGAATGAAAGAACTATTTATGGTCAAAAAATTTCATTTGAAGGAACAATTAAATTTTATAGTTGTAAGAAGGCGCCGAAAAAATTATCTCCATTACTTTGTAATGGCGATAATGGCTTTGTAATGGCGATTAATTTGCAAAACTTGCAATTATCGAAAACTCAGTCAACCGCGAAGATCGGACCTATGCCACCATTATATTTTTATTATTTTATTCAATCAAGATATTTAAAGGAAAACTTTTGGGGCCGTTTTTTGAGAAAATTTGGAAAACGTACGGGGGGGGTATGTAAAGTAACCCCAAATTTTAAATATTTTTTTCAAAATCTTAAATCTTAAAATAGAGCCAGATAGACAGGGGTTTCTTCAATTTGGAAAAGAGCATACGTGTGATTTAGACGCTACGACAGGAGTCCTCGGAGTAACACTCGGTCGCAAGATTTTTTACATAATCGATAACGAAGAGATCGCATTTCTATTAAAGACATAACAAAGCACTTAAATTAAATTGTGTGTTCCATGTTAACAGTTTTCCCTAATACGTTCTTTTGCAATATCGGTCCGATAGGAATTGCGTCATTGTTGGCGAATCGGACGAAATTGCATGTAAAAAGTGTTTGGTACCTTATAGTAGGTTTTGCTATATCTATGTCTCGCCATTTTGCGTTGATGATCCTTTCGACTCCAGAAGGGAAAAGTTTCAAAACTTGAGCATTATTGACAGGTAAAAATACAATTACATTAATTGGGAATAAAAAATCTAATTACAGATAGGAAAATTAAATTGTTAAATGATTTTGCAATAATCATTCAATCATTTATTATTTACATACTTTCCTGGTACTCAAATTAAAATGGCAATCGCCGTGCGGGATGAAAACAGATAACCTGTTGCACATTTATGTGTGGCGGGCGGTCGACTTGCAGGGGTAGGAAGACATTTGCAGTCTTCGTCTTGTCTTCTTGACTGATTTGAAAGTAGAGTTTATTCCTGCCATAACAAATCAAGAAGCTGAATTTTTAATATGATTTGACTAACAAGAGTCAGGAAGGTACCAAGAAGCACAAGTTTCATGTCGATAAGCAACCGGGAGCGGTAGCTCAGTGCATCAACTGATGTCACTGCAGCGCCTCTGACCGGGAGGTCCTAGGTTCGAGTCCTGATAGCGGCAGGATATTCGACACTAGCTTTTCAGCTACGTCGAATTCAGTTGCTGTCTGGAGGAGGATTCTAGTGGCCGGCTGCTCTGATCGGTAGTTTTCCGTGGTTTCTCCGATCATCAGCAGGCGAATGCCGGAGCAGTACCCTACCAAACGTGCCACGGACCGCGCGCGATCTGTCTTTCCCATTCCTTGTCCTATCCTCTCCTCTTACACACACACTTACACTAACGTGCACTACACTACCACATATTCCAGAAGTCCGGTCGGGAGCTTAGAGCTTGTCCCAGCTGAGGCGGTGCCCCGCTGGTGGAAGAGTCCTGGTTAAGGGGAAACCCAACTAGCCGACGGTAGGTCGGCACCGGATCTCGCCATCCAGCGGGGGAAGATCACCCCATCTCCCGAGAAAAAAACATGCACTACACTAACGGGACTAATAACCAAAGCAGTTGACGTGCCCGGAAACACGAAAAAATCAATCAATCAATCGATAAGCAATACAACCCTTTAAAAGCTGTTTAACAAAAGCAGGCTTCAAAATGCTGCTCTTCTCGTCTTTCAGATGCAGAGGGGTGAAGATGTGGATACTGCTGACTGTCAGAGAATGGAAAGTTAGATAACGCGATGTTTGTTCGAGTTGCAGCTTTTGGAATCGTTAGTTCTGTACGATCCTGAAGCAATGAGCGTAGCAAGCGTGGTTCATCGATTTTTTTTAGGGAGACCAAAGTAACGCTTTTACTCTACGGTACTCTTCTGTCCGGCACCGTGGCCAGCTGAGTTAGCTCAGAGTCAGCAATGCCGCTGCCTTTGCAATGACACTGATCGTCCTAAGGTTCGAGCTTCTACTGCTGCTGTCGATTATTCCGCCACCGTCGAGAATGTTAACTCTATGATCTCCCGGTGAGTGTCGCTGGTTGATCTGTGCGACCTCAGCTGGAGAACATGTTTCAGAAGATATTTGAGATTGTGCCCACCGGGAGCGGTAACTCAGTGCATCAACTGATGCCACTGCAGTGCCTCTTACCGCGATGCCCTAGGTTCAAGTCCTGACGGCGGCAGGATTTTCGACACTAGCTTTTCAGCTAGGTCGAATTCAGTCGCTGTCTGAAAGAGAATACTAGCGGCCGGCTGCTCTGATCGGTAGTTTTCCATGGTTTCTTCGATCAACACCAGGCGAATGCCGGAACAGTACCCTACCAAATGGGCCACGGACCGCGCGCGATCTTTCCTTCCTTTTCCTTGTCCTATCCTCTCTCCGTACATACACACACATTAACATGCACTACACAATTACATATTTCGGGAGACGGGTCGGGAGCTTAGAGGTTGTCCCGGCTGGGGCGGGGCCCCGCTGGTGGGAAAGTCCTGGTTAGGGGGAAACCCCACTAGCCGACGGTAGGTCGGCGCCAGCCGGGGAAGATCACCGCCATCTCCCGAGACATAACATGCACTACACTTACGGGACTAATTACCAAAGCAGTTGACGCGCCCGGAAACACGAAAAAATCAATCAATCAATCCCCGAGCGTCCCACTGCCTCCCTATCAAACAGGGCGGGTTCGTGCTCGGAGCATGCGCTGGCTCTGCGGGGAACAGCGCGCCCGCGGCGAAGGGAAGTAAGTGCTGCCGCGTCACAGGGCTCCACAGCCTACAGCCACAGAGGGATGCAAGAGGGCAGCACAGTACATTCCAGTTAGGCGTTCACGAGAGAGTGAGGCCCTCACGCCTTCGCGAGTTCCGAACCCGCGACCTTTGTGCTCACGTGTTCTTAGGTTCATCAGCCCCAAGACCGTTTCTCAGGACGCCGACTCGGTCATCGATAGACGTAGCAATGGCGAAGCAAATCTAAAAAAATTAAATGTTTGTGTTTATGAATTTTAAATAAATTAAATGTTAATTGAATAAATTGGTGTATAAAATACATTATTTAAACGATATTATCTATAAAACAAGGAAATATCTATAAAACAAGGAAAATATCACAAAAGAATCGTTTGTAATAGCGCACCGAGTTGAGAGCTCGACACCGCACAACCAGCGGCAGCGATCCTTATTCTGTTCCACGGGGATTAGTGCTCCAACTGTTTTCGGAGAACCTAGTCTGTTCAGCAGTTTCCAGCCGTGCCTGGTGAAACGCATCATTAGCACTCACCCCAGTATGAACTTGCATTTGAATGCAACGCTTTGGTGTTTCTTTAGTACGTTGCGTCCGGATTTTGGAAGCTTTTGCTGAGTTTTTGTTTGTGTTAATATTCTTCATTAGTTAATATAGATTGTGGGGAAATTGAAGACATAGTGCTTAGACGCAACACATTTAGTTCTCTGAAAATTAAAGAAAAGCTTTCGGACATGCAGAAAGGCCGACCCTGTCATCAGTTTTTAAATTTGATTGCTAAAGTCCCCGCAAGAAATGAAGTTTACACCAGAGACATTACAATGTCTAATTATGTGGAAGTGTGTGTTTGTTAAAATTCTTCTGTTGGTCATGCCTTTTATTTTCAAAGGGGGTCAGTAAAAACATATGGGTCTCTACTGGATTTCGCAACTGAAGTGGCATTACAATCATCTAAAGCTCATGAAAAAAAATACAGAAATCCATCTTCAACGCCTTATGGACATGCCTTGCGGACAATGCCTTATGGACGAGTTTCGGGAAACACAGGATAGATGGGGTCATAAACAGCAATTTAAATGTTAATATTTTGCATACAGCAATACAGAAAAATAATCGAGAAGTCTTGAAATGTTTTATTGTGGCAGCTTGTGGCTGTGAATTTAGGTGAAGAGGTACTTCTAAACCATAAATTTGCAATTTATCTTAATAAACGAACACATCTATTTAATGTATACCAAATCCACCCTTCGGTACTTGAAGTCTGCAAACTTGACTACTATGTCTTCGTAGAATGGCTGTTTCTTCATTAACAGCAGAAGAATTTATAAAAGTAATTAATTGCCTTCTGAAATTATTCCTCTCCTTGTGAATATAAATATTCTCCAAAGAAGAAAGTCTTCTGAATCTGCGTTCCTGGGGTATTTTTTATGTGTTTCAGACAAGAAAATCTTTCTACAAATGCTGTAGTAGAGGAAATGAACAGAGTGAATAAGAAAACATTTGTAAGCGTCCGTAAAAATGTGCTCATTCCCAAGAAGCATCTCGAATATCTTTTCTGATAGAAACCTCTCTATATTTTTTATCGACACATAAAATGAAGAGTTGGTTTCTTAAGCTATGTGTTTTCGGGGAGATAGATCCAAAGAAATTTTGCAGATTTTCAAGTGCACTAGCAAGCAAGCATATATTGTATTCTTCAAATTGTGTGCTATCAACAAGACAAACAAGTTGTATTTTTGAGAATCGCGAAATCTCTCGACTATTTCCAATACAATGTAGCCCAAAATTTTATAATACAACTCAAAAAATCTGCATTCATCCTCAGAAAGCGGGTTGTACTCGCGTGTGAAGTGCATAATGGCCTTTTTCTGGCATTTTTTAAGATAGTTGAAAAATACTGTTCGTTCCTTTTGGTTCTCATTATATCACAAGTAGTCCTTACTTCTAATATACAATCGTTTACATCCAATCATCTCTTTCGCAAAACATCATTCATGATACCGTGAAACATCACAGACAGTTGCGTGAATACAAAACTGTTCATATCGTGAAGAAAGCCACTAGTAAGTTGAATAGATTTACCGTCAGACTGTTCAGAGCAAACTTCGAAAGCTTTTTTTAACTTCTTCCAGAGATTCACAATTACACTCAATTTTGAATTGGAGCTCCCAGCGGATATGTGTTACAGTTAGAATGCGTGGTCCTGATGCAGAAGTAATTGCGTAGGTTCTCTTCGCTGAATGATGGAAGAGGGTAGGAATTTCGGTAATATGAAAAAAGGAACTACTTTTGTAGTCCAGTCTGCAGGTACTGAAAAAGGGGGATTACCTAGAAAAGGTCATAAAATCATTTTCTTTGAGAATGTTGTATGAATCCAGGCACTAGTTAAAACCACAGGTTTTCGACCTCCCAGATCCTGTGCTAACTCTGAGAGGTCCAAAATCCAGGTAAGTGACATTTTCCTTTTTTTCTTTTTCTTTTTTTCCCCTCTATAGCTCATTAAGGTAAAGTTCTGGAGAAAATGATTCGAATCAGTTTTAAAGAGAGTAACATTCCTTAAATCGTTTGTATAAAACATTTTTTTCGAAACTAATTGCCAAGAGAGCCACATCTTTTCAAAAACGATTATATTATTTCTACAAAATATGTACTAAATTCACATGTTTATTATATTATAATCAACTTCAAATCAGTATATTGGTTATTACATGTTATATTATTTATCTCACCGTAACTGGTGTAAACATTCCCTCAGAAATATACCCATTTTCCAAAATATTAATATAGAAAAAATGATGGATGTGGATGTGTGTGTACGTATTTCAGCTTAACTCTTCAATGCGGGAACAAAGGGATTTCAACAACCCTTGGTTTACATTATTGCCGGAGAATTGCAAAGAGTAAAAAAAGAAATACTATGGATAAGACATCCCTAGAAGGTTGGGTACGAAGGGATTGATATTTACGAACAAAATCATTATGCAACCCGATAGCACACTCCGCATGTACTGTGGACACAATAATTTAATAAACAGCCCTGCCGTTATGGGCAGGGATGTTAAATAAATGCACCCAATTTTAAAGGGTAAATAAATACACCCAATTTTACTGGGAATAAAATTTCCTAGTTTTATATTTTTTTAACGTATCACTAAGCGAGGTACATCACCAAAACAACAGAACAGAAAAAGCTGTAGATTGGTGTGCGGTAGTGGGGCTCACCGGCAACCGGGCCTGCTTCTTTTCCGGCCGTAGTATTTTCATTTACACCGTTTTTGTACTCGCAGCGAATGTTTGTTTCTACCAGTTCTATAGAATTTGTTTTTATCGTATAGTTTTTATGTCGTCCGTATATAATAACTTTGTGGTTACTTGTTTAATTTTACTGCTGCCCTAACGTCAGTAGTTACCCATACATCGTGCCGTATATATCATCATGGTTTGGTGCTATAATATAACCTTCATCAAGGGAACAATGTTTTAAATATCATTAGACTTTGATAAAATGTGGGATTGTTAAGAATAGCCAAAGAGGTTCCAAATTTCAAAATGCTTAATAAACAACAACACATACTTTCTCGCATTATTTCTAAATTTGCCATTTTCGAAAATTCAGAGTTCAACGGAAATGAGACCCGCGTTATTCTTTTAAGTATTCCTTCTTCTATCCAGGGAAAACATTTAAAGAAAAGATGTGATGCGGTTTTGAGAAAAAAAATATTTTTTTAAATGCCTTTATTTTGTGCCAAATTACACGAACACTACACACATTTTCGAAAAATTGAACATGAACGTATTTAAAGATCCGTCTTTAAGGAACAGATTTCATTAAGGAAAAAAATCTCTATCTTCAATATGACAGTTGTAGGAAGTCACCCACAAAAAATGCACTATTGCAATTAAAAAAAAAAAAAAAATCTGGAAGTTCAACGAACTTGAAACCTGCACCATTCTCTTAAGCGTATATGATACATTCACCCAATGTAGTCTGCAGTGCTTTTCGAAAACTGATTTTTCTGAAATATTCTTTGCAATCAGACAGAAACTACAGCAGAACATACTGCTGAAGTAGGTGAAATCTTTTTATCGATTTGTACGGTAAATATATGCTGAATATGAGAGTACTGGACCATCTCCGATTTCGAAAGTTCGGCGCTAGTCGAGATAGTCGAGAGAAGTCAGGGATAAAATTTAAGTTTTGTCTTGCCATAAATCTCAGTGTTACCATCATACATTAAATTTTGGATCACCTTATCTTCCTAACATAATTTTCAAGACATTTATTTCTAGAAGAGGCGACAAGCCTAAGTGACAGTTTCAGTCTACACAAAAAATGGAGATTAGTTACCAGTAGTCGATTATTGTGATTAGTAGAACTGAAAATGATTTAAACGTATATTTGTGGCCACAACTAGAAAGAAATATAAATACATTTTAAGAAAAAAGATTTAAAAAGAAAACTATGTCTAAAAAATGTATTTACGTCATAAAAGACAAACAAAAAAGGCCAAATAAAAATTCGTCAGAATGTTTCATTTTCGATAGTTTATATATATATATATATATATATATATATATATATATATATATATATATATATATATATATTAATGGCTTTTTAATTTGTTCACTATAATAAAATAGACATTTTTCTAAAGACCCTATGTCTATATCATAAACATGTGTATTTCGCAAACGTTTTGAAAAAATTAAAAAATAACGTATTTTTTATAATGTCTGCTTGGTAATTACTTTCATTAAAAATGTTTTATAAAAAAGTTGTAAGAAACTTTAAAATTGATTTGAATCATTTTTTCCACAGTACTTAAGGACAAAGAGTCACAGAGAAGAAAAAAAACGATGTCAGAAAAATTCCAGTTATTCGGGCTTCCAGGAGTTAGCATAGGGTCTAGGGGGTCAACAATTTCGGGGGTTTTAACTAGTGATTGGACATATACAACGTACTCAAAGAAAAAGTTTTGATGACTTTTTGCAAGTAAAATGTACTTGTCGCCTTGCTTTTATAACAGTTCAAGCACCAAATGGTGGTGTGTCAAAGATTGTTCAAATACAGCAAGAGCGATATTCTCCCTAATTTGTTTGTGGAGTGCGTTTAAATGGCCAGACATCCCGATTGCACCATCACAATCCTCACCTACTAAATTTTGCTCGTAGTCAAACGGTCTCAAGAGTTGGTCCAATCTGATGGTCTACCAGCGCAATCATCATGAAAACCTAAGAAACGCTCCACTGCAGCATTGTCAGCATTGACGAACTTAAGACTCACAGAAACCACAGTGTTCAAACACCTTTTCACACTTTTGCATTGTTCGAAATGCAGAGTTAACAGTGAAAATTTTATGCGTGACATCTGAATAATACCACTCTATTATTACGAAAAATTTGGTGTCATTTTTGAGAAAATTTTGTCCCAGGGGGGTTCATATAAAGTATCGCCAAAATTAAAAAAAAAAAAAAAAAAAGTTGGATCGGAAAAATGTATTTTGACAAAAGTACTACAAGTAGGGTAGGCAGACGGACAGAGACAGTGGTATGTTTTGAAAAAACAGTTTTTTCGGTATGAAGGTACCACAATAAGTGGAATGTATGTATTAGAGAAAGTAATTTACTACATACAGGAGCAAGAAAAATGCTCTTTTACTTTATCAGGGAGCCATAAAACGAATTTATCAGTCAATAACTAGTGGTGCTACAAAACCATTCTTATCGCATCATTTCTAACTTTTGCAATTTTTCGAAAAGTCAGACAGTTCAACGAAAACGAGACCTGCACCATTTTTTTGTATCCTTTGCTCTATTCTTGCAAAAATTTGAAGAACAAATTTGGTGCAGTTTTTGACATAATTTGAGAAAATGTTAATTTTAATGAACTACATTAACTTCAAGTAGAAATTGTAAAGTAACTATTCTTTCGTTTCGAAACGTTCAATGCACATAAATAGGTTCATTACGTATACTAGGAAGAGATTAGGGCCTAAAATCGAATCTTGTGGGACTTTACATGCAATAGAAGGCAGCTGTACAATTAGTATTTTTGGACAGGAAATGGTTATATTTGAAAAGCAAAGCACAAAAAACTTTAAGGTTGAAAGATATATGCAACAAATAAGTAAATGATGAAGGCAAGATTTGCATGTACTGAAAGCACCTTTAAAATTGGAGATATATTGGCACACGAAATATCTTGCTTATATCATAGATACTCCTTGTCCAGCTTGAAGCACTTGCAATGTGGTTTAATATTCTTTTATTTTGATATATTTTAGATATTGTTTTTAGGAATCTAAGAATCTACCTTTTAAATTTTGTCTCTCGACCATACCAAGATAAGAGCTCGAACAAACGTTTAAACGAAGGGAAAACGTATATTCTTACATAAAGGTGGTTTAATCGAAGGCACAGAATTATTATTTTCCTCAAAGTCAAAAGAAGTAGATGAGGATCGATCTCAGATTTACCGTTGATGTAACTATGACTACTGCTGTATTTAGATAATGTTCTTTCTTTCTTCTTGCATGTGTGAGGAAATTTTTACATTGCACTAGAGTTGTTTGATGAAGTTGGTGTGAATTTGTGATGTATCGCTTGAATGCAAGGACATTGTTGTGGCCCCGGAGGTCAGTGAAAGTGCAAAATGCTGTGCAGGCCTGATTTAAGTATTATCATTATTTCAGAAATAAATATCTGTGTGTCAATGTTCAATAATTGTTACACAGCTTATGTCAGGGCAGAAGAATATTGTGAAAATGGAATAGCAGTTATAAACATTCAAAACATACAGCACAAATTAATTTGAAAGTTCTGAATATGAATGATCAAAAAGTACCGACAGAATTCTGATCGTTTTTACACGTATCCCATTCCAAAAATTTAATGAAGCTCTCGATTGCCCCCAATCCCCCCTCCTGCCATACTGACCTTAAACTGCCACTATGTGTATAAAAAAAAAAAAATTAAATTTGAGTGTAGCAATATCACTTCTTTATAAATAAATCCGAGAAACTCTCCCATTTGAGATAGTAAACATGATGCAGCGACTCCTGGCTTTATAAGATTAGCGCTTGCTTGGTATTTGAAATTTTTTAAAACTTAACTGTGACCCATTTAAAAATTTGGTAGATTTATACGTTTGGTTGGCTTTGTGTGAAAATTTGTATTTTAAAAATTAAATTTCACTTTAAATACTAAAATATATTAATAAGTATTACATTTTAATTTTATTTTTCAAAAAAAAAAAAGAAATTTTTGGAAGAGTAAGATTAGAGATCAAAGAAAAAATATGGGTTTACGTTCCCTCCTATAAAATTGTGATTTCTTATACATGTGCAATTTGATGTGGAATGACCCAAACACAGTATATTTCCTATTGCATAGGATCAATACTAAAAGATTTCACACAATTTATGGCTGAAGAGCAAATCAATTTTCAAATACTGTCGCTGGAATATGTACCAGCTGCTCAGCTGGCTTCCACTGTTTTAAAGAAAATTCCCACACAATGCACACTTATACAAAAACCTAATTTGAGACATTAAGTGGGAGCAAGAATGCATTTGGTTCCACATTTAATGTAGCAATCAGCTCAGGTGTCCAACAGCATGACCAGCCATCAATGAAATTATTCTTGTGCAGGTGCGAATGCTGGGATGGCCATGCTTACCAGATATCCCTAATCAATCCCCTACTTTCACATTGGTGAAGTGTGGCTACATCAATTTGTTCCTTTGGTCTTTCTTGAGATGTCCCACTGCGCAACTAATCCACATAAATATAACATAAAATAAAAACACTTACATAACAAAAATCATTTATTCACTCTTGCTGCCAACAAATCAGCACAGGCTCAATGGAAGTAAATGAATTACAGGTGTTGCCAAGATCAGTAATCTCCATGTCAATTACAAAAAATTATAAATTCTATTTCTTTACATGTGGTGCAGTAATAAAATAATGTACATTATAGAGAGGTAAAACATGTAAGATTAAAGGATTTTACAACTCTCTTACATATAAATATAAGATGACACTTCAAAATTACAAGTTCACATAAAAAATCTTTCAATAACTTCAGGTGCCAACTGCTAAAAGCAAGCATTTTCTTTTATACAAATCACAGAGCAACTGACCCTTGAACATATGAAAGATTAACAAAACAGAATGACCCAGCACCCTAATTCAATTAGAATTTCCGTGTGCCTCATTTAATTTGTCTACTCTTAAAGATCAAGGCAAAATGAAACATGAAATTCTCTTTCATTCTTCATCTAATGTACTTAAACACAGGAAACGTTCATTTCTCAATGAGATTGCAAATGAAGTCTAATCAGAATTATCTGTTAGGAGTTAACATTGCTTTGGAATGTAAAACTCAAACATTAAAAATGTACATGTTCTCCAGAAAGTAACAAACAAAATCTGAATGCGCTATATTAACTATAATGAAAATGAACACTAAAAACACCATGCAGATTTCTGTTCTCTTCATACATCTGTAACTAGTATATATATTTAATCACTTTCAGAATCTTTGGGCTCTTTCTTTTTTTTCTTCTTCTTTTTTTCTCCTTCAGGACTCTGTAACATTCATTGCAACATTATTAATGAGATTTCATCCACTGAAGAAAATTAGTAACTACTGTATTCTCAAATAATTTATTAGTTGGCCAATCGAAGCTTCTCTTCATGACCAAAATTATAGTTTTCCAAACATTTCTCAATTATGTTCAATATAAATGCTCAACTAAAATTTGGTTTTGTTAGAAAGAAAATTAGAATTTGTTAAGAAAGATTTGGCCACGTTCCTTCAAAACAGCCACTCCATTTTATTAGTTATTTACTTAGTAGGAACGGCCACCATTTATGCTTGTCATGTGTGCGGTACCAACCTTGTGGGATTGTTAAACTAAAGTGTGAACTAATTAGTCAACCTAGCAGAAGCAAGATTTTTTAGCACAAATTCCAGCCAACAGTTTAGCCTTGGTTTTACAACCTCAAACTTATGTGATAAGATGACTTGTTGTGTGTGTAAGTTTCATAATTTCTCGTTTCTTGCCTTTAGCATATGCAATTAACAAAAAATACCCTTGAGCCTATCCGATGCCTAACTGACATTGATATTACTACGTGCAAGTCTTTGTTGACAACACCACTGTAAGCATTACTCTTCATTTTCCATAACATTCACTAATACTGGTCTAAAAATTCTCTAATATACTGCATGTACCGCCAGTATACCTAGTAATTTGATGTGCATAAGAAATATTTGATAATCCTCTGAAGTCATTGAGATTTTGAAAGTTTTAAAACAGATGCGAAAAAATAACTGTTTGCTACTGAAAGCCGACCAGTCTTCCGCATCCATGAGCGTTTTGAGATATAGATATTTGAAACTTCTCCAGTAGAGTGAGAAGTTTCAAACAGTTCTTAATGCTGTCCAGAGAATTCACTAGGTGAAGGCACCGCATGGCAACCGGAATAACCTAGGGCTCCTCAAGTTTCAACAGCAGGGAGAATGCACATCTGGACGGTTGGTAAGCACCACAAAATATTGTGGTAAACAGCCCTCCTCTGGTCGTTCGTTTTTATAGAACAATTAGTAAAGATGGAAATTCATAGTATTGGGATTTCAGAAAAGCTCAGAATAAAAGATAATGGTAGAGTGTCCATTAAGTGCTTCCATTAAGTGCGATATACTTGAAATAATGTTCAGGATTTGCCATTGTACTAAACTCACCCAAATCATTTCCATTATACCTTGTGTTTTGCTCTTCGATTGCCAAAACCATTCACGAACACTTACAAGTGTTAGACTAGCAGCTGATTTCATCAAATCAAGTACAAATGCCACAGATTACCCATAAGTAAACTTCGTCCTATGCCTCCCATTCTATGCCAGTAAGGAAGGGGAACAACTAAATTTGCTACATCATGTGCAAGAGTAAAATCTACTTACTTTAGTAGGCGAACCAACACTTTGATCCAAATCATCCTTCTTTTTCTTCTTTTTTTTCTTCTTCTTTTCAACCTGCAAATATGAAACAAATTACAGTAAAAAACAACGTACCAAATTATGGAGACCTAAGTAATTATTTTGTTACAGTGAAATGTCGTTATATTGAAGGTTAATTCTTAAAAACTCTACCGAAAACCTGTTATCTATATTACTCCAAGAATATGAAACAAAGCTTCACATTTATTTAATCAGAGGAATATGAAAGAATTATACACAGTAATTGTAGATTTTTCAAACTATTTTAAACTTGATTTAATAATTTATATTTTGAAGACCTCCATTTTTGATGAACAGGATTGGAAATCAAACAAATGATCAAGATACATAACTTCCGTTGGAGGTGCATAAACTGTCACTCAACTCTAGCATTGCATGATTTCTTTCACTGGAAGATTTATAAAACTATGAATTGCATTAATGTCTTGGAAATGGCTACAATGCTAGTAACGTCTGAATAATATATTAATACAAAAGAATAATAATTGTAAAATGGGATAAATTTAGATTGTATTCTGAAAGAAAGAAATACAAAAACTTAAGCGACATTTTAATTTGCTGTAGTGAATGTGATTAAAATTAATATTTTATGTACTCCTTAATAAAGTTTTTGAGAGATCCAGTTCATTTCACTGAACTACTAATTACAAACAAGTCAGTTATATAATATAAACTAAAAAATTGGATTATGAAAATTATTAACAAAAAACTAACATGTATAAGGATTTTTTTTATGCAAATTATGTCATGGCCAAAACAATTTAACTGAGAAATGATAAACGTAGACAGGTCCCAGCAACTTTTCACTACTAAGTCTAATAACTTCCAAGTAGATTATTTTTGTAAGACCCTACACAAAATCTTATTCATTTTTGTTCACTAGAACTAGCAGAACATTTTTAAGCTATTTCTCTAAAAAAATTATGTCCTCTAACTTATCTCGCTAGTTTGAGTTTTCTTCTTTATATACTTGATACTTTGTCGTATTGAAAAAAAGAAAGGCTACAATTTTAATACAAATTCAAGGGAAGAAGTATACCTGAGCACCATCATCCTGCACCGATTCATCAGCACCAAGTTCTCGCTCTGAACTCTGGAAAGAATAAAACCGTACCATAAGTTGACAAAATACAATAGTGAGATAAGATAGAATCCCCAACTACTGCCAAATGCCATTAGTAGTGAAAACTTCTTGATTAAAACCACTTGCAAAAGTATTTTTTCAAAGTCTTGAAAAGCCAATACCATGCCAACACTAAAACAAAATTGAAATTGGATTGCACTTACCTCCCTCTCTTGTTTAATCTCCTTCTCAGGCGTGAGGTTCTTCTTTTTCTTCTTTTTCTCCTTTTTAGGTGTCTCTCTCCCCTCACTTGTCACTGAAGTCATTGACTCGTTCAACTTTCGCTGGAAATATTTGACAAAAACTTATCAATCTGAACTCCTCATCATAATACAACTCCGTCAATTAGTAATTCAACTCACCTTCCTTGTCACTTCATCTTCCTCTTCTACTTTCACAGTGACAGCACTGAAATTTAAAGCATCCATCAATCACAAAGTGAAAAGGTAAAGACAATACATCCACTAGAATACAGTACTTAATGTCAAAAGAATAAGGTGGTGTGTGTTTCCACTAACAAACAGTTTCAAAGTACTTTCTTTTTTATACTTGTTAGCACTTCAACTACAGCCTTCTTTCCCTGTGTTCAGAAACCCCCCTCTTTTACACTTTTCAAGGGTCCCAAGTAAAAGAGGGAAAGTGAAAACAGTGTAATTTACTATTGCTTATATAATAAATACAGAACATACATTCTCTATATTTATTAATAATATTAACCGATAACAAATCCTTGTGACTTGCACATCAAACTCCACTAATTCAAATGTTTTCCATTTTCCTAGAATTCAAATATTATTGAATCCATGTTATGATCAAATGAACAATACCACTATTAAAACTATCCAAATAATAATCACATTAGTGCAATGAGAAAGAAAGTAAATATACTAGCAATTACCTGTTTGTGAAAGAAAGGGAAAGAGCATGTACATAATCATGACACACAATACAATTGCTTGAACAGATAGTTATAAAAAATAAATTAATTAATTTAAAAAATAATTGTGTGACAGAAGCAAAACCACAAATCGTTTCAAAATTGCGGATACCCTGCTTTATTAGGCCTACTAACCACATAGTGAAACGAAATTGAGTGTGCATTTACTACACGGTCCCATATTGCACGATATGTGATGCATCAGCAGTATGTAGGAACCTTATTATAAAGCATGTAATTCCTATCACACATTTCAAAACAGAATTTAAAGAAATAACATCTAGCCCATGACAATATTTTGACTTTCCCTGATCATAGTCGAGTATTTCTAAAACAGTGACAACAAACAATGTACAAGATTGTTAAGTCATTCTATCCTTCATTGCATCTTTGCAGCGAGGGGGAAAGAGTGAAAAGATGGTACATTTTAGTTTGATAGTGTACAAGCAGTGACAATTTTACATTGTGAACTTTGGGGAAATGAACTTGAAGGGCCCAATAAAAATCAGCATCAGCAGGAAAATGTGAATTCCAAAAATATGAAACAAGGTTTTACTGAACACCCAAAATTTCACAAAAACAGTTCAAACAAAATAAAGCATCTTTTAAAATTTTATTTTCTGCAAACTTCAAAAAATATGTAAACCTTCCAAAACATCAAAAAGGGCATGGGCGCACTGTCGTAACCAGAGAAGAGAGGAGTGATAATTCTTGTAATAAGCATGGAAATATTAATGAAGACTTCTAACTGGAGGAGATCCCATTGGGACAAAAGTAAGTACTACTGCAAACTTTGAAAAAGTTTACCACCTGCACTGTCTACTGCTAATTTTAAGACTGTTCTTAAGCAGTAAACCGACTATTTGAATGCACTTGAAACTAATTCAGCCTTTAGTAATTAGAGACTTTCCCATCTACAGTGTCAAACCCTTCAAAGTGTGCTTGCGTAAGTAATCAAGATAACAATGCGAAACGCTTAGAAATACACTACTATTTACACAAATCTAATATTAAATAATTAAACAAATAAAATTTTGAAATTTATCTCTCAGAGCAACATTTTGTAACATTTCTTTTCTATTCACCACCTCAATTATAACAAGGTCTTTTTTTAACAATTTCAAAATTTGCTTAAATGATTTGTTTACAATAACCCACATCATAATACAAAAAATTTGCCCAATGCGTGATCTCAAGGGACCAGTATTTTTTTCCATATTAGACAAGATTCTGCATAATGCAAAGTAAAACTGTAGAATTTACTTTAGACAGGATTATGATTTATGTTCACAAAAACGAGATAAGAAATTCACATTACACAGTTCTGCCTTGAACAAGTTTTACTATAAATACCTTTTTACCGAAATGAGTTTTTCCATAAATAATTCAATCAAAAAGTATAGGGTCATGTTCCCAGCTTAAGCCTAGCTGGGCAAGATCTATATTTTATTCTTGCCTCTCTGTGTTAAATGTGAAAGCTAATAAACAAAAAGTTATAGAATCTATAAACATCATGCTTATTTGTAATACTTAATTATTTGTGCACATTTTCTTGGCATCCACTGTGAATTCGCCAGGCAATACAGCCAATATTTTTGAATGTGTGGATGAAGAGAATCTCAAATTAATGAAATTGCAGTAAGTGAAACAGACCGCGCAAATGACGACAAATCTTTGCCAAGATTTTTCAATGAAAAAATCCCTAATATTGGCTGCTTACACATGCACTACCCGCAGAATGAAGGTATGGGGATGTATTAATTCACAGTTCACAACTGTCACATGATAATATAAGTTATTAAAGCAGATGTCACAATGAGCAACAGAAAAAAATCTGATGGCAGATGGGAGAGTTCTTACATGGTGTCAGATGAAAGCTAAAAAAACCAATTCAATTTTTTTTTTTTTTTGATATTTTTGTAGTTCTTGGAAGGTCCTTTGGTTTTTAGGCAGACACTTAAATAATATAAATTTTTATTATGATTTTTTAACATTTATTTTTTAGAGATAAACGTTTTGGAAGTCATTGGCCTTCATCTTCTGGGTCGGAATTAAATTATAGTAATATGTTGAGTATTTTTTGATTTTGAAATAATATCTCGCTCGCATATTTCAAAATCAAAAAATACTCAACATATTACTATAATTTAATTCAGATCCAGAAGATGAAGGCCAATGACTTTCAAAACGTTGGTCTCTAAATATATCAAATTTCTGTCTAAAAAACCAAAGGACCTTCCAAGAATTACAATAATTAGACAATTCACCTTTTTTTTTACTGAATGGCAAAAATTATTAAAAATGAAAAAAGGATTTTCAGGAGGACATGTTACAGGGTCATGTTACATTCAGAGATGTATTTTTGAGGAAATACAGTACATCACCCCAAAACACTATAAGGATTATATGTACTTGCCTGTAATCAGGATTGCTCTGCAGCCAATCTGCAGGGGTTTTTTCGTTTGGTTTTCCATACTTGTCCAATAAACCTTGTTTAATGAGTCCTTTCTTCATCGAAGCCTGTATTAAGATTTACAAAAGGATTCAGAACTTTTTTATAACTTCAAGTTTTCAAGTTCATAAATACAATTCAGTTATTTTTGGCTTAATAAATTCTACTTCCTATCTCTAAAGGAATTCCATGAAACAAGATTAGCAATATTGTAATTCATAAGAACGAAGCAAAACAGTAAGAAGTAAAACAAAGAAAACTGGAATAGGTTTTTATACTTCAAATGAATAGATTTAGTCACTAAGAAACTTTGTTTTTGTACCTTGTGAGAAATTGAAAATATCCGAATTTGAATATTTAGCTTCCTCACTGATCCATCACTGTCTCATGGTTGTTTAGCAACTTATGCTAAGCTAGCCTATGTCCCCATACTTAATATTCAAACCAGTCAATCATGTGTGAAACACCAAAATAAGAACAAGTTCATTGCTGGCATAAAACACAATTCAAGACAAAAACTACAAATTTTTGGCCTACGGGATAAAAGGCAATGACTGACAATGACCAACTAGGTTGAAGGAGAAAAAGAAAAAGCTTCCCACAAATTGCCACTTTCTAAAGAATTAGCAGTATTATTGAATTGAATTGGCCTTATTTTACGTGGCGAGACTCAGGCCATGAGGCCTGCTCTTCCGTCTGACCACGCAAATTTCGTTACACTCCTTTCACCTATCATGGGAGAAAGAAGGTATTACTTGGGCGACGAAACAGGCAATTTGAATTTAGCTCAGAGGCGCCATTTAGGCTTGAGTATCTTTTACATGCAGTAAATGTACTAACATGGGACAGCCGGCTTTACTTCCCCTCCGAAGGAAGGCGTACGAAGGATTTTTTCGCCCTTAAAAATCCAGGGCTTCGATCGGGTTTGAAGCCGCAAACTTGGGTATAGCAGTCCGATATGCTAACCGCTACACCATCGCCGCCGCAAACTGATATTAGTCTAATATCAGTTGCTTGAAATATCAAAACCTTCAAATACATAGTCCCCCTTTAATGTGAAGCTCATGTAAAAAGTATAAGACCAATCAAAAACCGTATAGTTTCAGGGATTCAATTTTATGATCTGGTTTTTGAAGGAATATGTCAAACATTTCTCTATGACATCAACTAATCTCTGCCATGTTCATGTCAGATATTCACATCAGCAATTGGCTAATAACTCGCTTAATTGGTCATAGTGAAAAACAAAAGCAAATGACTCCTTCAAAAATTAGATCATAGTTAGGACAACAAAAAATATTGATATGACTGAAGTGACATTACTTAGTTAAGATGAGTTAATTTTCTAGTCCTATGAATCCTATTAATTAATGGTTGCATTCAGCACATAAAATTTTAGGTACTGAAACACACCCCAAATGAATTATCAATTTAATAGAAGTAGTTATATATTAACAATATAATTTAATTATATATCCCAGAGGTACTGGAATGCCGTTCCATCGTGTTCTGGCAGAAATCAAGTCCTGGAAGCATTGATCAATTCCTAACAAGATTATTTTTTAATGCGAACAAAACTGGGGATTGCTGTTGGGAATATATTTTTCTCATTTTCAATCTGCATACACAATTCTAGACTTCAATATTTCAGGCTCCTTGAAACAAAAATCGAAAGAAAAACTGTGTGGCACAAGTCAGGTACAGACAAGTACAAGTTGCCTCTACCTTTGGTCCCAGGCCCCATTTTCTAGGATAGGTATCTCGATCCATGATCACCCTCTTAATCTTGGCAACTAAACCATGGTCACAACTGGCTATGGTGGCAGTGGTCATAAGGGCAATGGCTGAAACAAGCAATTGCTCAAATATAAACAAAATTTTACAAATCTAAGGAAATTACCAAATTACACAAGACAAATTTAAAATACCTATTGCCACAGCTTCACCCTTGGTAGTCACAATTACAACTTCCATGTTAACTTCAATACCATCTTCATACCTCAACACTCCAGGGAGCATAATTTTGGCACCGTAACATACAGCATTTACCTGGAACATAAGAGGAAAAATTTTTGCCTGCAATCCACGAATGAAATGTTTAAGCTACATGGATGTGACATTATGAACTATCTGCTTTGAAAACATTAAATGGAAAATTTCAGTGCCCAAGAGTCTGTGGATGTGTTTGGCACATGCAATCAGGCTCTTGCTGGGAGCCTATAAAGCAAATAATCTCAAATGCTGTATTTAATTTGTGAACACTATGTGGCCCTCCTGGTTGTAATGCTTTTCAAAAGGGCTAACGGATTCCTAAGATGGTTTTATCAGCATCTGTAGTATCAGTATCTGTGGTTCTGCATACTAACTAGATATTCTAATAACATTATGAAGCACTGGTTTGGCATTGTGCAGAGAAACCTCCAAATGGCCACCTTAATTAAATGGTCAGCTCCACCATCTGCAATTTTTTAATCAATATTAATTTTCTTAAAACACATGCCGATATTTTCTCTTTTCAGCAGCCATCTGAATAAGTTGCTAGCAATTAGGCACATTTCATAAACCAACATTATTACGCAGTCACCTCAAGTGATTTAGAATTTTACTATATCATAAAGCAGAAATGTGATGATAAGGATTGATTTTACTTTCCTATGACAATGTGTCAGATTACTTTGGGTAAGGACATCCAGTATCTTATTCAGCAGAAGTCTTACTTTATTTCAGGTAACAGATCATTTTAATAAATAATCTCTTCATGAAACAACACTTGTGTTTCCCATTTCACAGCATTCTTATGGTTGGCTAACTTGTACTACCCGTCTGTGCAAATCAGTTAAGGACTCTCTGAGCACAATGTGTCCACAAATTCAATCTGAAGGTCATTCACCAGCTCAGTCAGATGTGCCTGATGTAGTTTCTGCATGTATTGCATCTACAAGTGTAATTTGCTTGTTTAATTCTGCAAGAATGGAAAGCAAGTTTCTTGACCAAGAGAATGAGTAACGAGCCAAGAGTAAGTTGTTATTAGCCACAAGACAGCAAATAATCTCAAATGCTGTATTTAATTTGTATTTAGTAATTTGTAGTAATTAAAAATCTTAAGACACATAAATTTCATAGCAATTAGTACATTATAGCAAGATAGGTCAAAATACCTGTAGGGTAGAGAGAATTCCGACAGCTTAGTTACAGCGGACAAATTAGCATTGGACTTGGGCAATAACAATTAGAACACGTGAACAGCAAAAACAAGCTGGGACAATAGATTAAAATTTTGTCATCAACATCTGTCTTGATCTGGTAGAAGTAAGACATGTGACCGTGACTGGCAGAAGAAATTGTTTGAAAAAGTTTTAAGTTAGAATACATCATGATCTGATAAACACAGGATGCATATCCCTGAGCTGTATAAAGTTAAAACGGAACGTGATTGTAGATGTGAAATTTGAGTCGCAAATGTAGGTAGCAAATAGGAGTCAACCAAATTAATGAAATAGGAGTAAAAATAAATTGAGAGGGAATAGCGAGGCACCACCACAATAGCATTAAGCAGCCACTTTTTGTCTGAAACATTTGTCACTGTTTAAGACACAGCCCACTACAGGTTAGTTCAGTTTCAGTGGCCTCTAGGTGAGGGCAACTAAAGTAAGTTTCTCAAAATCTAAACATCATTAGTGTGCTTCATGGATGGTTTGGGAAGTCTCCTTTGAAGAGAATCTCCTTTTCACAAAGAGAAGTGATACTTTCCAATCTTGTTTTCTATCCAACCTTGCTACACAGTGGAGCCTTGGACCCCCAATGGGCCTCTGCTAGCTTGTATTTTCTTTCAACTGGCAGTTATTCCTTCTGAGGATGGTTGAGCTGTTCCCACCGTTTCATTAACACTCACATTCACACAGTAACCTCTAACAGCCAAAAAATGCTTAGCTCAGCTCAACTAGTAGGCTCAGCACAATGCCACCCCCATGGCCAAACAGATTATGTACATTGTATAACTTTCTCTAGCAATGATTAAGGCGGTAAAACCGTTTAGCAAAAGTCTGAACTACTCTTCAAAAATGATTTCTGTTTGGCATTCTCTCAAAAATTAATTTTATCATGTTTATTGAAAATACACAAGAAAAGGTTTGGAACTTTACTTGTCAGTACAAAATAAGAATTTCCTCACAACCCTGATTTACCTGGAAAAGTTATGAAAAACAGTTATTCTTATTTAGTAACACCCTTTCCTTTTTCAAAACTGAGAAACTTACTGCACTATCTTTAATGATTATTCTTTTGTGTCCCACGAGCAGTTTCTCCAGTGGATGAATGACTCGTCGCAGGTAACTCTCATCTTTGTGGTTCTCATAGAGCCACTGGGCATCAAGGATGTCATGCATTGTGACTAATCCACAGTGATTCTCATCATTAATACCTGCAATAACAAACATTATCAAAATCTCCAGAGAAACCAAAATATTTTGACAGAACACTTTGCAAGTTCTTTAATATTACTATTGTTATTATTATTACTTAAATCAGAAGTTTTGGAATCAAATTAATTACAACTATTTAAACAGCTCTACCTACATACAAAGAGGCATGACTGAAGGAAAGATACCTGATCGATTTCTTCGCAACTCCAACATCTGGCCACCAACACCAAGCAGTAAGCCAAGATGTACACAAATCGTTCTTACGTATGTACCTGCCTCACAGCTGACCCAGAATATGCCTGTGAAGTATCCATTTTCACATTTGAGACCAAATTTCAACAACCAGAAAGGTAAACAATACAGATTTTCTTAACAAAATGAAATAACTTACCCATGTTTTCCTTCTCATCATACTCCAATAACTTGTTGTCATATATTGTTCTAACTCTTAACTGTCTCTTTACAGCAGATATAAGGGGAGGCCGCTGAAATAGTGCTCCTTTCAAATTTTCCAGAGCTTGCGCAACCTAATTAAATGAAGTGCTGAAGTCAGTTTCACCCAGAAAATATGCTATTCATAAACACTTTTACACAATACTGCAAATTACCAACATTCATACACTAACCTTTTCTCTACTTTCCACAGCTGAATGTAATTTAAATATACAGATATATTCTTTACCCGCACTTTGTTGTGATTTAACCAATCTGGTTGCTCTGTCTATGCATACAACCAAACACCCTGAAACAACCAAACAACACTTAGAACACCAAAAATTTACAAAGCTCATCATTATCACAAAGCTATACAAGGTCTCAGTGTTCCTGGGAAACAGGTCAAAAAAGTACATTAATCTTCTTCCACATGTTTCTGAGTGTTGCATACTACTAGGGCAGAGAGAAGATTGAGAAAGAAATTCATTTTCAAGCAGCTTTTGGGAATCTTCCTTCTTTCAGTCTTAAATACGTTCCAGTTATATCTGGCTCCCCTATTCTTTCAAGAAATATAAAGAAAAAATTTGGACCCATTTCTGAGCACATTTTGAAAAATCCATGGATTTCATATAAGTATCCCCAAAATTATAAGCTTTTGCAAAATCTCAGTGTTTTGAATAGGGACCACATTGTCTAAGGAATATTCATTTTGATAAAAATCCTATTCTTTAGACACTAATGTTGTTCACAGAGGGATGAATGGATTTTTTGGAAATAGGCGATCACAAAAACTCGTATCTTGAAATCTATTTTCCGCAGCATTAAAACTATCTATATTACACATGTATGGAGATACATATGTATGTATAAGAGAAAGTAAAAATCTGTCTTCAATACTGTAATTTTAGGAAGATGCTGAAAAATAAACTTTTTATTCATTTATTTATTCAGGTTTTTTATGTAACAAAAAATAATACAAAGATTATAAACAAGGATGCAAGTTCCTGGATGCGACCCTGAAATATAAAACTATAAAAAACAAGTCATTATTATACAAAAAAAATTTTAAATACAGAAAATACAAAATATAAGAAAATTAAAAATTTTTAATTTTAATTAAAACCAATTATAGTTAAGAGCCAGTATCTCAATAGTTTTCTAAATACAGGCGTGGTAGAATCAAAATTTTTCAAAGTACTTAATGCATTAAAAGCTCTTTTACAAACATATCTATGATGATTTTTGCTAGTTGCTTATTCACCTGCAAAGGAAGTAAAATAGTACATCTCTAGTACAGCAAAAGCTCTTTATTACTTTGGATTTTGGGAAAGTTTAACATTAAAGCCTTTTCAATGTAAAACTTCTTGATTGATATAATACTGTTTTCCTTGAATAAATCATTAGTCGAAAATAGAATGGGTTTTTTTAAAAAATATTTTCCTAGATTCTTTTTTCCTGTACCAAATAAGAGTGAGTATGCTATCATAGGCTTCTTCCCACGTGATAATTCTGTAAGTAGGTATCAACCATAACAATACATGGTAAATAACTGGAAGTTTTTTAGTATTTAATACTGTCCTTAATTTGTAAAAAACAAAAATTAGGTTCCCTTTACAGAATTATCTATATGTTCCAACCATTTCAAATGAGTATATAAACAGACACCCAAATACTTTGTCGTCTTCTCTCTAGATATATCTAGACCAGGGTTGCCCAACTATGCCCAACTTCCAAGGCCCACGATTAAAACAAATATGGTGGAGGCCACATTTTTATCATTCAGGCGATTCACCCCTCACTTCCCGCGTTGTTGATAACGGCAGTTTGCCCGGCCGCTTTGAAATGGGATGGGGAGTGAGAATGGAACTAGGCATGGTATTAGGCCTTACCATGCATAATGAAGGAAAACATGGAATAATTTTGAATTCCTAAATCTAAATTTAACTTTTTTACACTAAGGGGATGTTGATTCCATGGGGCATGAGCGATAGGCGCACAATGTTCTTGCCCAATATGGATCCAAGAGATCCAAGAGACTCGCTTGACTAATAACCTTTCATGGGCCCAATAAATGGCATAGGGGCCACATACAGCCAATCAATTGGACAACCCTGCTCTAGACAGCGTACGTGTCCAAGGATAGTTTCCTATGGAACTCCACACATCACAGTTCTCCCCTCTGATTTTACACGATTTTGACAACTGGCTTTCTGTCCCCTAAGTAACTCTTAAATAATTTAAGCACAGTACATCTAAATCCTAATTTATGGAATTTAAATAACATTAGATTGTGATTGACCCTGTCAAACACCTGAGCCAAGTCTTAGTCCATATATCGATATGCATGGCGCATTACTAGGGTCCAGATGTATATGATGACTTTTTCTAGTATTATTTGCATGGAAAAAAGTTAAACATGATTTTTTTACAATGACTAAAATGATGCCTTTTCATGTGGCATATATTGTCACATTTTGGCTTTTTTAACCCTTTCAGTCATTTTCCATTAACATTTCATATTTTGGATATTTATTCATGAATTTTCATATTTTTGTTATTTCTATCTCATCGATACTTTTTTGTATTCTTGCTAGCAGTAGTCTCAAAGATTTTTCACATTCCCTAACCGTCATCTGATTTCTTACAATTTTATCCAATTTTTGTCTCTTTCCTACGTACGTGTGTGAATTAGGAGAGTAACCTATTTAGGAGAAAAGAAACTGTAGAAAGCACCAGATGTGAAGATAAGTTTTGTCAAGTTGTGTCGGTGACATCAGTTGATGCACTGAGCTACCGCTCCCACCTGCACAGTTGAAATTCTACATTTGGTTAAAGTTGGGAACACGGTAAACCCTAAGTGTGGCGGCAGGAGTGAGGGGCCAGAGGAGGGGAGTCTCCTTAATCCTTCCCTCAAATTATGCTAGGCGCTCTGTTAGAAATGAAGAAAATTACCTAGTGGCGATTTTCATGGCTTGCCCTTCATATACTTTGTCCCAGCCACATTTTAATGCCCAAATTCCTTTCAAAGGAAAGTTTTTTCGCTTTGCTCGCCCAGATCCAAGTCATGGCAAGGCTCAGGCCTTCAGCCCTCGCGATCACTATAAATAACTGAGTCTATCCACCGCATAATTACCAATTCACTTTTAAAAGAAAGCACTTCAGTAAGCACTTTATATGAAAGCCTTGAATGCCAACTGCTGCAATGAATTCAAACAATGAAAGCTTTGTTTATCAGAGGCACACACCACGATTGCAGGTAGTACTATTTTCTAATGGACCTCTGACAAGATACTAGGATGAAATTGCCTCCCATAACTTATGACATGACATTCCTGACCAATTATTATAAGAAAGGCAGTCTGCTCTGTGTAAAAAGGGGTCATGGTTCACGAGACTCAAAATAAATATGGAAGTTTCTTGCCTGTCCTTGGAGGCACCTCTGACACACAGCATGAAGAAATCACACTTCGATAAGTTATTTATTTATTTCAGAGTACTTTATGTAATTTTCAAATATTCCCACCGAATGGAACTCTTCTATAGCACTAACATTCCACCCGTACATTTGAATTTCTTTGTAATGCATTATTACACACATAAGGCAAGACTGCAATGAAGAGCAGATCTTAAAGTGGTGGTATTTTGCCCCCCTCCAATGAGAGGTCTCTTAATCACAGAGAGAAAAGTATGCATTTGCTTCAATCTGATTTTCTACCCAGGAATGTTAATCCTCTAAAGCTCAATTACTCACACAGACACACATTCCACACACCGTTATCGGTCATGGAATTGGATTTTGGAAGATATAGAGGTGAGACACAAAGTCTGGAAATGCTCCCTTGCCACAAACTGATAGCATAAGCATTATGCAAAATTCAAACAAAGCATCAGTCTTGTGTACTCATGCCTCAAGCCCCTGCACCAATAGATCTTCGCATCTGGTAAATAAGACAATTATATTACAAGCTAAAGACTACTAATTGCTCAATAATCCTGAGTATCTCACAACAAACAACCAATTACATCACCTAGTATCTGCTAAAACCAACATAACAAGCAAAATTCAATACCTATGTCCATGCAAGTCTTGACCAGATTTCACTCAAACTTACACAACCACAACTAGTTTTCAAAAACGTGTACAAGACTGATTAAACGTCTTATTATAAAGAACAGATTACATTGAGAAAAATCTTTCTTCAATTATGTAATAATTTGAGGGAGGCCAAAAAATTGGACCAGTGCTACCTTTGTCTATTTTTCTCCATTATAACAAGATATTTCAAGGAAAGGTTTGGAGCCAGTTTTAGAACACTGGCAACGTCCCAGCTTTTTGTGAAGTACCCCAAAAACTAAAAGACTAGTTTCAAATTCACAGGGCCTTGAGTCAAGGCAGATTGATCACAATATTAATTTTGGGAAGAGAGAAAATAACTTTCAGTATTAGAGGACCCCCATTCCATTTTCATTAAAATCTCAACTTCAATTTTCAACAGCATTACTAAAAACTTATACTTAAATACATTTATACATGAAAAAGTAAAACCAACCACCTCCCTGAACTAAGATTTTGTAACAGTTACATACGTAACATTTCAATTTGCATGTCGTGTACTAATTTACTGAAAACAAAAATTGTCCAATTCAACGCAAAAAGTAAAGAATGAAAATAACTAAACATGTCATTTTTTAAATTAAGTAAAGCCAAATTGTCGCAACTTCTGAAACATCCACTCCTCTACATTCCTAAATAATAATTGCAAAGCTCCAAATAATGTTGAATTTTTCTTTCAATACCCATTTAATTAAAACAATACATTTTATTAAACAACTAATTGAAAGTAAATACCAAAATTTCCCTAAAAGCTTAAAAATAAAATTTCAATTACCTGTCACTTTTGGATCAAGTGTTCCTGAGTGGCCAGTTTTCTCAACTTTCAATATTCTTTTCAACCAAGCTACCACTTCATGTGAGCTTGGGTTTGAAGGTTTGTCTATCATCATGCATCCATATTTGATGTACTCCCTCAAATTTCTCTTCAAAGGTGACGCACCAAAAGGTAACGGAGTGAAATGATTTGTTCTTACATTGAGCTTATCAAAGTTCTGTGTGGGAAGAAATTGCAACAGTTGAAGATAAGAAATGGAAATCAACAGGAAAAGGGTTAGAATCATCAGAAGTTCAAAATCAATATTTCATTACATAAAAAATAATTCATGAACTCACTGAATGTTACTTTGCCATAAATTTCTGTTTTCATGATTAACTGGCTGCCAATGTGCACACTCATTCTACACCACAATATCACTTACCTTCAACAGCAAGGGCCACTCCGAAGTATCTAAAGTATCAACTTTATCAGACGGCGCTACAGCAAATGATTTTTCACACTGTAGATCAGCTATTGACTTGGACCTTTTCTCTTTCTTTCCTTTCTTCTCTTTTGAAACATCTAGGGGTGAAAATGTAACGCATAAATAGATTCCCTTAAAAACACGTGCTTTCTATCAACCACCAGTAGGCAAATTCAAAATAATTCAATAATAATTCTCTATGAGATTAATGGGATATAATACCACATGTAAACACACTGTTCGTAACCTAAAGTATCCGATTATCTCACGATAATTTATGTTAAAACTTATTACGTAGTGACTAGTCACTATATTTCATATTATTATAAATTCTCTACAAGCTTTGTGTACTGGAAATCGACAGGATTTAAGAAAACTTACCCAAGACCTCCATTATGGCATGCACGTGGTCAAATCGAAGCCGGCATACTATTATGAACCACCAACCACACAGAGTAAAGATGGACCAACGGGGACGCTGCCGAGATGCTACTTGTGAGCATCAAAGAGTTTGCATCGTAAATCACTTGTCTCTTCCATGCAGCTACAGAGTCATGCAGGCGACAGCTGAACATGATTGTCCGTAGTATTTTTTTTTTTTTTTTAATATCCGCAATGGTTTGCTCATCTGCTTGTGAGTTTGCTGTGCAGTGAAATATTTTTCTGATTATTTTTTTAATTTTTATATTGGTTTTATTTCCTTTGCGTATTCCTCCGCGCAACATTTTTACTTTCCTTTTATTTTTGAGAAAGCTCTTTTACCCAACTTGCTATTTTGGGATTCTACAGTAGCTCCCAAGTTTTGTAAGTTCCTTGGTAGAGTTACCCCTTGCCCAGCACTTGCCAAAAGTTCCTCGCCCTCAACATCCGCAGACGAATCGAGAGGGGAAGGGGAAGTAGAAAAAAGTTTCAACAAGTTTGTCCTGAGCAAATTATACTCTCTGGTCCTGAGATTATTTTACTCGCATGCTTTATACTTGGGTTTTCGTAACGTGGCGCCTAAGGGTTTTAACACGTGACCTTTAGTTTTAGAGGGCAGCACCATTGCCTGTGGATGGCAAGCGGCGGGCTGCTACAAGCCGTGAGCTTATGGATAAAACACGACATAAGTGTTGATTTTCTTTTAAAACATCGTGATCATTCTTCGTTGGAGATTTTCCTTTGCCTATAATGGTTTAAAAACGTTTTTGTTGTTTTGTTTAGGCGCACTTTTTCACAGTGAAATATTCTTTTTTCTTTAAAATCAAGTTGTATTTAAAGTTTTTCCGATAGTGAACTGGTGCAAAGAGGGCCAGGAAAGACAGAGTAAGCTTTTTTAGATGCCGTGCTGTTCCCCAAAATCAGAAATATAAAATTATAGCACCCTCGGAACAAAACAAATAAAAGATTTCTGCTTTGAAGCAAAAGATAAAATATTATTTCAAGTCAATAATAGGTTACAGATTCCGCTCATCGTAATTCGCAATTCACACGTCAACACATTTTCCTGTCATTCTCAGATGTTCCACGTGAAAATGTATGTAGATTTTCTACATTTCTGCAACAATATAAATAACCCACTAAGGGGCATAGTGTTGAATAAATAAGTTGTCATTTACTTGCATTGCCTCAACGTGTTGTACAAACACAGCATCATAATATGTATGAGCCACCAAAATGTTGTGGATCTTCAAGGCTCTATTTGTGTAAAATCTAAGCCATTTTATTCAAGACTATTTGTATAAAAGCAATGCCCAAGGGTTACACAAGTCACCAAATGAACTGTTTTCTTCTGCCACCAGGGCTATTAAGTCGTGTCCCATTCTGTCGCAGTTCCCATTATGTCGTATTGCAAGAATTGGCATAAAATGTTAATCAACACTTGCCAAGCAAAATATATTGAAAATATGTTTCATAACAAGTATTAACATTAAAATCATTGGGGATATACTGTGGTTTTTACAGAAATGCCTCTCAAGGTCATTGAAGGCCCGTCACCACGGTGGCATTCAGGCGCGGTTTTTCACGTCTTTCTCAGTCGTGCCGCTAGAGTCGCTTCATCTGCAGCATTCACGTGCATTCTGATACAGTCGCGAACCTACAACACCTAACGGCACTACTGAGAAAGACGCGAAAAACCGTGCCTACATGCCACCGTGGTGACGGGCCTTCAGTGACCTTGAGAGGCAGTTCCGTAAAAACCGCAGTATAAAACAAGTAATATTTTAAGCACCTGACCTCAATATTGAAATTCAACCATCAAAATTTGAATTCAGCACAAGTACTACAAACATTTTTTTAAATATAATAAAAAGTGCAAGATTTATATTTTTAAATAACTATATTTCATTACAATTAATACATTGAAAAATTATTAGTTATATTGCATTAAATTCTGGTTCACTTAGTCTTGAAAGTTCTTTCACTCCGTGAAAAATTACGAACATTTTGGGGAGTAGTTATGAACTGTCTGTTGTTGTTTTTTCGAACGATTATTAAAGTTTAATGGACGTAATATTTCTCTCAATGATAATAATTAATACAAATTTCTTAAATATGTTAAAAGCTGACAGTTTATAAAAATATACGAGTCACTTCTACCCGAATAGCACAGGGGTTCCAAATTCGTTGTTACTTATCATAACCGATGAAAGAGCACGCGGAAACAAATATTTCATACATTTCATTTTATTATAAAGCAGCGCCTTATCGCTACGGTCATAATATTTCCCTCGAACCGTTTTCAAAACGGTAGTAACTTGATGTTCAGCTACATTTAGTGAACTCGTGGCTCATAGCAAAGTCGCAAGCCGTTCACCACTGAGATCCGGTTTCGATTCCCGTCGAATCTCATGTGAAATTTGTTCCAACAAAACGAGTTCGGCTGCTTCACAAGGGCTAGTCCAACCCCTGTGAAGTGTCCTAATCCTACCCCTATCCTTATTCCTTCCTAATTCTGGCCGCTGGGTAGTGACGCAGGAGCGCGCGGTAGGAGGCGCGTACGCGGAGATGCTACCTGGCGGTCCTCTTGACAACCGAATACGACGAGACGCGACAGACAGTATTAACGGAGGATTACTCCAGCGCTGTTAGTAATGGGAGGATTACTCCCAGAAGCGCAAAGCGCTGAACGCCCCGCAAGGGGCTTGGAGACGCGCTGCGTCGAAGTAGACGCAACAAATAATTAGTATGAATAATTAGTAACAAATAGTTAATATGAATATTTATGCAAGGTTACACATTTTGGTGAGGGGAACTTCTTTAAAAAGCTTACAACACATTATTAAATGTGGGTTAGTTCATGGGGTAAGTAGAAACACTACTTTTTTTTTCGTCTACACCTTGACGCAACGCGTCTCCAACCCCCTTAAGGGGCGTTGAGCGCTTTGCACTGGGGAGTAATCCTCCATTAATGTGCTTTTTTTAAATTTTTGGAGTAATCCTCCGTTATTGGAGTAATCCTCCGTTATTTTTGGAGTAATCGCCGATACTGGCGAGAATAGCCAGGAACGCAGCGATTCCTACAGTTCCAATCCAAGAGCAACGTAGTTTTCAACAGACAGATAAGAATGGCGCGCGCAACCTCCGAGGCTCCGAGACCGCGAAAGGAAGCCAGCGAGACCGATCGATAATAGCTTTGTCCGGCTCTACCAGTGAGGCTCCGCTATCGGTAGTATAGTGTCAGCCTAGTTTGCCTGTTACTGTCACTTATGTCCATAGTTGTGCGCAACGGGAACGGAGATGATACTGTGTTGGGCGAGGCGTATTCGTGTGTGTGTGTTTGTTTTAATTTGTTGCTTCGTTGTTGATGCAACGCTTCTCTTAACCCTTGTTGGGCGTTGAGCGCCTTCTTCTGGAGTAATCCTCCGTTACTGAGTAATTTACAATACTGAATTACTATATTTGTCAAGTCTCGTCACTTCAGTTAGTCAAGTCAGTCAGTGCCTTTTATCCCTTCGGCCAGGGGCTTGACGGCGGTAGATCCCGGGGTTCCTGACTGGTCACCCAACCAGGGACCCGCGAGTCTCGAATTCGCTTAACCTTCATGACTTCAGGGAGCGTAGTAAACGAATTCGGCTAGCGCCGCCGGCGTTACGTTGTTACAATTGTGTCTACTAGTTTAGAATATTAGAATCCAAAACGTACAGTTTTTAACAAGTAGGCGTCTCCCTACTAGCTCTACTTGGGTTTTTCTAACGTGGCGGCTGAGGGTAGTACCTCCAAGATGGCTGCACTGCTTGATGCGGTCGCGATCATGCGACATCTTGCGGCAGAACCGAGAATGACTCAAAAAGTCGTACCGAATTCCATTTTGGAGATACTACCCTCAGCCGCCACTCTAGAAAAACCCAAGTATACTATGAGTGACGATAGGAAGAAACTTAGTGGCGCTGAATACAAAAACGATCAAATAATCCAGTCGGTATGTTAATAGTCCATCTTTAAAAGAATATGAGCCAACATTAGCAAACGCAGTAAATAAGGATCCAAATTTGTGGATGTTAAAAGATGCTACTAGAGATCTAATAGCTAAAAATGGCTTTGACCAAAACATAGGATTAAATTTCACTAACAGCGTAAGAGGGTACAAAAATCGAAAGAGATATTTTGCTAAATCTCTCTATGAACGGAAATTAAAAAATGGAGAAGTTCATAGAAGGAAATGGATGATTTTCTCTAAAAGTAAGGGATCAGTTTTTTGTAGCCTTCGTTTAGCATTTAACACTAAAGAACAATCACAATTTGACGACAAATACGGTTTTTATTACTGGAAAAAATGGAGAAAGTCATGCATGTCATCATGAAAATCCACCAATACACAAATCTGCGATAATTACTCTAAGATCATAAGGACTTTCTCTTAACCGTGTTCTCAGTAAGCGTACTTTACAACTAGACAAGGAAACACACTATTGGAGAATGTTTTAACTAGAATTGAAGCGTCTGTCAAGATCCTGACATCAAGAGGCCTCGCTTTAAGAGGTGACAATAAGATCTTTGGTTCTGCCAGGAATGGAAATTTTCTTATGGCTTTAGGGCTGATATCCGAGTTTGATCCTTTCTTTGCGTCACGCATTGAAAAATACGGTAATTGGGGTAGTAGCAATCCAAATTATCTTTCTTCCAAGACATGCGATGAGGTAATTGAATTAATGGCTCAAAATATTAGGCAAGTAATTAGTGAAGAGTTAAAACAATGTAAATACTTTTACCTCATAATAGACCCTGCCTTCATTCCATCATCTGGTCACAGTTCAGAAGAATTGTTTAAGTGTGTTACGAATGTGCTAGAAAATCTGCAGATAAACGTTGAGGAGTGCAGAGGCCAATATTATGATAATGATTCAAATATGACCGGTATTTACAATGGTCTCTAAGCAAAAACATAGAAAAAACTCTTTTAGCTTTACTCATCCCGTGTGCATCATACTCCCTAAATCTTGTTGGATCGCCTGCTGCAGAATCTTGTGAACAAACGTCCACATATTTCATGTTGCTCCAAGAAATATAGTATGTACTGTTTACGGGCTCTACAAAGCGATGGGAATGCCAAACAAGCGTTGTGGAAACATTTTATCAGAATAAGAAGACAATGAAAATGGTGTCTCATACTCGCTGGTCATCAAGTAGTAGTTGACGCGTGCCAAAAGTTACCAGAATTATGGGAAGAAGTGCTATTACTATGCCAAAAAATTGACATGACAAAACAGAAAAAGCAACGACTAGATATGAATCTTGAGGAATCCTTCGAAAATTGGAACGTTTTGAAACTGTTTTTATGGTATGTTCCTAAAGCACTGTACTTCACAGAATCCACAAACTTAGCAAAGTCATCCAAAGTGGAACTATGGATGTTTCGTTGGTCAGAGATCTGTACGACTCTCTTAAAGATTATTTCACGGAACAGGGAAATCATTTTGATTAGTTTGAGGCATGGATATAATCAAAACTATGTTTTACGAAAAAGACAATAAAAGACAGCCCAAAAGAAAAGTTTGAGCTGACGAAGACCGAAGTGGAGAAGTAAACTTTCCTGGTAGGGATGACCTTAAAATAAACACGTTTTTACCAATAATATCATCTTTTGCTTGTGAATTCAAGAAAAGAAAATTGGCCTATGACGAGTTTCAAAACCGATTCTACTTCTTAACTCAGTTGTGACATGGAAGACAGACATGGAAGAGGAATTGAGGAAAAAGGCCACCAATCTTTACCACGTTTACACTAATAATTTTGATTCGAATTTCAGTGAAAAGTGCACCTACTAATGCAAATATAAAATGTATAATCTGAAATTTGAATTTGTCATATTGTTAAATACGTTTAATTGTATCTTAATGTAATTTTGCTATTATCAATATTTATATTAATTTTTCTAATTTCCTGTTTTTTAGTTGACAAATTGTTAGTAGCCTGATGATGGAGGTACGTTTAACCTCCGAAACGTTGCCACGTCAATGTTTGTATGAAATACTAGGTGAAATGTAACTGTGATTGTTGTTTTTTAAATAAAAGCAATTTTGACTGTCTATAAATAAGTATTGGAACCTTCTACTAAAAATCAACATTATTTTGTTTAGATATTAACCTTTGTATTAGAGGAGTCAGTACATTTTTCAACAAATAATTCAGTAATTAACTAATTTTTGTGATTTCATTCCACTATGCAAGAAGAGACTCAATTCAAATTGAACCTAGATCTTCAATTATGCAAAACATAGTCGTTGGTAGGGGGTGGATTTTATTGATATGTTATTTTTTTTCTTTTCACTTTAGAACAGTACAGTTTAGTGTAGAAATTCATTTTATATTACAACAAAAGGAATTGACCCCTTTATATAGATAATTATTTTGCATTTTTTGTCGATTTCGACAAATAAGTCATTTTTTAATGCATTTTTGCTGATTTAATCGATTTTAACATAATTTTTAATGTCAATTTCCACTGATCTCCAAAAACAAATAAATTAAGTTCAAAACACATTTAATTTTTTCAATGAATCTTGAGAGTAGATGACTTATGTTATTATGTAATTTATTGTGCAAACCATTAAAATTGTAATTTTATCTAAACTAAATGAAAGATACTGTGCTTTAATGTTTAAAAAAGATTAAAACAAGAATGAACTTACCATTTGTTGTATAAACAAGTATATTGTAGAACTACAGAATAATAGAGATGGCAAATGGACTCTCGCCTACAAGTGGCATGCTCTTAATTCCGGCACTGCAGATTAAACTTCTCTCCCATAAGTATACAATTTAGACTGTTTTTTGACAAAAATAAATAAAATAAAATTTACCTACATCTTTGTCCCAAAACACATTTTAAGAGGACACAACAGGTTATAATTACAAGAATAAGGATAGGTCATTTCAATTTCAATTTCTGGAATTTATTCAAGATGTCAGATCTTGAACCTTGACCAAAGTGTGGTGTAACAATCTCCACCTCCCACCTCATTCTTGAATACTCTGTTACAGATAATATAAGAAAACATTTGAAAATAAGAAGGAACCCTAAAAATAATTGCTCAGTTCCACATATGGATGTGCCAAAGAAGTTAAATTCAAAGAAATTACAAAACTGAACAACCTTTTATAGCTATGAATATTGTGGGAATTCTGATTTGGTGTTGTTGACGTTCTTATAAGAAGAAATAAAAGAGGTCATCTTCGTCAACATATCAGCTTTATTCGTCGAAAGCTGGCTTTCTTAATAAAGCTGATATGTTAACGAAGATGACCTCTTTTATTTCTTCTTATGAATATCGTATTAGTACCTTAGATTAAGCATAACAAGTTGTAAAAATGGAATTAAGTTTGACATAATAATTTTTGCTAAAATTGTAACTACTTTGTCTATACAATTGTATAATGGAGGTTGCTGATGACCTAATGTTATAAAGTGAGCTTATACAAATAAATTTAAAAAAGTAAATAAAATAGAATTTACATACCTCCTCTACACAGGGTGCAAATTGACAGAAGAGATCTCCAGGATTGACCCCTGCTTGAAAAGTATTATTTTCTCCCCAGTGATACAATTAATCCTAAATATTATTCCTTCCCTCTGAAATGTTCAAATCAATGAAATTGGAGAAGAAATCCTTCCAGAGAGTTTTCTTAGGATTCATTCAGACTATGTTGCATGAGCGATGATTATCATTACTTATTAATTCTTTGATTCATCTCATCTTGGAGGTTTTTAATGTCTTGCCACCCCCTGGAGAAGATTGACAATTTCCACCCTACCTCTGCTATCTATAATCTGCAGCCTTGTTGAACTTTTAATTGAAGAAGAAATGCAATATTACGTGAATACTTCTTAGATTCTGAAATAGTGAAATATTTTCTGAAAATGAATGTAACTGATATTGAACTTCAATCCTGTCGCATGTTTCTCACATTACAATTCACAAGACCTTTCAAATTAATGTCACTGTCAATACATTCAAATCATGTTCTTTAAGGCACTTGAGGATAAACAAGGCCAAAAAAACGCTCCAGCTTAACAAATCTATTAAATATATATATTTTATAAACAAACAAATAAATGACAATGGAAGAAGTGACTAATAAAAATAAATCAGAGAAAAAAAAAGTTCAGTATCCAAGAGCTTCAATTTTGAAGAGCAAACAAAGCAAGAAACCCCTGGACATTGAATATCTTTCTCTTAACATTAACAATTGAAGGTTACAGAGATCACAGACCACCAACATTTTTGCAAACAAATTTGAATTTGTCTCAACAACAGTTTCCTGACATTAACTCAAAACCCATAAAATGTGACATTGAACCTTTTGTTTGCCCCAGTACAAATGAAAAACTAGAGTAATCCATCTTTTTCTTACATCAATCCCTTTCAAAACAATGGTTTGCTTCATCGACCCCATTTTTTTTCTATGATGTACAGGATACAAAATTATTATACTACTTATAATTACATTTGCCAAACTTGAAAATAACAATTAGACTTATATTTTTTTTTAATTAAATTTTAAAAAAAAAAAATTTTTTGAAGTTTTTTTTTTATAATTTCAAAATTTCATATTGAAATTTACTAAATTATTAGTCGTTTGGTACATTTATATGTGTAGTAATAATAAAAATAAAAACAACAACCAATCCAGCAGTAGTGCAAAGACGATTTCCGATGGAACAATCGCAAGCTCAAGTTTCACATCAGGTATGGGTGTGTTTGTGTATGTGTGTGTCATCCATTCATCCTTCAATATCATAATTCCATTTCCCATTACCCCACGAGACGCAACCTGGGGAGATAAAAATTGGATTCAGCATAACGCTGATCCTCCTAAAGAGGAGTCACACACTCGCACAAAACAACATCACCCTCTTGGCTACGAGGAAATTATATGAGAAACACATAAGTTGCACAGTAGAATTATTTAAAGAAAAAGTCCTGTAGTTACTAAGAAATGAAAAAAAACCTTTCTCAAATACAATATTAAAGAAATACATAAAAAATCACCACATTCATATACTCTTACAGAAAGAAATAAAAATAAGTGAATGAAGTACTTTGGGGTACAGAATATGCAATGTAATCAACATTGCAAGAAAACTTGAAATCGTTATTTAAAAAAATTGGCAGAAGAAGTAGGGCAGGGGCAGGGAAAAAAATTTAACGTTTAGAAACAATGTTTTTTATTTTACAATTATCAATCTTTGCTCCTCTTTTTTCCTTTTCAATTAACCACTAAATTACAATTTAAATTCACACTAAGAATGAACACAAATTCTGCTACCACGGTCTAACAGGACTCTGAGTTGCATGACTTAAAATCCACGATACCTTCTCAGGTGCTTTAAGTGAAGCTTGTTTGTGCCTCTGGTGAGTTTTACACATCACATACAAACGTTCTTTCCTCACAACAAAATAACAGTCCTTGCATCTTCTTCTTGGTTTTCCCTTTATTTTTAATCCACACGAGATATTCAATGAAGGTACATGAGGCTTAAGAAACGTAGACTTCATTAAGCAGCTTGTTATAGACGATAATTCTCGTCTGACTACGACATTGATGAGAGGTGTGTGAGCTATTGTATTGGTAGACAACGTGCTTCCAAACCCTGGACTACCACACATCACCGGGGTCAATCTGGTTGCAAATAATTTTAAGATGTTCATGATTGTATCTGCGGCGAAAAATAAAAGAAACACAGACTCAAATTTCATTACTTTTAAAGTTAAATAAAATAACATTTCATTGGTAATAGGAACAAAAAAGAATTACCTATTATCGGAACCACTCACTCTTTTTCTTTTATTATTAAGTTAAGTTCAGACCGGTTATAACATATAATACGGCATTGCACACAAGCTATTTATTTAATATTTACTACTGCAAGCACCATGCAAAGCTAGAGACGTTCGTTCCGATTCTACCAATTCGATTCCGGAATCAATTTTCTTTCAATTCCTTTGCGCCCGATTCTTGCTGGAATCGATTCCAGAAGGCGGGAATCGAATCAAATGAAAACCTTCAGGAGAGGGCTCTTGCGCATGGTATCCGACTTCAGCCAATGAGCTTCAGATCCCAGTTAGCTTCATAATATTAGCGATAATTACAAATGTAACCACATTCAAAATTATCACATCGTAACAAGATATTGAAAGAGATTTATGAAGCATTTCTTTTAAATATAGTATTTTTTACGCCTTCATCATGCTATTTTAGGTTCGCTGCTGTTGAAAATTGTCACTTTGGACCACTTTCAAAAGTTTTTCAACACTTCTCGCTCTCATGCAACATGGTGGCCAGCGTCTGGTCTGGTTTTTCAAACAAAGTGCCCATGCTGTAGTCACGTGGTTCGTGACGCAAACTGGTGTTGCCCAATGATGTATATGATATAGATCGCTCACTGGCCCGCCATATTTGAAGCCGAGATTGCGCGTGGCAGCCATGACAGTTGTTGGCAAAAGGTTTTTTGAAAAGGTTATGCTGTATTATCAACGATCTAGATTATCCTAGTATATTCTAGCTCGTGTATTATGCGCCCACAAGACAGACTAAAACTGCATATTCTGCTTTCTAAACACATCGAAAACTATTGATATTTAAGAAACTTAATGAAAAATAATAATTTTTTGTTTAATTATTGTCTGACTAAAACAGAACCCCTACGTAAAAGAAAAATCCTGTTAGGATCTTTGAGAAAGGACAATACATATATTTCATACAATGTTAAAAAAGAGCTCTTATTTGCATTTTTTAAATTACTCATCTCTTAAAAGTAATTAATGTAGTCAGGGTTTGACGCTCATATTTTCCGTCTATGATTGCACAACATGTAATTATACAAAAAATGTTAATAAATATAAAAAACATTAATACCAAAATATGTACAATACAGTGGTATAAGGTGTATCAACCAGTGGTACCCACACGAGACTTTTACTTAAAGCAGGAAGGTTCAAAATGTTCTGAACATAACCTCTCTCTCGGGGTTAGTGTCCAATCCTCCTTCATCCACACAATTCACTTTTTGAGAAAATCCTCGTTTCCTAGACGAAAGCTAAAAAATCAAGGTTAACAATAAAATTAAATGTCGCTTTTGTAGTATATTCTAAGAAAAACTCAAGCAGTATTTCAAAGTCATATCTTTGGTACATATCTATGAAAGGAATTCCATATCCTTTTTTAACCTATTAGTGCAATTGTACGCAGCACATGAAACAGGCATACTAATGAATGTTCTCACGTAGAATACATAACAGAAAACTGCAAATATTGGCAGAAACAGTACCTATATCACAACGATAACACACGCACAAGAGTATGTTTATTTATTTATTTATTTATTTTACGTCAAAAAAAAACAGTTAAAACTGCGTATGACGTGCTATGGGGAAAAGTGAATTGTGTGCACATTTTCAAAATTCTGTGATCCCTACACAATCATAACTTAAATTTTAATTTTAAACGTGATCCCTACACTAAGTCATATACTACTTAAATTTTAATTTTGAAAGGGAGAAAAAAAACAAAAAAAACTCCCATGTAATAAAATCTATTTTCAAGGATAAACAAGCTATAAATTTTGGCTCTTATTACTTCCTGCCGCGACAACATGGAAACGATAATTTGAATAATTGTATTTCCCACTGAATTCTAGAAGACGTGCACAGAAAATGAAGTTACATTTATTCCAGAAGCAAAACAAGGGGCCATCTCAGCATTTGCTCAATGGATCAGGGAAACTGGACGAAAAACCTGATCGAGATGGGGGTCATTGACCCGGAAGCTGTAGTACAATAGTTGTTACAGGTTGTTTAAGTTGCCAGTACCATTAGTTATTTTTAATCCATGGTGAGGTTGGATGTGTTCCTTTTTCCGCATTGTAAGACGTGATACCTGTCACATAATTCGTCGCACTATTCACAAACACACACTGATTGGTTCGTGGAAACTTTTCGTTTTACACACTTTATGACGAAATCCATGCACCGCAGACCTTGCCACCGAATGTCTTAGGTTATACCTCTTCCCATCCATTCTCCTCTGCGCATTACATCCGTTGTATAAAATTATTCCTATTTTTACTTTTATTATTAGTTTTGTAAAAGTCCATGTGTATGAATTCTACCTACCAACGTGCCTCCGTTTAAACCAAATCGCTTGGCTGAAATTACATATTTAGCATCAATTTTCCACCATTTTCCTGACTGGATCGCTCGGTGTGAAGTTGTGTTTCTTTGAAACGATATTAAAAACCGAGGGAACCCGCGGCAGTGATATTTTTTTCGTTGGAAGAGGAGAGCTCTCAAAATTTCTTGAGAAGATTAGTCGAGACCGCTCTGTCTGTTAAATTTTATGAAAGAGTAGTCGATCAGTTCGGAGTGTTTAATGGTGTGCTATCCATCGTTTCTCGATCTATTCTTTTCGGCCATTACGCCGGCTAAGTAAGAGGAAATAATCCTTGCACGAGTCCTGGCATTTGACGAAGTGGAAATAAACCACCATTTCATGAACTTAAAAATACGTGCATGAACCACATCTCTTCTAGTGGTCGAATAGCAAAGAATTGTGTTGCGAGCGTGGAGAGGTTGCGAGGGAAGGAGTACTGGTACTTAATTATTTACGTCAAAAAAACAGTTAAAAACTGCGTATGACGTGCTATGGGGAAAAGTGAATTGTGTGCACATTTTCAAAATTCTGTGATCCCTACACTAAGTCATATACTACTTAAATTTTGAATTTTTTGAAAGGGAAAAAAAAACAAAAACTCCCATGTAATAAAATCTATTTTCAATGATAAACAAGCAATAAATTTTGAATTTTGAAAGGGGAAAAAAAAAACAAAAAAACTCCCATGTAATAAAATCTATTTTCAAGGATAAATAAGCAATAAATTTTGGTTCTTATTACTTCCTGCCGCAACAACATGGAAACGATAATTTGAATAATTGTATTTCCCACTGAATTCTAGAAGACGTGCACAGAAAATGAAGTTACATTTATTACGAAGAAATAGTGCAACGTGCGCCATCATCAGTGGAACTAGAATCCAACATCGGCGCCATTCTGAACTGATTCGTGCAGTAAAACTCACGAGAGCACAATCCACCTCTAGCTTTTCCTAATACACTTCAATAACTGCGACGAAAATTCATTAACACGCAGTTTCCAATCGACGCGCTTTGAAGAAAAAGGCGAGTCAGAAGAAACGAGTTGCGGGCGGTTGCAGCCGAGAAGTGACGAGCTCAGCGTTGGATCCAGCCGATCGGGACCGCATTTGTTGTTTGGGAAGAAGGTTCCGCAGCCACCGCCGCGACAGTCTACGGAAGGGTCACAACCGCCCGCGTGTCGGAGCTGTGGCCGCGCAGAGTCGGCGCATACCTGCTGTCCGCCCGCTTCGGGGTCCCGCGGTAGCTATAGAGCGATTTTCCTAAGGAAGAGCCAAAGGGACAGCTAGTGCTGGCATCATAACTGAAGGTTCTGTGGTCGTTGTGTCCTTGAACCCATTAGACTCATTTTCTCGCATTCGTTCGTTTGCAGGTGGCTAACTTGTAAATAGTTTCGACACTTCCTTTTGAGGTGTCCTTGTCCGACAAAAATATAGTGCGCTGCGAGAAATAATTTATATTAGGAAGTGCAGTGTAACGTGCTCTTTTGTAAAAATTATTTTTTTCTTTATATATTACATTGAATTTACTTTTAGTGTCATAAATATTATGTTTATTTTAAAACCGAGACTTGAATGCGAGATGCGTACCAGTGCACGTGTTTCCGGCTTAAAATCATTTTTCTTTCTATTTACATTCGTGGCAGTTTTCTTTTACTGATTGTGAGAGCATGTTAAGAGATTTTCCACATACGTAATTTAATTTAAATATTTCCCGGACTCATGTACGAGCACATACCTCAGCGAAACTCTTAGACTTCTGCATAGGGTTGTTTTCACAGGAGCCATAACCTGACACTACGAAGAGGCGTGGCTGAACAGCTGTCTCGGCGGAGGGATACTTCTCTGAAATACATGTGATGTTCACTTGCTTTCACGAACTGTCACTTTGGCTCATCCTTAGGAAAATCGTTCTATATGCTCAGGTAGCCCCGCAGAGTACATTCACTCCTCCCGTGTTGCAGAAGTGTGATACCCGTGTGAACAAAGACAGGGATATATACAATCTTGCATAATTAAATGGCTACTATCCAAATTGGGTCAAAAATCAAAGAACTGATTTAATTGAACATTCAATGAAATTGAATTTAGTGAGAAACAAAAACAAAACTTTGGATTTGTAATGAAATCTTAAAGAATATTGCTTGCAATACTTGCGTAAATGTTATTGCCGACATTATGGAGTGAAGTGTTTAACCTTAATGTTCATTTTACTCGTATATTACTATGAGCTCATGAAATAGATATTCGTGTAAATTTAATTTAGGACTGGTATTTTACCGTCAAATTTTAAATTTTTGTTGATGTAGGGCTTATTAAGTGGATTGTAAAAAGATATAGTTGCTATTTTCTCAGTACTTACAATTAATTATGTGAAAACAATTTCTAAAATGCTGTAATGCTGCATCTATTAAACCTTTCAGTGTTGCGGATTTAAATCTAAAATTAATGTAATCTGCATAAATAATTCTCTTAGGATTACCCCAAGCTTGTGACATAATATCTATAAAATAATTTTCTGCTACCCCGCGGTTGTTACGTAAAGTTTGAGCAACTGATTTAAGATAGAATCCTGTTGTGTGTGTGTGTGTTTTTTTTCACTTGTAGTTAAACCTAAAAGGATTGTTTAATTGAATGTCCTCTTAAGCAATAAAAAATTAAATAGAGACTGAGTCGCTATGAAATCACAGATGCTTTCGGTAAAACCGGAACATCATGCGGTAATATGCGGTTTTGGAGTGAGTTTGAGGTTTGAAAATACAGCAACAACTGGTCAATTGAAGTGCCGACGGGCCATCACTCGCCGGGGAACGGTGCACTGAACTCCCTTGGGAACGCTTCAGTCGGGAGGTTTTCAAGGTCTCGCCCTGCAAGTCATGCTTTCCAGTCTTGTTGGATAGTCGGTTTGTGACGGCTCGATCGAAATTCACTTTCAAATAGGAAATGTTTGTGTATGACATGCGTGAAACGTATCAAACCGTTATGTGCATTGTTTCCTGAAGCCTTTCTTCCAAATGACACATGAAAAGCGCAATTGCGTACATTTTCAACAGGACGCCGCAACCGCACAGACTGCTTGTGTTTACTTAAGGGTTTATTTATTTATTTATTTTACGTCAAAAAACAGTTAAAAAGTGCGTATGACGTGCTATGGGGAAAAGTGAATTGTGTGCACATTTTCAAAATTCTGTGATCCCTACACTAAGTCATATACTACTTAAATTTTGAATTTTTTGAAAGGGAGAAAAAAAAACAAAAACTCCCATGTAATAAAATCTATTTTCAAGGATAAATAGCAATAAATTTTGAATTTTGAAAGGGAGAAGAAAAACAAAAAAACTCCCATGTAATAAAATCTATTTTCAAGGATAAATAAGCAATAAAGTTTGGCTCTTATTACTTCCTGCCTCGACAACATGGAAACGATAATTTGAAGAATTGTATTTCCCACTGAATTCTAGAAGACGTGCACAGAAAATGAAGTTACATTTATGTCCAGAAGCAAAACAAGGGGCCATCTCAGCATTTGCTCAATGGATCAGGGAAACTGGACGAAAAACCTGATCGAGATGGGGGTCATTGACCCGGAAGCTGTAGTACAATAGTTGTTACAGGTTGTTTATACTCATTTATACAGTCCAAATGGTAAATAATGCATTATGTATCATTGTTAAAATTAATGTTACTATTCTTGTGATGCTCAGTATAGTCTCTAATTGTATAGAAACAGTTATGCAGCAGAAACGATTTCACTTGGGATTTAAACTTTTCTATTGAATTAAATCGTTTAATGTCATCTGGCAAAGTGTTGTAAAATAATGTACATGTATTGTATGTGAATTTTTTGTAATGAGCTGTTGATACTGTCACCTGATGAATATGATTTCTACGTCGAGTGTTATAGTAATAGACTTCGGCATTTTCTGAAAAAAATATTCCCGCCCTTGAGCAAGTCATTTTTTACAAAAACCACTGATTCGTAAATAAAAAGACACGATAATGGTAGAATTCTAGATTAATGAAGAGAGGCTTACATGAATCACGTGGGTGGGATTTGGTTATTATTCGTACAATTCGTTTTTGTAATCTAAAAGTCTGGGAGCTATAAGATGTATTTCCCCAGAATATTATGCCATATCCGTTTCGAATCGTCGAGGGCATATCGTTTACGTAAAGTAGGAACAGAATAGGGCCTAAAATCGATCCTTGAGGAACTCTACATGCAACGGGCAAAGAGTCGGAAAGGTGCGTACGTAATGTTCCATCATTCCAGTAAGGCATTTCAACTCTCTGAGATCGTTGGTTGAGGTACGAACATAACCAATCTAGAGCAATATCACTAATTCCATATGAAGGTAATTTGGAAAGTAAAATGTCATGATCAATGACGTCAAAAGCTTTTGAGAGATCTAAAAATAATCCAATAGGTGCCTCGTTTTGATCCAATGATGAGGCGACATCTTTAAGAAAAGAAAATATAGCTGTTTCCGTTGATTTTGATTTTCTAAATCCATGTTGGCAATCTGAAAGCGCGTCGTGTTTAGTGAGAAAGGTTTCCATTCGTACGTAAAAAAAGTCTCTCTAATGTTTTTGAAAAAAATGATAGAAGAGAAATGGGCCGATAATTTTGAATTTCATTTTTGTTGCCTTTTTTGAAAAGCGGCTTAATTTTAGCTGTTTTGAAAATATCTGGAAACGTTTTAGTGCATAAAGATGCATTAAATATGTGAGTTAACGGATGTATAATGGCATACGCACAAGTCTTTAACAAAGAATCCGGGAATTCATCTAAACCGGACGAATATTTATTTTTTAGTTTACCGATTATTTTGAGAATTTCATAGGAAGAAGTTTCGGAAACGAACATTGTGTCTAAAATTTTGGGTGAACCGTCTGTTTTTGAATTTTGTGCCTGAAGACCCTTAGTGAGATCGGCAAAAATTCTCGAAAAGTATTGGTTAAAGAGATTAGCCACTGTTGCCCGATCGTTCACATTTATATCGTTATATTTTAAAACAACATTCTCTACGGGTTTTCTAGTTGATTTGGTAGTATTTTTTATTATATTCCACATTGCTTTTGTTTTATTATTTGAGTTCAAAATATCCTGATCGTTTTTCATGATTTTAGCCTGCCTTATGACTTTTCGTAACAATGTTTTGTATTTTTTAAAGTAGATAAGGAAATCTTCAGATACGTCATGACGTTTAGAAATAAAGTAGAGAGTACGTTTATTTTTACACGATGTTCTAATTCCTTTTGTGATCCAAGTATTACTTTTTCGTGAAATGTTTACATGCCGTTTATGGATACAAAATTATCACACATGGTTTGTGGACTGCACGTTCTCCTGATCTGACTCCGTGCGATTTCCTTCTTTGAGGATTCCTGAAAGATAGCATATATGCAACAAATCTCCACACGGAAGAAGAATTAAGTCGCAATATACAGGAACAAATCTCTGAAATACCAATGGACATCCTTTATTGAGTGAACCAAACTTATTTAGATGACAAGAATGTATCAGAGCTGCGGAGAACAGTTCCAGCATCTACTATATCGTGAGTACAATTTAAACTTTCCGGTAGCAAAAAGCCACCTTCCCTCTTCGACGGTTCTACCGACCGCCCTGCCTCAATTTCTCCGGCATCCGTAATCTCGTTCGCGAGGCTAAATCCCTGCGTGACCGGCATATTTATAAAGTGGTCACACTGTATTTTTAAAAAATCAGTTTTTCTGTTTCTTAAAGAAATCTAATTAAAAAACTAATCTAAAATCTAATAAAATCTAATCTAATAAAAAAATCTTAATCTAAAAACTAGTTTTTCTTTCAAAAACTGCCATTTTTTGATACAGCATTACAATACTCCATACTACGTAAGGTACCTGTATACTAAAAAGTAAAAATGTGAAGCCATTTTTGAGAAAGTTTTAAAGATGACATAGGGGAATAGGATAAAGTATCTCGCACTATTAAGATGTTCGTTTCAAATTCGAGAACTGCGACAACAGACGTGTTGAAAAAAAATAAAACACACCCGCTTTTATCGGGGCCTCCGCAAAACAATTTCCGTCAGAAACTCGACTGTGATTTTTTGCAGCATTACATAACAATCTCTCTATTTATTTATTTTTTGTTATTTAAGATCGCATCAACATCTAGGTCATTAGCGACCACTATTGGAGTAAACGGCATGGTATCTATGAAGATGAAACGAAATGGTGATGATAAGGGGTGAAAGGACGAACACAAATATAACCATGCCCGAGGCGGGACTCAAACACGCGACCCTTCGTTCCAAGATCACCACGACACTACTGCCTTAGCGATCTCGACCACCGGGCCGGCTAATCTCTATATTATACACACGAATAAGGAATAATCTTAACTGCAGGTCACAGAAACAACGATCACTTTGACAGAAAAATCTCACCATCATTCGGACTGATGCCAGTCCAGAATCACACGAAATGTTTTCGGCGGAAGTTGCGACGGGAGCCGTTGATGGCTTAGGCTCATTCAAGGTGTCGATTTTTTTTTTTTTTTGCAGAGCTCAAATGAATCGTCTTGTTCTTTATTTACTGAAGAAACAAACGCGTTTTTAAAGGGAATTAACTGCAATCGTGCTCGATGATCTGAAAGGGGTCGTGACCTGCAGCCAACGGAAAAGAGCGAAACTAATGTTGAGTGAAGAAGTGTACGAACGCAAAGAACAGCACGAAATCGCGATAAAACGATATTTAGGGCTCCATTAGAGAACCTAAATGCAAATGTGTGGTGCAGAACTTAGAAGTTGTCTTCACCTTACATCGAACTTTCTAAACAAATAGGAACTTCTTAAAATTATATAGGTGCCCCAAAGAAAGAAATGCTTCACTAGATATAATTTTTAAGTTTGATTTACGACTTTACTAGCCACGTAAACGAGGTAAAATGTTAAGAAAATGTCACATCTTATATCTAAAAGATGAATGCATTATTTTAAAATGCTCAATATGTCAGTTTAACCTGAGTGGGCGGGTAAAATGGTAAACGTGCCAAAGACATTCAGAAATATCACTTCTAACTAACCTTGCTTTTTTTGATTTTCATGACACCACCACACACAGTAGGAACCCACATTTTACAATTCAGAGATTTTATTCCTGTCTCTAGATTTTGAATGACTAGATAGATCATTACATTACAAACAAGCAGCATAATCATCCACTATTCCTCACCATCATCACCACCAACAAAGTCCACGTCTTCACCATCCAAGAGGATGTCTGTTAAAAAGTCATTTTAATCTGTTCAGCAGCGGGTCTAGATTGTAACTTCCACTTCGCAAGGACTCATTCACTTCAGCCTGATAGGGCTACTATTTAGAAGCTGTGAACCACCATATGGCATTTTTCTTGAAGATCTGAATTCCGGTGCAGAAGGTAGTGGAGATATGTTACCTGGTTTGATGTTTAAACCTGGTGAAACCGAAGATACAACCACCTTGGGAAGGGATGATGGAATTCTTGTCGAAGGAATTGGAGCAGCCGATCGTAAAGCTGTCGGGGTCATTAGTTCCATTTTCAAGGTTGCCTTTCGCACTTGTAGCTGTTGTGGATGTCGGTTCATACCTTACCAGTTGATGGCAGTCTCCAGTGCTGCTAACAGTTGTTCTTCATTTGAGTAAAATTACCTATACTATCATTTTGCCTTTAGTTTACACGTCCAGATTGAAGATGTCCAGTACGTAAGCACGTGGACTTGCAGAATATAAAATATGCTGAAAATAATCAAATATATACTATTTACTTACCTTTTCGATAAGAAAATGTTTAAATCATTCTTACATAATAAAAATGATCGCAGAAGCAAAGTCACAAACTTTTGAACCTCAGTATTTAAGGACCTTGTAAAAAAAATCGCACGAGAGAACCACACCCTTCCTTTTGCAACTCTAGAACGTACCTTGCTTCTGTAAAGTTTTACTTTGGCAGCTTCAGAAGAAATGTGAGGTGTGCCATTACCCCCCCCCCAGTATTTCATTTTAGGACATTTGATTTGGGTATGCCATTTTAAGAAACACATACTGAGAGTTCTTCGCCAATAAGAACGAAAACTTGGGAAGAGGGAGAATTCTTTCATCTTCTCATGTGGCATCCAACGAACTCCAGAACACATGTTCACATCTACATGTAATTTATTAATGAAAACACATAAAACACGGTCTACCACTATCCCGTTTCAAAATGCACGAGGTACGGTGGCGGTACTACGTTCTTCAACGAATTATGTTAATGTTCAAAGCCATAAAATATCCACCGCAATTCACTGCAGTTCTCGAAGATACTGGCTCTGGGAAATCTTGCGCAGGCGAGGATCTCTCTGAACCTGAAATAAAATGAAAAACACAGGAATTGTGTATGACAATATTAAAATACCAAATCTTCGTTATTCAAGACAGATTAATTATGTGCATTATTATACGTAATGGTAAGCGAAGAAGCATCGGCAATGGCTCTAAAGGAAATGTCGAAGGAGGGTATATTTCGTTAGTATGATTTTGACATTCGTTGACTGTCAATTCAGAAAGGTTGACATCAAATTTATAAAAAGAAATAAAAGAGGTCATCTTCGTCAACATAGTATGTAGACAAAAATTACCTTTTATGTCTTTATATAAGAACATCAACATCGAATCAGAATTCCCAAAATTTATACAAGCCCCACTTACAGGATGTCCGTGACAAGTTGCCCAGCCGCTCCTGATTATTTCAGTCATGAGTTTCAATAATAATGACAGATTAATATAGTTTCCAATCATTAATCTTATGAAGCCTTTTTGTATTCTGATTCGTTTCATAAAATATTTCCATTAGTTTGCAACAAAAAATTCCCAATATATTTTATTTTCCCCTAGTGAGGTATTAATATTGGGAAGGACTTAATGAATAAAGAAATAAAAAGGGTGAAGCATCACAAAAATATTGTTTTTCGTTTCAATAATTCTTAACACTATATGTATACGATCTTTAATGGATGTGGTTTTGTCGAACGTTTACCAACACTCAAAGTAATGAATGTCGCACGATAAAAAGTCAATTGAACTGCTGCTCTCTATGAATGTTTTCGAGAACTAGAATGTACCCTCAGTGCAGTGGGAACTCTTTTTGGGGTTGGTAAGCAGCTAGCACACGTTAGCAGACGTTGCCAAACTTTACTTGAAAGCAAGATTAAGTGCTCTCCTGTCGTTAATAAATTCAGTCATCAGCAAAATAGTGCTTAGGGGCTAATGTAGTCAGAGTTCTAACGAGAAATTTGTGCACTCGACCTAAAAGCCGTGGCAAACACTTGCATTTTAACGTCGAGAGCAGAGATATCTCGGGCAAACTCTAAACACGTAAACTTCGCTTCTAACGTATTCATAAAATTATTCTTTCTTTATTAATACTCATCATAGTTAGCGCTCATGTAAAAGTGAAATATTTAATCAATTACATTCATCTTAATTTATTGATCAGTCTGTGTCAGTGGTTTCTCTACTTTATTTGTTTAGTTCAGATAAAATTTAAGACAATCAACGGATTTAATAAATACGTTAAATAGATGAAACAATTAAACCATAACACTTTTTCAAATCCCGTTTATTAAAACATATATTCACTTCAGCAGATTTTTTTCTCACCTTGAGGAGTTTATGATTTACTTCTGAAATGTAATACATTTACAACTTTTTCTACTTTAAAACATTAAAATATGAATTCTCTTCTAAACGGTTGCGTTACTATCGTACCGCCGGCCCAGGAAGGAGCAATTACCTGGGGCTCCCGAAAGCATTTTTTTGTCTGTTCACCCTTGAAAGTCCGCAGCGCTCGATTCTCAATTTTGTGACTGATTATGCTTAACGAAGTTTCCTTCAATTAGTTTTCAGCACGCTTTTCTTAAGTTGAGCAATTTTTTGATGGGGACTCAATTTAGTTTTTGAACGGAGAGCCAGAAGGGTTAGTTACGACACTGCTAAATAAAACATTGAAATGGGCACAAACGATCTCACCTTAGAATGATCAATATTGAGAAAGTTCTAAGATGTTTAACTTCTGAAAATAAGGAAAACAACCTCGAAACGTTGAGAAAAAACGTTTAAGTGAACGGACAAGTGAATATACAATGTCTTAAAATACAAGATTTAAATTTATATTATATGTGAAGGAATTCTCAGACCTAACGATCTCTATCCTTCCTGAAAGGATGCAAATTTTGATGCAACAACGTCAATTTTGGTGCGTCAACAGAGACGGTCATTATTCCCGTATATATATATATATATATATATATATATATATATATATATATATATATATATATATATATATTGTAACGCCCCGTCCAAGTATGGGCTACAGCGATGCCTGGCTGCGAGGGAGGCGAGCAGCGGGGCAGTTTGAAATGCGCGCTCCATGCCGGGGGCCTTAAGTCTCGAGGGTCCAAGCAGAGTGCGCTGGTGTAGAGGACAGTGTCGACGCTTTGCGTGCGCCAAAAAGCTCCGGTCTTTATGATGTGAGCAAGCGACCGGAGAGGATGGGAGGGTGAGAGTCGGGAGTGTGGAGCAGAGCTGTGTTGGTGGTATATGGGATGTAGCTCGCCACCGCAAAACATAGGAGGTAACGGGTTGGGAATTTTAATGCACGAAGAGAGGTGATATAGTGTTCGAGGTGCGTTGGAAGATGAAGGGACGGAGACATGCAAAGGTAACTGGATAGGAGAATGGGAATCTACGTGAACTGGAGTCCTAACTGATTAATGTGAGTGCTAATAAAGCATTTAATTAACGGTTGTATAGGGAATTGTGTAGGCGTGAGGTTAGAGGATCAATCTCTCCTTAAATTGAGTTGCAGTAGTCAAATTTGGAATTGTGAAAGTATTGTAGGTGAGAGTCCTGGCATTTGAAGTGGCAAGCGACTTATTCTGACTGTTCTTTTGCCGGATGTGTAATATTCTTTTAAACACAAGATGTTCTGTTGCATTATTTTAAGTTGAGGACTTAAAGAGACTGATAAATGAATTTATGCATATTAATGTATCAATTTTCAATCACCAATATGCACATGTGGATTGTGAACCGAAAAGAGCTCGAAGAAAGGTGAACTTTCACTGTCATTAACTGGTACTGTTGACAATTATGTGCTTTCTATTTGTAACTTATATTGCAATTTCCGTACTATAAGGAATATGTCAAGAGTTGTTAATTTTGGTCAATTTGGGAGTGAGACTTTGCAGTTTCTGTGGTAATGTAGTATCTTAGTGGAGATTGTCTAATACCACAGATTCTGAAAAATATTAGCTCAGTGGGAGGACAGTCAGTTATTTTACTGCTGTCTGTAACGTTTCATTACAATGTTTATTCATGATTTCCTTCTGATCATAATTAATATGGTGTGATTTCATGGCAGGTAGAATTAGCATGTAGCAGGAATGCTATGTGACCATGCAGGATAAAGAGAAGGAAAATGTTGCAATGATTACTTGTATGGTAATGAACTAATATTATCATTAAAACTTTGGATAATGATACACCCTACTTTCTTGAGTATTTATCAAAAGGTATAAGAAAACTTTGTCAGTCATGAATATTTTTTTATACAATTTCTGGAGAAAATGTGTTGATCATTTTTTTTTTGGAAAAAATCGTGATGAGGAATGTATAAATCTGAATTGTTTTGGAGTGAAGGAACATAAGTGTTGTATAAATTAATTGGAATGATAATATTAATTCCAAGGGACTTAATCATTTGTTCAAAGTTAATAATTTGATTTTCCATTTGTTTTAAAAGGATGTTAAATGGTTATAATTCTCAGAATAGTTCTAGAACAGTACTTCTTTGTTGATTTGCTTGTTTTTTGTTCTTGTATTTGGGTACAGGCAGCCAGACAATTGTACACTGTTGTGACATTATTTCTGTGCTGTTGCTTTGTGTTTGTTTAGAAACTTGCAGATGTCTGTGTACTACAGATTTCATTAAATGTCATTGTTTGTTTTTCGTAACATTGCACTTTCTTTTCTTTGTCGTGGGAAAGGTGTGGAGCAACGCAGGCAAGAACCCTCCTTTAGTCCTCGATTTCCTATTAAGGAAATTTAAATTATCAATATTATTATCCTTATTATTATTGCATCTCGATGACCAACCGCGGACGGCCCCTACCCACGCCGCCGCCGTCCGTTTGATAAAGCGTTGCGTATATATATATATATATATATATATATATATATATATATATATATATATATATATAGATAGATAGATAGATAGTGCACGAGATACGGCGCCGACCTACACTTCGGCTTGCGGGAGGGGAGCTTCCACATTCAGGCATCTCCCACCAGCGGGGCACCGCCCCAGTCAGCACAAGTTCCAAGTTCCAGAGAGGTCTCCCGACATGTGCGGTAGTGTAGTGCATTATGTAAACGTAAAGCCTTGCCCTGAGGGAGCCTGTAACATGACAGGTGAAACGTCGGTCTGCCGGCCTGCGAAGCGGCGTCACCCGCACAACGAAGAAGTGTGGTGCATGTAAATAAGGGGTGAGGACAGAAGAATGAAATATCGTGCGTGATCCGTTTGTTAGGGTATTGCTCCGGCATTCGCCTGGCATTGATCGCAGAAACCAAGAAAAACTACCGATGAGAGCAGCCGAGAGCTAGAATTCTTCTCTAGACAAGGCTGAATTTGACCTAGCCATCTAGCTAGTGTGGAAACTTCTGGCACCGTCGGGAGTGGAACCCTAGAACCTCTCGATCAGAAGCACTGCAGTGACTTCAGTTGAGCCGGTGTGTATACTTGGGTTTTTCTAACGATGCCGCTGAGAGTATTATCTTCAAGATGGAATATGGCATGGCTATTCGCGTCGGTCGAGCCGCTAGAGTCGCTTGATCTGCAGCTCTGCTTGATGCGGTCGCGATCATGGGAAATCTTGCGCAGGACTGAGAAAGACGCGAAAAGTCGTCGCCATATTCCATCTTGAAGATAATACTGTCATGTTAGAAAACGCAACTATAGTGGAGTTGTCTACCGTATGCCTATCACACAGTTGTCCGCGCAAGGACGCCTTTGGACTGGTATATGGTCCCACCAAAACGCAGTTGACTCTCACGGTAACCTCCTAATACACTACCTGAGTCGGGCGGCCCTGCTAGCTCAGAGCGACTAGCTATCCAGGCTATTACCAGAGACAAAACAATGAGCCACTCAGATGCGCCGGGAACAAGTTCCCTCCTCTTTGCCCAGAATATCAGGCCACTGCCACGACAAATCAAAGAGTCCAACAAGTGGCCACCTAAACTAAACTCCAGGCGGCTCAGAGCCCCCATCCCGTCTCCCTGTTGCTTACCGCCAGCTACCGACGTGGGTAACGCCGGAACTTGGGCAACCTGATGGGTGGTATCTACTTTCCCGCCGTACTTTAAAGTGGGATCTGGAGTATTCCGAGAAGCACCTTTTGCCCAATCCTGTCCAAAGGTCGACGCGCCATTGGCCCAACTGGTGGGTAATCGGTCAAACCCTAATACCATTAGCTTAGCATCGCCTTCTCACTGCCTGCACTTTCAAGCTAACGACGTGAGCGGCGCCGCGAGACTCAGGGTCCGGGTGGTCGTCTACGACATTCCACCAGAGACCACGACGACCTATGCCATCGTGATCCCCCCCTGCGGGGAACCCAAGTATAGGCTTCCACAGACCGGCGCGGTAGATCCGCAGCGAGGGTGGCGAGGAAAGTTCCGAGCTAGACGCGGCCGTGGAATTGGCGGGACCGTTCACACCGGATCGTCAATTATGAGTCAGTGTTTGGTAACGGTTGGCAAGGTTGCTCGACCCAGTGGGGAGCGAAGACTCCCGAACACGGGCGGACTTCCACGAAACTCGAGCTGCAGCGAAAGAAACGCGACTGACTGCTAACAAATTTCGCCGCCGATTAAACGCTGCCAATCTGTTGTCGCGACACTCGCCTGCCGCGCAGGTCTGAACGTGCTCATAAGGCGACATGTGACGCGAAACTTCCGCTGCGACCAATCCGCATAGGCTGCGGATCTTCCGCGTGGGTCTGTGAGTAACTTCTAGGTTGGACTCTGACCGGGAGGTCCTAGGTTCGAGTCCTGACGGCGGCAGGATTTTCGACACTAGCTTTTCAGCTAGGTCGAATTCTGCTGAAAGTCGCTGTCTGGAGGAGAATTCTAGCGGCCGACTGCTCTGATCGGTAGTTTTCCGTGGTTTCTCCGATCAACACCAGGCGAATCGCGGATCTGTCCTTCGCACAGCCCGCGATCTGTCCTTCCTCTTCCTTGTCCTATCGTCTCCCCTTACACACACACACACACACACACACACACACACTAGCATGCACTACACTACCACACATTCCGGGAGACCGGTCGGGAGCTTAGAGCTTGTCCCGGTTGGGGCGGTGCCCCACTGGTGGGAGAGTTCAGGTTAGGGGGAAACCTCACTAGCCGACTGTATGTCGGCGCCGTATCTCGCCATCCAGCGAGGGAAGATCACTGCCATCTCCCGAGAAAGAACATGCACTACACTAACGGGAGTAATGACCACATTAGTTGACGCGCCCGGAAACACGAACAAATCAATCAAATTCCAGGCTGGAGGCCGACTCACCTGCGGGGCGGCGGCGGCGCAGAGGCGCAGCAGGGCCGAGTAGTCGGGGCGCGGCAGCGCGACGCGCGCCACGCGGTAGGGCAGCGGCGGGTGCGACGCCAGCGACGCGCAGATCTCGGTGGCCGGCGGCGGCAGCCGCAGCGGCTCGAACGGCAGCGCGCGCCAGTCCACGTCCGCGCCGCCCCTGCACGCGCACACGCGCCTCAACCACCGCCCGGCACAACTCGCGCTCCAAATTCACTTACTCAAAAAAAATCCATGATAAACTACCTGGAGTCAATGAGGTATCTACTCATAATATTAAGTGGTTATTATAAAAATTACAATTAGGTACATAAATTACACATGTATTAACGTCAACAAAATCATATATAAACAGTGAACAATAAAATAATTATTTAAAATTACTACTTACCCGTGTTACTGTAATCTGTGTTACTTGGGTAAGTACTAATTTTAAATAATTATTTTATTGTTCACTGTTCATATACGATTTTGTTGACGTTAATACATGTGTAATTTATGTACTTAATTGTAAATTGTAGAACCACTGAAGATGGGAAGAGTGTTCCCGAAACACGTGTCTAGCTATATGTAATCATATTAAAATTATATTTAATACTATTGTGGTAGATACCTCATTGACCCCAGATAGTTTGTTATATAGCCGTCTTGGACCACGCGTACATGCACTTGCAGGGGCTCAGTATCATTTATCACGTGGCAAGTCTTGCATGAAATCAATCAGGGGGATCAGCATTAGGCTGAATCCGATGTTTGTACCCCAGGGTTGTTAGTCCTGGGGTATGAAAGATGGAATGATGATGATAATGAAGGATGAATGGACGGCACACACAAACTCATCCATGCCCGAGACGGGAGTCGAATCCGCGATTCTTCTGTCCGAGATCGCCACGGCACTACTGCCTTAGCGATCGCGGCTTTCAGAACAGGTATTCCTTAATATTATACTGGTATTCCTCTACCGTGTTGGCCTTAGAAGCGTAGATTCCTGTGGAAAGTATTGTTTTTTTTATTTTCTCGTCTTGCGAAATGTTTCATTATAAGAGAATGTTATATAATCGTGCGTCGGAAACGGCGAATTTTCTGCCGAAAAACTCTTATTGCGGGGCTATGGTAACGGTAAATCTTGTAGCTAATATAGGAAAAAATCCTCTGGGCGTGTAGCCAGTATCCATGTTTTGTGGATTCTTGATACCGAAAAATCGATTGACGGTAAAATGTCTGTCTGTCTATCCATCTGTGATCAACGCTAACGCCTAACGCGTTCAACCGATTTTCTTCAAAATCGATATTCCCCAAACGATCTGAATGAACTCGAGTCTTTGGGAGTTTTAAACGTATTTTTTGGGTAATTGTTCTATTTCGCAGCACCCATCGAAACTTTGTTGTTGAAACTTCTTTCATTTTCCATTAAGTGTTCATTCCCGAAAAATGAAAGTGGAATGGGAACGTAATAATTAGTTGTTAGTGGAGTTCGCGTGCTTCGGCACTCTCCTGCGAGGAGGTACACTGCATAGAGACTTTGCTCTGGGGTTCTGCAATTCTTCGCTGAGCTATCAGAGTTCGTTTTTAATTACTGGATTACTAACTAGTTATTGGCGCAACAGGAGGTTTTGTTACACTCATTATTCCTAAGTAAAGTTATATTATAGTGAATTCACGAAAAAGGACAACTGACTACGAGTTGCTGCAACCACCACGAGTCGCCAGTGCGATATTTACTTTATTTACTGGCACGCGACCAATTGGACAAAATTCCTCGCAGTACGATGGAAATCCTTTGTATTTTCCCAGCCAGCTGTATTTTATTTCTCACATTACTACGTACGTAGTTAAGACAAAGTATTGTAATTGTGCGGCGGAAAGCATCGAATTTCGACAGAAAAACTTACTTTTGGGCCCTGGTAATGAAGAAGTGGATGTATGAGGGTTGAGATACACATCATGGCAACTATTTTTTGTGAGTATACGAGAAAGAGTGGAAAATGTAAAATATACGCGTAAAAGGACAAGGTATGAACTAAGTGCATGGACATTTAACAATACATCAAATTTGTGTCTCGTACATATACGAGTTCACAACATTCCAAAAGCATTGCACACCCTTTCTAAAGGCCCGATTAGACATGCTGTTTTACCGCACGAGCCCACATCGGTCCCCACAGTCACAGGTCGTCACGTGCGTTGCTGATCACTAGTTGCTACGTGTCCTCGCAGAAACTATCCTGCCCATTTCCCGACTGTCCGGTATAGAAAGGCATTATTCCCAAGAGCTTTCAACAATTCTCTGTGATATTTTCTGGCACTTCGCCCATGGAGAACGTCCATCTTATTGTAGGAGCGCTGTTCGAAACGGGTTATATTAATCTCGCACGGTGGCAGTCAGACAACAGATTTCACATTGTTCTCTGTGCTTACAGAATTACACACATAGCCATCTGTTGTTGTGAACTACCATTGGTACCACATTTCTTTCACGCAATAAATAAAATTGGGTGATACAATAACATTTCTTTCTGAAAAAACAACTGTGGCTATGATTTCTGCTCTAACCCTTATATCTTATTACTACATGTAGTAAATAGCTTCCTCAAATCCGTACTGAATTGAATGTGCCTTATTTTACGTGGCGAGACTCAGGTCATGAGGCCTGCTCTTCCGTCTGGCCACGCAAATTTCGCTACGCTCCTTTCACCAGCCATGACAGAAAGAAGGTATTACTTCCGCGACGAAACATGCGATTTGAATTTAGCTCACAGGCATCATTTAGGCTTGAGGATCTTTTTCATGCAGTAAATCTACTAACATGGGACAGCCGGCTTTACTTCCCCCGCCGCCGCGATGGTGTAAGAAGTAGTAGTCAGTAGTAGTCAAAAGCAGTAGTAGTAGAAGTTGTAGTCAGAAAGCACGTTTTGTGGATTTCCTTGAGTACGAAAAATCGATTGACTGTGTAACGAATGTTCGTCCATACGTCTGTTCGAGTCCCTTCGTCAATTTTCTAAAATACCAAAAGTTCAAATTTTCGGTACCTTCCTACAGCTACAATATTGAAATTACATAATTTTTCGCTAAATGACATATGTTGTTCAAAGACAGATCTTGAAATGAAGTCATGCACACTTTTTCGAAAATGTAAGTAGTTCTTGCGTAAAGGCTAATTTTCTTTTAAATGTTCCCCTCGTATGTAGCGTAATACAGTAAAAATGTGACGGTGGTCGGTTTTTTGACAAACTCTATGTATTTTCGAAAATAGCAAAAATCCACATTGCCAAAGTACAATTCCGGTGTTAGTTCAGTTTTCTATCCTCTACCCTTTCCGCCCTACCTCCGTCCCCCACACTATCTGGTCTCCCGGGATCATTCCTACCCCTTTCCGCCAATTGCGGGCCATTTGCCCTCCTCCTATTGGTCGTCGCTGCGGCCAATAGGCTCGCGCACCCGTCCTCCATAACGCGACACGCTAGCCTCTCGGCAGCATATTCGCGGATGATTTGGCATATTATGCAAAATCAGCGAACGGACGGCAGTCAGTAAAGTACTTAAGTGACTGTCTCGCCGCCTCTCCCTAATGGCTTTGTCGGAAACGACTCTCTTTCAACCTTGAGAAATGCGTCGCCGTCAACTTCACTCGTCAGAGGGCAGACTCCGATGAAATGGTGAGCTTGGCGGGCGCGCATTTTTCTTGGCAGAGCGAAGCGAGATATCTGGGCGTGTTGCTTGACAGCGGTCTTCGCTGGTAGCACACGCTCGTTATCTTGCGGCCAAAATCAAAATTCGAACTCTTCTCTTGTAACGTCTTCTCCGCGCATCCTGCGCGAGACCGGCGTAGCGGCGTGCACAGGGCCGTCCACAGAAGAAAGGGCCCAAAGCACGTCGCCTTCACCTTCCGCGCACTTCCCCCGCACACGTTCTCTGAACTGGGCGACACGGGCGAAGCAGCTAGTGCGTGGGAGGCGGTCGTCGCTCTCAGATGCCGGAAACCGCGAGGGAGGCGCGGAAACGCGCCCCGCCGGGCCTGGTCCGCCCGGAGGAGAAAACGTCGCGGCGCCGCGGACGCTCCAGTGAAGTAGCGTCGCGGCGATTAAAGAGTGTAAATGGTGACGTACAGTGAAAAGTGATATGAATGAGTTTGTATATATAGTCTAAGAATGAATGTGTGAGCGAATGAAAAGCAAATAGAAGAAAAATTGAACGGTATTAAGAACTTTGAAAATGAAAATCTTCTAATAATTATTTGTAAATAACTAAAGAGCCCAAAGAGGCACTATTGTTAGTAAGTTAAATTTAAGAAAGTTTTTAATTAGTATGTTTAAGATAAAGCCTTCGCTAAACTGTAAAAGCCTAAGAGGTTGCAGTAATAAATGTATTCCCCTTAATTGAATGAATTCCCTCCTCTCCAGGGCAACAGGAGTGGAGAAAATTGAGCACAACAAGATGGCTACAACAAGATGGCCGAAACGTCAGCTCCATCGACCAAGACGCGGCTCATCTCGGACAGCCAGGAATACAAAGACTGCGGCCGCGGAAGCCCGCGAATCCATACTGTTCTGATGGTAGAGATTGTTGCTCACCTGGCGGGCGCGGGCGCCCCCACGCGCAGGTCCACATCCCCGAAGAGCGCGGGCGCCGGGGCGGGGGCGGGGAGAGGGGCGGGGACGGGAGCGGGGACTGGGGCGGGGACCGGGGCGGGGGTGCGGGCGATGCGCGGGTCGCGCAGCGCCGCTCTCTTGGCGGGCGGCGGCTCAGGGGACCTGCAACGACACACGCTCTTGCACGGCAGGCCAAGCCAAACCGCCGTATCTCCGTGCGCGTCAACTACTTTGAACATTACACCCGTGTCTCTAGTGAAACCTTTAAATCGCGGGAGGTGGCGGTGTTTCTCCCCCCCACTGAAACACGTCGCCTTGCCTGACATTCCATCTCTAGGTTCTCTCCCGCAGCGGAGCACCGTCCCACCCGCGGGAAGCTCTAAACTTTGGACATGTGGGGTAATGTAGGGCACGCAAAAGTGTATGTATGTGTGCAAGGGGGAAGGAGAGGAACAAAGATGAAAATGAAAGGATCTCGCGTGGTGCGTAGCCCGTCTGTTATATTTACGATTTTCCTAAGGATGAGCCAAAGTGACAGTTCGCAAAAACAAGTGAACATCACATGTAATTCAGAGAAGTATCCCTCCGCCGCGACAGCTGTTCAACCACGCCTCTTCGTAAAGTGTTTGGTAATGCCTTCTGTGAAAACATCCCTATGAAGTCTAAAAGTTTCGCTGAGGTACAATCACATACGTGAGTCCGGGAAATATTTAAATTTAATTACGTAGGTGAAAAATCTCTTAACAGGCTCTCACAATCAGTAAAAGAAAACTGCCACGAATGTAAATAGAAAGTAAAATTATTTTAAGCCGAAAACACGTGCACCGGTAGGCATCACGCTTTCACGTCTCAGTTTTAAAATAAACATAATATTTTTCACACAAAAAGTAAATTCAATGTAATATATAATGAAAAAAAGAATTTTACAGAAGAGCACATAACACTGCACTTCCTAATATCAATTATTTCTCGCAGCACACTATATTTTTGTCGGACAAGGACACCACAAAAGGAAGTGTCGAAGCCGTTTACAAATAAGCCAACTGCAAACGAACAAATGCGGGAAGGGAGTCTAATGGGTTCAAGGGCACAACGACCACAGAACCTTCAGTTATGTTGCCAGCACTAACTGTCACTTTGGCTCATCCTTAGGAAAATCGCTCTATAGGTTACGGCATTCGCCGAGTATTGTTCGGAGAAATCACGGAAAACTACCGATCCAAGCAGCCGGCCGCTACAATTCTAGACAGCGGTTGAATGCGGTCCGGATGCACAAAGACCACTCGGTCAGAATCGCTGCATCAGTCACGATTATTGTCGCTGAGCGATCTCAGCCATCATCTCTGTTCAACAACTAATACTAATTTACGGTACGAGGCTGGAAAGATTATCTGACACTATGCCTGGGATGTCTAAACGAATACTGCAACAAACACTTCCTGACTTTAAGTCAGGAAGTCATTATGGTACATTTTACCTTCATTTTTCACATGAAAATGACATAGAACTAAAAATAATACAATACTCGTTTAACATAATTTTCGTGTGATAGAGAGGATAACATGTTTGGGAAATACTTAAGAAGGAACGTTTCTACAACGTCAGTTACAAAAATGAATCAAGGCACAAAATGCAAGGTAGTTTTCCGTGGTTTCTACGATTAATACCGAACCAGTACCCTTACAAACGGGCCACTGACTGCGCGCGATCTTTCCTTGTTCTTCCGTGTCCTATCCTCACCCCTTACATTTACACTAACGTGCAGTACACTACCTACATGCCGGAAGACCAGTCGTTGGTTTAGAGCTTGTCCCGGCTGTGGAGGTGTCCCTCTGAAGCGGCATTTCGGGTGGGAGATTCCTAGATGCGGAAAATACAGCAAACCGACGTGTAGGTCGGCGCCGGATCTCACCATCCAACGGGGGGAACACCACCACCACCAGCCGCGATAAAAACATGCACTACGTTTACGAGATTAAGTACAGAAGCAGTTGACGTGCCCGGAAACCCGAAATAATCGGCCAAAAGATACAGGTTAAATACGAAGAAATGTGGGGCGTTTCATTGGAGGAGACCCACCTGGCGACAAGGCTCGCAGACGAAGACGAGGCAGCGCTGGCCGTGTCGAGGATGTTCTTCAGGTCAATGCTGGACAGCAGTTTGATCACCGACTCGTCTTTCTGGATCTTTCGAAGGTCTTGAATTTCAAGGGGTAAGCTCGGATTGGGCGAAGATTTACTCACAGACGGACATGCGTCTTTATTCTGCACGATGTCCTGACTCTAGTGAGAGAAATAAGACTGATTCAGTAACGGAATGTCAATTCCTAAATTTCCTCGCAATAAGGCTCGAAATTGAGACCATTAAAAAGTAATCGTTTTTTTGGTGTGTAATACATTAATGTATCTTTTTAATGAAATTTGTATGAGTGTGGAAAGGTAATGGAATTATTCTTGTTTACATTCGAGAGCACTAGAGAAGACAACTCTTAATAAGAAAAGCCCGCAAAAAATTGGGAACGCCCTTCCGCAATTTACAACAGAAAGTAATAGGAAGTTCAAAAGTTATTTATGAACCAAGGACGTTATAAGGGTTCTAATGATTGAGTGGCGGCAAAATACAGAGGGCTTTTTGTCGCAGGAGATTATTAGAACCAGTTCACGCCCGTGGTAAATACATCATTTTATATATTTTTTTCTAATCTTATTGATTAATTGATTGATTAATATATTCTAATCATATTGATTCAGATATACTTATTTACTAATTAATTAGATGTTAATTTGACTCTGTTTGTCTTTTCATATGTCCCTCCACAAGAGAACATTTAGCATCATTCAACTGTTTTCATATTTCCCTCAAAACCACGATCCTTTCGATTCACGTGAGTTGAGCAGTGTATATCCGGCTCTGTATCGAAGACAATAACAAGTAATAACAGTAAAAAAATAAAATAGTTTAATTGCCTTCTTAGTGATGGTCTCCATTATGTTACTCAAGGTGTCGTCTTCATCACTAGAGCAACCTTGCTCCTGCACAACGTTCACTGACTCGTCACACGACTGGCTCTGCAAAATTCAAAACAAATTCATTGACGGAGACTCGCAGAAATTGATCCCGGCAGGGAGGCATTGCTCAGCCTCCCGACTGAGTCAATCCATTTTAAGTGGTCCAGCACTAATCCTTCGACTATCTCAGGAAAAAACATATTTTGTATATAAATTCCCTTATGTTTTGGTTGTTAAAAACAGTTTTTTTAATATTGTTAATAGTTCACAAATGGCGGTAATTTTTTTTACACCGCGCGCCATTTTTCACGTTTGTAGGCATTTACGGTTTTGTTACTCAGCACTAGGTTGTCGTAGCTTTATAAACTAAAATGCTTTGGATTCAGTAAATTTGGCCTACAAATCAAAGTGATATTTATGTAGCTAATGTGTTTTTATTTTGGTAATGTTTGGCACAAAAACTATCGAAAGCGAATGAACAAATTTCGATTTTCAGAAAGTAATTTTTCAAAAAATGAATAGCGTTAGTGCTTTACTTTTTGTGGTTTTTCACCTGACTGAAGTTATTTTACGAAAAATATCAATGACAAGTAGCGTACCACTTAAAAATTGCACTCTCCTAAAAATTTGGAAATATTTTTTTGATTCTTTTCCAAATTTTCAACTGCTATATATGTTGAGCAACCAGATTATATTTTGAAATTTATTCATGTATAAGATCGCTAAGATACCAAATTGCAGTATAAATTTCAACTTTGAAAATTAGTTTTAAAAAATTGTTAACTTTCGCGAAAAATTCTTCAACTTTACAAATGGGGAGAAGTGGTGACAAGGAATAATTATATTATTTTCTATCCGTTTTGAACTCAAATCTACCTTACTTTACAATAAGTAATATCTTATTATGAATAATCCTAAAGCTGCCTTTAAACCTTCAAAAAATTAAAAACGGGTTTGAACAACCAAATCATAAGGGAATTTAGTATACACAAATTATCTATTTTTCGGAAATTGTGCGACAACCAATTTATTTAATTCTGGATCACTAAAATAAAATGACCTGAATACGAGTACAATTTGTAGCGCAAATAAAATGTAATCTCAATATATCAACTGGCTGAGGTGGCTCAAGGTATCAACTGAAGTCGACTCAGTGCCTCTGACTGGGAGGCCCCAGGTTTACGGTTCCGGCGCGACGGTGGCAAGATTTCCGACACTAGCTAGATAGCCAGGCCAAAGTCATTCTTTGACTAGAGTAGAATTCTAGCGGCACGGTAGTTTTCCGTGATTTCTCCGTTCAGTACCAAGCGAATGCCGGGCCCGTACCTAAACAGACAGATCACTGATTGCGCGCGATCATTCCTTCCCCTTCCTTGTGATATCATAACACCTTACACACATTACTAGCTAGATAGCCAGGCCAAAGTCATTCTTTGACTAGAGTAGAATTCTAGCGGCACGGTAGTTTTCCGTGGTTTCTCCGTTCAGTACCAAGCGAATGCCGGGCCCGTACCTAAACAGACAGATCACTGATTGCGCGCGATCATTCCTTCCCCTTCCTTGTGATATCATAACACCTTACACACATTACACTACCACACATGTCGGGGGACCAGTGGAGCTTTCCTCGGCTGGGGCGGTAACCCGCTGATGGGAGATATGTGATGGGGGAAAACTGCATACCGACGTTTAGGTCGTCGCTGGATCTTTCCATTCAGCGGTAGATAAGATGACCGCCACCCGCGTTATACAAACAAGCACTACACGTACGGGACCAATGACCATAGCAGTTGACAAGCTGTGAAACACAAAATCATTATCAATCGATCAAAATATATAGAATGAAAAAGGGCGGAGTGTAGCGTTTGGGAAAGTCTCGATCCCGAGAATCCACACTGCGCATGACCACGTTTGCCAAAATCCCACTAGCGTATACGGTGGACTACCGAGGCTACCGGCGGTAGCCCGAGAAAAATACGAGAATAAAAATATGACAAGATATATTATATGAAAAATAATTATAGGCCATTTTTTGAGTGACATACATTTTTCAAAATTCCGTATAATCTGTTCTGTTGAGATGTGTATTAAAACGCTCGCAAGCCGGCGCATGAGTCCTCTGAAGCGGCGGCAACGCCGAAGAAACCGCTGGCACTCAGCGACATCCACACAGCGTACGTTCGTTGCTTGATTCACTCTTACCGCTAAGAAAGGGCCAGCCAAGGGCTCGGGTTGCGATTTCCCGTGCGGTTACTTGACACGCTCGGAGCAGTTCGGAGTTCGGAGGCAGTGGGCAGGAAACGGACAGAGTAAATTAGATGGGCGTATTTGTGCACGACACACACGATTGGTGGTGAGTGTACAAATACATATAATACTATATTAAGCGTGTTTTAAGTGTTAAAATTGCAACATATTAAGTATGTGATAATGTCAACGTTAACTATTGTGACATATTTGGTAAGATATTTTGAAAAAAAAAGTCACAGTAAACTTCGGGAAGTTCGTCTGTTGACAATGAGTGTACGTACAAGTGAGCGTTTATTAGAGAGGCCTTTTAATCTTCGTTCGTCTAACGAAAAATTGTAAAAATTATATATATATATATATATATATATATATATATATATATATAGGGTTTTTTTCCATCTAGAGGGTTTTCCTCCAGGGTCGAGCGGCGAGTGAGGTGGTGTGTTTCTGTATTAAAATATTACAATTGCACGGGGTGAATACCAGGCTGCCGCATAGCGCAAACATTTGGAGGAATGTTATTCAATTCAAATTGTTTTTAACTTCGTCTACGAATTTATAATTCTTCAAACAAAATTTGCCACTTTTCTGTGTCTATTTTAATGTTTCATTTATCTTTTTAAAAGTTGCATTTAAATTATTCTTGGCTTCAACTAACTACTTAAAACTTAAATATATTTTTACATTTGTATTGGATATTACATATTTCCTCTTTGTATACATCTGACATCTGGTTAGGGGGGAGAGCGGGCCTGATGGCCCGAGTCTCGCCATATCAATAAAGGAATTATACACACATATGTATATATTGATTGATTGATTTTTTCTTGTATCCGGGGTGCTTTGGTCATTAGTCCCGTTAGTGTAGTGTATGTATTTTCTCGGGAGATGGTGAACTTCCCCCACTGGATGGCGAGATCCGGCGCCGACCTACCGTCGGCTAGTGGGGTTTCCCCCTAACCAGGACTCTCCCACCAGCGGGGCACCGCCCCAGCCGGGAAAATCTCTAAGCTCCCGACCGGTCTCCCGAAATATGTGGTAGTGTCGTGCATGTTAGTGTAAGTGTGTGTGTAAAGGGAGAGGATAGGACAAGGAAGAGGAAGGACAGAAACCGTGCGGTCCGTGGCCCGTTTGGTAGGGTACTGATCCGGCATTCGCCTGGTGATGATCAGAGAAACCACGGAAAACTACCGATCAGAGCAGCCGGCCGCTAGTATTCTCCTCCAGACAGCGACCGAATTCGACCTAGCTGAAAAGCTAGTGTCGAAAATCCCACCGCCGTCAGGACTCGAACCTAGGACCTCCCGGTCAGAGGCGCTGCAGTGCCATCAGTTGATGCACTGAGCTACCGCTCCAGTATATATATATATATATATATATATATATATATATATATATATATATATATATACTGGGAGCGGTAGCTCAGTGCATCAACTGCACTGCATCAACTGCAGCGGTAGCTCAGTGCAAATATATATATATATATATATATATATATATATATATATATATATATTTTCATTCATGAAAAGCATGAGGTGAGCGGTAGCCCGGGGCATGAAAGCAGTATACGCCACTGGAAAATGCAGGCGCGTCGTTTTGCCAAAGGGAAGCGTCTCCTCGCCAGCGGCGTGGGCGGGGGCGGGGCGAGGCGGGTGTACCTGACTTACGCTGGCGGCGAGGGCGTCTCGCTGCTGCTTCTGGATGCGCAGGAAGAGCTCGAGCTGGCGCTTGGGCAGGTGCAGCGGGAGCCCTGCAACGCCACGAAGCCCACTTGCATTCTTTCTCTACCATCTCATGAATACACACGGTTTTACGCACCGCGAGCCGTGCGTGAAGTTAGATTTTTATTAAGACATCTGAAAAACTGCCGTGCGTAAAATATCCGACTACCTACATTTGCCTACCGGATGTGAACAATGTTTCAATGAAACAACTCATGATATGTAATTTAAGCATTTTATGCGATCGTAGATTTTTTTCATATTTTGTGAATGAAATTATTGTTTCCTTTACGATTTCGGACTACCGGTCTTGGCAAAAAGCTGTCATTCTCGATTGTGCAAAAATCAATCGTGTAAAACAATATAAAATTAAGCATTTGAGTTTTGGAAGATCGGTATATATAATATCACTTGAATATTATTTACCTTTTGTGCTTTCTTCAGCGTGGCTATCAGTTGGCAAGGATATCTCTCCGCCGTTTGATGTAGGCAGCGAGGAGCGCCTGCGAAAGCAATATAGTCAATGATCAGAGTGAGGGTCTTTGTTTGTTAGCAACTCATGTGATAGGACAACACTCTTAATTGCAATTGATATTGAACAATTTTCAAATATTATGAATTAGTTTTATTTTTTGATTTAAGAGTATTTTCATGAATAGATAAAATAAAAATTTCAGTTATTGCTATTAAGTTAATATCAAATGGATCATATTCAACCCATGCCTCCAAGCAGAATTCCCGTAAAAATGTACAAGTATAATCATAAAAGAAGAAGAAATGTTGGCCGCCCATTAACAAGATGGAGAGACTCACTCTCTTGATGTGGAAAAAGGTCTTAAAGCCTAAATCCCTGAAGAAGAAGTTAATATGAAGCATTAACTGCTATTAGTAAATAGCAGTTAATAGCAGTGGCGAAGGTGAAGAGTAATCTGGGACCCTTAGAATACCCAAATTATTTTTCAACAAACTCCGATGTTATGAGTGCCCAAAATTGTTTTACTGAATCGTTAAAGAAAATGAAATGTTTTCTTCCCCTTTTTCCCCGCTTATGCGGGAAGGCATCAGTAGGGTCGCCAGCCTGCTTGTGAACAGACACCGGCTCTCTGTCGCGCATGCGCACGAGGAGGCGCGCGTTATCTCGCTCTCTCTCGCACTTACTGGGCAGAGAGCCTAGGCTCCCAGCATGCGTAGACTTATACCGCGCTACATGTCCACGCCCCGGCCCCTAAAGACCGGAAGCGGTAGCTCCGTCCTGTTATTTTTCAATTGTTATTAATAACAGCTATTACGAGTCAGCTGTTTTTGTGATAACAGCTATTGAAGAAAAGCTGTTACGCCCATCTCTATCACACACCTCGCGGTACGCAACACGCTCTCCGCGATTGTCGTCAACTGTCCTGGCCGGCACGCTCGTCGGATTTGTCCCCGATCGAGTTGTGTGAGATATGATGGGTCAACGGCTGACCCGTGCTGCGACTCCCCCAACAACTCTACCTGCTCGGCGTGAGGTGGTACAGGAGGCGTGGTACAGTGTACCGCAGAACACTATTCGTCACCTGCAAGATAGGATGCCAGCCCGATCAGGGCTTGTCGTACTGCCCGCGGCGTGAAGTCGCTGTATTGATGTGAGGGTTTTCGGTCCATGGTTCTCTCTGTTGCTGGATATGATTCTGCCCATGTAATCATGTGTAATATTCTGACTGTATGTGCTGTATCTGTACGGAGGAATAAATTCTACAATGCAATCGGGGTGTTGCAATACTTCTTTCTGTCAGTGTATATACCTGACGCTCTGGTAAGCTATAGTTGAACCGCTCGCAAAAAAACCATCATGGCGGACGTAGCTTTGGTAAAGTCTCGGAGGCTGCCCCCACCCTGCGGCATCTGAGATTTCCCCTCTTGGCGATAAGGAAGCGCGTAGGCGAGAATGAGAGGTGACTGCAAGACCCTGCGATCGCGCTGACCGCCACTCGTCATCACTGCCCCCGTCCTCAGAAGAAGAACTCGCACTCCAAGGACTGTCCAAAGAATGACGGATTCATCAATGTGTTGGTCCATCACATTATCTGAATTATTATGTCGCCTCTATTCTCTACACATTCTCGCAGGATTCCCTCCATTGTTCAGCACTGTATTGTGCAAACGCTTCTCTGCAAAACATTTCCTTTTCTTTTAAGGATGCACTAATAGTTTTTGCTGCCTCGCACCCTTTTATAAGTCCCCAAACAAGTTGTATTGGATTTAGATCTGAATGGTACGGTGGAAGACGGAGAGGAATGTGGCCATGTTCAATGATTATTTGATCAACGACCTATCGTTTTTCAGTGGATATACATTGAATTATTTGTAATAATTGGCTTTTTGTGAATAACAGCAGCTACTGTGTGAAGCACACTGCCACGGTAAAACTGGGACTGGAGTCCGAAACTCCGAGACACGGCTCATTTTCTGTTGCGCGTTTGGACAACCCCTACTGTAGAAACACGAAAGCTGCCTTTCGTCTGATCCTTCTCACTCATCAGTTTGTCATCACCAATCTCGCAGTGTTGAATTACCGCGCGACCCACGAGAGAAAGGCAGAGGGAGAGCTATGTTGTGACAAAGAGCGCAGGCAGGCGGGGAAATATTAGGAGCTTTAGAGGGAGAGGCCACGTTAGGGCATGCGCATTGGAAGGTCTTTTTGAGAGTGGTAGAGCAATAGTTCCCTCGCCTGCTTTACGCCCTTGGCAGAGAGCACTTACTCGTCGAAGGGCCGCCACTTGTGGAAGTCGCCGTCGTCGCGCGCGAGGGCGCTGACGCCGGGCGAGAGGGCGGGCGCGGGGGCGGGGCCGGGCGCGGGGGCGGGAGCGCCGTCGGGGTCGTCGCCCCACAAGCGATTGAGCCCTCGCACGTCGCCGGCGGGCGACTGCGGCATCGGGGTGGACGAGCCGTCCTGGCCTGCGGGCGGCACCAACACGTCTGCGTTAAAACAAAACATTTCAACCGCTCTCATTGGCTTGGGTCTGTGGGGTTACCGAGGTTAAGGAAGTACGGGATCCACAGGACCGCTGGTTGGATGATCTCTTGGGAACCCCAGTCGCTAAACTACCTGGGTAAAGGGATAGAAAGAAAATTTCCCCTGTCACGTTTCTGCTTAATAGGACTTACTCATCGGCGTTTAGTAATTTTTGAAAAGAGACTAATCGTTTAGTAATTTTCACTGCAATGTGTTTAGTAAATATTACAACCTCTTTATTGAACATTACTTTACGTATATTAGTATGTCGTAAGGGAGATAGCTTGTGGAAAGAAAATCACAAGCCGGCGTGTAGGTCAGTGCTGAATCTAAACAGCAGTTTTGCGAACGTGACTAAGCACTTTGTACTTCCAAAATATAATGTACCGTATAGTTCAATCTACTTTGCGATTAATTTTTATGAACTAAACATTTCTCTCCGTGCGTACTTTCTCCAGTCAATAACAGGCGAATGTCGGAGGACTACTTTAACAAATGGGCCACGGGCCGTACGCATTCTTTCCTTTCTCATCCCCGAGACCTCCTCTTTCCTAAACACATTTACAATTCGTGCACAACACTACCATACAAGTCGGGAGACCAAAGGGAGATAGCTTGTGGAAAGAAAATCACAAGCCGGCGTGTAGGTCAGTACTGAATCTCATGTTATTACATGGGTTGAGTATCACCGACTGCCGATATAATGTGCAGAACATTCATTGAACTAATGACCAAATTAGTTGACACGTCGGAAACACGAAATACTCATTCCCTCAGTCTCTGACATCACCTTGGCCACCACCGAGTGATCTCCAGGTTTGCAGTCAGAACTGCGTTAATTTTAGATGATTACTATTATCCCGTAATGTAGAGTTGAAAATGGAGACACAACGTTTAACACCGAGAGACAACGATACTGAAATCATCCGTTCACCCGTAAACGCGAACCGATTCCCGCCCTGGAATGTAGTAATCGTTCACTACGAGGCTGGAAAACTTTTTGTTAACTAAGAATAAAATGAAATAGAGAATCAACGGAGTTTTTGATTGAAAACAAAAATGACGGCCTTCTAAGCAGAAAAGCCTTAACAATACATTGTTCAACAATAAATAAGATATTATGAACCTTTAATGTATCACTGGATAAAGCCAATATTAAAATTCTCTATGTACTTTGGATACGAAATGTCGAACTCAGATCAGTTTTGTCATAAGAGACATTAGAGAGATCTAATAATAAATGGATTACTATCAATAAGAACGTGTACAATCATAATCCTGTTAACTACTATTAACATGTGTCACACATTGCTGGTTGGATAGTCAAATTTTAACAACAATTATAGTTCATCGACATTTTCACAAGGGGATAAAATGTAGAACGATATCCGAATCATGACATCTTATTGCAATAGACCATTGGCAATCAAACTCGGCTTGGGTATCGATTTGCCCATCTCGTTTAGTAATAAGATTTGTTATAATTAGGGCTCAGATTCTGACGAGTGATGATATGTAATCTTTTCATTGATGGATTCTATACGTAGCTAACTTGTAAATGAATGTTTATCACGACATTTATGTGATAGAAATGTATAGTTATTGGTGATTAAAAAAGCCATAAAAAATATGTAATGAAATTAAAGAAAATTGATAGATTAAAAATACTGTGTGAAAATAGCAAAATATGTAATATAGTACTAAATATGTAAAAACATGTAAAGAAATAATTTGATATTGGGTTAGGATGTCGACGATTCGCCAAGGTCTCAGTTTTGACGTCGGTAAATAGAAAGACAAAAAACATGTAATTACATAGAAATCCGGTCTCTAGTTATCAGAATCACAGCCCTGGTTATAATATACGTATTTAAGGTATAGAACAATTTTCCTAAGGATGAGCCAAACTGGCAGTTCGCGAAAACAATTGAACATCACATGTATTTCACAGAAGTATCCCTCCGCTGCGACAGCTGTTCAGCTCCTTCGTTAAGTGTTTGGTTACGGTTCCTGAGAAGACATCACTATCCAGAAGTCTAAGAGTTTCGCTTAAATATAGGCACGTACGCGAGTCCGGGAAATAATTAAATTTAATTACATATGTGGAAAATCTTTAATCATGCTCTCACAAGCAGTAAAAGAAAACTGCCACGAATGTAAATAGAAAGCTCTCAACCACAGCTCGCCGCACAACAGCAGGAAGGCGGGAACCACGTGCACCGGTACGCATCTCGTATTCAAGTCTCGATTTTAAAATAAACATAATATTTCACACAAAAAGTAAATTCAATGTAATATATAAAGAAAAAAAGAATTTTTACAGAAGAGCACATAACACTGCACTTCCTAATTTCAATTATTTCTCGCAGCGCACTATATTTTTGTCGGACGAGGACATCACAAACGGAAGAGTCGAAGCCATTTACAAGTTAGCTACCTGCAAACGAACGAATGCAGGAAGGGATTCTAATAGGCTCAACGACCACAGAACCTTCAGTAATGTTGCCAGCACTAGCTGTCACTTTGGCCCATCCTTAGGAGAATCGCTCTGTAGTGGTAGCGCGCGCACGTTCTCTGTGGGGGGGGTCGGGGGGGGGGGGGCCGGGGGCGGGGCCGAGCCCGAACACGGGGTCGAGGGCGGGCGCGGGAGCAGCGGGCCGCCGGCCAGCCCCGCCGGCACCGGCACCTGCAGCTCCAGCAGCGATGGGATGCGGTGCGTGGGCGGCTGCGGCGCCGCGTGCGGCGGGCCGTCCAGCAGGGCCGCGCCCAGGCCGGCGCGCGGCGCGCCCTTGGCCGCGTACGCCTTCGGCACCGCCTTCAGGTGCTGCGACCGACCAACCACCAACACACCACTACCTGCAGGAACTAAATGACTGAGGAGGCTCGCAAGGCACAAAGTGCCTCTGCCGGCAAAGCATTGGTTTAAATAGAGGAACCGAGAGCGGTAGCGCAGTGCATCAACTGATGCCACTGCAGCGCCTCTGACCGGGAGGTCCTAGGTTCCCACTCCCCACGGAGGTAGGATTTTCGACGCTAGCTTTTCAGCTAGGTCGAATTCAGTCGTTGCCTGGAGGAGAATTCTAGCGCCCGGCTGCTCTGATCGGTAGTTTTCCGTGGTTTCTCCGATCAACACCAGGCGAATGCAGGAGCAGTACCCTACCAAACGGGCCACGGACCGCGCGCGATCTGTCCTTCCTCTTCCTTGTCCTATCCTCTCCCCTTACACACACACTTACAGTAACATGCACTACACTACCACATGTTCCGGGAGACCGGTCGGGAGCTTAGAGCTTGTCCCGCCTGGGGCGGTGCCCCGCTAGTAGGAGAGTCCCGGTTAGGGGGAAACCCCACTATCCGACGGTAGGTCGGCGCCGGATCTAGCCATCCAGCGGGGAAAGATCACCGCGCATATCCCTAGAAAAAACATGCACTACACTAACGGGACTAATGGCCAAAGCAGTTGACGTGCCCGGAAACACGAAAAAATCAAATCAAATGAAATTAAATAGAGGTATGCGCACGAGAGGTGCGGTGGCGCACTCCCGCCGTAAGCAGAGCCGACGGATTTCCGCGCCCCTCCCAGCAGTTCTAATCTGCAGCTTTCACACGAGGTCACTCGGGCGCGCCACTGAGTTTAGCTGTTGCCGGGAGCCATGCGAGTGCATGCTGTCGCCGGCGCCCGTATTTCACGATTCCTTTATTTCTCACTTTTTATGGCACTGGACTGCGGCTGTATGAGTAGAAGCCCACCGCACATCTTCCTCCGGAAACGCTATATGAAATGAATGTGAAATAAAGAGTCCCCCCCATAAAAAGTCAACAATATGTATTCCTCTACTTTATCATTCGCACTGCTTCAATCTATGTTTAATGGGAGGTGGCCGTAGCCACCTCCTTCGCATATTTTCGTCTGAAAATGATCGCTCCTAACAACTGAAAAGCCATATGACTGAGCGTTGTATAATCAGCTCACTCTGTTAAATAAATAAAAAAAAGGGGGACCCACCGCTTCTCAGTGGCGTTACAGAGAAACTCCGAAGCGATGAGGGGATTGGTCGGAGAATTTTCAAAGCACGAGTGGTATTTAACAGGGCTATTCAATGAATGAAATTGTGTCCAATAGAGTTCCAAAATGCGCCAAATATTGAAAATAGCTGAAAGTTATGTTAAAATTAAAGACGTTATGTTATTCGCACAGTCGCGGTTTATTGGACTTCGAGATAGCAATCGATGTATACAGCCTCCTAACATAGATGAATCACCACAGTTTATGATTGGCCAATAGGGAGAATCGGTAAGAAAAATCGAATAGAAAAGCGATAAACTTTTTAAGATAAACCGCCCTGATTGGGGTATTTTATATGTTTAGTTAAATACTATTGTTGTTAATTTCACGAGTGGAATAGTCATTGTAAATACCTTTTCCTCTCGTATTTGGTATTTCTCATAAATTTGTAAAACTTTTTTTGTGCAGATTTGGCGAACGTTATTCAAACCGCACCGAGCGACATTAACGCAATATTCTTTCTATATAGTTTTCTCCATATCAGTGCCTATCCACTCTTCAACGAAACTCTGGACAAAACTACAGAATACAAAAACTACAGAAACTACAGAAGAATAAGGGCGGGATTGTCACCCAGTGCATTTTTGTGTAACTTTCGCCAACTTAAAGCGATAAAATTTTGACGTATATTTGTTGGAAATATAAAACTTGCGGGAAGCAATTACTTTATAATAATACTATAAAATGTAAAAACCGTGACTGTAGAAAGCGCAAAAATCGACGTGGTCTTCTCTTATGGTGCGCCTGTTTTTGTTCCGCGAGTCCAGGCCTGGCCCTTGTCATATCTTAATAACGTTGGGAGCATTCGCCTTTAGTTCTTGTACAAGGGTGGAAGAGCAGAGCAGTAGAAATTGTAACCACAATACGTATGCCGCACGCTAAACCAGTCCCGTGATTACCCTTTATGGAATATGTCCCCAACCGGCGGCCGAATGTGCTGCTTTAAATATATTCCCATGGTGCAACATCGTGATATTTTATTTTATTTATTTATTTATTTAGTCAAAAACAGTCAAAAACTGTATGTGACGTATGGGAGAGAAAATCATCTGCGCACGCTTTCTTGAGTTTCAGAATCCCTTCCCAACAATTTAACTATTAAAAGTTGAAAGATGAAAAATCATAGTAATAATAATAATAATAATAATAATAATAATAATAATAATAATAATAATAATAATAAATTTAAAAAAGCGAGGGATTAACATTTCAAAAACTAGATATTTTCGTTGCAAAATTACAGAAAACTTATTTTTAACAGTAAAGGAACAAACAGATTTGATTTTTCTGTATTGTTAACAAAATAGAAACTCACCCTAAGCTCTACTACCACTACAAGCAAAAGGAAAGTTCAACAAAACGTGCGCATAGTGAAGCTACATTTACGTCCAGAAGCAAATCAAGGGGCTATCTCAGCATTTGCTCAATGGATCAGGGAAACTGGACAAAAACCCCATCGAGATGGGGGTGTTGCTCTAGTCGAGAAGATGTATCAATTTAACGCACACTCTGTCGCAACAATTCATAACTACTTTCATTTAAATCGAAATTACATGCAAAAACACCTTCTATAGGAACTTCTCACGCTCTAAATTAGACGGTTGGTTAATAAAGTTTTACACAACATTTTGTAGAAACTCCATAATGTTCAGAGATCGCTGACAGGCGTACTAACCTTGGCGAGGATGACTCGCATGGTCTCCGATAGGTGACCGTGACTGAACTTGCACCGGTCCCCGGAGTAGCACTTGAGGCCAGTGTGGAAGAACTTGCAGGGGAAGTCCTGGTGCATGTAGAGGCACTTGCTCTTCTTGGCGCACGCGTCCATCAGGTAGTACCTGCACACCTCCATCTTGCGCGGGGGACAGGCGTCGTGCGAGAAGGTGCACTCGTTCATCTGGGGCAGATCCAAGGAAAGCTCTCACGCATTGAAACCCGTCCAACTATTTCAAACATTTGTCAAATCGCATTTCTACACCAAATAATACAGCTCGACAATTTTGAAACAAATAATGGTTTACGCATGCGCGGAAAGAAGTGGAGGAGATTTTCCCACATTGTGGCGTCTTATCCGCCAGAGTAATCGTGATTCAGCTATAACTGTCTGGAAATGGGTGTCCCTACACCACACTTCTATTAGAGTACCGGAAGCGGTAGCTCAGTGCATCAACTGATGTCACTGCAGCGCCTCTGACCGGGAGGTCCTAGGTTCGAGTCCTGATGGCGGTAGGATTTTCGACACTAGCTTTTCAGCTAGGTCGAATTCAGTCGCTGTCTGGAGGAGAATTCTAGCAGCCGGCTGCTCTGATCGGTAGTTTTCCGTGGTTTCCCCGATCAATGAATGCCGGAGCAGTACCCTACCAAACGGGCCACGGACCGCGCGTGATCTGTCCTTCCTCATCCTTGTCCTATCCTCTCCCCTTACACACTCACTTACACTGACATGCACTACACTACCACATATTCTGGGAGACCGGTCGGGAGCTTAGAGCTTGTCCCGGCTGGGGCGGTGTCCCGCTGGTGGGAGAGTCCTGGTTAGGGGGAAACCCCACTAGCCGACGGTAGGTCGGCGCCGGATCTCGCCATCCAGCGGGGTAAGATCACCGCCATCTCCCGCGAAAAAACATGCACTACACAAACTGGACTAATGACCAAAGCAGTTGACGCGCCCGGAAACATGAAAAAATCAATCAATCAATCCATAAGAGGAGAAGGCTAGTAAATTTCGAAGGCGACGTAACCCTCACAGTCGACTTCTCGGTCCGGTCTCATCCTTACGACCACGGCCGAGAAGATGGGTACAGCCGGTACATTGTTTCGACTCGACAGGGGCCATTGAGGCCCATAGTTTTAATGTAATTTCATGATATATTAAATTCATTTAAATGTTATTGTATTTCATCTTTTTCAATTTTGCTGGTTAATATATTTTCAGTTTTCATATTTTCACAAAATTAAAAGTCATGCACAAGTTGTGGTGTACATTATGCCACGTTCTGAATCACCAACTCTTAAGAGCAGGTATGAAAAGTCGAGTGCTGAAAGATACTACACTAATAAGTCTTATTTAAATATATCAATGCAATAAATTATAGGAAATAATAATACACATATGTCTGTAGAATATTTTATAAGGGCCCACACACCATTATTCCTCGGTTCGGATTTTCTCTGATGTCCCTGCTTATGATAACGAGGGAGCGAATCAGTTTTTGCTGTCGCGTCCTTTAAGTCAAACTACTACTCCGCCCGCGTACTAATAACCTCAGTTTTGCAATACCTCGTGAAATGTGCCTGACTCTTCTTTCTAGAGTTGTTGAGCAATTCATGAGCATTAAACTAAAATATCGGAAGGTGTCAGTGAAATCACAAAGGAAGCAGTTACATAATTATTCAACAAAGTTTTTTATTAACGAGCTGTACCCCTAATTATAGTTAAGACAGTTTATGTAGACGGATCAAATCACCTATTTTCGTTGCCACCGCTACACCTACACCTTACGCTAGATGGACAATTCTTAAATGGCAGAAGAGAAAAAAGATGAGTGGCAAGAGACCAAATAGAGAGACACCATATGAAAAGTGTGCTTCAAACGCCAAAATTTATCTCCGGTACAACGAAAGATGCATTACTTCCCGCATAACGTTATTTTTTCCTCCTAATGTTTGTACTGTGACGTACCAACATGTCACACATTTGTTTACTAATATTTGTCGTAAATGGGGTAAATATACAAGGATAAACAAATAGAAATATGGCGCCCTAGCAACGGTAGCCGAGTTGTTGTCAAGGTCAGTAAACTTCATTCTGGCATTGGACCTGAGGGCACGGCTAGCTGATCAAGTAAACAATTTAGGGATTGGTTGAGAAAGCAATGACAGTCTAGGGCATAGCTAGTTGATTATGTAATCCATTTAGGGATTGGCCAGGAAAACGGTGATAGTCTATTCACGACGGAAGTGCGTCGAATGTTTCTGGTGAAAAACAGTAGAAAGAAATAGAAAGAGTCTTGAAGGGCTAAACAGAAAGATTATTTTCACATTTTCTTGAGAGTGAATCGGACTTTGAATAATTCTTGAGTGCGACGAACGGAAATTAGAATTTTCACGGGATGAAATAACTTGATGGACTTCGAATAATTTGCTGTGTAAAAATGTGTAACTTGCAATTTTCGTGTGTGAGATAACTTCAGACTGAAAGAATTTATAAGATCTACAACAAGTTGGGATTCTGAATATTTTTGCGATATGCGGAAATTAGAATTTGAATGAACTTGTACGCAACAGGACTTGGAATAAATTTAATTAAGTAATACGGTTAGATGTAGAGTTTGCTGATCTTTAACATTCTCGTCACGTAATCAGAAAGAACTGGAAACTTTCGCGAAGTAAATTAAATTAGAACTACAAGTTTTGAGGCGGTGAGGATCAGTGACTCGACAACATTTGTGCAAGAGCAGGAGAGGAGAATCTTGTACTTGGACTTTGGAATTCTCGTCACCGAGAAGAAGAGGAAAATGGTTCTTCGTGGCGCCCTCGTTCAAGTGCGCGCGAAGTCGGGTACTGCAGGATAAGAAAGACCAAAAGAACATTCTTATTTGTTACAAATTTTTCAAGTCATATTTTTGCCTGGCATTGAGAATAAACCATAAGTTTCTTTTGAAATAGAACAAACGATTTTCATTTGGCCAATTCCAGCTAATAAGTAGCTAGACAATATATATTTGTTTTCAGATTCCTCGCCACTCTGTATAGATGGCAGATCGGATAATCGGCTATTAGTAGGTAATAGCGATTATTTCTAACGAAACCCATCGACCCAGCTAGCGGGATATTGATTTTATTTATATAACAATTGAAGCATTAATTTTAATAGTATTAACGTAACCTTTTCCTAGCGCCCATGTTTAAAACATAAATTCGGAACGTGTTATATCGAAACGCTCAATAATTTTATAAGCAGCTTATGTGTGGGTATTCTTTCAGTACGTTTAATTTTTCTTTGGTCGTATCTCTGTCATCTATCCATGTCAGGACATTCCTGTCTTTGCCAAATGTCTTTCCGACAAGTGCGATATTTTGGCGAGTGAACCGATCGACCATAGCAATCCGCTTCAAAATCCATCTGAACAGTGATTTTAGGTTCCGCGATTTCATTTGGCTGGCCAAGAAAATTTTGCCATTGGGATCTGAATCTAAAGTCACCGGTTTACGAAAAGAAATATACCTCCAAATATTCGTTTTTGACGCAGATTAAGTGAACAAGTATCGTGCAAAACGCGGTTATCTTCAAAAACACAGATAGTTTGTCACGACGCTAAATTGTCGGTCACCTCCCAGCTATTCCCCTTTGCGCAGCAAATCCTTCGGAACGTGTCGCTAAAACTGAAGACTGGAAAATTTCACAAGCTGCGCAACGCGGCGTTGTTCCAAAGAGCGCGCTTACCTTGTGGCACTTGCCGTGCATGAAGAAGGTGCAGATGTCGGAGGCGCGGGCGGCGCCGGAGGTGGGCGCGCCCCCGCCCGCGCCCGCGCTCCGCTCCCGCGCCGGCCGCTTGCGCTGCTTGGACGCCTTCCGCGCGCGCCCCCGCCGCCCCTGCGCCGCCCGCTCGCCCCGCCCCCCGCCCTTCCGCCCCTCCTCCGCCCCGCCACCTGCGCCCACCAACGCGCCAACGTCAATGCACGAGGAGGGGAGCTGGGAGCTTGTCCCAGCTGGGGCGGTGCCCGGCTGGGGGAAAGTACTACTCGCGCAACTTTTCTTGAACGATGGATTGAGGAAATGTGGGTGGAGTGGGGGTATTACTTACAAAGATGACCACAAGGGGTATTTACAATAACGCCAACCTCTGAAAAATCAAAGTCATACCTGCTACGTGTGCGGTCAGGTCATCGCTCTGGGTAGGCAATAGCCATTTCTGGGTAGCCATTTCTTTAGATATTGATAATAAACCTGAACAGAAGTTCTTTACTATGGAAGCATTTAGCTTTGACTAGCTTCTGTTTCGCCCCAACGAAGTTTTAATGCTTGGATTGTTGTCATCAGTGATCGCTGCGAGCTTTTGCCTTCAACTGTTTTTTGCTCAAGGGAGGGGGAAGCAAGGTCATCGTTCAAGAAAAGTTGCGCGAGTGGTACCTGGTTGGTCTGGTTGTTAGTGATTCTGGACGCGCCAACTACGAAGGTTATCAGTCCCGTAAATGTAGTGCATGTATTCCCTCGGGAGGTGGCAGTGTTCATCCCCCGCTGGATGGCGAGATCCGTCACCCACCTGTCGTTGTCTAGCGGGGATTTCCCCTACCAGGTATCTACCACCAGTGAGGCACCGTTCTGACCGGGAGAAGCTCTGAACCCCCGACCGGTCTCCCGGCATGTATGGTAAGGCAGTGCATGTAAGGTGTGCAAGGAGAGAGGATAGGACAAGGACGAAGGAAGGAAAGATCGCGCGCGGTCCGTGGCTCGTTTGTTAAGGTACTGCTCCGTCATTCGCTTGGGGTTGATCGGAGAAACCTAGGAAAACTATCGATCATAAAACAGCCGGCCTTCAGAATTCTCCTCCAGACAGCGACTGAATCCGATCTAGCTGACAAGCTAGTGTCGAAAATACTGCCACTGTCGGGACTCGAACCTCGGTCCTCCCGGTCAGAGGCACTTCAGTGACATCAGTTGATGCACTTAGCCACCTCTCCCGGTAGTTGCATGGGGAAAACCCCGCTGACCGACAGTAAGTCGGCACCGGAGCTCGCCACCCAGCGGGGGAAGATCACAACCACCTCCTGAGGAGAAACATGCACTACACATACGGGGCTAATAACCTTAGTAGTTGCCGCGCCCAGAATCACTAACAATCAATCAATCAGCCTCCCGGATGACGCCACGTTCAAAGCAGCGGTACCTACGTCTCGGTCATCGTCCCCACGATCTCCCTCAGATGCGATTTACACCGCGCCACGCCCACTTTTGACGACCGATTCCGGCCTTTTATCGAACGCACGCATGCGCAGTGGGGCTTTTTGAGCCTTAGAAACGACACTGCGCACGCGCGGGTTCACTCAAACTCCGAATTGGTAAATCGAGTCTCAGGGGGTGAAATTCGCAAAGAAGATTTCGGCTATTGTTTAATGGTCTTACTCAGGCCAGAGATGTCCGAGGAATACCACGGTACGTTGCCACCCTGTCAGCAAGGGAGCTACGGCGCGGTTTCTTCCGGGGGATTCCAACAACTCGCTGCGGAGGCTACGTTCAACAAACGCATCAAGCACACTCTTCAGCACAAAACGTACCGACCATGTACATAGAAGATGTGAAACTTAAATTACTATTGCGACGAATACAACCGAATCTACAGACTGACTTTTGATGCTTGTTCTAGTGTTTAACCGGCACGGAACTCCACAGAAAAGAGCAGTGAAGATGATACTTGGCTCTTATGTTACTGGTCTCATAGAAGATGAGTGCAGTGTTCTAGAGAAGAGTTAACTAGAGGTGCTACAGAATGGAACAGACTTTCTCCTAGCAAATTTTTCTAATTTCCTTGGTGTGGTCTGGCTTTAAGGTCTTGCTCCACTCTCTGGCTAGCTGCCATCTATCGTCGCCCGAAGTACAATTTTTTGACATTGTCACAACTTTTTGTTTCCCTAGTAGTACAACCGAAATATTACTTCAGAATATTAAGAAAGAGTAAAACCTCGTCCTAAATAGGAATTATCATTGGAAAATTTGAAACCTTTGTAAGGAAATGATTAAGCATTACTTCAAAGTCGAAAATTGAAACTCTTTTTCACAGGAATCTATTGAATTTTCAAACATCTTCATTTGAAGTCATTTGAAGCACTTCCACTCACTAATGCAATAACGTATACAAATATATGAAAAAGTGCATTTTAAAGGCGTGAGATATATTAAAAATATACAGTTGTGTAATTTTTTTAAAAAAAAGGATACACCAAAATGTATACGTCAATGTAATCGATCATTACGTCATATTAAACACTCTTTATGTCATATTAAACAGCGCAATTAGCACTATTCATTGGAAAAGTTTGAAGAAAAAATTTGACGCAATTTTTGAGATAATGGCGTTCCAGCGTTTTGGAAAATGCGGAATTTTGAGCTCATTTTACAGAAAATGTTGTTTTCGAGAAATTTTATTTGACATTATTTAAAGCACATGTACTAAATATAATACTGTGAAGAAATCTCCTCTAATGTAAATATTACTGACTTGAGATACGAGTCAAAAAATTTCATTTTTGTATTTTTTCAAAATATAAAAGAATAGAGCATTATGGTGTTTATGTCATCGTATAGGTTTTTTGGCACTAACCCTATCAAAAAACTTAAAGAAAAAATTAGAAGCCGTTTTTGAGAAAATGTTGTTTTTGTTATTTTTTAAAATTGCAAATATTGCACGCACTATTGCAAGAAAACTGCTAAACGTTCTCTACTTTACTAAGAAATCTACTTTACCTTATTGAAAGAATTAATTATGGGCAACAAATTTCATTTGAAGGAAAAATCTGTATCTTCAATTTTGTAGTTGCAGGAAGACACCGCAAAAAAATTCAAACTTCCGAAATTTTCAAAAATTAAGAGTTAACCGTGAAAATCGGACCTTTGCCCACTTTATAAGTTTATTTTACTCTCTTTTTTTCAGGAAGCTTAAAGAAAATATTTGAAGCAGTTTTTGAGAAAATGTTGAAAATGTCCCGGGGGCTTCATGTAAAGTACCCCAAATATTAAAGAATGTTTTTGAAAATCTCAAAGCTTCAACTAGAGCCAGACGGACAGTGATTTCTTGAATTCTGAAAACATCCTACGCGTGGTTTAGGCGCTAGTAATGTTTACAGACGGACGGACATTTTGAAAAAAACACTTTTTCGGTATCCAGGGACACAAATATGTGGATTTCCGTTGAAATCTAGAAATCTATTTTCGGCGGCATTACCCAACTTTCTCTATACTGTAACGAATATATCGTTACAATGTAGAAATTATTGCATCTGCCAGAGCCACCCCGAATTAGATGGTTCCGGAGTATGCGCGGATGGCGACATCTGTCGGCACCCCCCTCCCCGAACTAGATGGTCTCGGAGTGTTCGCGATGTTTATTGCAAGTTCCAGAAAATTCTAGGCGGTCGCCAGGAGAGTATAAATACGCCGCGGACGGCGGCCGCGAGTTAGTCTGAAGTGTAAGCTGAGCTGTGAAGTGTGTGCATCGCGGTGAATAGCAGTGCAGGGATTGTGCTCAGTGACGTGAACCGTGGCCAGCGCCGTGAACTGTGGTCAGAGCAGTGGACTGTGGCCAGTGCATCGGACAGTGGTCAGTGCGTAGGTGCACTGGACTATGGTCAGTGCTTAGGGCTGTGCGACAGTGCAAAAAAAGTAAACAGTTAAAATAAATAATCAAGAGAAGTGTAGTGAAAATAAATAAAGAAAAACTGTGCCGTATCAAGAAATAATCAAGTAAAAGCTCTGTACATAAATCAAATATTTGTAGCGTACCTTTAAGAAAAAAAAAACTTTTAGTTAAAATAATATCTGTGTTTTAATTCGCCAAACAGAATCGTAACAATACTACGAATATTACTCCGTATATACGTATGTATACAACATAGTAGAAAGCAAAGAATGGGGGGGGGGACGTGCAGTTACGAAAACATTAATACATTGCCAATTAATACTACGACAGTGAAAAGCTGCATAATGGGGCGATACATTAAGAATAGGCTTTGTTGGCTACTCAAATTTAAAGATTTAATATGCCCTTCACTTTTATCATTAGTCCTTATAATATTTAATAGTTACAATCTAATCTTCAGTTAGATTATGAAGAATATAAATGAATCTCAGAAAAGATCAATCACTAGTTTCCTGCAAGAGTCTCGCCTATTTCAACGCCAGTTCTCTTACTTGAATGTCCCATCGGCTGCCCATCTTTCTCTCAATTGTGGGACACTGATTTCAATCATTTCAATCTGAAATCTTTTGCGGCAATTCGTGGTGCGGTTTTTAATTTTATGTGATTGTCACATTACGTTGGAAATGCCATAATACCGCTAAAGAATAACACGCTTCTGTACACGTCCTGCTGTCTGAGTTGCATGTCGTTACAGTTACCGATAAAGGCTTATTCGTATAAAGGTTTATTCACTTAATTATCTTCGATATTCCGGACAAGACTAGCGAACAGATTGGTAAGGCCAAAAAAGAACATCTCCATGGGACTCCAGAAAAAGAGGAAGAAGAAGACGTAAAATAGGAAGAAGTGTCTAGAGCTAGCACGAGAGATCTGTGCACGCACAAGTACGAGCGAGACACATGAGATCGAAGACTCTACGCTTGCGCAGTAAAGCACACTACTGCTGTTGAGAAAATGCGAGCCAAAAGGCACGAAGTCAATTATTTCTGAGACGGCACTCTGTGAAGCCATCTCCCTCCCATGTGACCGCAACCGAATGCACAGATATCCGTGCAAACCCTGTTTTAATATTCTCCAATAAAAACAGGAAGTCCTTTCAAGGACTTTAGCTGGCAGGAGAGGAGGACATTGTCATCGAATCACGAACTTCGTTTCGACTTCAATGTTTGGTATGAAGCTCCCGTTCGGATGGCATTGCCATGTGCTATGGAATCGCGAGCTTCGTTTCGACTTCAATGTTTGGAATGTTTGGTATGAAGCTCCCGATCGGATGGCATTGCATGTGCTTTGGAATCGCGAGCTTCGTTTCGACTTCAATGTTTAGTCTCGAAGCTCCCGATTGCCATCCGTCATCAAATCGCCAGCTTCGTTTCGACTTCAATGTTTAGTCTCGAAGCTCCCGATTGCCATCCGTAATCAAATCGCGAGCTTCATTTCGCCTTCAACGCTTGGTGCCGAAGCTGCCTATCGAGTGCCCGAGGCAGAGGCGCACCTGATCGCGGGGTGGCGGCGCGCGCGGCGAAGCGCTCCGCGGCGGGAGAGGGAGCAGCGGGGGCGGGCGCGGGCGCGGGGGCGGGAGCAGGGGCGGGCGACGCCCCGCGCACGAACAGCGTCTCGTAGTCGTCCTGGCCGTCGTCGTCCCGCGCGCCCTCGGGCCCCGCCCTCGGCCCCGCATCGGCCCCGGGCGCCGGCCCCGCGCCGCGCCGCCGCCGGAACTTCTGCAACACACACAGCCCTCCTCGTTGGCCGGGAAGAAACCGTATCGGGCGTGGAAACGTCGTTCGGAGACACATGCACACGGAAAATTACATACAACGTTCGTTGGCTGGTTTGTGATTCCGGGCGCGTCAACAGCTTAGGTCATTAGTCTCGCAAGTGTAGTGCATGTTTTTTCATCGGGAGATGGCGGTGATCTTCGCCCGCTGGATGGCGAGATCCCGCGCCGACCTACCGCCGGCTAGCAGGGTTTCTCACTAACCAGGACTCTCCCACCAGCGGGGCATCGCCCCAGCCGGGACAAGCCCTAAGCTCCCGACCGGAATATGTGGTAGTGTAGTGCATGTTAGTGTAAGTGTGTGTGTGTAAGGGGAGAGGATAGGACAAGGAAGAGGAGGGAAAGATCGCGCGCGGTCCGTGGCCCGTTTGTTAAAGTACTGCTCCGGCATTCGCTTGGTGTTGATCGGAGAAACCACGGAAAACTACCGATTAGAGTAGCCGGCCGCTTGAATTCTCTTCCAGACAGCGACTGAACTCGATCTAACGGAAATGAAAATCCTGCCGCCGTGGGGAGTGGGAACCTAGGACCTCCCGGTCAGAGGTGCTGCAGTGACGTCAGTTGATGCATTGAGCTACCGCTCCCGGTACATAAAACGAACTGCTTCATTTTATTTTATATGCGTCTAGCAAGTACAACTCCTGCCTTTCTTTCTAGTAACAGAATGTTCGCCCGTCACGCCTCATGGACGCCCCTCCGTGGTATCAGATTACTTCCGTACTTATGCGCTTCGCGAGCGCGTCACATTACGTCAATTCTCAGTAAATCTTGCGTGGCCCACGACGCAACACTTCTTTCTATCAGTTTTCTAACAGTCCAACCCTTCGAAGTTGTTCTAAAACAAATTGAATAGCAATTCCTGGTACGCTTATTCTCCTTGCCACCCAGCGCCTTATGCGTAGTCAACCTTGCAACGCGAGTGCCCGTTGCACAAAATTCTGTTCAGCTACAGACGCCATGTGAGTTACACATTACATTCCGTAAGGCGGAATACTACAGGTTTCCCACGTAAAGATCTTTTCAATGTCTCCCGGTGATCATTATTTCAAACGTGTGGACATAACATATTACCTTGTCCACCGTTAGCTTAATATCAACTCTGTATGAAGCACACGACATGCTTCTTACGTAATTCAATTCAATATCTCACGACAAACATTGTAATAATCTGTTTCGGTGAGTCACAGCGAGCATCACTCGTGTTAATTGGAGTATTTTGAATGTAATCAAATGGAACGAATCACCTGTACATTGTGTATCTGTGCCAATGACTTATTAGTTTAAGAATAAACGTATTGTTGTGCAAATACGTGTCTGCATCTGATTGCAATTGGAAGTGGCCCTGGAACCCGCACCAGTGAACACAGCCCACATGAGATTGTCAGTTTGTCCTGCACGAACCACAAAACTATTCAGTCCACTCAACATCCTAAAACTGCAGAGCGGTCTGAACAAACATATTAACTTACGGGCAATAAGGTGCTTCCGTAGCACACACTAGATTTCGATATATAGATAGACATATAGTAAGACACCACACAAATACCGATAAGACAAGTCCAGTTTACAAAGATATTGCTATCTACTGCAAATTAACTAACGCAAAGCAGAGATGCAAAGCAAAATTGGCAACTTGTATGATCTAATACTCATAAAAATGCTCAATGAATGAACAGAAATACCGACGCAGTTCAAAATAGACGTTCCAAATCCAACAACAACTCAACAGAATTGCGACTATCAAGTATACCAATTTCAATTATCCTGTGATGCACTTATGAGAAAAATATGGCTGAGACGTTCCGTAGTAAGTTACATTCCAAATGAAGTTCCCGGTTCGTTCAGAAATCAGTTATCTACCTGCCACAAAATAGCTTGCAAGCGTATTTCTATACTTGGGTATTTCTAACGTGACATCTGAGGGTAATATCTTCAAGATGAAACACGGCACGAATTTTTGCGTCATTCTCGGTCGTGTCGCTAGAGTCGCTTGATCTGTGGCACTGCTTGATACGGTCGCGATCAATCGACATCTTGCGGCGGGTACGAGAATGACGTAAAAAGTCGTGTCGTATTTCATCTTGGAGATACTACCCTCAGATGCCACATTACAAACGCCGAAGTACAGTTAGGATCCTCCAAAAGTCTCTAAAAGATCTTAGATATAGGTATTATGTATAATAGATTTAAAGGTAGAAATGTAACATCTTAATTTATCCGATTTTATATGAATTTGTTGACGTTGGATCAGCTGAAAAGCGATTATCTCATAAAAAGCTTAAATTTGAAATCACGATGGCGTAACGAAGCTCGCAATTGGAAAACAGCGTTGCAGCCGATAAACGCCAAATGCATGTAAGGCTTAAAAGTAGAGTAGTAACTGAACCGCCTCAGATTGTTGACGAGTGTCGACTGAACCGCATTAGATGTGCGGAAGATTTCTGGAAACCCAGTTGGCCTAAACTTTTGAGTAACGCTGCGGATACCAAGAAAGCAGTCCCCCTCATAAACTTGACTGGATTTCTCTACGAGCGGTTGCAACCAGAAGGAAAGTCGCAAAGCGCCCAAAATTTCGTCAAACGGATGAAATCACCTCGTCTCCTAGAAAACAGAGAATTTCAATGTGAGAACCTCTTAAAAGACGAACCTTTGTTTCGATATCGATAAAGTAAATGGAGGAAATGGAACGTTCTATCCTTTTCTATCATAAGACCATCGTAGGTCACCCTAATGTTTTCAGGGAAGTGTTTTCACAAATATCATAGTTACTTGTAATATTTGTGTTAGATTGAAATTAAAGAATAAGAAAATATTAAACGAATCTTTAATTGTACATCATTAATTACTGTAGACTTAAAATCCTGGTCTATAAACGTATCAGGATGTCTTCATATTGGTACATGGTATCTTCATTAAATGGCTGGTAAAAATACCAGGATCCTGGTACATCTGGCAACTCTGGGTCTGTGGCTCGTTTGTTAGGATACTGATCCGGCATTTGTCTGGTGTTGATCGGAGAAATCACGAAAAACTACCGATCAGAGCAGCCACCGATAGAATTATCCTCCTGACAGCGACTGAATTCAACCTAGCTATGTAATGTCGAATATCCTGCCACGGTCGTGCCTCGAGGTTCTCCCGGACAGAGGCACTGCAGTGCCATCCTTGAACCACCTAAGCCAGTCACAACCACCTCATATTACTCAGACACTGCATCTGTATCTGAGAAATGCCATTCAAGTTAAGCTCGCTACGCAGCCATGAAATATCTAATTGCGTGAGTCGATAGCTACCTTGCTCTGCTTCCTGTCGGCGTCGTCCCTGTTCCTGTTGCGGCGGCCGCCCTTGCGCTTGGAGGAGCGCCGCCTGTCGCCGTCGCCGTGGTCGCCCTCGCGCTGCTCCTTGCGCCGCGCCGCGCGCCCCGAGTGCGCATGCGCGTCAGCGTCGGGGACATCGGGCGCCGCCGCCGGGCCCGCGAGCGCCTCGTCGGGGGGCTTCGGGTGCGGAGGCCACGCAGGAAGCTAGACAGGGGCGAGAGAGTTACATAGCACCATTTTCCTCAGGATGAGGAAGTATCCCTCCGCCGCAACAGCTGTTCAGCTACGTCCCTTCGTAAAGTGCTGATGGCTCCTGTGAAAACATCCCTATGTAGAAATCTTATGAGTTTCGCTTAAATATATGCACGTACGCGAGTTCGGGAAATATTTAAATTTAATTACGTAGGTGGAAAATCTTTTAACATGCTCTCACAATCAGTAAAAGAAAACTGCCACGAATGTAAATCAATCGCAGCCTGCCACACAACAGCACAAAGGTCGAAACCACGTGCATCGGTACGTATCTCGCATTCAAGTATCTCTTTTAAAATAAACATAATATTTATCATACAAAAAGTAAATTCAATGTAATATGCAAGAAAAAAGTTTTTACAGAAGAGCACATAACACTGCACTTCCTAATTTCAATTATTTCTCGTGGCGCACTATATTTTTGTCGGACGAGGACATCACTAAAGGAAGAGTCGAAGCCATTTACAAGTTCGCTAACTGCAAACGAATAAATGTGAGAAGGGAGTCTAATGGGCTCAAGAGCATGACGACCACAGAACCTTCAGTTACGTTGCCAGCACTAGCTGTCACTTTGGTTCATCCTTAGGAAAATCGCTCTATACCAGGCGCGGCTCGTCATTAAGTAGAGTCTTAAGTAGAAGCGCTCAGAATTGGAAAGCAAGTGGTCGCGAGGATTACAATTGTAATCCATTAAAAAAATTTGCATTAACAATATTTTACAGACAAAATCGTCTTTTGGTTCAAGTATGGACGAGTAATGATATCTAAACCCTGAACATTTACAAAATACTAAATAATTTATTAGGAAGTTGACATATTGAATTCTACGAAATGCTAAATTAAAATGCATGTATTATGTCTTTAAACAAAAATAGTGAAATACATGCGAGTAGATTTTTGTTTTTTGAAAGTTTTTGTGCTCTATGTTTTGTGCACTTGTTATTGTTTGCATTACGATTATTACATAAAAACGTTTGACACAATTGTTGAAACATCTGGGATCTCTATACTGAATATATTTCAATGTCAAAGTCAGATGAATATCTTACAGACTTTCTGAATGTGGTACGCCCACTGGATACAATTTTTTCAGTACTGTCGAGTGATCTTCTTTAGTTGACGTCCGCAGAGATAACACCATCTCACACTGCCCTTTAATGACTCCGCTGAACCCTTAGCCCCTTCTCGCATTACCAGTAGAAGTCTCCCGCGTGTTGCAAGTGCTGTCGACACAGATTTTCTCTCCATCTTCTTTTTCATTTCTGGTTTCATAAAGGACAGACAAACCATGATCCTTTAGAAATTCCCTTCCGTCAACATTTCTCTACTGTAGTACTTTGCATAAGCATTCAGAGCATCGATTGCAGATATATTCATGATGTCAGATCAGAAACTGAAACGCGAATGGTCGCGTGGATTACTATTGTAATCCAAGCTGTTTCTGGGGCTTATCACTAGTGCAGCAGTTATCACTTAAGTCATATTTTGCTATAATTTGATAGATATGGCCTTCCACGAAAGGTACTGAAAAATACGTGCATAAAGTTAGTCAACTCTTGCTGTAAACAGAAAAATAATACGATTGGAACATTACAATAGTAGTCCACGCGACTACTGAAGGATTAAAGACTGTAAGGCAGAGCCTGTTTTCTAGAAATCGCCGCCCAAAAGATATTTAAAAATATATTTATAAAATGTATTTATTTATTAATAATGGCTTTCTGAGTTACATTATGAAACAGCCATATCAACACTTTTGTTTGTGAGTTCGATAATGGTCGTCCGTAACGCATTTGAAGCTGTTGACAGGAAAGATAGTGCTAGGCTCCCACATCATTCCGCCTTAAAATTCCCGTCGTATTGTAGTAGTGTTAATAAATAATTTAAAAAAAACTAATCGAAACTCAACTATTGAGTTCTCGACGAGATGTTTATTCCGCAAATATCTCGTTCATGCGCGTGCAACTCACAGGCAACCATACAGGTGCTATGGGGTGCTAGGTATTCTACCCATGTTGCACCTATATAAGCGGCAGTGTTTGAAGTTGTGTGTGAAGAAAGGAATACCTGCCATTTTCACTGACCTCACCCAAGCATACGACTCCGTCTCCCACTCCATCCTCCTCATGACAATTCGCCCCTAAATACCAAACCATGCCCACTCCCTTCTCCAAAACTACCTGACCCACCGAGCCTTCCACGTTACTTACCTCTCCAAAACCTCACCCAAACACCCTATCTTAGCCGGTGTCCCACAAGGAGCCGTGCTATCCCCTATCCTATTCTCCATGCACCTCAATGATATCCCAACCACCCCTGGAGTTCAAACTTTCCTCTATGCCGATGGCCTTGCCCTCCTAGTATCCTTCCACAATATCCAACGATCCCTTTTCCGCCTCAACAGACTCATTCCACCTCTGGGCCCCCAAAAAAAATTAACCCACCAAATCCCAGGGAATTCTCTTTTCCCACAAACGGCCCCCGTCCAATCCTCCTCCCATCACCATTGATAACTCCCCCATCCCTTGGTCCCAAGAAGTTAAATGCCTCGGCATCACACTCTCCCACCGCCTCTCCTGGTTCCAACATATACAACAAATCACAACCAAAGCAACCCGGATAACAAATGCCCTACACCCTATCCTCACACATCCATCTCTCCCCACAAAAAAGAAAATTCACACCTACTATAACTACATTCGCCCCATCCTCTCCTATGCCCACCCGGGTTAACCCAACCACAAAAGATTAATCAAAGCCGAAAACCACACCCTCAGAACAATCTTCCGCCCACCTAGGTACACCCGCTTCAACGACCTCAGACGCACCCACAGAATCCCCCACATCCTCACCTAACTCCACCATTCCTCCGAAGAAACTATCCGCAAATTCGTCAACAATCCCCTCTTCCGAAACCTAATCCTACCCCATCACCACATCCTACGTAACCCGCCCAGACACCGCATAAACAAACACCCACTAGACATCTTGCAACTCCCTCCCCCTATAACCTAAGGCAGAAGGCAAACAGACAGACGAGACCACAACACAAAAGAGTACGACCACCTGACAACAACAATGTTAAACTCGACTATCACGAAAAGCAGTAACCCTCTTCAGTTCTTCCCAAATCTATTCCTACCCTTTCTCCCCTCTTCTCCATCCGCAAAACTTCACCCATCCTCCCCTCAATCCTTCATCCCTCCCCATCTTTTCCCCGTCATCCAGGAACCCCCTCAATAAAATAACCCGTCTACCTAAACGAAATAACCCTTCCTCCAAACACCCCGACTCCCAATCCCCGCTCCTGTGCGGGGGAGCGGAGTCTACCAATTATGATTACAGCCATACCACCAACAAGCACCTCGATCGAAGAGCCCCTCCCAAGGGCAAGGCGATCTTTCACCACCTACTCAACGTGTTCGTGTTGTGTTATGCGTGAGTCAAGAACTTCGCAATCCTCAAGAAAACTTGTGACACTTCTCATACATACTTAGATTTTAACACTCGCCATTATCATGCACCGAGTTGAATTCTGCACTTTATTGAATACGATACCGTATGTGAATTTGTGCTAAATGGGAAAAATCTGAAAATAAGGAAAAATCTTGGTTTTCAAATTAAATTCCCGGTTTTCCCCTGTTCTTCCAGGCTTTTTCAAATTCCCGGTTTTTCCCGGATTTCAAGGATTCCAGGTTCGCTGGCCCCCATGGACATATGAATTTTCCCTCAAAAATATGAACTTTTTATTCCAAAAATTCTCTTCGTTAACGATGTCTCGATTTATTGAAACACGATATACTTTTCATATATGTTTTTAAAAACATTTATGTAATACCTGGATTGTCTTCTCTTTCAATCCGCACTCAACTCTTTGCTCCTTTTCCTCCTTGGTTGTCGAAGAATCACCATCGGCTGAAGGAATCAAAGTTTCCTCCGTCGCGTCATCTTCATCAACCAATTCCCCATCTTCTAAATCCTCTCTCACTTCGTTGCTCACACTGAAAAGTGAAAAAAGATTCAAGACTGGGTTCACAGAATTAAGAGTGGGTGCATACGCGCTTACATAGTAAGTTTTCCAGGTTTTCTTTAATTAAATAAAATACTTCCAATCCAATAACATTTTATAAAAAAATAGCTGAAGTAATTGTCAATATATCTTCCCTTTTCTTCGTCAAATACTCTGACAGAATTATTTTATGGTAAAACGGAAAGACCCATTTTCGCCTGATATACAGCATAACGGAGAAACCTATATATCCTTAGGTTGCAGTAGCGAATTTTACCAAAGAATACAGATATTCTCATTACATTATGACTTCTCTTACGAAATTTGATTTACTGCGTTTGCTATGTATCAAATAATGTAATATTTATTTGTTCCCGAAAATAAACCATGTGTAAAAGGATACTCAGGATCAAGAGAGTTACGGATTTTCGACACCAGCTGAGTAGTGAGGTCAATCATTGCCTGGTCGAGAGTTCTAGAGGTCGGCTGCTCTATTTTGGGCAATTGGGAAAACTTTTTCTCCAGGCGGATACCAAAGCATTATCTTGCACAAAGGGACGAAAACAGCGAGTGGAACTTCTTTGTCAATTTTGATACTACTTCTATCTTTAAGGAAGGTCGGGACTTTACTAATATTACTCCAAGAATTTTAACTTCATCCAACATGTTTTTAAAGTGTTAAATTTTTTTGGCATTTGAAGAATGCCGTGATAATATTTACAATTTTTCTCATAAAATCATTACGAGAAATCAATATGAATAGAATAATAGGTTCTTATATTAATAAACAATTTACACTTGGTATTATTTTCATAACTTTATCAAAATTTAATGGAACTTGCCAATCTTCAATGGTTTAGGAAAAACTCGATTGCGCTTGCCCTCGCAATGAAACGCAGAGTGAATGAAAAGATAATGCCTTCTTTACTTTGAGGCTAAGAACAAACTTATATTCCACCTTGGCGCCACAAACAACTTGCAAAGTGCAGTCAGAGAGGACATGGTTGCAAACAGCATTTTGTAAGAAATCGAGAGAGAGGCTGAACAACACGATGTAAATGAACATCCTAAAAACAGTGCGAGCTTCATAAACACTCAAGTACAGAATATGACATAACTTAGAAAAGTACAAAGTCAAATGGTGAGTCCCCCGGACCGAATTCCTTCGCTTCCGCGCCACTTTGCATATGAAAGTTAATTAAATCGAAACTTACAACGGAAAATCCACTGACGTCGCGTGTACGGGATAGTTTTTCATAAAAGAATGCAAATGAGGTAGTTTCAGAACTCGAAATAGAGAAGTCATGGACTATTAAAATCATCGTCGTTACCTATCGTCAAAGACTTTATTCAAATCTTCTGAAAATGACAGCATTCTTTTCAGAAAATTCCAACACTTCTAATCCATATATGTTATTTACACGAGGATTCATGAATATGAAGCATGAGACAGTGCTGAATAGCGAAGAGGAAAGCAGTTTCTCCTATTGCTCACGCTGGTCATTGGTGGCATCACAACATATTGGTCCATCTTTATACAATCCTAATCTGATGCTGCGGTGGTTGCTAGGTAACTACTTCGTAATCACAGGACTCAAATGTGAAGCAAAATTGAATCGAAACAGAAACACATCTATTAGTAGACAGATGGCCATTGTCAAACAGTTTGGCAGTATTTTAAAGCAGCAAAAAATGTACCAAAATAAAACTTAATTTTATTTCATTACGTAAGTTAATTCGCATCACTTATGTGCGGAATTAGTTGTTGAAATCGTAAGTTGTATGTATAACTGAGTTACTAGGAAAGCCTAGGAACACTTTCATCTCCTCAGAATTAATTTAGAAATTATCTTGGAGACAATGACATAGTATCGTGTGTTTCCTATTGAATATTTTTTGTTCTGAATTTTAACCATTATTGCTTTTGGAATTAGTTAGGAACTAATGTGCACCTGCGAAAAGTATTAGCTAAGATCAAACTATTAGACAAATTTATTTGAAAATGTTTTCCGAAGATTTTCTAAAATTTTCTAAGGGTTTGGAAAGCCCTTAAAATGCATCTCTGTGGTCTTCTGGTATGGTTGTTGGCACAAGCTCAAAAGAACTTGTCGTTGATTGTCGCGGAATTAGTGAAATTTCAATTAATTTCGTTTTACTCTGTCAGAATGGACAAAAAGTAGTTCATATGTGATGTTTTTAAAAAAATAAGTGTTTGAGAAAATGAGAAACTTGCACAAACATTGTAACATTACAAGTAACGAAACTATTTTTTTACTACATCTCCTCAATCCTTGCAACCATTTCTCTACATTTTGAAAATCATTCCTTCCGTTACTCGACATTGAATTATTGTCACGCCAATTGAAGTAAATGTCGGAAAGATAGAACACATAATAAAATGTTTCGTTATTTTAGAATGTCTCTTCTTGAGCATCCCTTACGGAGACTATGGAATGCTAGAGAAGAAACTTGCGAAACAAAAGTCAATTAACTACACAGCCACTAGAAATGAGAATGAGACAGGTACATCATATTGAATCGTATAAGATATTCTTAAAGCGATCTGCCACTACTAACTCTAAGGATCGTAGGGAGACGAGAAATGAACAGTAGCGTAATATATCTAGAAGGCACCCACAAAAACCTCCGTAATTTATTTAAAAAATATGTAACTTATCGGAGAGTGCTATTAATAGGAAAGTATTTCATTATCACAGGTCTAGGAGATCGTAGAGCCAAAAGCACGCCAGAGTTACCGATTCAAGCATCGCTCCACTGTTGTCCATTCATTATTGGCATTGACAGTGGTGCGTGCAGGCTGTAGAAAAAATCTGAAATGTGTCCATTGTATTCGATTAAAAGGATTATCCGAATCTTTTAATGGCAAAGGTGTAATTTTAAGATATTTTTGCTTAAATATCTTTAACTAAGTTATTTTGATAATATGATTATTGTTTACATTATTTTAAGTACTGAGAAGAAAACTGGAAATATCTCAATTTTTGTCAAAAATTTGCTTAATGACTTATGAACACGTTTGCTCTCGATAATTACGTGATAAACGGCATATACATCACGTGTGTTTATCCCTTCAAGCAGTGAATATTAACTGTTTTGTGGTAAAAAAGGTCTTTATATTCTTTATCCTCCGAGGAGAAAAACGGGGTGTTCTTTATTACTGAGTTTGAGCAAGTTGAAATGTTGGCGTTGGCATCGAAATTTTGGCTGCACCTTAAATGTATATAAGTGAAAAAGTTGATGTCAAATGTTGGATAAGGATCCGATATTTAAAAACAATGAATTTATTTCCCCATTACACGGTACTTCTATTCTCGCCTCAATTAGACGTGAACTCAAAAAAGCTTGTTTTTCAGGGAGGTTGAACATTCAAGTTCATTTATGCACGAGTCGGTGTTGCAACATTGAAGCAACTGCTGGCTCACGAAAAAAATTCCATAAAGAGATTCGAATCTATTTAAAGAGAGATCCGCAAATCCTATTTATCTTTAAATCTATTTCGAAATTTTGAATTACGCCGTTGTTGCATCAGGTGAGGTCCTGGTGGCTTGCCTCACGTTAATTCACTAGTGCAGTCGCTAAGACAGTGATGCCAAATGTAACTCAAATACATCAAGAACATTAGAGCACTTATAATGCACGAAAACGTAACTTGTAGCAAAATATCCAACTGGAAAAAATCATTAAGGGTATAAAATCGGTTCTTTTTTCCAAAGTAGTGCCGTTAGATGGAACGTAAGGAAACATGGCCATGCCCGTTCGAAGACTCGGATCAACTCAGTCCCTCCACATTTTTCCCAAAAATGGTTATTCGTAAGAAATGATATGGATTTTCGTATACTTAACAAAATACATGATTATTGTTACAGTTGAAAGCAAATATGCTAAAAATGTGGTACACAATTTGGAATTGAAAATATGGGAAAGTTTCATTGAAGAAAAAATAGGTGTCTGTATTACGTTTTATATGCGATAGAAACGTTAATATTACGCCATACTAAATTGAAGAATTGTATGAATTACACCCCAATTAGTTTTGCTATATTTCAGAATTGTTAGATAGATTTTCAAGTTGAAATAGAAAGTGCTCACGAAATGAATACTTTTTCTAAATTATTGCAAAAGTAATACAATGAGCGAACAAATTAAAGGTAATCTAATATTTTATAGAAAGCTAATCGTCTTTATCTATACCTGGTATATTTTCACTGAATTTAAAAATAACTGAATCCCTATAACTTTTCTGATAGAAATCCCTGACATTTAACTTGGTCAGCAAAAAAGTAATTTTGCGTCTGGTCTGTTTGCGTATTTGCATAAGTCTGTTTTTAAGTTTATTTGTAACCATGACACGATTGGCAAATGTTTGTTTCAAATGGTAGGAGGGGATGTGATTTATACAATAATTCGAAATACTGACTCAATTCTCTGACGATGGAAATGTCAGACGTAAGTTTTCCAATGCTTGGGCTTTCGTTCAAAGAGCAGATGCGTGCTCTGTCAGCGTACATACCGTTTAATAAAACATTGTTATGAAGCACAGTAACTGCCATGTTCACACTCGTAATAGTGTTGTTCATTCACTGAGTATTAACGTATTTTGAAGCATGTGTTAGTATGGGAGTTAACAATTGGGAAAGTTAATGGGATACCGAAAAATTACATTTGTGTAACTTTGGTACGAGCTTGGCTAATGTATGATAGCATATTTGGATATTATTGAAATGTATGGCAAAAGCTTGTTAGCTAATCAAACCTCATTAAAACAATTATCTTGAAATATTTTCTCTAATCGTTCCTCATATTCCTGCAATGTTCTGTAAAATTTGCCTTACATTGTGTGGTTTATTGGATTGGAATTCCATTGAAACTTCTAGTAATTACACAGAAATCTTCTATAAACCGTCGTTAAATGTTCTCATACGGCAGGGGAACACCAACCTTTTAGCACATAGGGTCATATTATTACACAACGTTGATTCAATGACCATGTTGATAACACGGATACGTGCCTGTAACGTTAGTAGCAAGCACCACCATCAGAGCATCGATTCAAAATCATTTCCGGTTTGGAAAGCTATGTTGCCACATAACCGGCCTCATCAATATACCGGCCTCCAAAGAGTAATATTCAGTATTGATCATTCTATACTTAATGGACAAAATCAAGTCCGTCTGTATTCCTATAGTATACAAATAGCCTTAACACTACGAACATTCAATTGGTTTTGAAACCAGCCACCAGGTTCGCTTCAAGTATATACAAAATGCGCGCTATTTGAAAATTATGTCCATGGAGTAGCTAAAGAGAGTAAGCCTGAGAAGATAACGGTCTATGTACAATTCGTGAAGGGAAAAAGTCTCTAAAAAGATAGAAAGACTTTATCAATTGAATAGCTCTGCTCTTGAAGTTTTAATTAGCATTTTTTTAAAATTTTATTTTATTTACTTTACGTCAAAAACAGTTGAAACTGCGTATGACGTGCTATGGGGAGAAGTGGATTCTGTGCACATTTTCAAAATTCTGTGATCTCTACACTGTCATATACTACGTGAATTTTGAAATTTAAATTTAAAAAAATCTCGTGTAATAAAATCTATTTTCAAGGATAAATAAGCAATAAATGTCGGGCTCTTATCCATGATGTCCTTCGTCAAGGAATAATACTTCCTGCCGCAACAACATGGAAACGATAATGTGAATAACTATATTTCCCAATGAATTCTAGAAGACGTGCACAGATAATAAAGTTACATTTATGTCCAGAAGCAAAACAAGGGGCCATCTCAGCATTTGCTCAATGGATCAGGGAAACTGGACGAAAAACCTGATCGAGATGGAGGACATTGGCCCGGAGGCTGCAGAACAATACTTGTTACAGGTTGTTTATACTCATTTATACAGTCCAAATGGTAAATAATTCATTATGTATCATTGTTAAAATTAATGTTACTTTTCTTGTGATGCTCAGTATAGTCTCTGATTGTATAGAGACAGTTATGCAGCAGAAACCATTTCACTTGGGATTTAAACTTTTCTATCGAATTTAATCGTTTAATATCATCTGGCAAAGTGTTGTAAAATAATGTACATGTATTGTATGTGCATTTTTTGTAATGAGCTGTTGATACTGTCACCTGATGAATATGATTTCTACGTCGAGTGTTATAGTAATAGACTTCGGCATTTTCTGAAAATATATTCCCGCCCTTAAGCAAGTCATTTTTGAAAAAAAACACTGATTCGTTAATCAACAGACAAGGTTATGGTGAAATTCCCAGATTAATGAAGAGAGGCTTACAAGAATCACGTGGGTTAGATTTGGTTATTATTCGTACAATTGGTTTTTGTAACCTAAACGTCTGGGAGCTATAAGATGTATTTGCCCAGAATGTTATTCCATATCTCAAGCGGGAATGAACATTCGCGAAATATACATAACGAGCTGTATGAAGGCTGACTGAATTTGAAAGAATTCTGAACACGTAGCATTATGAACTTAATTTTGTGTTCAATTCATTTAAATGGACGTTCCATTTGAGGTTTGACTGAATTGAGAGACCTAAAAATTTTGTTGTCTTAACATCAGTCAATGTTGTCTTAACATCACCGTTCACTTTCAATGGAGCACAGAATTGTTTATTTGAAATGGAAAACTGCATTAAAACCGTTTTCTTTTCGTTTACTATTAATTTGTTATTTTGGAACCAATTTGAAACATCTGATATTGTACTATTTACGGTTTCTTATTCATTATTGAAGACATAACTATAACTCAATGGTAGTCTCGGTATTATTTACATTATTATTTTATTTATCAATTAATATTGTTTAATGGTACGATTAGAAAAGAGGTGAAGATAAACTAAACGATGACTCAAACATTGTACATAATTTTTGGATCAGATGGGATTGTCTTTTAGGAAATAATTGTGCTGTGATGGTGAAACAATAGTAACGTCGTTCATGCACATTTTGAAAATCTTCTCACGAAGCTTCTCACGAAGAACATTTTCAGTAATATCATTTCAGACACATGGAATTTAATTATGGTTAAATTCACTAGGATAAATAATGAGTGAGAATGCATTACTGAGTATTATTAACTTTCATTACTGAAATAATAAGGCAGCAGGAGATTGTCTGCTTCTCAGCATTTAAAATTATTAAACAACTACATCGCAAAATCATTGTTTATAATATAATTTTCTAAATTTAATCCGATCAGTGGGATTGCCACTTTACTGGGGAGTGTTGATTTACTATATATATATATATATATGATGGATACGATACTGGGACCCGAGCACGAGCAACTCTAACTGTGTGCACCATTCCCCTAATTCTGAGAAAGAATACCCCACTGGGACCTATATGCCGACTATTATTAACTGAGATCTTGCAAAGTCAAGGAAGCTAAGTGCCCACAATGTTCTGGGGGGGGGTTAAAAATTGTAACCTAAACTCAACTATCACTAGACATCAATAAAACTGTATGAATTTGTATTCTTGACATACAACCGAGCCACCACTAGGTAGATATTACGATTACTTGGATGATGTTTCGAACATCAATCTTTTAACTGTTTATTGGCACCGCTTCGTATAATAATTAATGTCAAGCCTTTGTTTCGAAAATTTTGGTACTTAGCTCCTTTGCTTTGCAAGACCTCAATTATTCATCTCTTGTAAATCTGTAGCTAAATTTTCTGTGCAAATTGTTTTACGCATTCACAGAAGTAATGATATTAATTGATATTAAGTTTTGTCGTTTGTAGAGTTTAGAAAAAAACGTTTGTAGAGTGAAAGTAGGAATTCTGCAACTCGAGACTACTAGCACATATTACACTCCTCTAGAATATGTAACACAGTTTTAGTTTGTTTTTACTTAAACAATAAAGTGTATCTGGAAGTAAAATAAACAATATTTGTTATTAACTTCAGGTTGCAGCTAAATAAAAATAATGCATAATAATGATTCTATCCTTTTTCGACATACACAAAACAATAGCGTACACATTACTTAAGACATATTTTGTCGCACTAAATATTTTTTTATTGCTATATATAATGTATATGTATATTATAATGTATATACATTACGCGCCATATTTCCTTCCTCTTCCTTGCCCTGTCCACACACTTACACTAATATGCACTACACTACCACACACATGCCGGGAGACCGGTCGGGGAGTTAGATCCCGGCTGGGGCGGTGCCCCGCTGTAGGAAGTACCTGGTTGGGGAAAACTCCGCTAGTCGACAGTAGGGCGGCGGCGGATCTCGCCATCCAGCGGGGGAAGATCACCGCCACCTTCCGATGAAAAAGCATGTACTTACGGGACTAATGGCCTCGGTAGTTGATGCGCCCGGAATCACAAACAATCAAACCGGCATCGGTAGCTCAGTGCATCAACTGATGTCACTGCAGCGCTTCTGACCGGGAGGTTCTAGGTTCGAGTCCTGACGGCGAAAGTATTTTCGACTCTAGCTTTTCAGCTAGGTCGAATTCAGTCGCAGTCTGGAGGAGAATTCTAGCGACCGGCTGCTCTGATCGGTAGTTTTCCGTGGTTTCTCCGATCAACACCAGTCGAATGCCGAAGCAGTACCCTACAAAACGGGCCACGGACCGCGCGCGATCTATCCTTCCTCTTCCTTGTCCTATCCTCTCCCCTTACACACACTTACACTAACATGCACTACACTACCACATATTCCGGGAGATCGGTCGGGAGCTTAGAGCTTGTCCCGGCTGGGGCGGTGCCCCGCTGGTGGGAGAGTCCTGATTAGGGGGAAACCCCACTAGCCGACGATAGGTCGGCGCCGGATCTCGCCATCCAGCGGGGGAAGATCACTGCCATCTCCCGAGAAAAGAACATGCACTAAACTAACGGGACTAATGACCGAAGCAGTTGACGCTCCCGGAAACACGAAAAAATCAATCAATCAAGACGCGAAAAGCCGTGCCATATTCCATTACGATGATAAGCCCCTGACTCGCCACGTTACGAAAACCAAAGTAGTGTGGCTGCAGGGCGGCAAGGATAGTCCGGCTAGACCTCTCTATCAGAGTGGCTGCGGTGGCAACATTGGTTGGCCCGAGCCGGTCCGAAAAAGTAGGTAATTCTTTCTGCTATTTGTATTAAATAGCCTGTGAAGTCAGAATCCCATTTTTGTGCGTCTTTGATGCTGAAAAAGTGAACTTCGGCCATCGGTCTACCTGTCCGTCCGACCATCTGTCTATAAATAAGCGCCTGAACCGTACGATTTTCACTAAAACTGATATTCCCCAATCAATCTAGCTGGTATCACGGTATCTCGAATGAAAAATAATATAATTTTGAAGTACTTAACATGAAGCTTCAAAAATTTTAAAATTTTCTCAAAAATGACTCCAAATGTTTGTATTCAATTTCTTTCGTTGATAACAATGATGGCTTATATAAAAGGGCGTATATCCACGTTTTCCCAAAAACTCTGAATTTAAAAAATTGCAGAAGTTAAATTTTTTTGAAACCCCACTACCAAATCAAATACATTTTTTAAAGTCAGAACTTTTCCTTAATAGAAAGCTACGAAATTTGCGTTGTTTGAAAAGTTTGGCTGGAATGGAAACCCGAAGATGGCGTCATGTGCAACTTGACGAGTTTGCGGGAAACTGAAGAACAGTTGGTCTTGCTTTAAAACGATTGTTTGTGACTGTCAATTGTAAATATTCAAATACAGTCTTACACATCATTCTTTTAATATCTACGGAGTACATCAGAGGTGAGGGAGTTCTGATTATTATTGGAAATTGTAATTTTTCAAAATGTTCATATATTTTATTTTTGATATTATTAATTTCATACGTTTTGTTTTCAACATCGTGCTTTAAATTTCGTACGTTTCAGTGACGACAAAAAGTCATTTCATTAAGGTAAGGTTGATACCAGGATTTGCTGTTTCGGCCCAAACAATATTTATATAGTGACGGCTCGTGGTCATACTATTAGGGTGTGCAACGCCTCTCTTCTCTCTCCCTTCCTCCCACCCTCTCCTCTTTCTCTCTTTCTCTCTTTCTCTCTCTCTCTCTCTCTCTCTCTCTCTCACACACACACACACACACACATGCCCATACAAACAGGCATACATTACAAGCATATACATGTATTCATTGCCATAAATAATGACAATGTGGAACAAGGCATCTTATGAAGTTTGATAACATATTGAATAGTTCACCAACGAGGGTTGACCACATTTATTTTTACAACATTCGTCTCGACTTCGCTCGGCAAGGACCCCTCCGAAATATTTACTACTTGTGTCGTGTTACCGCAGGATTCGGCACTTCCAGAACGTTTTTCAAAGGGTGTTAAGAAACACATCGATTCGAAACTTTTTTTACTCGCACTTTTGCTATGGAGTATTTTTAATAAACCCGCTGTACAAATTTAAGGTTAAAAATACAAGTTTCTATATCCAATACTCAAAAAATGTAGGTAGTTTGCCGTCTACACTCACAGACGAAACACAAAGTCTGTGTCGCTTCAGTAAATGCTGTTTCTTTTCAGCAATTTTTCCTGTAGCTTTTTCATTGATGTTATTTTAATATTTTCGACGCTATTCATTATCAGTTGTACAAACACACTTCACAGAAAAACGAACACTAACTTCGATTTTTCAAGTCGCATTAAAAAGGAGCCACCTACATACGTTTACACAATACATTTTCGTTTTCGCATGCTTAGGAATGGATTTGTAATTTCAACTTCCTTTAAAATGTGCAAATAACATTCGATTAACACAATACTTATGAATGCAACACTGCACAGCAATGAGTTTGCGTTTCGCGCGCTACCGAAGAATTGCTTTGGAAGGGGTGAGAGCTCATTTAAGTGGAGAGATATCTCACACATTCTTCCATCAATGCCACACTTACTTCTCTTAAAAACTAGTGCTAGCTGAGTGTTATATCCTCACGACATGTCAAGGCACTTGCAGAGGTCCCGCCTGCGTAGTAATATCCGCACTGTCCGGAGTGTGCTCCAACCGCCCGTAAGCCACCATGTTCCCCCTCTTTCCCCTCCAGTCCCGCGGGAGCCAACGACTCTGTCGGCTCGTTCGCATTTGCCGAGTGTGCTCTACCTGGCTGTCACGAAGGGCATTGTCAACCGCAGCTTCCGAACGGCGCGTGTTTTGAAATACCATGTTCCGGAAACGCTCTGAGAGGACTTGTATTCCCCTCGTGTTAAGAAATGTTTACGAAACATCGCACCGCAGTTATTTGGGTGTGCACATGCGAACGAGCGAATACCCAAGAGCCGCCACTGAGCCGATAACTCATCCAACAGTGAGATCAAATTATTTTGCCATCCTGTGAGTATTTGATCTAAACGTTTAGTGTGAGTAATCACACGCAACTCAACTTATTCGATGTAAATTATCTCTAATCGTTATTTTCGCGTGAATAATCAGTCTACTAGATTTACATTCTTAGGGTTTATAATTTTACGAAACATAGATTAACTTGCGTCCTTTACTCAATTTCGAAAAGGAATTTAACTTGAATGACTGTACAGAAATGAAGAAAATAATTAGAAGAATAAAGAAGTCCTTTTTTTATTGTCAGCAAAGTCTACTTCTCAGCTTATTAAACAGGATCAAAGAAGCGTGATCACGATTAGCTGATCAGGCGCTGATTCTCCGTACTCAAACTGAAAAATCAGCGGATGTGGGAACTTGACCAAGCAGAGCCGCCGCTCAGGGTGCAGGGTGTCAATTCTCTCCTCCGTCTCCGAGGACTGCGGCGCCGCTGTCTGCGGGGGCGGGCGGGGCGGGACGCGAAGGAAGTTCTGCGCCCAACTGCGCCCGCAGATCGGCCCGGAACTCCCTGTGCACGCCGCCCGCACATGCCATTTCCATTATCTGCGCCAAACTTTTTATAAGTCGTTCGACATGTCAAAGCTCCGGTAGGGAACTCTCCTGCCTAAATGCACAGATTTTTTTTATTTTACGTAAAAAAACAGTTAAAAACTGCGTATGACGTGCTATGGGGAAAAGTGAATTGTGTGCACATTTTCAAAATTCTGTGATCCCTACACTAAGTCATATACTACTTAAATTTTGTTTTTTTTAAGGGAGAAAAAAAAACTCCCATGTAATAAAATCTATTTTCAAGGAAAACAAGCAATAAATTTTAAATTTTGAAAGGGAGAAAAAAAACACAAAAAAACTCCCATGTAATAAAATCTATTTTCAAAGATAAATAGGCAATAAATTTTGAATTTTGAAAGGGAGAAAAAAAACAAAAAAAACTCCCATGTAATAAAATCTATTTTCAAGGATAAATAAGCAATAAATTTTGGCTCTTATTACTTCCTGCCGCGACAACATGGAAACGATAATTTGAATAATTGTATTTCCCACTGAATTCTAGAAGACATGCACAGATGAGGTTACATTGATGTCCAGAAGCAAAACAAGGGGCCATCTCAGCATTTGCTCAATGGATCAGGGAAACTAGACGAAAAACCTGATCGAGATTCTTGGTGAAACGTTAGCATAAAGGCGACGGCTGTGAGGGGATTGGTGAAGTGGCCCCGGAAGTAATCTCTGGTGGGCCTCGGTTGGGCCCTAGTCATGTGTATTCGGTTGGGCCCGATACTCATGGGTATTGAGGGTTTTGTTCCAAAGCAGTGACTGTTGTAAAATCTCCTTTAAACCCCTGGTAGCTGACAAGTCTCAGAAGAGCGAGGAGGTCAAATCTAGGTTACAAGTGGATATTTTCCTCACGTCCCGACGTATCCGGACATCAGTCCAAGGATGAAATTGCTCACCAATAGACGATAAGATAGCAATGTAGCCTCAGATGCCCACCCCGAGAGCCTCAATCCGTAAAGTACATATGCATGGAGTAGTAAATCAGGCGAGGTCATGCCGCGGGTGATGAAACACGTGGAATGAGAGGGAAGATGTAGGTTACGAGGTGAGACGGTGCAGGGCGGGGGCTATACGATGTGGGGTGTAAACGGAGGGGTGCGTGAGGTGAGTGGGTGCAGCAAGGTTGGGTTTGGGTGGGTTGATGAGGGGTGCGGCGCGGGGGGCATAAGCCGTGGGGGCGTGGCACGGGGTGCGTGGTGTTGGGTGAGAGGGGTGAGTTTGGGGCGTTAGGAGAATGGGTGGCGCGCGAGGGGTATCAACCGTGAGGGGCAGTTTGCGGCCGGCGAGAGGGGGAGGTGCTGCGTGCGGGCGTGGCACCGAGTGCATCGCGGGGAGTAGGCTGAGGGGAGGGGCGTGCGAGGACGGCGCGTGGGGAATAAGCGGTGGGTTTTGTTTATTTGTTAGTGATTCCTGGCGCCGGGTTAACTATTATGATCATTAGTCTAGTATGTGTAGTGCATGCTTTTGCTCGGGAGGTGGCGGTCTTTCCCCATTTTATGGCGAGATGCGGCGCCGACCTACCGTCGACTAGTGGGGTTTCCCCCCTAACCAGGACTCTCCCACCAGCGGGTTACCGCCCCAGCCGGGACAAGCACTAAGCTGCTGACCGGTCTCCCGGAATATGTGGTAGTGTAGTGCATGTTAGTGTAAGTGTGTGTATAAGGGAGGGAGGATAGGACGAGGAAGAGGAAGGACAGATCGCGCGCGGTCCGCGGCCCGTTTGGTAGGGTACTGCTCCGGCATTCGCCTGGTGTTGATTGGAGAAACTACGGTAAACAACCGATAGGAGCAGCCGGCGGCTAGAATTCTCCTCCAGACAGCGACTGAATTCGATCAAGCTGACAAACTAGTGTCGGAAATCCCGCCACCGTCGGGACTCGAACCTAGGTCAGAGGCACTGCAGCTGCATCGGTTGATGCCCAGCGGCGAATGAGCCGTGGGGGCGTGGCCCGCACCTGATGGTGGCGAGCAGCGCGCAGAGGCGTGTGGCCAGGCTGCTGTTGCGCCGCTCGAGGTGGTCGAGGGCGGCCGCCAGCGCGTCCAGCTGCGCGTCCAGCTGCGCCTCCGCCTGCGCCTTCGCCTCCGCCAACGCCGCTGCGCACTTCGTTAACGGACGGGTCTCTTACTACGAATACGGGCAAAGGGACGATCATCTTACGGTATCAAAGTAAATTGTTAGGTTTTCTAGTGCGCTGGCTGGGTCCAGTTGAGAAAATACCTGGGTGCTGAATATCACTTTCTGAATACATTTCTTAGTACAATGGTACTTCGTTTTCTATTATACTGATATATATATATATATACTGATATATATATATTTATATATATATATATATATATATATATATATATATATATATATATATATATATATTATATATATATATATTATATATATATATATATATATATATATATATATATATATATATATATTGGTTTTTAAAAATTTAGAATGACTATGGCAAAAATGTCCTATTTGAATTGTTTGATTCATTTTTAACCGGCTGCAATGGCTCAATGGTTCATTGCAAATGTTTTGGCGTTATCGTTAAAGGGAGGTTGCGAGTACCAGCGGTGACGGGGTGGATGGGAGCAGTGTGGAAAGATGGAAGGACGGGGGAGCGTGTGGTGTGGGGGGGGTGGGGGGGTTGAGTGGGGTAGAGTGAGATAAAGGGGGCAGGTGTTGAGGGAAGGAGCGAGAGTGCAAATGTGTGGGAAGACGGGGTGCGGACGGGCAGTGCTGGGTAGAATGGATGGATGGGCGGGGCTCACCTGTCGGTGTAGGGATGGGCTCCGCGCGATAGCGGCGCTGTACACCATGGTGATTTCCGTCACGAGCGCGCCCAGTCAACCATCTGCGCAGCACAAGTGTATTTGACCCGGTCTGCGTCAGCCTTGCTCTATGTCAGGTCACGGTTAATGTCAGGCCGGGTGTGATCATATAGACATAACTATGGATAAATTGTGACAATTGTTGAAAATTATGAATGAACTAGCGTACCCGTGCGAGAACTCTGGCATGTTAAACCCCATCCTCGTCTCTATTTTTCTATTTCCATATCAAGCATATAATATATATTTTTCTTCAAAACCCTCGGTCGGTCGGTGCCGAATCACGGTTAATGTCGGCCGGAGGTCGGTGCCGAATCGCACGTTCCAGCAGAGGAAGAACAACGCTCTCTACCGCGGTATGACATATCTCTACGGGACTAATGAATATAACTGTTGACGCGCCCGGAAATACAAAATAATCAATCGACTTCTTTGCTACTTCTGGGCGAGTAATTGAAAAAGTGTGCACTGCACCGAGACAGAGGATACAGATCCACAATGTTGAGGTGCACAACAGTGGCAAGCTTTTCATGCATCGGGTCGCGTAGACCCCCCCCCCATCTTCCAAATGCCGAGGCCGCCCAGCCGTAGTTGGAACCAGAATCGTTAATGTATCGTTGTATCCTTGCCTATGAATCTCGCATCCATCAGTCTCTACCAGTTTTCTATCCTGCACTTGCTTCGCTTTGTCGGAAGTGACAATGTGTGTTGAAATTCGTGCTCCGTTTTGTTCTATCCACAAATATGAATGTTCCTTCGTGGGGCACTTATGACGGTGTAGATGAAATAAAGAAAAATATGTTGGGCTGTATTTCTTTATTAAAACCGGATATTTGAAGAATGTTTGAAAGGCATTGGGGGAAAAGGCTCTCAAGCCGCCTAGAAACTCTGGAGATAAGTCTAAAAACTTTCTAATATCAAACGAGGAAAAATGTGCAGGATGTATCTGGGTAAATCTTACAAACTCTAAGGGCATGCATGAAGATCCAAGATAATAACTTTTTGCAAATTGTTGAGGCTGCAAAATTGCTTGAGTTTTTTGGGAGAGCATCTGAAGATTTTTCGTGTTGAAAACAAAGACTCCTGCCATCTTTTTAATCCTTTGACAGGAGGGAAAATTCTGAAAGCCAATTATTTAAGAACTATTAGTTTGCCTCAGTGTAATACTTATTGAGTATGGAAGAAGTCAGTATTACCTCGTCTGGGCGAAAAGAAAATTGTTTTATCTTGTAAAACGTGCGTGATAAATGTTACTACAGGTTGCCCGCGAAAACGCCATTGTCACGGAGTCTGCAATACTGTAAACTAGACGTATTACCAACATTAAACTCTTAACTTTCAAAAGCTTAGCTCTTTACACGAGCGAGGCATGTCGACACGAGACCGTTCGGCTCCTAGATCTTCAAACAATGCGATGGTGTCGGGCGCGTCTCATGTAGAAAGAGGCAAGGATTCCGCGAAATTGCGACAATGTGCAACGGTATCTTTCTATCCGTTCTTGGTGTCCGGCCCGCCATGAACCGCGCGCGATCTGTCCTTCCTCTTCCTTGTCCTATCTTCTCCCTTTACACACACACACACTTACACTAACTTATACCACACTATCACATATTCCGCGAGACCGGTCGGGAGCTTAGAGCTTGTCCCGGCTGGGGCGGTGCCCCGCTGGTGGGAGAGTCCTGGTTGGGGGGAATCCCCACTAGCCGACGGTAGGTCGGCGCCGGATCTCGCCATCCAGCGGGAGAAGATCACCACCATCTCCCGAGAAAAACATGCACTACACTAAACGGGACTAATGACCAAAGCAGTTGACGTGCCCCGAAACACGAAAAACAAATCAATTCACTTGTCGTGGGCGCTGGCGGGTACCTCACGCGTCCTCAGCGCCTTCGGTGCTCATAGACGTCGTCGTCCTCGCCCGCCAGGCACGGGCACAGGATGCAGCACATGGCGCGCTCGGGCGGGGACCATGGTGCGCGGGGGCGGGGCGGGGCGGGGCGGGCGACCCCGCAAAGCCCGCGCTACTCCGTCGCCCCCCGACGGCGCTCGCCCGCGCATTGTCGCACGGCGATTATTTAAAACTATAGTGGAGCTAAGCAGCACGTACTTTCTTCTCCGTATTTTCTCGCGAAAAGTACTCAATATTGATTGATTGATTTCTTCGTGTTTTCGAGCGCCTCAACAGCGTTGGTCGTTATTCCCGTAAGTGTAGTGCATGTTTTTTTCTCGGGAGAAGGCTATGATCTTCCCCCGCTGGGTGGCGAGATCCGGCGCCGACCTACCGTCGGCTAGTGGGGTTTCCCCCTAACCAGGACTCTCTCACCAGCGGGGCACCGCCCCAGCCCAGGTGGAAATAAATCCACCATGAGACACCACCATATTTCCACCATGAGACACACCACCTCAGGCACACCGCCTCAGGCACACCGCCGCAGGCGCACCGCCTCAGGCACACCTCCGCAGACGCACCACTGCAGGCACACCGCCGTCGGCACACCAACGCAGGCACACCGCCTTACATTTTATGGTCATAGCAAGTGTAAATATTGTAAAATTAATCATAAATAGTATGTGCAATGTAAGTTGAATTCAGACAACCCCTGCTTCTTCCCTCAACCAGCGCCATCCCTCTCTCCCCCTCCGGGCAGCTCACGGCCCGGCGCGACGTAAGTTTGTCATTGTACAGAGAAGGTCCCGTTCAGTCCGCTAAAGCAACCCCCATCTCTTCCTGGCCATTCTTCCCTTTCTCAATACACTGCCTTCGAATCTTATTTAATCACATGAAATAGTTTTGTTCATGATGCGTGAGCTGCATTTTTATAGCTACTCATTTTCTACATTCAATATTCGATTTGTTTATCTTCTGCTGCGAAGGGCCTAACTGACCAAAGTCATGTAATTATTCAATAAACAAATTACCTGAAGGAAAAGAAAGTATCAGCGCCCTCAGATGTAAATGCGTGCAAGAAGCAGAGAGGAATATCTGGGACTCAGATAGGGGCCTAGTGACGCGGTCTTAAATTTTAGAGGTACTTCCTGTTGTCAGAAAAATGTGAACATTTGGGAAACTACTCCTAAGATTCCAAACTAAGTTATTACGTTAAAAACAGAAAATCGAAATTTGGTCGATTTCCTTTACATATCCCCTAATACTTGTAGGCATGTTACAACGGACCTACAATGCTTCAAAGTACATTTCAGATTCTGGCCTATTTTTATTTATTTTACGTCAAAAATAGTTTAAAACTGTGTGTGACGTGCTGCGGGAAGAAGTGAATTCTATGCACGTTTTCATAATTCTGTGATCCTTACCCTCATCCATAGACTCGCACTAGTAGCTGAAATTTGAATACAGATAGAAATGAGCGTGTTTTGCCAGGGTTGTTAACAAAATATTCGCTTCGATGTAATAAAATATAATCTTCAAGGGTAAATCAGCTAAAGATTTGGGCTCTTATCCCTCATCATGTCCTTCGAGAAGTTGCTTGATGATGTTGAGATCCAGAATGAAGCTATTTTCATTTTTAAAACAATGATTTACAAAGTGAAGAATTTTCACACAGATCCAGCTAGTTCCTACTTCTTCTGTTGATGTTTGAAAGTGCACAGCAATTCACTTACTGAGTTTCCTTTTAGAACTGCGCTTGTCTGAATAAGCGTTTGTTGTCTATTCTGTAATGGCTCTTATTATTCGCCGTTCATTCCTTCCCCGGGGCGTATTTTCATATCTTACACTAGCTATTTTCTGATGAGGTAGTTGAATTCCTTTTCAAATACAAGAAAATAGTGCTCCATTTTCTTCATTTTTTCGAACACTCAGATAGACAAAGTTTTGGGAAAAACAAAATCATTTCAGGGTAATGTACTGTTATTTAAAAGTTTCATTAAAATGAAATAAAAAAATATTATTGAATTAATATAACATTACCATACGTCCATAAAACTTTTGGTGCAACAATCGTGGTTCGAACAACCTCGAATTATCGTAAATGAATGAAAATACATTACATCTGGCAATGCTTGTTTGAGCATTCTGAATGGCAAAATTGTGACATTCAGTTAATCATTCGGGGTCTTTTTGTTTGGACAGTGAGTTATGGAATCGTTATTTATGATACGAGTGATAAAAGTGACATTTTATTTTGCCAGTAGGAAAGGTTGCGACCCCAGGCCGAAAGGCTGAGTGGCGCAATGTACGAGCAAAATAAAATCACTTTTACCACATGTGCTATACACTATTTTTTTGACTTTCGTCTTATTTTAATTCAAGCATATAAATCACTATGTTACATAAATCAGTAGTAGCTGATGCGATCAGGCGAAAGTAATTTGTTTTCTTTGTTGTCTTCACAATTTTATTTTGACATTTGAGCGTCGTCTCACTTTTAACACTAGTGCTAAATATTGAACTTTTAGCACGCTTTGCATGCCCTAAAAATAACTGCTTTTACTAGGAGATGTCTAAAAAAATGTCAAATTACCAATTTTGTATATTTTAATACACAATAGTAAATATGTCATTTGATGCAATGTCTAGTAACGTGTGAAAGAAAAATGTCATGTATGGTGGTCGTTCAAAATTCTATGAAGCTGAAAGAGTTCCTATAAATTACTCACTTGTTAAAGCCACGTGATAGATGATATTTCATCGTTCGATATAGGCAATTGAATTATTAAATGATAGACGCATATCAACTTTATACACGCTTAAAATTCTGCTTAAATAAGGATGTTTCTGCATAATTGGCCATTCTTTCGAGAGTGCCGCAGAACGCCAGGCAATTGTTTCTTCACGCAAAATTTAAATTTCCCTGTAGTAGGGTACTTCAAAATTGGTTTTCTGTACATCGCTGTTTATCTTTGGATGTGTGTAGATTCGAAAGTATCTTTTTGAACAACACGTGTGAAAAGTAGGAGGCGATGTAGTAAGTGTGTATTATAAGTACCCGTGTTTATGTTTAAAGAAGTTTTAACTATTTCATTTACCTGTGGCAATTGGATTGTTGTTTTTTTCTTGGAAGTATTGAAAGTTGCTGTACTGTAGATTTGGATTTAATTGTCGTAGAAAATAAAGTACGTGCCGGTACGAACATTTAACTAGTATCTACATTTTAAATATATGTGGTTGCAAAGCAGTTGAAAGTGCAAAGTAAACACATCATGAAGAAATAAATTATTATATTAAAGAAAAGTAAAACTTATATGTGTACTCGTTTGTGTTTGGGTTCTTAACCGTAAACAAAAATTTAATTGAAAAATATTAATGGTTATTGTGATGGCTGGCACAGCATATTCAGAACAAATGCAGAGGTCATCATTTATCTTCAGTCAGGAAGGTGTTTTAGAACAACTGAAGTGCCTAACTTCTGAAAAAGTTTGCAATTCTTCACTGTCACCTGGTAATTTAACTAATGAAGAAGTAGAAAAGGAAATGAGTGCAAATGAAGCTATTTTGAAGTCTGAAATTACAGTTGTTCTGAAACAGAATGAAAGTTGTAATTCTTCTGAAGACACAAATAAGCAAAACTCTGATTTAAATTCAGAAACATGTAAATATATTGTAAAATTTAAAAAAATAGATGACAAGACTATAAAAATATGGGAATGTGGAATATGTGGCAGAGAATTTCAACATCAGTACACATTAATGAGACATTTTCCTATTCATACTGGTGAGAGAAAATTCAAATGTGAAGATTGTGGAAAAGCATTTCGGCAAAAAAGTACTTTGTCTCAACATCAAGTTATTCACAGTGAAGCCCGCCCTTATGTATGTGCGTTGTGTAAAAAGACTTTCAACAGAGCATCAACACTGAAATCACATCATGTAACCCATAGTGAACAAAAACCACATAAATGTCCAGTCTGTGGAAAAGGTTTCCATCAGAAAGGCAATCTAAGAAATCATATTTTTATACACACAGAAGAGAGGCCATATAAATGTAACACTTGTGGAAAAGGTTTCAATCAGATGTCTAATTTAATCAGCCATAAACAGCATACTCACAGGGAATGCAAATTTGTATGTGTGCAGTTACTGTCACAAAGAATTCCCTCGCAAGTATGTTCTTAGGGCACATGAAGAATATATACATGGAATCAATTACAAAGGAGATATATATTTAGATAAAATGAGAAACATTGCAGAAAATGATTTAAAATCTTCTGCAGCTGAATATTCACCTGAAAGTAGTATAGCAACCAAGAACAGCTTTTCCACCTGTGAATATAAACCTGCAATAAAAGAAATAAAATGTGAAAATGAAAATAAACCTTCTATTTTAATTAATCCTGTGAATACACAAGCCATGTTAAGTGCCAAAAGAGAAGGTCGGACATCAATTGCCCTCTTGAAAACTTCCTTTGAAGAGTCTGTTTTGGTAAAAGTTGTTGATACATTAGATATGAAGCAAATGTTGGTTCCAGCTTCAGCCAATGATCTCAAATCTGCTGGAGCCATAACCACTGTTAAAAGCTTCAATGTGGAAAATAAGTCTGGCATAACGAATGCAATACAGATTAAAGTTCCAATTGTTGCCACAATAGTTCAGAAATCTACTGCAGATGGACAAGCATTGATTGAAGTGGAAAATCCCCATTTTGATGAAGAAACTAATTGTACTTCTAAACACTTCTTGCAAAAGAAAGAAAATAAATATTCTGCTTCATTGTTTATCAATCAATATGATCTTCAGAAAACCCAATCTCCATCAGCAGTCAGTCAGGACAGCTACTCAGCAAATTCTATACATCAAGAGAGTGTAGAATGAGAATAAGAGTAATACGTAGAATTTAAATATTTACAATTTCTAGCTTTGTAGTTGTTGGTGAAAAATATTTATCTGAATTTGCATTCCATTCTGTATGTTTTTAGTCCTATCAGTGAATCAAGATGAAAATGAAAGAATCAAAGATGCAAAGAGACCAATTTTTTAAAATATGAGAAATAATTTTGTTCAGGGATGGCTTCCTTCATTTCATTATTTCCTCTTCTCTGTTTAGCCTATTTTAATGAATTACATGCTTATTTGTTTGCAGAAAATGATTCTCAGTATTATAAATGCATTCAATACAAGACCAATTGAGAAAAAATATACAAACTTTGTCATTTGTTATTTTGGCACAGTCTGGGCTATGTTTTGAATGAATGCTAGGAAAATTATTGTTTAAATCGCACTTGCCACTCTCCGATTGAACAGAAATAAAATCACCCAAAATGTGGCTTGTTGTCTTTCCTTTTTTCAGAAGTAAACGAAATGAGATCATCATTTCTTTTTTGTTTCCTCTCCAAGAATTTTTAATTAATGTTATTGTTTTCATTGTCCTTTGCAAAGGTAGATATTTCATATTTGGATCATAACTCTTCCATTAATTAAAAAAAATGTGAATTTTCACAATGTGTAGGCCTGTTCTTGTTTGCCAGTTACACTGATTTACAACTGTATAATGTTTATAACCATATGAGTGCTCACATACTTTTTCTGAAGTAGGCCCTTTCAGTTTGTATCCCTAACATATTGGTAGTTGTACAATAATAAAATAAATGTTCTATGATTCTGATTGTGTGTTTATTTGACTAAACTTCAATTTTTAACATGTGTGGCTGACTCATATAATAGAATTTTTAACCGCTGATGTCACTACATCTTATTCCTCTTAAAAATTGAGGTTGTGTTGGATCATCTCGGGTAGGATTTCGTGAACTGGTTAAACAATATACACAAGTTGATCCACATATATACTATCTCATTTACACATAACTACAAGTTATAAATTAATGTGTTTTGTAACAATGAAAATCACATGAAGTATTATCTAAAGAATATTCCCAATTATGGAATCAAAATGTCATACAATGTAAAACAATGATTATTATTTAAGCAATAAATATTTGCTTATATTTGTATTAATTGGCCCTACAATATTCCAAAAATACTTGTAACTAGATTTGTAAAACTATGAAACTCTTTAAAAGCAAAGAAATTGAAAACAATAGTGGCAAACAAATTTTTGATGAAAAATGAAATAAAAGCCCTAGAAAGATGTAGAAGTCATTGATTAAAACAGGGTGTATTATTAATTTGCAAAAATTCTTATAATTAAATATTGTTAAGAGTGTATTAAGTTGGGGCCATTTAAGAGGTCCAATGTCAGTTTTCTTGGAGATATTAAGTAGGAACCAATAAAAAATAAGTGCTCAAATTTTTGTTGTCTCAATCATCAACTCTGAAACAGATTTGCACAGTTGAAAATGAAAGCTAAATATTTTTGAAAGTGTTGTCAGTGTTTGAGATGTTTCATTATATTTCAACCCTTATTTCAGAATGATTTTTCTGTGCTACTAGTATGTAATGAAGCTTCAGGTGTTGAAGTGTTCCTGCTAATGTCATTTTGTGGGTCTTCCTCTGTCCCTTTTGTCTTCTGGTCAGTAATTAAATCTCATCCATGGTAGTCGTTGTTTGTCCATTCTCTTCATGTTTTTCACATTTCTTCTAATATTCTTTTATTTCTTTCACTAATTCATCTGCTTTTAGATCTTTTCTAATTTTTTCATTTTAAATTTAGTTTCTTGTTACTTCTAAAACTGCAAAATTGGGTTGCACACATTTTTTTTTCCCTGTAGCCCATTTTGCACATACTTTAAATTGATTTTGATGTAATGTTATGAATTCTCCTAATACTTTCTTTCTTCATAAGCCCAAAATGGCTCTGCATTGTGCCATTGTTTCTGTTGTATTTTTATATTTTTTCTTCCATATCCTTGCCATGTAAAATTAATCGAATTGAATTTCCTAGGTATTTAAAGAAGGTAACTTGTTCAATTATTGAATTTTTTGTTACTATTTGAACTCAGAGGTTTTCTTTGCCATAGACAACTACTGTTTTTGTTTTCTGACTTGATGTTTTAATTTGATATTCTTGGCATGTTATGCTTCATTTAAAGGCTGCTGTCTGTAATGGTGTCTTCAGAGTCTGCTATTTTGGCTTGGTCGTCTGCAAATCATATTGTCAAAAATTTCTGGTTTCTTGTTATTTTTCTACCTGCTTGAGTTTTTTGTGTCTATTTTTATTCAAAAGATTCAGGTAAATGTTGAAAAATAGTGGTGTGCTTCCTTGATGAAATTGTGCATTGACTCTTGTCCACTGAGTGTTTGAAATATATTGAAGTATTGAAAATTCTTTATTGTTGATGTTTACTCAAGACACCATATTGTACCATAGTTTCTCAGTTGCTTGCTTGTTAGTAAAATTGATAACATTAAGCTTGTGATAATTAATTTTCAATAAATCTCATCTCAAAAATAACTCAAATAGAACCTAAGAAGTTGAGTGTCGTTCAGAGTTTTCATTCTAATGTTCCACTTTTATAACTTGTGTTCCTTTCTTCCAAAAGAAAATTAATTATAGTATTTTAACCACAAATTAGTTACTTCAATTTGTGGGTCAAATACTTTTTAACTTTGAAACTTTTCTTCTGTAGATGAGTTTGGCCCAACACCCCTCATGGCTTTCCTTTCATGTGAAATGAAATATTGTCTGCAAATATCTTTTAATTGATGGCAATCTCTAATTGTGAAAGTGAAATTAATATATTTAACATTCTTAGTTGCAAAACAGTATAAAGTTTATGATTACACCACTTTTGGATTTGTTCTGGAGCATTTTCTTTCTCCCTTCCCCCCTTGAGAAAACTGATTTTTTTTTTTTTTTTTTTTTTGCGCAAGTCACACAAGTGGGTCAATAAATATCATGTGAATCACCAACTTGCTGTTTTATTTGTCTGAAGCATGTGTTTAGTCATATCTATTTTCAGTTTGCTGCACACGCTCCTGTCTTGTCAGCAGTGTAATAGCTGGAGGTCCAAATAACCTAGACCCACAGAAATACACCAACTCCCAAACTTAGCAGAAAATATGTATCATGTTAAAATTTATAAAAATTTCAAAAAATATTTGTTTCAATAATTCATTATTCTAACAAATGAATATTCAAATCTCATAATCTAGCTTTATACACCTCACACTTAACTAATGTAGATCAGAGAACAAGAAACCAAACTGATTGAAGCTTAAATCTAATGATTGAAACTAGAAGTAGTTGTGTAATGAAGCTAATCTATTAATTAGAAACTTTACTTAATATATTTTTTACGAACTTAAATAGCTGTGCATTCTACCTACAACTAGCAGAAGAAAATAATAGGAACTTATAATGTTCCTATTGCAACTAAGTAATTGTATTTTTTTTTAATTTACTATTATTATTAACACTTATTGTGTTTTTCCTTTTTGAGACATTTTTTGAGAAACTACAACTTATAATGTTTGTAATTGAAAAAAGAGTTACTAAATAAAATAACAATTACTAACTTTGTAAATTTATTGTTCAGAATTTCAGTAGTCTTTTTCAATATTTTGATTCTTACCTTTGGATCACATTTTAAAATCAATACTTGACTTCTATGAACTAAATTGGTAGTCACATATAAATTCTTCTTGTAATCTACTTTCTGATAACAATTCTTTTTCTAAGATATCTCAGTCTTCATTATTGAAAGGATTTCGTTTGGAAAATATCCTTTGCGCAGTTTAGGTGCTTGGGTTGTTGCCAGATGACAGGCCAGGGGCGGATCCAGAGACAAATTTTGGGAGGGGGAATTAAAAATGATTTGGTCGAATATGTCATTACAAATTTTATAAAATGTCGCAGGGTACACTCAGCTCTTGCTGCGATACGATTTTATTCGTTTTAATGATTATCCGAAAAAAAAAAAATTAAGCTTGAAAGTTTCCTGATAAATTAAAATATTAATTTTAATTTATCAGGAAACTTTCAAGCTAAATTTTTTTTACAGTTACAGGATTTGGGGGGGGGGGGGAATTCCCTCCCTGTGGATCCGCGCCTGCGACATACGGACGGAAGTTTAGAGAAAAAAACAAAAACATTATTTCGGTATCAAGAGACCGCGAAACGAGTATTTCCCTTGAAATATCGAAATCGATTTTTCGCTGCATTAGATAACTTTCTGCACGTATGTATACAAGAAAGTACATAGGATCTATACTCTTGTCGTACTGCAAACATTTCAATATTTAAACACAAACTTGCAGAAAATGATTGTAATGTATTCCTAAATACATGTAATATTAGTTGTTAATAGGGAAAGGATTTTAAGATGCGCCACCTTTACAAAATTACATTTTTCTCGTAAAGATAGTTTAATATTGGGGGCGATGAAATGAAACGAAATGAACACAATTTGTTGCATTTTTTTGTGAGATTACTACATTGCGCCACCTTTTCCCTCGTTTCTATGCTTCGGTACCTATTCTCCATTCTTTTGTGTGTTTTTAGAAGATTGGTCAGAAAAATGTATTTTTTCTCTTCTTGAACAGCTTTTTAAAATCTCATTTAATCAGAAGTCAACAATATTAAATATATATTAAAATATCATTTACTAAACCACCAGTATTTTATATCCCAGCACCAACGATCTATCTGCAGCAGGAAAATGTTTATCCTTGCCGTCGTGTCACCGTCAGTACTAAAAGAGCACTGGTAGCACGTGTGCACCCCTTTTTATGGATTGGGGAGGAGAAGGGAGTCAGGGGAAGTGAATCAACTCTTTCGCAATCCATAAAGAAGAAACATTTGGTGCCAAATGATACGAGTATTTTAGAAACTGAATTCATGTAACTGGTTTAAACCTTAATGCAGTTGTTTCAGCAGTACCTTTTTTGCACCTTTTTGTATGAATTTTCAGAACCTTACCCGCCCCCTTTTACGACCATAATTTTTTACCTTAAAATCCTTTCCCTAGTTATTAAATAAATGCATTTCTCCTCCAGCCATTTTGCAGTGTATATTCTGAAGGTCGCTGTTGTCCCCTCTCCCAATGGTGTTTTCTATATTACTTTCTCGCTACTGCTTACACAATACAGAGAAAGTATTGCAATGCTGCAGGAAAACACGGTGAATTTTGGCCAGGAAAAACTCTCGCCAGGCCCTGGTAACGAAAAAGTGGATAAATCCTGTTCCAATAATAAATTACTTCCTATAGCACGTGGTGTAGCGAGAGTCCATGTTTTGCGGGCCCTTAATCGATTGACGGCAAAACGTCTGTCTGTTGTCTGTCCGGTCTGTGGTCAACGCTAGCGCCTAAGCCGTTCAGACAATTTTCTCTAAAATTGATATTCCCCAATCTATCTGACTGATTTCATGGCTCCTTGAATTTGAAACCGATATTTTAATTTTCGAAGTACCTTACATGAAGCCCCTGGGACATTTTCAAAATAATGGAACATTTTTATTAAATTTTGTTTTCGGATAGCATAAGGAACGCTTAAGAGGTCCTATTTTCCGATGAATTCGCTGATTTCTGAAAATTGCAAAAATTCTAAAATTTTTCTGCATCTTCATACAACTAAAATATTGAAGATTGATATTTTTTAATGAAATCTGTTCTTTAAAGACAGGCCTTGAAATAATGTATGCTACATTTTTTCGAAAATTTGAGTAGTTTTCGCATAATTTGGCGTGAAACAGAGACAATATTTTTTTAAAAATATTTTTTCTCAAAAACACAGTTTTTCATTAAAGTGACGGATATCGTAAATGAGGCTTAAGAGCGGCGGTGTGGGCGTCGTTTTCATTAAAATCCCTATTTTTTCGAAAATTGCAAAAATCCACATTTTTTCGGCGTCTTCCTACACAATTATGAAGATATTTTTTCTTAATGAAATGTGTTCACGTAAACAACTTAAAAAATATCATGTTGGTACAGATTTTGAGGGCAAGCTGGCAACAAAAATGAAAGGTTATTTACAGATGATTACAAAAATTATATACGGGCATATTCTATCCGAAAAATATTTTTTGACAGTATATCTTTAAATCATAAACAATAATATAAACATGGCAGCAAGTTTCATTCTCGTTCCGTTTGCTCCGATTTAACGATACAATTGCGGGACGCATGTAATTGTTTTAGATATCTTTTCAATAAATTCTTCGACGCCGTCGTCGGGGGCGCAGGGGCAGCGAGCTACATCCAAGCGTATCGTTGACATTTGTCTCCATCTATACTTAGGTTTTTCTAACGAGGCATCTGAGGATGGTATCTCCAAAATGGAATATGGCACGTTTTCTCGCATCTTTTTCGGTCGTGCCGCTAGAGTTCCTTGATCTGCAGCACTGCTTGATACGGACACGATCATGTGACATCTTGCGGCGGAACCGAGAAAGACGTAAAATGTCGTGCCATCTTGGAGAAACTACCCTCAGATGCCACATTAGAAAAATTTAAGAATGGCAACGGGTGATTGTGGGTTTTATCGTACGGTATGTTTGATTAACTAATAGTTATTTACGATATGTGTCGTAAAGCATCTGATTACGAGATTGGAAAATTGCCAAACGAGGCCGCCGGGCCGAGTTTGGTAACCAATTCAGTATTGTAATTAGATGTTATGACACGAATATAGTTCAACGTTTTATCCACTTTGTAAAAATTCGTTAGATTTAATGTGAAATTTTTTCCTACGCCTTTAATTAGTATTCACTTTTTTTCTCCCATAAGGGGCGACACTGTTCTCAACAATTGGAACACACTTGGAGTATACTTTTCTACATGAGTGAATATAGTTATGATTTGAAAATAGAAATAGCAGCAAATGCTGCTTTAAAAATATTGTTACCCAACAATCAAGAGAGAAATATGAGCATGAGTATTTAATTTTAAGAGATTGGTGTGAAAAAAAAAAAATCGTTCGATATCGGAAAAAAGTTTTGATTGCTTACATTTCTAGCAAGTCAGAGAGGAGAAACCAAGTAGTCTTTGGTCTCTCTACCCTATGTTAGAGTACAATATCACTTAGTGGCAACATTGATATCAAATGTAAACGTAAGCTTTCACGGCTCGAGTTCATGTCTTTTTGGCTGTCCGGGTGACGCCGCATCGCTAGCTGGGAGGCCGACGGGTTGCCTGTCATGTCGCAGGCGGACAGTGACACCGCGGTGCTGCGCGACCGGTATTATAAATCGGACCGACAAAAAAAATATTGATAACAGTAAGTTTACTCGGTTATTAGCGTTAAAGGGGAAAAGTGTACAGCAACAAAAAATATTGATAACAGTAAGTTTACTCGGTTATTAGCGTTAAAGGGGAAAAGTACAAGACGAAGTCCAAACTATTTTTCAAAAGAAGAGCGGCAAAGTACACCATTACTTTACCGCTCTAGTGTGGTAATGAAGTACCACACTAGGGCGGTAAAATACTTTATTACGAAACTGATAATAGTGGCATAATGTTTGGCTAACCAAAGTGGATAAAGATGTTAGCATCATAACGTCTTAGTGGTTGGGGAAGTGAATACGTCTTGTGAACCTATAAGATGGAAGTCCAATATTATTCTTGTTGTTGAGAAAAACCTTCATTTCTTTTAAGAAGAAGCGTTCGACAGGATGTCGAAGACGAACGTGTGACAGTGTGTGTTGTGTGACTGTGTGTGACGAATGTGTGACTGACGATTGAGCAAAGGCAAAGGCTGTGGTTTCCAGTTGGTGGTGTAGAGCGTGGGGGTTCTCACAATGAGATTTGTTGGCTTTTTCGTACCACAACATATTCCATCCATAATCATTCATCAATTTTCATTCACCTATCGTGATAATCCTTCAAATACTAGAAGGCAACTGCATGTCCAGGAAAGGGAATGGTTTCTACCCGCATACGGCTCAGAAATGAGTATGCCGCACTTCACATAGCAATTATTTTCAAATTACCATCACGGGGCGAGTCGTTTCTCTTCTTAACATCTGCAGGAATGAACTGCTCTTTGGTTGGAATACCCCATTCGCAAATAACGTCCACTTGGCGTGTGATCAGGGTATCCAGATCTATATAATAAAAAATTATGCCTCCTGAGGGATGAAAATCCTCATCTGTGAAATGACTCAGCCAATGAGAGCGAAGAAAATAAAAATAAAAATGTGGACTCTCGTCTCTGGGGCTTGTCATTTTAAAGTAGCTGTCCGTTTGCAAGATATTTGAAACTAATACTCTGGTGAATAAAGCTTATCTATCATAAGCTATCAATATTTGTTCGATTTTTTAAGAAAAGGTGGTACGATTGATGATTTAAAAATATCGCTCAAAATCCATTTAGTTAACAGATTTCCGTAAAATGAATATTCTTCCTAGGAGTCGACGTCTTTTTTCAACTCAATTGGCGGAATTCCGCCCAATATGGCATGTCTGCATATATTGTACAGTTTTACAGATTCAGTCGTTTCGCAACATCTAGCTTTCGCTTTCCGAAATGTAGTCGAGTTTCGCGGTTACCTGCAAGTATAATTCTGAAGCAAGAACAATTTACAAAGTGGGGGTTGTGGAAACATACTACAAAGGCGTTGCATTTTTTCTTAAGTAAACGTTTAATTTCTAAACAATTAACACAAATGAAATATTGCACACAAAATGACATTGATGTAATTCAGTAGGCTGGGTGAAAACGTATGATGCAGCTGAAATATGATTGTCTGATAATCGTGTCCCTTGTTCGGTTCTGCTTTCTTGGGTGGGGCAACACCGTCTGTACAGAGAGCCTGCAGCTGTGTAGAGGCGACGTTGGGAGGGGTCGCTGGTTGGATCCGGCGAGAAAGAGGAGTTCGTTCGCGTGTTGGCGCGGCGCGGGGCGAGGAGCGGGGCGCAGCGAAGCAGAATGGGAAGGAGTGGAAGAAGAGAACGACCGCGCCGTCATGGACGCCAAGCCATTGGGTTGCAATTGGCGTTGGGCGCGCTGAAGAAGTCTGCAACAGAAACCGCACTTTTATTTTATTTATGTATTTATTTATTTATTTATTTATGTATTTATTTATGTATTTATTTATGTATTTATTTATGTATTTATTTATTTATTTATTTTACGTCATAAAACAGTTAAAACCTGCGTATGACGTGCTATGGGGAAAAGCGAATTGTGTGCACATTTTCAAAATTCTGTGATCCCTACACTAAGTCATATACTACTTAAATTTTGGAAAAAAAGCTCCCATGTAATAAAATCTATTTTCAAGGATAAAAAGGCAATACATTTTGGCTCTTATCCATGTTGTCCTTCGGAATAACACTTCCTGCCGCGACAACATGGAAACGATAATTTGAATAATTGTATTTCCCACTGAATTCTAGAAGACGTGCACAGAAAATGAAGTTACATTAATGTCCAGAAGCAAAACAAGGGGCCATCTCAGCATTTGCTCAATGGATCAGGGAAACTGGACGAAAATAAGGGTCATTGACCTGGAGGCTGCAATACAATACTTATTGCAGGTTATTTATACACATTTATACAGTTCAAATGGTAAATAATGCATTATGTATAATTGTTAAAATTAATGTTACTTTTCTTGTGATGCTCAGTATAGTCTCTAATTGTATAGTAACAGTTATGCAGCAGAAACGATTTCACTTTCAACAGAAGAAGTACAAATCTCAAACAAGTTATCAGCATAAAGAAGATAACAAAAAGGCTCTGATGACGAAAGATATTTTTAAATATGCTAGTTTTTGTGAAATAAAATTTTAATAAATATTAAGAAAACCTTGGCAGTAGGTAGGTGGATACTCATTAATTTTTTGAAATTTAATCGTTAAAGAACGTTGGAATAATAACTTAGAAACACTAACTTAAAAATACTTCGAAATTTCTAAGGAAATATTGTTCATTTAGAGTGTATTTTGAAAATAATACATTTGTTTTCAAAAAATATTACCTACCTAGAGAGATATTTTTCTTAATTTAAATCCTCGAAACTATCTTTGCTTGTAGATAAAATTTATAGATATTGACCGCAGGAACAAACCCAGATTAATATCAGAGAGCCTTTTTTTAGTTTGTTGCGTCTACAAATTGACGCAACGTGTCTCCAAGCCCCTTAAGGGACGTTGAGCGCTTTGCGCTGGGGGGTAATCCTGCATTAACTTGCGCGGGAGTAATCCTGCATTACCTTTAAGTCATGTTACGTCGCGTAGCAGTCAGTTGTCACTTGTTTTAATATAAAAATAAGAAATACGTTATACACATTGATTGACAACAAAAGAATGACCATTATTTATGACAACGCTATATTTGCATTGAAATAAACTTCAATTAGATTAATGTCCCCCCTAACTAGCAAAATATGTCCCTCTCAACTGTCATCCCCCTCTACTATAGACTGCTGACGTAGATATTGCCCCGTTCTGCTCACAATCATTGACACTTATGCGATCACGGTGCATTCGGTACCCCGAATGTAACACCTAGTGAGTAAAAAGAGGCCTATCCATGAATGCTCGGGAGTTGACAATGTTGACAAACATTGCAAGTTAATAATAATATAGGACACTCAATCAAGATTTTATTTTTCATCGCAAATAAGTTTATAAACATAGCAATTATGTGGGTAAGTTTCTACTTTTTTTAAATTTGTTGCGTTTAATTTGTTTGTACTTTGGCACGACAGCTCTTTTACGAGCTAATATCTATCAGAGGCGTCCTGGCCTTGCGACCATGGGTTGAGGTGCTCATGTTGGCAGCACATTGCGATCCCTACGCCGTATCTCTGGTTTTCTCAACCAGAGAAGTCAGCTTTCTCATCGACACACAACGGATACTGGGACATTTCAAGGAAAGCACACATTCAAGTTTTGTCCCGACCGGGAATCGAACGCAGGGCTGCGGCGTGGAAAGCGAGGACGCTAACAAACGAGCCATGGAGGGCTTATAAACTTTATATACTACGTGACAGAATAATAGACAATTAATTATTTTCTTCTATTTATGTCAACGCGTTCAATCAAATTGCGACTCGTTTTGCGTGTCGAGCATATTTTGTTACGTCATCATGCCACAAAAGGAAAGCACTCTGCAAGTTCATATTCCCTTGGATTACTGAAGCCGGATTGGGGTTCCTTCTGGTTGTTTGTGCTGATACGGGTATGTGGCAATTTGAATTATGCAGATTTCGAACTGTGTGGTAGGTCTTTGGTGTAATGCTTGTCACGACAAAAAGAGCAGTAAAAGGGTGTCCATTGACTTGCACAGTATGTATTTATAGCCTGACAACATTGAATGAAACATCGCATGCAGGAGAGCCTGTGCATGCGCGAAAATTCTTTGCTCAGCCTTGTGGTTCCCTCGCATGAAAACTGATGTCTCGGCTTCAATTTTCGATTGGAAAGTGGGCGTCCTTTCCTGGCCTTCACTAACACTTGCCAAGAGGCTACGAAAATGGGAGTGTTTTCGTCACAGACGATATTACGCCCGCTGATGGCAAGTTTATTTTATGCATGGCACGAGGAAGCGAATCAGCTCGATGGGAAATTCTGCTCCGCCCGGGTAGAAGTAGGGATCAGCTTCGTGACGAGTTCAATTCAATTTAGTCCATGCCTTATTTTACGTGGCGAGACTGGGACCATCAGGCCCGCGGTTCCATCTGACCACGAAAATTTCGCTACGCTCCTTTCATCGTCCAGCGGAGAAAGTCGGATGACGAAACAGACGATTTGAATTAAGCCGAGGCTTTTTTAAGGTTGATCTGTTACATACTGAAAATCTACAACATGGGACAACCGGCTTTACATCCCCTCCCAAGGAAGACCTACGAAGGAATTTCTCGCTTTTAGTAAAAGACCACGTCATGGGGTTTGAAACAACAAAGTCGGGTGCAACAGGTCGATGCGCCAACCGTTATATCACGAGCTAAGCTCCGCCCTCGGCGGGTTGTGAAAGTAGGGGCATTGGAGATGCGAGGGACCGACCCGAGCGGCCGAAGAGCATGGCGGCGAGCGGCCGCGGGGGCGGGGCGGGGGCCGGAGTGAGGCCGGCGCCGGGGAGGGCGGGTCGCGGGGTCTGGCGCAGCCGTTGGCGCCGCCGCTGCTCCTCCTGCGCCAACCGCCGCGTCAGCCGCACGCGCGCCAGCAGCGCTCTCCAGCGGCGACGACCGAACTCTTCCGAGGCAGGCGGAGGCGCGTCACGCCCTGCACACCACGGCCTCCGTCACCCAGAGCACACGATTGTTAGTTAGTTAACGCCTTATTGTACGCCATCAGGCCCGCTCTTCCATCTAACCACGCAAATTTCGATACGCTCCTTTCACCACCTAGCGGAGAGAAGGAGGTATTATCTTGGGCGACGAAACAGGCGGAACTCAATTTTGCTCAGAGGCTTCATTTAGGCTTGAGGATATTTTACATGCAGTAAATCTACTACATGGGACAGCCGGCTTTACTCCCCCCGAAGGAAGGCGTACGAAGGATTTTTTCGCCCTTAAAAATCCACGGTTTGAACCCGCAAACTCGGGTACAACAGTCCGATACGCTAACCGTTATACCACCGAATCCGCTTGCAGCGATTACACGATTACAGCCCAAGCTTCAACCCCCACGCCTGTGGTCAAGCCCATGCTCCCTCCTCCTCATGAGCCCCCGCACCCCCTTCCTAAGCACACGCCCCACAAGCCCATGCTGCACGAGTTCCAATTCTCCCCATCGTAGGCCCACCCCAAGCACCCACGGCCAAGCCCATGCGCCAAGCATCCCAATCCCCTATTGCGTACCCAGGCCTCACATGACGTGCACCTACGGTAAACCCATTGGTCCACGCGCCCCGATCCCCTCTTCCACATGTTCATACTCTTATGCCCTGTTCTCACGTTTCAACCCTCACGTACCCTACTCTCCCATGCCCATAACTGCTCCCAAGTCTTGCTCCCTAAGCATATGCTTCATATACCCGTTTCTCATGGCGCAGCCCAAGTCCGATGTGCTTTGCTTCTCCGTGCCCACGACTGACCCCAAGCCTACGCCCGCGGCCCACGTTTCCGTTTCTCATGGCCCAACCCACGCGCCTCGCTCGCCCGGGCTCCCCCCCCCTTGTCCATCTCACTTCCACGCCTCACGCCTCTACCCCAATCCCCGCCTCCAGGCCCACGCCTAACATGGATAAATCGCTCGGTCCTGCAAACGTCTCAGGCGTCCAGCCACACGACAGTTCCCAAACCCCTCTCCCCAAACCCAAGCCCCGCGTGCCCCATATGTCAGATCCCACCTGAAACCCCCCACGTATCTCATGCCCCCCCCAGCCCAAACCTCTCTTCCCCAGGCTCGTAACTGCACCCCAAGTTCATCTAGCCACGCCCACATCCGCCGTGCGCCTGTCAATTTCCTCCATTCACCCCACAGCACTCCATGAATCTTCCAATGCTCTCATGTCCATGCCTCGTGGGTGTCGCTCCCATGTGTATGCCTAGCTCTGAGAAGACTAAGCAGATAACACGTGCCCCGATACCGCTCCAGTGCCTTAACACCTCGCTCCCACGATTCCCACACCCACATTACACGCTCACCTCCCACGCACCCGCACCCAGGCACTACACACTAGACACGAGCTCCATGCCTCGACACACACACTGCTCGATCCAACTCGACACGCCCCCTCCCACTGCGCAGCCCACGCATCTCACGCGTGTCCACGTGACGACTCTGCACACTCAGCGGCAAAACGGATTGAGATGAAAACATTGAATTGTTGCCATGATGCTTGACGGATATCACTTGATGTTTATGCGTTAACACGCATTAAGAGAAAGAAAAAGCAGAGTTAATAGTAGGCAAATTAATGAAAAGACTAAAAAGGAAAAAAAAAAGAGAGAAGAAAGAAGAAACAGATGAATAAAAAGAATAAGAAGAAAGAGAAGAAGAAGAGGATGAAAAGAAGAAGAAGAAAGATGACAAGAATAAGAAAGAACCGTTGACTTAGGCGAAGAGTGTGTACTTTCTATTCAAAAACCACACCAGGAATTCTTCATACTCATTCCTGGCTTAAGGATTTCCGGACAGTTAGTAATGAGATAATCTCGAAACGATTGATCGCTTTCCAATTAAGTATACTCTTTTACACGCCGCATTTAGATTCGTTTTATAACTTCTTCACTTGAGGAGAACCCTCTTAAACATTTACACTCCTTATAACAACTTTCGTGCCCATCCGTAGGTGTTTGTAACGCACGAGGTTCGAGCACGGAGGGTCGTCGTCCGCCGTGCTTGCTGCGGGCGCCGCCAGGATCTGTCGCGCATTTGCTGCCGAGGGGGGTTCCGCGAGTGGTGACGGAGAGGGAGAGCGGGGTGGAGGCGGCGGTGGAGGCGTGGGTGGAGGCGTGGGCGGAGCCGCGCGAGCTCAGCAGCGCGCGCAGGCTGGCCGCCTCCGCCATCGCGCCGATCGCCTCCGCCGCCATCTCCGCGAGGCGCGAGAGGCGTGGCTCCATCTCCTCCTCCCACTCCGCCTCCGCCCGCGCGTCCGTGCTGGCCCCTGGCCCCGCGCCCGCGCCAGCGCCCACGCTCCCGCCTTCGGCGCTGCCCGCGGAGAAGAAGGACGCGCCCTGGCGGATGTGCTGGAACAGCACCTGCCGACACCATCCACAACTAGAAACAAATGCTAGAAACAAATAGATCAAGTTTCAATATTTTGAATTCAGATTGGTTCAGGCGAAACGTAGGTTCCAGCTTACGTTCGTCATTGTGAATGCTTGATTTTACGTGTCAATTTTACGGCTAAGTTTACAGCCTACTGCAATATCACTTGGCCGCGCGTCTGCTCCTTAATGGTCTCCTTAGGCCTCATTCACAACGCATACTTAAACGTAAACGTAACGTAGCCGCAAGACCAACAAGTAAACTACTAAGCGCGACCATTCACAATCCCTTGACGTAACCGTAGACGTAAGTTCGTAAACTTGAGTTCACAAGCTCCAAACTTTTACGTCACGTTTACGTCGGAATTCTACCCAACACCAATCTCGGAGCAGCGTGGAAAATCGATTTCAGATTGTGTTGTGGTAGTTTGTGGTTATGTCTTTTTTTATTGTAATGTAGAAAAATAGTTTGCGAACAGTTTTGATGAGTGTAGCAAATTTAAAGTGAGAATTTGGCAATTTTTATTGTGATTTTAACTTGACATGGCTAATAAACTAATAAACTTCGACGACTTACTCGTGAATTTGATACAAGAGAATTGTTGTTTATACGATGAAGGAAATGCAAGCAATACTACAACAGCTATTCGCATGTATCTAAAGACAAATAGAAATGTCGAAGGAAAAGCTAGAAATTATGGTGGAAAGATCTTTCCACGGTGCTAGAAACAAATGGATCAAATTTAAGTACGTTGAATTCAGATTGGTTCAGGCGAAACGTAGGTTCCAGTTTACGTTCGTCATTGTGAATGCTTGATTTTACGTGTCAATTTTACGGCTAAGTTTCCAGCATTACGTTACGTTTAAGTTTGCATTTTGAATGAGGCCTTAGGGCTTAAGCTATGGGGAACACGTCCTTCTCACTGAAAATTTCTGAAAGCGTTGTGGATAAGGAAGTGACTGGCAAATTATCCCGACTATTACTAACAATTTTAGTGTTTCTTTCTGTACATGTTGGTTCAATTCCATCTCGTGTATTCTTTATTTGAATTTTTTGTCTTGGAGGGGAGGCAGTGAAGCCCTTCCTCACTAATTGGTATGTCACGGAGATAGTTGTGACATATGTATGAGTTATTATTGTCAAGGGTTAAACAATGTTTGTTGGTTTTCTAAATGCACTCTGACTTTCTTATTTTGGAAGAGTGTGGGAGCAGTGCTGATACGAATCCTGCACTTGGTCCCTGATATCCCATTTTTAGGAAATCAAGTTTTGCATACCTTGTTGACGACCCCAACGAACGGTGAATATATTTAGTAAGTCCCAGTCGCCCCCGTTTGTGGTGCGCGGGCGGCGGCATGGGTTCACCGTGTGTGTGTGTATATATATATATATATATATATATATATATATATATATATATATGTGTGTGTGTGTGTGTGTGCGTGCGCGTGTGTGTGTGCGTGTGCATGCGTGTGCGTGCGTGAGCGTGCGTGTGTGTGTCTTTAAAACTACTGTATATAGCTCATTCGTGCGTTTCCTTGCGAGATACATTCCCACCCACAACGTCATACTATAATATTATTGTTTATTTATCCAAACTGGGACTGCTATGTGGTGACCGCTGCGAGAGAGAGTGGTGGTACAGCAGGATTGCTCCCACCCATGCACCAACTTCGTTTAACATTCGCTTTGTATGTGCACGTCTTCAATTGTTTTATTGATTTATTTTTTCGTGTTACCGGGCGCGTCAACTGCGTTGGTCATTGGTCCCGTTAGTGTAGTGCATGTTTTTTCTCGGGAGATGGCGGTGATCTTCCCCCGCTGGATGGTGAGATCCGGCACCGACCTACCATCGGCTACTGGGGTTTCCCCCTAACCAGGACTCTCCCACCAGCGGGGCACCGCCCCAGCCGGGACAAGCTTTAAGTTCCCGACCGATCTCCTGGAATATGTGGAAGTGTAGTGCATGTTAGTATAAGTGTGTGTGTGTGTGTGTGTGTGTGCAAGGGAGAGGATAGGACAAGGCAGAGGAAGGAGAGATCGCGCGCGGTCCGTGGCCCGTTTGGTAGGGTACTGCTCCGGCATTCGCCTGGTATTGATCGGAGAAACCACGGAAAACTACCGATCAGAGCAGCCGGCCGCTAGAATTCTCCTCCAGACAGCGACTGAATTCGACCTAGCTGAAAAGCTAGTGTCGAAAATCCTGCCGCCGTGGGGAGTGGATCCTAGGACCTCCCGGTCAGAGGCGTGCAATGTCATCAGTTGATGCACTGAGCTACCGCTCCCGGTTGTACGTCTTAGAAAAATAGAAAAGTATGCCTATTAAAATGTGAATGCGAGTGGTTTCCTCACGTGGAGCGAGGGCGCGCTCTGCGGCTGGGCGAGCGGGGCGGGGGCGGGGCCGGGGGCGGGGAGGTGCGCGCGCGCGGGGCGTTTGGCGATGGAGGCGGCGAGCGCGCGTCGCCAGGGCGAGAGGCGCGCCGGGAGGATGCCCGCCCGCATCAGCAGCGCCTCGCGCCCTTCGGCCTCGCCCTTCACGCCCTCGCCCTCCGACCGCCGCACCACGCTGCGCCACGCACCTACAACTCACTGGCGGCTCGTGCGCGAGGGGACACAAGGCACATGCTGCTTCAAAGGAAACGTACAGCAAATTACGTTTTTAGTTGATAACTCACACAATGTTTCCGCACTATGGGCGTTGGAACAATGGCGATTTCTCTGGGAATGGAAGGAAGGAGTGTCCTCTAAATTGTTCTTCAGAATGTAATTACCAAATAAAATATTTTCTTTGATATTTGGCGGAAATGTTCAATTTTTGAGTTGATAACTCTGAGGAAGTTCTTTTGACGATTTTTGAATTGACCGCATCCAAAATGATTGAAATCAATCGAAATTGTGCTTAGTCTTGGACCCGTAGTCTTATCACATCTCGTGCGTTATTCCCCCAAACCTCTCAGAGCTCCTGCGACCAAAAGAGGAAAGGTTTCAAGGGAGCTGTATGACAGTAGGGGAGGTACTCCTCCCTTGAACAGCCATCTATTGACTTTCTTTATGAACGCGGCGATGAGTCCTATCACTCCGGCAGGCTAGGGTCAGACATGGGGCAATGCGGCAAGCTGGAGTTACAATGTGAACTAACGGAAGCCACTGGAAAACCGAACTCAGATATTTCTTTCTTATCTCATCGCACGTCAACGCATGCAATCTACGAGGGCAAGTGAATAAATAAGTCGCAAAACGGTATAGAGGCAATATGAATGAACGTAACTTCTTAAAATGTATTTCACTTTTCTATTCACCCTAAACATTCAGACCATTATGCCATTTCTTTACAAGTCCTTCAAAGCCGGCAGCAAAGAAGTCGTTTGGTTACAGATGCAACAAACGTGTACCCTTTGCAGTTACAATAATCATTTTCAAAATTTCGGCCACCTAAATGACATTTTAGAAGCCAGATGAGATTAAAGTCACTAGAGGTTCAGACAGGACTATATGGTGGACGTTCCAAGCGTTCCCAATGAATTGTGTATAAACAGCACCTGAGTTTCTCTTGCTGTGTAAGGGCGACCATTGTCATCCAGAAGCACTCCCTTTGTCAGAAGGCAAGGTAGTTTGCTCTCCATGATAAACACTTGTCATCATACAAGGGGAGGAGTTTGCGATGCACTACTTGTGGGAAAGTCTTTGGCTCATAAAACGCACGACCGCTCGCTATTTTACTGGTGTACACTCTTGCAACCCGCAGTACACACGGTTGCAATACACACCGCAGCACACGCACTGCAGTACGTACGCAGTCTTGACTGCCACGAACTGATCCTGGCGCGACCACGATGACCCACGGCCTTTATGACAAGTATACATGAGCTGTTATGAAAAATATGAACGCATAATTTAAACATGTTATGGAGTAAACTGACGTTTGTGACTTATTTATTGACTTTCCCTCGTAGATTGCATGCGTTGACTTGCGATGAGATAAGAAAGAAATATATGAGTTCGGTGTTCCTGTGGCTTCCATTAGCCCACATTGTAACTCCAGCTTGCTGCTTTGTCCCTATGTCTGACCCTTGCTTGCCGGAGTGACAGGACTCATCACCGTGTTCATAAACGAAGTCATTAGATGACTGTTCAAGGGAGGAATTCCTCCCGTACTGTCATATATCTCTCTTAAAATCTTTCCTCTTTTCTTCGCAGGAGCACTGAGAGGTTTGGGCGATTAACGCACGAGATTTGGTAAGATTACGGGTTCCTCCTAAGCACAACTTCGATTGATTTCAATCATTTTGGGAACGGTTAGTTCAAAAATCGTCCTCAGAGCGGTTAGTTCAAACAACTTCCTCAGAGTTATCAATTCAAAAGTTGAACATTTCCTCCAAATATTAAAGAAAATATTTTATTTGGTAATTGCATTCTAAAGAAGAAAATTTTTGAGGAGGACACTCTTTTCCATCCCCACAGAAACTGCCACTGTTACCATGGTACGGAAACATTGTGTGTATGGTTCGTTCAGGACATTAGTGCATTATATTGACAGGTCCTAAAACAGTTGAGGATCGCCAATGCCCGCATGACTGCAGCGTCTGCTGATAAAGTCTGAGAATTGTTAGTTTAGAGAGTACAGTTGGAGGTTAGGAATAGTTTCCATGAGAGATTTAGTTCGATTCACATCGCCACTAAAAACAATATTGTAAAAATTTATAGAAATTATGTCGAAAAGCATATTGGAATATCAATATGATCTTTTTGGCAGAGAAATTTAAAGTAGGGCTTTGTATAACGACGGTAAATGGACAGCTCAAAACCAACATTAATTTATAACAACGGGTTTTAATTAATAAAAGAATAATCCGTATAAGTAATATTTATTTAAATAAAAGGTTTAAGAATGCAAGAAATGTTCATTTCTTACATTCCAGCTACATAATTACAATTGTTTTACGTGAACATTCTCTAGTTGGTGGAAAAACAAAATTAATAAAATCACAGGTCAGCACAATAGCATATATTTTGGACATAAATTCGAATCATTTCTATACGTGACACGCCGACCTGGCCTACTAACGCGATATGGTAGAAACGAGAGTGAGTAGGGTGACTTCAGAAAGGAGCTTGAGTCGCCCCTGTGGCTCCGCTCACCTGGGCGCGTAGCGCGAGCGGACGGAGCGCGACACGTCGATGTGCAGAGCGCTGCCCTCGGCCGCTTCGTCGCTGAGGCCGCCCAACTCCTCCTCCGCCCCGCCCTCCTCCGCCTCGCACTCCTCCATCTGGAGGAGAGCGCCGTTGCTCAGGAAGCGGCTCTACACACGCTGGGACAAGACGTTCCAATCTCGAAACACATGACAAGAGGGGATTCTGTGTAGAGCATGTGGCTGCGGAGGGCAAAATTGAGTTCTCCATCTGGCGGACAGCGCCGTTGCTGGGACAAGACGTTCCAATTTCGACACACATGACAAGAGGGGCTTCTGTGTAGAGCATGTGGCTGCGGAGGGCAAAATTGAGTTCTCCATCTGGCGGACAGCGCCGTTGCTGGGACAAGACGTTCCAATTTCGACACACATGACAAGAGGGGCTTCTGTGTAGAGCATGTGGCTGCGGAGGAAAATTGAGTTCGCCATCTGGCGGACAGCGCCGTTGCTGGGACAAGACGTTCCAATTTCGACACACATGACAAGAGGGGCTTCTGTGTAGAGCATGTGGCTGCGGAGGGCAAAATTGAGTTCTCCATCTGGCGGACAGCGCCGTTGCTGGGACAAGACGTTCCAATCTCGAAACACATGACAAGAGGGGCTTCTGTGTAGAGCATGTGGCTGCGGAGGGCAAAATTGAGTTCTCCATCTGGCGGACAGCGCCGTTGCTGGGACAAGACGTTCCAATTTCGACACACATGACAAGAGGGGCTTCTGTGTAGAGCATGTGGCTGCGGAGGGCAAAATTGAGTTCGCCATCTGGCGGACAGCGCCGTTGCTGGGACAAGACGTTCCAATTTCGACACACATGACAAGAGGGGCTTCTGTGTAGAGCATGTGGCTGCGGAGGGCAAAATTGAGTTCTCCATCTGGCGGACAGCGCCGTTGCTGGGACAAGACGTTCCAATTTCGACACACATGACAAGAGGGGCTTCTGTGTAGAGCATGTGGCTGCGGAGGGCAAAATTGAGTTCTCCATCTGGCGGACAGCGCCGTTGCTGGGACAAGACGTTCCAATCTCGAAACACATGACAAGAGGGGCTTCTGTGTAGAGCATGTGGCTGCGGAGGGCAAAATTGAGTTCGCCATCTGGCGGACAGCGCCGTTGCTGGGACAAGACGTTCCAATCTCGAAACACATGACAAGGGGGTTCTGGAGAGCATGTGGCTGCGGAGGGCAAATTGAGTTCCCATCTGGCGGACAGCGCCGTTGCTGGGACAAGACGTTCCAATTTCGACACACATGACAAGAGGGGCTTCTGTGTAGAGCATGTGGCTGCGGAGGGCAAAATTGAGTTCTCCATCTGGCGGACAGCGCCGTTGCTCAGGAAGCAGCTCTACACACGCTGGGTCAAGACGTTCCAATCTCGACACACATGATTGATTGATTGATTTTTTTCGTGTTTCCGGGCGCGTAAACTGCTTCGGTCATTAGGCCCATGTTTTTATCTCGGTAGATGACAGTGATCTTTCCCAGCTGGATGGCGGGATCCGGCGCCGACCTACCGTCGGTTAGTGGGGTTTTCCCCTAACCAGGACTCTCCCACAAGCGGGGCACCGCCCCATCCGGGACAAGCTCTAAGCTACCGACCGGTCTCCCGGAATATGTGGTAGTGTAGTGCATGTTAGTGTAAGTGTATGTGTAAAGGCAGAGGAGAGGACAAGGAAGAGGAAGGACAGATCGTGCGCGGTCCGTGGCCCGTTTGTTAGGGTACTGCTCCGCCATTCGCCTGGTGTTGATCGGAGAAACCACGGAAAACTACCGATCAGAGCAGCCGGCCGCTAGATTTTTCCTCCAGATAGCGACTGAAAAAGTTATATCTCCTTACTCAGTTTTGCCACATATGTCGGCTTGCGGGATCTTTCCCTCCAGATCTCTTCTTCAGCGGAACACCGCTCCAGTTGCGTCGTGTTCTAAGGACGTGTCCGTATGTAGTGCATACGACTGCGTGTGCAAGGGGGAGGTAAGGACAGGAATGAGGAAAGAAAGATCGCTCGCTGTCCTTGGCCATTTGTTATGGTTCTGTTTCGGCATTCGCCTAGTACTACTAGGAGAAACCATGGACAACTTCCAATCAGAGCAGCCGGCTGCTAGAATTTTCCTCCAGAGCGCGCGTGATTTCGACATATCTAGCTACAGTGTTGATAAATATTGCAAGTTAATAACATAGAACACTCAATCAAGATGTTATTTTTTATCACAAACACAACGTTCCACTAATATGGGTAAGTTTCCATTTGTTTGTACTTTGGCACGACAGCTCTTTACGAGCTAGTGCCTATCAGTGGGGTCCAGGCCTTGCGACCATGGGTTGAGGTGTACGTGCTGGCAGCACATGGCGATCCCTACGCCGTATCTCTGGTTTTCTCAACCAGAGGTCAGCTTTCTCATCGACACACGACGGATACTGGGACATTTCAAGGAAAGCACACATTCAATTTTTGTCCCGACCGGGAATCGAACTTGGGGCTGCGCCGTGAAAAGCGAGCGCGCTAACCATGTTGGAGTACCTGCATGGCGGTCCAGTCGGGCTCGGGCGAGGGCGTGGGCGTGGGCACGGGCGTGGAAGGGCGCGCGACCGAGCGCGGCGGCGAGCGCGTGGGCGTGGGCGGGGGCGCGTTCTGCTCCGCGGGCGGCGTGGGCGGGGGGAGGGGCGACACGCCGCCCCACGAGGACGCCACGCCCTCGCCCTCGCCGGCCGACGAGGACGGCGGCGTCGAGGAGAAGGCGGTGCGCGCGCGCAGGACCTCACCGCGCGCCGCCGCCACCAGCGCCGCCTCGCTGCCACACCCACGCACGCCCGCCGTGGCGCCCGCGTTCATATCAGACCGCTGGCTCTCCCCCCCCCCCCCCCCCCCCCGGGGTTCTGTGGTGCCCCCGCTCATCTGTAGGCCGGGGCTGCTCCCATGCAAGATATGGGGTCAGCGTGCCACTCGCCTTCCACCAGGTTAGAGCCCATCACGCCCGAGCACCACCCCACCCCCCCCCCTGCCCGGCGGTTCTGTGGCTGCCCCGCTCATCTGTAGGCCGGGGCTGCTCCCATGCAAGATATGGGGTCAGCGTGCCACTCGCCTTCCACCAGGTTAGAGCCCATCACGCCCGAGCACCACCCCACCCCCCACCCTGCCCGGCGGTTCTGTGGCGGCCCCCGCTCATCTGTAGGCCAGGGCTGCTCCCATGCAAGATATGGGGTCAGCGTGCCACTCGCCTTCCACCAGGTTAGAGCCCATCACGCCCGAGCACCACCCCACCCCCACCCTGCCCGGCGGATGCAGATTGGGGTCAGCGTGCCACTCGCCTTCCACCAGGTTAGAGCCCATCACGCCCGAGCACCACCCCACCCCCCACCCTGCCCGGCGGTTCTGTGGCTGCCCCCGCTCATCTGTAGGCCAGGGCTGCTCCCATGCAAGATATGGGGTCAGCGTGCCACTCGCCTTCCACCAGGTTAGAGCCTATCACGCCCGAGCACCACCCCACCCCACCCTGCCCGGCGGTTCTGTGGCTGCCCCGCTCATCTGTAGGCCGGGGCTGCTCCCATGCAAGATATGGGGTCAGCGTGCCACTCGCCTTCCACCAGGTTAGAGCCCATCACGCCCGAGCACCACCCCACCCCCCACCCTGCCCGGCGGTTCTGTGGCTGCCCCCGCTCATCTGTAGGCCGGGGCTGCTCCCATGCAAGATATGGGGTCAGCGTGCCACTCGCCTTCCACCAGGTTAGAGCCCATCACGCCCGAGCACCACCCCACCTGCCCGGCGGTTCTGTGGCTGCCCCCGCTCATCTGTAGGCCAGGGCTGCTCCCATCAAGATATGTGGTCAGCGTGCCACTCGCCTTCCACCAGGTTAGAGCCCATCACGCCCGAGCACCACCCCACCCCACCCTGCCCGGCGGTTCTGTGGCTGCCCCGCTCATCTGTAGGCCAGGGGCTGCTCCATACAAGATATGGGTCAGCGTGCCACTCGCCTTCCACCAGGTTAGAGCCCATCACGCCCGAGCACCACCCCACCCCCACCCTGCCCGGCGGTTCTGTGGCTGCCCCCGCTCATCTGTAGGCCGGGGCTGCTCCCATGCAAGATATGGGGTCAGCGTGCCACTCGCCTTCCACCAGGTTAGAGCCCATCACGCCCGAGCACCACCCCACCCCACCCTGCCCGGCGGTTCTGTGGCTGCCCCCGCTCATCTGTAGGCCAGGGCTGCTCCCATGCAAGATATGGGGTCAGCGTGCCACTCGCCTTCCACCAGGTTAGAGCCCATCACGCCCGAGCACCACCCACCCCCCACCCTGCCCGGCGGTTCTGTGGCTGCCCCCGCTCATCTGTAGGCCGGGCTGCTCCCATGCAAGGTATGGGGTCAGCGTGCCACTCGCCTTCCACCAGGTTAGAGCCCATCACGCCCGAGCACACCCCACCCCCCACCCTGCCCGGCGGTTCTGTGGCTGCCCCCGCTCATCTGTAGGCCGGGGCTGCTCCCATGCAAGATATGGGGTCAGCGTGCCACTCGCCTTCCACCAGGTTAGAGCCCATCACGCCCGAGCACCACCCCACCCCCCACCCTGCCCGGCGGTTCTGTGGCTGCCCCCGCTCATCTCTAGGCCGGAGCTGCTCCCATGCAAGGTGTGAGGCCAGCGTGCCACTCGCCGTCTACTAGGTTAGAGCCGATCACGCCCGAGCGCCACCCCACCCCTCACCCTGTCCGGGGTATCTGTGGCTGCCCCCGCTCATCTCTAGGCCGGGGCTGCTCCCATACAAGATGTGGGGCCAGTGTTCACTCGCCTTCCACTAGGTTAGAGCCGATTACGCCCGAACGCCACCCCACACCTCACCCTGTCTGGCGGGTCGACTCGGCAAGCAGCGGGATACACCGGTTGCCCGCAGATAAGCTCCGGGCCAGGGAGTGTCAAATGAGCCGCCCTCTTGAGCAGCACTGCTCAAGCGATTTCAGGATGAGTAATTTCGGATGGAAAACATACACCACCATATTCTCCTCATTTAGATAAACAAACGGTTCTTGTATAATTTTGCTGAGAAATGATTATTTACTGCACAGGAGTTTCTTGGCGATTTCTTTTCATCTATAATGTCCAGAAGGTTGCATTTTATGTGAGTACAAACACTAAGATTGTTATTTCTAAATACAGTCGATTCCCGTTATAGTGAACTCGGTTATAGTGAACATTCGTTTAGTGAACTCAAGTCACTGGTCCCGTTTCACTTACATTACAAATACGCATAAGAAGATTTGGTTACAAACAACCTGAAACTCGGCTATAGTGGACGTACGAAATTCTACGTTCTGGAAGTTAATTGGATCTCGGATGTTATTAGGCGAGTAAAAGTGTCTTCGGAGAGTGGGACGGTGTTCCAACAGTGGAAGAGGCACTGAAAGGTATCAAGGCTGCATTACAATGCTTAGAAACAGAGGAAAATGCAGAATGAAGTATGGAGAGAACGCGAACTCTGGCTGGAGAAGGATTCATTAAAAATGTACAAAAATAATTGAAAATAATTGATTCTTTAAGGAGAAATAAGGATACTGAAATTATTGGTTCGTGCTCTTAATGAATTTTGCTATGTCTCTATATTCATAAAATCAATTATTGTGGAAAATTTCTATTTAATTTGACATCACCGGATATAGTATAGTACTAAATATACTTTGAGTAAAAAATATAATAGGATACAATTTAATCGTTATATAACATAAGTAAAACAACACTGATAAGAGACTGCAAAAGGACACGTTGTGGACATACAAATGTTTTTCTTTAATGTCACGTTGTCGGGCTACACAAGTACATACTTTCTCGAATTGTTTCTAATCAGCAATTTTCGAAAATTCAGCGAGTTCAACGAAATGAGACGTGCGCCAATATTTTAAACGTTCCTTGTTCTATCCGCGGGGGGAAAACGGAAGAAAAATTAGGGCCGTTTTTGACAAAAAAATTGTTAAAAAAAATAAAAAGTGCCTAATTCCACGTAAAATTATATGAAAAATACTCATATTTTCGAAAAAATGTTCATGTCCTTACTTTAATACGTCTTTAAAGAGCAGCTTTTATTAATGACAAAACCTCTATCTTCATTTTTGTTATTGTAGGAAGACGCCGAAAAAATTGAACTGCAATTTTCGAAATGTCGTGAACGCTCGCACGAATTTGAATGAGCCGCCGCCGAGTGACGTCAGCGGGGCGTTGCCGCCCCTGGCGGGAGAGGAAGGCGACTGGTACGAGCCGGCCTGGTCTGTCCGCGCGCGGCCCTCACGCCCGAGCAAGCGGGTAGGGACTCGCCACCGCCTCTACTCCGCAGCTAGTCGGCGGGCCGCGATCCCAAGAGGGCTATAAGAGGGCTCCGACCCGACGCCAGAGCAGATAGCGAGCGACGGTGTTAGTGATTGGATCCTGGCGAGTGACTTGGTGAGCGAAGAGTGTAGATCAGTTACGACGACGACCTTGTGCAACGAAAGTGGAACTCTCTCGTGGATATTTGACGACTCGGCTGATTTTGGGATTTCTTCTGGACAACGATAACACGGCTACGCTTTTGGTACATTGCTTCTGGTGATACGGAACTTCGGCAATTGTACCTGGTCTTGAATAAAAATTGTTTTATGAATTCTTGCGTTTTGATTCTTTATGAATGATGTAAATCATTCTTAATGCCTGATGAAAATCAGAGATTTGAACGAAAATGAGACCTACGCCAATTTCTTAAGCCTTCTTTAAAGTATCTGAGGAAAAGGTTTAATCCATAGGTTTGGTGCTATTTTTGAGAAAATTATGAACATTTTTTTGAGGCTTCATGTAAAGTATTCTCAAAACTCAAAATATGTTCCAAGTTTTAAGGGCCTCGAGTTCATTTAAATCGATCGAGGAATATCAATTTTGGAGAAAAACGACTGAAAGGTTTAGGTGCTAGTACTGACCAAAGACGATCGGACAGACAGACGGACAGATGGACGGACAGAAAGCAATTTTGCCATCAATCGATTTTTCGGTATCACATGGATCATCACATAACATGGATTCTGCCTACACAACGTGTTAGATGAAGTAATTTACTATATATAGAAATAAGATTTATCCACTTTTTCTTAACCAGGGCCCGGTCTGAGTTTTTCTGCCGAAAATTGGCAGTTTTTCAGCGCATGATTACAATATTTTATCTCGTTACGAAGTAAGGGTGAGAAAGTAAAAATAAGCGACGCGACGCTTGAACTAAAATTCCATAGAGGTATTAACATGTACTTAAGTTATTTTGATGCCCCCTCAAAAAAGTACCACAGGCGCGTCGGGGCTCAAGAATATTTTGTTCACTGCAGAATGAAGCTACGCCGTCGACTTGGAAATGCGCCAGCAAAACGAGTCCACGTGAACGTGTCAACTTCAACGATTTGTTTGCTAACCTAACACAACTACATCAAAAAGTACGTTTTAAGTCACCATCAATTGAAATGCTAATTTACACCGTGATATATCTCCATGATACACATTTTCAACGAGAGAAAGTTTTCAAATTCCTCTTGATAGTTTTGCTATTTTAGAATGTCATTTAACGTAGGATTGAACAAAATATTTGAAGGCGTCTTAAGAATACAGAATGAATCATTTCAGGTCGTAAAACGATCACCATCGCCTTCTCCTAAATGACATGAGAAAATGTTTCTAATGTCTATAAATGTGTATAAACAACCTGTAACAAGTATTGTATTGCAGCCTCCGGGTCAATGACCCCCATCTCGATGAGGTTTTTCGTGCAGTTTCCCTGATCCATTGAGCAAATGCTGAGATGGCCCCTGGTTTTGCTTCTGGACATAAATGTAACTTCATTTTCTGTGCACGCCTTCTAGAATTCAGTGAGAAATACAATTATTCAAATTATCGTTTCCATGTTGTCGCGGCAGGAAGTATTATTCCGAAGGGGGCGTGGGGCATATGTCCAGGGTGCGTGTCCAGGGTGCGCGTCCATGGTGCGTGGCTAGGGGGCGTGGCCGTGAGCGTGGCCGTGGGCGTGGTCAGTGGGCATGGCCGGGGTCGGTGCCGATGGCGTTGCCAGGGGACGTGGCCGGGGGCGTGGCCGGGGCGTGGCCGGGGGGCGTGGCCGGGCGAGGCGAGACCTGCGCGAGGCGGGCGTGCGTGGCGAGGGCGGCGTGGTGGAGCGCGGGCGCTGCAGCGCGGCGGCGATGGCTGCGGCGCGCGCGCGGACGCCCGTGGGGGGCGCGGAGCGCAGGCGCCCGCCGACGGGCCGCGGCCCCGCCCGCCCCTGCGCAACGCCACCCGCAACACCGCTGCACGATTCAGGATTGCCACATTGGGGAACTTTGACTCCAAAATGGAGATTCCTTTTTTCGATGTAGGGAAAGAATGGAGAATATCAATGGCCAGGGAAATGTTTGGGAATGTTTTGGGGAAATTATTTTCATCCGGTGTCGAGATAGAAATATTATTCTCTCGGTTATTTAGAATAAAAAAGAAACAATATCCTCTCTCATTTTTTGCACCAAGAAGAGAAAAATAAGCTACTGGCATAGAGTAAGAAATACATAGGAAAATCGAAGATAATATACGGCTTCGTGCAGCTCAAAGGACAATGATTAGTTGATTTCAATTATTTGAATTCAAGGGAATCGTCACTGACGATTTGTCAGGGACACTTCATGCCGTTGGTTCATAATTTGGAGGATATTTGTCGTTTTAAAGTTGGGGAATTTTGTTTCACTGGTTTGGCTATTTGGGGAAAATCTGTAGTAATGGCGAGGGAAGTGCTCGCCTCCCCCCTGTTTATATTATATGCGCACGTTTTCTTGAGCTCTGGAATACCTAACCCAACTCCCTTGTTGGTTAAATTAAATATACACGATAGCAACGAGCGTTGTAGATTTGATAACAAGAAAAAAATGATATCCAGAAATGTTCGCTTCTATGTATAGAAACTATTTTGCATCGAAAAACGAACAACAAATTTGATATAAAATTCCTTTGGTCAAAAGACCCAAATTCTCCACTCCCCTCGCAACTAGCGAAGCGATAACGAGGATTCAAGAAAACGTGCGGGAATAACAGCTATACTCCGATTTAAGCATAGTGTCACTTCAAAGTAACTATGTTTAAATCGGACTATAGTGCCAAAAATCCGTCAGAGACGTGACTCGAACGCTAGTTTCTCTCTCCCAGTTCGAAAAGCTGCAGGAGCAGTGGTTGTCGTTGTGAGCCATCTCAGCCGGCGCCGCATATGCCCAAATGCGACTTTCAAACAGGGTAGGTTTCTCGAGGTTGGTTGATTAATTAATCAATCCGAGCGCATCAATTGCTAGAGTCATTTTATTCCAAATTACTGTCAAATCTCTCAAATACCAACACAAACACGAAAATCATATTAATCATCCGCTCATCAACATTTTGAACAATAGCATGATGACAAGAAGACTGAAAATAATCCATCCCCTTCGCCTAAACTACAGATGTGAAAAATGAAATTTTATAGTAATTGTTATTGTAGAGTACATTTTCATTTTTTCACAGTTTGTACCGTTGGGTGTATGTTTGTTTTTGTATTATTGTAATGCATTTCTATTTATTGTTTGAACAATAGCAGCAACAACAGCTGCAACAACAACAACAAGCAAAATATACAAAGAACCATTACAGAATGGTTTCTTTACAGATCAGAAATTTATGTACAGTTGTGTTGGCCGAATGTTCGAGAAGAACAAATGGCAAATATACTTCGTTTTTTTAACGTGGCGTCTCGAGAAAGAGGGAGAGGGAAGGCGGACTCCAATAGAGAAAACTCGTAAAAGTCGGAGTTGTAGTGACGTTGCAGCTCTCCTTTGGAGTTTGCCTTCCCTCTCCCTTATTCGCGTGTGACCTTGAGACGCCACGTGAAAAAAAGAAGTACAAAAGTAGATATAAAAAAATGCATTCAAAAATACGACGTTAATATTATTAGTTTCATTAACACACAATTAGCACACAAGAAATGAGTTTTGCTACAATGTGCCAAAGGAATCGTAGCTTTGATTGATTGATTTTTTCGTGTTTCCGGCCGCGTCAACTGCTTTAGTGATTAGTCCCGTTAGTGTAGTGCATGTTTCCCCCCGGAAGATGGCGGTGATCTTCCCCTGCTGGGATGGCGAGATCCGGCGCCGACCTACTGTCGGCTAGTGGGGTTTCCCCCTAACCAGGACTCTCCCACCAGCGGGGCACCGCCCCAGTCGGGACAAGCTCTAAGCTCCCGACCGGCCTCCCGGAATATGTGGTAGTATAGTGCATGTTAGTCTAAGTGTGTGTGGGTAAGGGGAGAGGATAGGACAAGGAAGAGGAAGGAGAGATCGCGCGCGGTCCGTGGCCCGTTTGGTAGGGTACTGCTCCGGCATCCGCCTGGTGTTGATCGGAGAAGGAGTCGAAGCATTTGCTACGCTTCCTTCGGCGCCTGGGCGAGTACCTTCCTGGCAGGGGCGTGGGCGTGGGCGGGGGGCGGCTCCGGTTCGGCGCGGGACGCGGGGGGCACGGCGCCCACCGTGGACGCCATGCGGACGGTGAAGGGCGACGCCCCGACCGCCGCCCGCGCCACCTGCGCCACGAGCCACTCGCAATCACCTCACGGCGCGCCACACCTTTGAGACTGGTCTGCGTAGCCAAGCGTAAAAATGTTAGGTATTTTATTAGGTTCATTATTTCTTCAATTAACTGTGGTAGTGGCGGAATATCGTAATAGTTGTTCCATGAGTTTGCATACGACAGATGTAAGACTTATCGGTGTATAGTTACCAAGTACTGCCTTGTCGCCACTTTTATAAAGAGGTACTCGGTACTCTGAGAACCACCTTCCAGTCTTCTGGTTATTGAGAGATAAGCGTTATTGATAGATGATTCAAGTACATGAAATGAACTAATTAGGCACGTTAGAATAGCCTCTTCACTTAGTTTAATGTTTCTGGAAATAGAATCTGAGCCTCGAGACTTTCTGCTTTCTATTAATTTTATTATTTCCCACAGAATACTTACGATGATACAATATTTTAATCTCACAATACTGATACGGTTTCGTATCTGTATATAGTTTTCTTCTTAAATACCGTGTGAAAAGTGAAATTGACGTTTGCCTTCTCTCTGTCGTTAGTTATTGGGGAATATTCGGACGAGTGGTATTTGTTTCCCTTTCGTCTACAAACATGCTTAAAAATTTCCGACCAATTATTACCATCCACATCAAGGATATATTTCATATACAGTACTCCTTTTCCTTCACAAGCACTTCTCTTGTGAAATTTCATGTTCTCTTCTGGAATTCCTTAAAGTGGCTTTTCCCTGCAAAAAAGGGAACTTTTGTGGTTTGAAAACAGACTTAATAGTTGATACTTAGGAGAACGAAAGGTGTGATGGGTTCATGCGAAAATACTTGATCACCATGCTACTTCATAGCATATTTTTTGAGGTCTTTCAAATGAACCAAGTTCCAGTTAGATCTCAGAGTCATTCATCGTAACATTTCCTTACGAGACATATACACATCAACAAAAAGTTAAACTTCCAACAAGATATTTTCGAGCGTAGGAGATTATAAAAATCTCAGTTATGGAGTGTTCCACATTAACCTTGTGCCTTCCGATTGCGCTATGCATTAAAATATTATTTGTGTTTCCGGGCGTGTCAACTGTTATGGTCATTAGTTCCGTAAGCTTAGTGTATACTATGTGCATGAAGTGGCCGGGTAGTGGCGGTGTTCCTTGCACGGGAGAACGTGTTATCCAGCGCCGATCTAAGCTTTGGCTTGCGGAGTTTCGCCTCTCCAGAACTCACCGATGCACCGCTCCAGCCAGTACTAGCTCTAACTACCAATTGCCAATTAGAGGAGAAATGACGTCACAGTAACCTTCCCCTCCACGAGAAGGCGCTCGGAGAAGTAGTGCGAGCAAATGGGGATTTATTCATTTATTTATTTTACGCCAAAACAGTTAAAAACTGTGTGTGACGTGCTATGGGGAGAAGTAAACTCTGTGCATGTTTTCAAAATTTTGTGATCCCTACCCTAAGCCATATACTACTTGAATTTTGAATACACAAAGAAAATGAGGGTTTTGTGCTAGGATTGTTAACAAAATATTCGCTCAAATGTTATACGAGTAAAATCGATTTTCAAGTGTAAATCAATCAATTTCGGTTCTTATCCCTCATCATGTCCTTCGAGAAGGAATAATACTTTCGTCCGCGACAACATGGAGAACGATGTCACTTACCTTGTGTCCCTAATTGTATAGAAACAGTTATGCACTAAACTTCTGCGAGCTATAAGATGTATTTCCCCAGAATATTATTGCCACATCTCAGGAGGGATTAAACATCCGCGAAATATACTAAACGAACAGTATGAAGGCAGACTGAATTTGAAACGATTCTGAACGGGTAGTATAAAGAACTTAATGTTGTGGTCAATTCATTTAAATAGAGGGTTTTTTTAATTTGAGGTTTGACTTATTTGAGAGGCTTAATCATTTTGTTGCGTTAAAATGGTACACCGCTTCATTTTCAATGGAGCACAGAATTGTTTATTTGAAATGGAAAACTGTATTAAAACCGTTTTCTTTTCATTTACTATTAATTTTATTATTACGGATCCAATTTGAAACATCTGATATTGTACTATTTACGGTTTCTTTATTGTAAAGAATGTTTGTATCACCCGCAAAGAGAACTGTTCTTCCGTTTCGAATCGTCGAGGGCATATCGTTTACGTATAGTAGGAAGAGAATAGGGCGTAAAATGGATCCCTGAGGGACTCCACGTACAATTGGCAAAGAGTCGGAATAGTGTGTACATAATGTTCCATCATTTCAGTAAGGTATTTCTACTCTCTGAGATCGTTGTTTAATTTACGAACATAACCAGTCTAGGGCAATACCATGGATTCCATGTGAAGGTAGTTGTGAAAGTAAAATGTCATGATCAATGACGTCAAAAGTTCTTGAGATATCTTAAAATAATCCAATAAGTGCTTCGTTTTGGTCCGATGATGAGGCGACAAAAGAAAATATGGCTGTTTCCGTAGATTTTGATTTTCTAAATCCATGTTGGCAATCTGAAAGCTCGTCGTGTTTATTGAGAAAGGTTTCTATTCGTAAGTAAAAAAAGTCTCTCTAATATTTTTGAAAAAATCTGACAGAAGAGAAATTGGCTGATAAGTTTGAATTTAATTTTTGTTGCCTTTTTTGAAGAGCGACTTAATCTCAGTTGTTTTGAAAATATCTGGAAACGTTGCGGTGGATTAGGATGCATTAAATATGTGAGTTAAGGGGTGTATAATAACAAGCGCAAAGGTGTTTAACAAACAATCCGGAAATTTATCTAAACCGAAAGAATATTTATTCTCAATTCTCGAAAAGTATTGGTTAAAGAGACTAGCCACTGTTCGATCGACTGATGACTGTTGTCGCCAGTGAGGAAGGCCTTGGCCATTGCCTGTGTTTCAAGCAACATGAGAGTGTCATCTGCGCTCGTTAATTTTCTCTCGATTTGGGAAGAAATGTTTCTTTTTGTAGATACAGTACCAATGGCGAAGTTTTAGTGTCCGAAAGAACTGATAAAACTTTCCATCTACTTCCATCTACATTACGCAGCTTTGCAACCCAAAGAAACCCGCGAGATGAAAATAATTTCAGAGAAATGACAGCCTACTGGCATGAGATGAGGAAAGGATTTTGCAGACAGAATATCGTGGAAAAGGTTCTAAAAATCACGTGGCTTTACAACATTTTCAAATAAAATCTAGATGAAATAATAGATCCTGGTGTCCAAATTCTGCCATGTGAATCCTCCTGGGTATCTATTTGTTAACACTTTATTATTATTATTATTATTATTATTATTATTATTATTATGTTATTATTTATTGATTTATTTAGTCAAAAAAGTCAAAAACTGTATGTGACGTATGGGGGAGAAAATCGTCTGCGCACGCTTTCTTAAGTTTCAGAGTCCCTTCCCAACAATTTAACTATTAATAGTTGAAAGATGAAAGAAAATAATAATAATAATAATAATAATAATAATAATAATAATAATAATAAACAAATTTAAAAAAGCGAGGGATTAACATTTCAAAAACTAGATATTTTCGTTGCCAAATTATAGAAAACTTATTTTTACGGAAAAGGAACAAACAGATTTGAATTTTCTGTATTGTTTACAAATAGAAACTATACTTTTTTATGTTTTATGTTATGCCTCGGGAGCGGCCGGGCAGGGGCGGGTTGGGTATGGAAGTTATCATTTTAAAAATCCTGGTCCCGTAGCGAGGAGGGGAGTGGATAGACGGGACAGGTACCTGTTTCATGCGAGCGCTGGCGGGGACGGCGGCGGTGACGGGGCGAGGCGCGAGCGGCGGGGCGGGGGCGGCTTGGGGATGGAAGTTGTCATTTTAAAAACTCTGGTCCCGTAGCGAGGAGGGGAGGGGATGGGCGTGGCAGGTACCTGTTTCTTGCGGACGCTGGCGCGGGCGGGGGCGCGCGACGGGGCGAGGCGCGAGCGTCGGGGCGGGGGCGGCAGGGATGGAAGTTGTCATTTTAAAAACTCTGGTCCCGTAGCGGAGGAGGAGGATGGGCGTGGCAGGTACCTGTTTCTTGCGGGCGCAGGCGCTGGCGGGGGCGCGCGACGGGGCGAGGCGCGAGCGTCGGGGCGGGGCGGCATGGGGATGGAAGTTGTCATTTTAAAAACTCTGGTCCCGTAGCGAGGAGGGGAGGGATGGGCGTGGCAGGTACCTGTTTCTTGCGGGCGCTGGCGCTGGCGGGGGCGCGCGACGGGCGAGGCGCGAGCGTCAGGGCGAGGGGCGCTTGGGATGGAAGTTGTCATTTTAAAACTCTGGTCCGTGGGGAGGGGAGGGGATGGGCGTGGCAGGTACCTGTTTCTTGCGGGCGCTGGCGCTGGCGGGGCGCGCGACGGGGCGAGGCGCGAGCGTCAGGGCGGGGCGCGGGGATGGAAGTTGTCATTTTAAAAACTCTGGTCCGTAGCGGGAGGAGGGGATGGGCGTGGCAGGTACCTGTTTCTTGCGGGCGCAGGCGCTGGCGGGGGCGCGCGACGGGGCGAGGCGCGAGCGTCGGGGCGGGGGCGGCTTGGGATGGAAGTTGTCATTTTAAAAACTCTGGTCCGTAGCGAGGAGGGGAGGGGATGGGCGTGGCAGGTACCTGTTTCTTGCGGGCGCTGGCGCTGGCGGGGGCGCGCGACGGGGCGAGGCGCGAGCGGCGGGGCGGGGGCGGCTTGGGCGTGCGGCCGCGGGCGCCTTTGGGGGGCGGTGGCGCCGGGGAGCGCGGCCGCCCGCAGGTCCACGTGGACGCCGAGGAGGAGGCGAGGGAGGTGGAGGCGAAGGAGGACGCGAGCGAGGACGAGGACGGCGACGCGCTGCGCAGCGCGGCCGGGTACGTCACGCGCTTCCCCTCCGCCGCCGCCCCCGCCTTGCCCACCGGCGAGTCCCTGAGGGCGCACCAAAGGAACCCTCAGCCACGACTGACCAAACAATATTTCTGTCTGTAGTCGGAATTGACCATTGTAGAAATCACGACCTTTAATAAGTAGTAGGATATGGATCACGGGATTTGTTAACAATTGTTTTTCCGTAACATGTGGTCGGAGAAAAAGGGGAGAAAAGATATATATATATATATATATATATATATATATATATATATATATATAAGGAAAATAAATAAATAAATGAATAATGTGAATGAAACCGGATACGCATGTTTCCGGCATGGAGTTGCTTAGCACGTGTTCCAATACACGGTTTTTTTCATTCGCTCTCTTTTGTGTCGTGGCCCTGGTCTGACTTGAAATGGACTTTAGTGCTTCAGCAACTATATTTTGGAATTGGGCTAGAGGCGAACATGATGTTTGACCAGTGTATGTATTAGTCAGGTGTGTACCGTTCATATTACCCTGGCTTATATATACAGTATACATTTTTTTGTTTTAATTTTTTAAAATTTTTATTTTATTTTTTTATTTATTTTTCTTCATGAATGTTTGTTATTTTTCTTCATGTCTTCATGTATATATTTTTCGTTCATGGCATTTTTGTGTGATTTCTAATGTTGTTGTTCAGAAAAGTTGTCCTTATTCCTTGTGATTGTGCTTTTTGTTAGCCCTGATGAAGGAATTAAATATTCCGAAACGTTGGCAAACTAATGTATTTCATTAATTGACCGATCCCGTGATCCATATCCTACTATAGTCGGAATAGTATGTTTTTTTACCCCCATTGTATGATGCTGTTATTTGATACCTACAACTCGTTGCAAAATTATACTCATTTTGATACAGATTTCATTATGATACAGGTTCTTTACCAATCACAGAGAAGCTTACAATATATTGATACTTCATTAATCGTTGAGAATCGTTCTACTAAATGTTTTGTTCGTTTGCGTACATTAAAATTGCATTTAATATTATATTATGTTTACCAGTTTTAATTTCTTTTATTATCAGTATTTATTACGTGAAATATTATTTAAAATAAGTTGGATCGTAATTTCCCTTCGATCTTATTTGACTAGCGTAGTGGCAGTGGTAGAGGGAACATTTGACTGACGTTAAGATCAGAACGCAAGTTATTTTGTGTTACATTTTGCTGCCGTGTGTTTGTCTATAAAAGGAAGGGAGGAGAGGATACTAATTGGAGAGGATACTCTTGGGGAGAACCTTGGTGTTAAGAATCGTGGTTGGCTAAAATTTTTGGGAATGCTTCAAAAGGGAATCTATTTTTTATTCGAGTGTGGGTTGGATTTTTCGGTAGTTTGAAATAGGATGCTGCTGGTATGTCTGTTAGGTTTTGGTAGACGTTGTGTGATATTTGTGCTATTTGGTTTATTATTGTATCGATGTTTAATTCTGAATGAAGTTGTTTATTACTTATGAACCAGGGAGCATTTGTGATTAATCTTAAAAATTTATTTTGCATTACTTGAATTTTATTGACATTTGTGGGGGCTGCGTTTGTCCATATGGGGCATGCATAAAGCAGTAGTGGTCTGATTATTGTTTTGTATAGTGTTGTACTGTTTGTGTATGACTGAGATTTATGTTTGTCGATTAGTTCCGCGGCCCCTGTTGCGTGGTTTCGGCGTCGGGTGGGTTGCATCACCGCTAGGCGGCAGGCGCGGGAGCAGCCAGTACTGTATAGGGAGGTTGCCGTGACGGTATAGAGCGATTTTCCTAAGGATGAGCCAAAGTGACAGCTAGTGCTGGCAACATAACTGAAAGTTTTGTGGTCGTTGTGTCCTTGGCCTCACTAGAATCCCTTCCCGCAATCGTTCATTTGCAGTTGGCTAACTTGTAAATGGCTTCGACACTTCCTTTTGTGGTGTCCTCGTCCTACAAAAATATAGTGCGCTGCGAGAAATAATTGATATTAAGAAGTGCAGTATTATAGGCTCTTCTGTAAAAAATCTTTTTTTCTTTACATATTACATTGAATTTACTTTTTGTGTGATAAATAATATATTTATTTTAAAACCGAGACTTGAATGCAAGATTCGTACCGGTGCACGTGTTTCCGGCTTAAAATAATTTTTCTTTTTATTTACATTCGCGGCAGTTTTGTTTTACTGATTGTGAGAGCAAGTTAAGAGATTTTGCACATACGTAATTAAAGTTAAATATTTCCCGGACTCACGTACGTGCATATACCTCAGCGAAACTCTTAAACTTCTTCATGGGCATGTTTTCACAGGAGTCATTAGTACTTTACGAAGGGGCATGACCAGAGAGTATACTGGGCATGACTGAACAGCTGTCGCGGCGGAGGGATACTTCTCTGAAATACACGTGATGTTCACTTGTTTTCGCGAACTGTCACTTTGGCTCATCCTTATGAAAATTGTTCTATAAACTGGGTTCCGGCTGTATCCGGCCATCAGCCTGTCGGCGTTAACGCGTCGGCAAGGGGTGCGGATTAGAGCCCAAAGAGGCCAAGGTGCCCACCCTGAGGACTTGCCCCCCTGATGAAGTGTGTTTGCTGTGGTGTTGTAGACCACACGGGGTTTCATACATACACTCCGAATAATATTTGTCTACTTGACAGCTGGGATGGGGTAGAGTAATGTTGCCACTTACTTGTGCGATAGACACGTGTTCGTGTGGTCGTTCTTGCTTCGGATTACAAAAGTAGCAAGAAACAAATTCAATAAGAGCACAGAATAGTAGACGACGCAATCGCACACACAATACATATCCCAAGAAGTAATGGCCCTTTTCGATTTACAGTTCCTTCGGGCTATAAGATATAATTTTTTTCTTAATAAGTGTGGACAACCCTGCAGTAACACACCTCGACATTTTCAGTGATAGTTAAGGACACACGAAATTCATATGCGCACATTTAACTGCCAATCTAGATTGGAACATATTCTAACCCACAGCTCGCCAATGTGATCGAACTGCATTTGTCTTATTTGACCGGAGACCAGGACTAAATAACGCAATTTTGAGAAAAATAACTACCTGAAAACGGTATGTTATATTAATTTTTAATGATTTCTAGTGTATTATTCTAGCTGAAACTTTGCTTATCTCTTTCAAGCACGGGGCTATTGGAACATTTTTTGCACTAGTTGCTCCGCTCGGACCTCGGCTCACACCAAAAGCTGGCAAGAAAATGTCTTGTAGAGTTTATAAACACGCTTCTCAGCTATTCTGAAGGCGTTTATCATGTCTACATCTTCCGGTGGTTCTGGGAAGTATTTTTGGCAATCTTTAGCGGTGGTTCATCAATTATCCTACCATGAATCTACACATACGGAGAATAAATGATGGTACAAATTTTGTACCTCCGTGCGGCCGATGCATTACGCGTAGTGGGACATATTTTGTACCACCGTGTAACCTCAACTATCACTGAAAAATAAGATAAATCCCGAGTTTAGGATGGCACGGGTTCCTTTGATTCACTGGTTCGGCTCATTAGAAGAGAATCGACTCCATGAACTGAATCCTTGTTTATACGTAGTACTCGCGTGTAGTTAAGTTCATGATGTTACAGCAATGATGCTACCGCACGTCGCTACCCGACGGATCCAACGTGCTACGTTCGCGAGGGCCTTCCGGCCCTCGCTCTCGAGACCTGGTTCGCGCCTCCGCTGTCGCTCCGGCGCTCACGCTGTATTAAGGCTCATTCACAATGCAATCACAAACAAGCATAACACATAGACATAGACATTAACATAAGCGAAGAGTTGGCGTATTCACAATGTCGAACATAAACATAGGCAAAATAAGAGTTTCTATTGGCTATGAGACATTCTTGTTTACTATTGGTTGGCTATGAGAATCGATTTCGAGATTTCAAAACAAATACGACAAACACAACCACGCAGCACACGAATAGTTCGCCTATCGACTTCGATACTCGATTTTGAGTTATCGAACTGTGATTGGCTCATTCTTATGTCTGACATAAGCATAAGCACAGAAGCTTGCAAGCTCTTAAGTAAACGTCTTACGTGTTATGCTTATGCGAACGCATTGTGAATGAGTCCACTTGTAGGCGTAGTCCTAACTTTTATGTTAACGCCATGCTTATGCTTATGTTTGCATTGTGAATGGGCCTTTATATACCTCCCTCACTTTTAAGAGAATTTATTTTAAAGGGAACACTCATTTTTTAAGAAAAGTCATACCTTCCATTTCAATAGTCACACAAACCTATTTGCCATTTCAGTAGTCACACAAACAATTCTCGCCAAACATGCCCTCGAGGGCGAAGGGCGAAGGGCGGGGCACTCACGCGTGTCGGAGGGAGCGCGGGCGTGCGCGGGCGTCGGCGCTGCCGGAGAGGGCGCGGGCGAGGCCGCCCGGGCGAAAGCGCCCGGGCGAGGCCGCCGGCCGCACCACCATGCTGCTCGGCCTAGCTCAGCTCAGCACAGCTCACTTCAGCGCAGCCTGGCTCGGCTCGGCGACACCACGCCGTCGCGTCGCCCCGCCACGGCGACAATGCCCCGCCACGCCCCCCCCACATTGACTTGCATTCCTCAAAAACCTGTACTTCGATTTTTTTTTAAAGTAGCTTGTCAAGGTCACGCACGAAAAAGGGAGAGGGAGGGCACACTCCAATAGGGAGCTGTGATGACGTTGCAGATATTGGAGTCTGCCTTCCCTCTCCCTTTTTCGTGCGTGACCTTGATAGGCCACTATACAAAAATAGAAGTATAGTAACAACGTGAGGGGCAAGAGTATAATCTGCTCGTTTTTTTTGTTTTTTTGAGCTCCAAAATTCATGTCGCAGCCGTTTTCTATGCATACTTGAATGATGAATAAAAGCATCATCAAAGCGAGATGGGCAACATTTGAAAACTTCACATTTCCACTCCGGGGTAAAAAAAAACTTTAATATTTGTGCCGGTAAGAGAACTACACATTCGATTTTATAGTGTGGCTTAAAAAAATTGCATCCCACGCTCGCGCCACTACTCCTAACACAACTAGGAAACGGGGGACTGAACAAAACACGCGCATATTGGAAGTACAGTTAAGATCCAGAAGATAAGCAAGGGGTCATCTCAACTTCTCAGTGGATCAAGAGAAACGGGATGAAAAACCTGATCCTCGTGGAGCCAGGGGAACCTCGAATTCGGAAATAGTTCGACAATGTCTAATAAAAATGTGCAAAAACTGAAGCAATAGTTCTCCTTAATTTTGATTTTGATATGATTTTTCGTGTTTCCGGGCGCGTCAACTGCTTTGGTCATTAGTCCCGTTAGTGTAGTGCATGTTTTCTCGGGAGATGGTGGTGATTTTCCCTCGCTGGATGGCGAGATACGGCGCCGACCTACCGTCGGCTAGTGGGTTTCCCCTAATCAGGACTCTTCCACCAGCGGGGCACCGTCCCAGCCGGGACAAGCTCTAAGCTCCGACCGGTCTCCCGGAGTATGTGATAGTGTAGTGTATGTTAGTGTAAGTGTGTGTGTAGGAGAAGATAGGACGAGGAAGGACAGATCGCGCGTGGTCCGTGGTCCGTTTGGTAGGGTACTGCTCCGGCATTCGCCTGGTGTCGATGGGAGAAACCATGGAAAACTACCGATCAGAGCAGCCAGCTGCTAGAATTCTCCTCCAGACAGCGACTGAATTCGACCTAGCTAAACAGTTAGTGTCGAAAATCCTGCCGCCGTCAGGACTCGAACCTAAGACCTCTCGATCAGAGGCACTGCAGTGACATCAGTTGATGCAGTGAGCTACCGCTCCCGGTTTTCTCCTTAAAATTATGGAAATCCAATTAATCCGTTGCAGACACCCAAAAATTGGTATGAAACTAGTGGTGCTACAACTGTGCATAATTTCTCGCGTTATTTGTAACTTTTGCTATTTTCTCATATTGAGATAATTCAACGAAAATGAGACCAGCGCGATCTTTTAGCGTCTTTTATCTACCCGAAGAAAAGTGGTGCTAAAATAGCACGTACCCTCTCCGCTGTATTTTCACACAAAATTAAGCAAAAAGTACTCAAATTTTCGAAAAATTGTACCTGACCTTATTGCAAAATCTATCTTTAAGGAGAAGATTTCATTACAGGACAAATCTCTTATCTTTAATATTTTACTTGTAGTAAGACGCCGAAAAATGTTTGAACTTTCGCAATTTTCGAAAAATCAGGGTTTTTAACGAACATGAGACCAGAATCATTCTCTTAAATGTTCTTTACACTATCCAACAACAAAGTTTAATAAAAAACGATGGAGCCATGTTTTTTGAAAATTTAAAAAATGTCCCAGGGGCTACGTGTAAAGTACCTCCAAAATTAAAACATCGGTTTCAAATTCAAAAGACTGTGACATCAGCCAGATAGATTGGGGAATATCAATTTTGGGGAAAATCGACTGAAAGGTTTAGCCACTAGCGTCGTTCACAAAGGGACGGCAGATCCAACGACGTTGTGCCGTCATTCGATTTTTTCGGCATCAAGGACAAAAAAAAAAAAAAAAAAAAGAGGTCTGGCTACTCCACGTCATAGAGGAGTTTTTCTAACTTTATTCACTTTTTTGTTACCAGAGCCGTGTAATAAGAGTTTTCTGCCGAAAATTCGCCTTTTTTATGCGCAGCTTTACATAACTTTCTCTCTGTAGGGAGAATGTAAAAATAAAGAAACTGGGACAATTTTTGATAAAATGTTTAGGCTTTACGTAACATATCCAAAAAATAGAAATATTCGTTTCAAATTCGCAGGGCTTTGAGTTCGGCCAGATCTATCAGTGAATATAAATGTTAAAGAAAACCGTATGAATGTTGTCCACAGGAAGATCGATGGGTGGAAGTGATGTTTTTTTGTTTGTTTTTTTCATGCAGGAACAAGATTTATTCATTTTTCCGATACCAGGGCTCGTCAACACGAGTTTTTCTGTCAAAAAACCACAGCATCTATTTTCAGCGCAGCATTACAATATTTTCTCTGTTCTACGTAAGTAGTACGCGAGGAAGTAGTAAAAACACGTTTTTACCTCACTTCCATACTTTGTTCATTCTAGATTAATATTGTGTTTTTTGACTTTTTTTATCAATGGGCTGACATTTGAAACTTTCTTCGGTTCCATAAGCTGATTTCGGCGCTGCTAGCATTTAGTCTAAAGCTAGCAGCGCCCACCTAGAAAATACAACTTCCCGGCTGATTTTTGGAAATCCAAAAGAGCCTAAAATTCCGGAATAGATCATTTAATTAACCTAAAATTAGCCTTTAATTTTGGGTATAGTTCGGTTGACCTTAGTTTTCGGGCGCTTCTAGCTTTAGATGGCTAAGGTATTGGAAGCTTCCGTCTGGTGGATCGGTTTTGGTCCGGCGTTACTCACTTCATTAATGCCAAAGAGCAGAGAGAAGACACGAAGGCAGGACGTGTTCGTTGCCCCATGACAGCAACGGGTCGATGGGTCGGATGTGTCGTGGTCAGTGGCCCTAAAATTGGGAAATTGAGAAAGAATTCGTCCCGACACCACCAAAGGGAAGTTTCCCTCAACCAACTTCCGAACTGTTATTCGAAACTGGTAAAAAAAGTAGGTGATGATAAATGGTGGCAAAAAATGTGTAACGTAACATGTTATCCGAATATTTGATAAATAGGGAGCGGATTTTTATTATTTTGCATACTTTTGTCCGCAGCTTCAGGGCATAGCTAACTTTCTTGACATTGGATACTATGTAGATTAATATGTTGTGCATATTTCGCTTATATTTCCTGTTGGTGCATATTTGTGAAGTTATAACGATTTTTTTCATATTTCTTAATTGATTGATAGTGATTCCGGGCGCGTCAACTATTGAGGTCATTAGTCCAGTAAGTGTAGTGCATGTTTTTTCCTCGGGAAGTAGCGATGATCATCTCCCACTTGACGGCGAGATCCGGCGCCGACCTACTGTCGACTAGCGGGGTTTTCCCAACCAGGTATCTCCCACCAGCAGGGCACCGGTCTCCCGGCATGTGTGCTAATGTGGTTCATGTTATTGTGTGTGTAAGGGGAGAGGATAGGATGAGGAAGGAAAGATCGCGCGCGGTCCGTGGCCCGTTTGTTAGGGTACTGCTTCGGCATTCACGTGATGTTGATCGAAAAACACACGGAAAACCACCGATCAGAGCAGCCGGCCGCTAGAATTCTCCTCGAGGCAGCGACTGAATTCGACCTAGCTGAAAAGCTAGTGTCGAAAATCCTGCCGCCGTCGGGACCCGAACCTAGGACCTCCCGGTCAGAGGCACTGCAGTGACATCAGTTGATGCATTGAGCCTGCTTTCCCAATATATTTCGTTAAAATAGAGATTTTTTTAAAAATATATCCATATCTCTAAAACGTTTCATCTTTTCATAGAATCTATTTATTTGTGAGCGTTCATTGATTGGAAAGAGCTTGTCACAGTTTAAGTTGTTTCTTTCCGTTTCTACTGATGATAAAATGCGTATGCAGATGTTGGATATTTTTGGTTTATTTTTTTAACGAAGCAGAAGGAATGCAACAAGACATAAGGTTAATGTTTACTTCAATTATTTATCCAGCGAAGTAAGGTAAATTGTATTATGTTTGCACACAAATATATCTTTTCATTCCAAGCATTCTTCTCCTGAATTTTATGAAGAAAGGTTTATACAGTAAATGAAATGTTGATTTTAATTGCATATTAAAGTGCATATTTACGCACTTTTACGTCATAAATTCATATTTTCAAAAGCATATTTCAAGATTTTTTAGGTCATAAAAATCCGCTCTCTATTAATTAATATTATTCCTATCATTTACTCCAATTGCTTATGAGAATTTTTTTCGAAAAAACGAAGAATATAGAACTGCTGGGTTAGTGGTTGAGAGATTTTCAGTACGTCTGTCGCTGGTATTTACACTGCTGAGCCGGTATGTACTGCAGGAGAGATGCCCACGGTTTTAGGCGGCAGGAAGTAATAAGACCCAAAATTTATTGCTTATCTATCCTTGAAAATAGATTTTATTACATGGGAGTTTTTTTGTTTTTTTCTCCTTTCAAAATTCAAAATTTAATTAGTATAAGACTTAGTGTAGGGATCACAGAATTTTGAAAATGTGCACACAATTCACTTTTCCCCATAGCACGTCATACGCAGTTTTTAACTGTTTTTTTTTGACGTAAAATAAATAAATAAATAGGAAGGCCACGTGCGGTCGAGAACTGGCAAACCCAGATGCAGTAGAGGAGTGCGTGCAATCTGCATGGTTTGATGAGAGTGTCTACAATCCGACGCAACGCGTCTCCAAGCCCCTTAAAGGGCATTGAACGCTTTCCGCTGGGGAGTAATCCTTCATTATCATTTGGCGCCCCATTAACTATTTTAGTTTGTCATGTCACGTCACGGCGCAGTCAAGAGGACCGCCAGGTAGCATCTCCGCGTACGCGCCTCCTGCGTCACTACCCAGCGGCCAGAATTGGGAAGGAATAAGGATAGGGGTAAGGTTTAGGACACTTCACAGGGGTTGGATTAGCCCTAGTGAAGTAGCCAAACTCGTTTTGTTGGAACAAATTTCACATGAGATTCGACGGGAATCGAACCCGGACCTCAGCGGTGAAAGGCTAGCGACTTCGCTATGTGCCACGAGTGTGAAGCACGACGTCCAACTCAGGAGCTTCGAAACTCTCTGAGTCGCAGTACTCACGACACAATCCCAATCCATTATAAGGAATGGGGAATGTGTCATGAGTGCTACATTAAGAAGTTCCACAGCAGTTAAACGTATACCTTTAACTAGTATGGAAGTTTCAAAAACCTTCGTATCACGTTCATATCACCTTCGTGCGCCTTCACCAATAGGTTCCTAACTAATGACAAAAAACACATCCTTAGCGTTTGCTCATTGACGAGATAACTTAATGGCTACATTTGCAGCTGCAGTGTCTCTGACCGGGAAATCATATCGATTCCCAGTGGTGACAGATATTTGGTTCTGGCTAGATAACTTGGAATTCAGCCGCCTGAATGGAGGAGCATTCTAGCTACTGGCTGCGCTGCTCAACGAATTCCACAAACGTGTAGATCGGTGCCTGGTCCCACGTTCCACGCGGGAGGAACAGAGCCACCTTCCGGCTACTATACGCACTACACTCGAGGGACAATTACTGAAGTAGTTGACGTGCCCGGAAACACGAAATACTCACTCATCCTTGACTGATAATTAGACCGCTGAATTTTAGGCACAAAAAAGTGACGATTCAGGCACCTAAAATAGGTAACAAAATTATAAAATTTGGTACTACTGAGCATGAAAAGTGACTTTTTGTGAGGCACTTAATATACATTTCAAAATGATAAAATCAGGCTTTTAAAATCATTAGATATGGAAAGTCATGTTAATGACATCGAAAACTGATCACGAAAGGATTAATTTAAACAGTTTTATTATTCAGGAAAGTCAAGTATTATTATATTTATGAGTGACTACAAGCTACTTTCATGATTTCATCAAGATTCGAACTGAACCACATACACAAAGAAAAGAAAACTCGAAATGATCCTTTTTACTTTCAAGGGCTTCAAGACTTGGTCTTATTCTGTAAGAGTCGCTTTTCCGATAGTATACTTTTGTCTGACTTATGGCTTTCCTCTCCTGGATTGCAAAGACAACACGCCGGGAAGATAAGCATCAATCTATCAACTGCGCAGCTGCACAGGTAATTGGTGCAATTGCTTACGAAGTGCGTGCTGATTGGAGTCGAGCGCGAATATCCCCTCCATATGGACTTGCAGAGCTCCTTATGTTAGCTGTGTTGAGTGAGAGATGTCGGTGCGCAGTCAATCGTATATTCGTCGATCGGGGAATATTCATTCGCGTTTCGTGAATGTATTTGGGTCTTGGTAAAACAAATTTTAAAAAATGAGCAATGGAAGTAAATTCATCAAAATTACTTGTTTATGGGGGAGGGAATATAAAAATTGGCATCAATCGCCCCTTCAGGACATTTTAGGCACTAGACTTTTAGTAGATGTATTTTCTCATGGTTCGTAAACATCTACAATTATTTTCCATAGCTCCCGAAGGGAACTAAATAGGCATTTGTCCTAAATTCTGAGGTCTACTGATTACATATTTCAAGTCTTTTTTGGTGTCAGCAGTGTATCATCTCCACGATATCCCACAATTGGAAGAACTTTTTTACCGACATGTGCATTAGTCATCTATCATAATGTTTCCTCGTCGGTACTCGTGGGGGGGGGAGGGGGGGCAAGAGGGGCAATTGCCCCCACCCAATCTCGAGACAAATTAAAAAAAAATATTTAGACATTTCATTTTGTGGAACTTCAAATTTATATTACAAAAGATTTATTTGTTTCTGTATTTTGAGAAGAAATTTAATAATAATCAAGTGAACAATAATTTTATTAAGCTGAGCTAATAATAAACATTAATAAATTGGTGAACTTTAGTTCAGTTTTATTAAAATGCGCTGGATAGTGTTCAGCATTATTGAGAATATCCTTAGCTAATAAATCCTCTTTCAATTACACTTTACTCTTGAAAGTTTTTTACTTAGAAATTAAACATTTCATGCCTAAAATCGAGTCATAAGTTCATAACACTCAAATTAACTCTCAAAAATAAAGAGTATTTCCCATTTACTATAGACTATAGATATAAATAAAACTATACATACTATTGATCTTGCCAAAAGCCAAAGATTGCATTTTAATTAAATGAATTTATTAATGTAAATTTTAAAATATGTAACAAACTGTTATGTATAACCATTTGTGATCATAATACATAATAAACACTTTCAATATATGATTCACTGAGAAAAATACATCGTTGAATGAATGGTTCGAACCATTCAAATAACAATGATTGTCACCTGTGTCCAACTAATCTGATTAATAACATTCAATAATAATCAATTATTATAACAATTAATAAAATCGAAAACAATGTATATAATTGCAGCACAATTAATTCATTAATATAAATGAATATTCTCATGTTTATAATAGTGCCCAAATCCCCCTCCCCGATCTGAAATCCCGCCTCTGCAAACACACATGCTGACTAACTCATCTTTTTCATAATAGACTACAACACAGAAATCCTAAAATCTTAAATAATCTCTATATGAATGAATAATTAGGAGGTAATATGATAAGTATGAAGGAACTTAATTTCAAAGTGTTCTTAATGCAGTTTATTTTTCAAAAATGTTGCAATTCATTCCTGATGTTCAGATTCCCTTCAGGTTTTCCCTATGCACTGATCTGTTGAAGATAGTATCTGCATGTATGAGAGAAAATACATAAATACATTCATGCAAGATTAAAAAACTTAAGTAATGTGAAAATGAATAATTTAATGACTCTTAATGTAATGAACACTTTTTACAATACAGAATTAACAATTCAGCTTTTTTTTGTGTTTAATTTATTTAACAAAACATGTTATTAATGTGTAGTTGATTTCTCATAGAAAACAGACTTGTCACAGGACATTCTGGCACCATGCACACCAATCTGCTGTCAAACCTAAAAATAAAATGACCAATTAACAAGAATTTCTTCCCCATCTAAATCAGAGCAAAGTTTTGCCTTTGTTCTTCATTTCTACACAGAAAAAGATATTTAGAGCAAGGTACAGTACCAAAACACATCAAATTTGGTTCTCCAAGGGAAAGGGATAAAAATATCTCACAAGATCACTCAAAATTTACATATCTCCAAGAAGTAAATCTTTTAATTTCCTTTTAAATTTATGTAACTAATATTTCTCCACGTTTTGTAATTACTTTTAACCTTCCTTTCTAAAATTTAAAAACTCATATTTACCATATTTTTTAATGTAAATAGTGTAATTTTTTACGACTAATGAACAGTATTCAGTAATTAAAGTTTTTGTCATTAGGATAATAAAATGTATACCCAAGAAACTGACGACGGCAGTACCGCGCACGAACAATTCTTTTAAATTAATTAAATGCGCGAAAGAGAAGCGAACCGGACAAAAACAATTATTAAAGTGCAATTTTAGGAATCATTTCAAACAAAAATCGTCAAAATCGAGCCAGGGGTTCAATTAATTTGAATCATCTCGATCAGGTTTTTCGTCCAGTTTCCCTGATCCATTGAGCAAATGCTGAGATGGCCCCTTGTTTTGCTTCTGGACATAAATGTAACTTCATTTTCTGTGCACGTCTTCTAGAATTTAGTGGGAAACACAATTCTTCAAATTATCGTTTCCATGTTGTCGCGGCAGGAAGTAATAAGAGCCAAAATTTATTGCTTATTTATCCTTGAAAATAGATTTTATTACATGGGAGTTTTTTTGTTGTTTTTTCTCCCTTTCAAAATTCAAAATTTATTGCTTATTTATCCTTGAAAATAGATTTTATTACATGGGAGTTTTTTTGTTTTTTTTCTCCCTTTCAAAATTCAAAATTTATTGCTTATTTATCCTTGAAAATAGATTTTATTACATGGGAGTTTTTTTTTTTTCTCCCTTTCAAAATTCAAAATTTATATTTATAAAAAAAATTTATTTCTAATTTATTTAAAATAAACATACAGTTCCGCTCGATGAAGAAGTAAGCATAGACGTCATTATTGGCAAGCAAAAGTCAAAGACAAATACCGTTTTTTGTAAATATAAAATGAACGCCTGAAAGGATCAGGCTGAGACTTGGTAAAAGTACTAAGGGAAAATTGGGGGAAATTTTGGAACTGATTCTGATTTTGGGGGACGCCGGGAAGACGAATTGAATATTTAACATTAAACATTTTAATATAAAGATTATGGAAAAACAAGTGACACGGGGCGATGACGTCACAAGACGGTAAGAAAGTATAAATTACGATATTTAATGAAATAAGGCGTTAGAAAATATTTAGACGGTGTCACAACGATCAGGAAACTTTAAGATACTATGTGGAACTAGCAACGGGACATAATATAGTTAAAAAAAACGTAAATAAGAAATCTTTTATAGTCTAATTATTCACGGCAGCGAGAAGATGATGCGCTTTTGTTCGAGCCAAGAATATAAAAACGCTGGGCAACAATGAGCAAAGAAGAAGGAGTATTGCGCTAGATTTACGCGGAGTTCACGCTAGCCGTCGTGACAATTTTAAATATTTTTTTGAACTTAACAAATTTTAAGACATTTTTAATAAGTTGTGTTAATAGTATGTGGACATTTAAAGCGTAATGAACTAAAATATAATGACGCGCGTTTATTGAACGGTGGGTAGTACGAAGACGTAATTTCTTCTAGATCGCGGCATAAACTGGAATGGCGGACATATTGACATGTAGAACAATGAAAGTCTCTTTTTTTAACGCGATAGAAAGGAATTTTGGAACAATTGCAGATTAAATTACTTTCAATATTTTTTTGTTTAAATAATGACGCGAAGTATCCGCACAATAGAATTTTAAATAATGAACAGTAACGAGGTGCCAAGTGTAAATGTGCGAAGTTTATGTTGTGACGAATCACGCAAGTTTCGCGGATTGTGTGGTGCTGAAGATGGTGCCAAGTGATACGTAGTGGCGATTGCACCGATGGAGTGTGCGATTCTCTGGAGATCGACCAGAACGTGAATTACGCTGTCGGGCGACCCAAAAGGGAAGGAATTTTTTTTAAGAAATTGCGTTTCACGATGGCGTGTTAATGGATTGCGGTGACGCATTCTGTTGAAGATAAAGTGCTGTTAATTAGCATATAAGTAAATTCATAAAGAGTATACAGAATGCCCATTCAGTATGAATGAGATTTGCGATTTTAATTTCAGTGTGAATGATATGTTGTTTTGGCAGATCGGGAGAATAGATACCCCCCCTATGTCAAGGCTACATTAAGTCACATACGTTTCTAAGCTATTGTTTTTTTCCATTCGTTTGTTTGATTTAATGAAAGTCATTTGCTTTATGCATTCTTCTCCACATATATTGATAAAGGTAAGTTTCAAATTATTCTTTAATTGCATTTCTTTTACGTCAACCACTCTTTGCACTTCAAGGATCCTGAAAATAATGAGCACACCAATACAATCAAAAGCACTTGGGAGTGCAATTAAGCGCCAATTGCCTCGGTATGGCGTCAAAGACCAATTTCAGACTCTTTTTGAATATATGTGGAGAAAATAACATGTTAAAAAAAGTATTAGTGACATTATGAGGAAATTCTTAACATCTGTAGTATACGGATATATTCTATACATTACGGAACTTCACAAAAAGACTAGACGTTGTGACATACCAATATGTCACTGAATATTGTACAATATTTATTATAAATGGCGTCAATTAAAGGGGATAAATTATGTGAATATGCTAGCATAGCAACGGTAAGCGAGCCGTCAAGGTCAACATATTCATGCAGTGACAATCGCGGAGACGGCTAGTTAATTCTGTATAGAATTCAGGGATTGGCCGAAAACGCAGTGACAGTCGTGAAGACGGCTAGTTCGTTTTGCAAGAAATTTAGAGATTGGCTAGGTACGAAAGTACATCAAATGTTATCTGCAAATAAACAATCGAAAAAATGGACCGAGCTTTGCAGGGCTGAAAGAATACGAGAGGCATTCATTCTGACTGATGCCGTGGGCTTGAACGGATCGTGCTCCAATTAATGTTAGGAGTTTTTTTGGGGGGGGGGACATGTAAGCATCTACTAGGGAATGGATATTGAGAGAACATCGAATTTGAATACCGTGTGACAGTGGAGCTTAAAATATTTCAAGTGAACGATTTGGAGGGACATTGAGGGCTTGGGCGAGGTTGTCAGCGATTGGACTGGAATGCTAGCAGCATATTGATCTGATGAACGGTGATTGAAGTGAGCTTCCGAGAAAAGAAGAGAGAAGATGGTGTCTGGACCTGAGGACGGCGGCGTCGGAGATGTATAAAGATGGTCCAAAAGTGCGCGAAGACATTATAAGGTTGGAACCAGTCATGACAAGGGTTTAATTTTATATTGGGTAAAGTTATACATAGTAAATTTGTTTTAAATTGTTTAATAAATTTCCATGTTTTTGTGAAATGAAGACATGATTTTCATTGAGCCAATTCTAGCAATGAAGTAGCAAGATAGAAATATATTTGCTTTTCAGGTTCCTCGACCACTCTGTATAGATGGCAGATCGGATAATCATCTATTAGCATACAATAGTGATTATTTCTATAAAACCGATCGACCCAGGTAGCCGGAAAATAATTTATTACAGAGTTGGAAGGTTGACGTGTATAATAGTCTCAGCGTAATCTTTTCCTGGCGCCCATTTATACAAATTTGGAACTGATTACGTTGGTATAGATGGCCATGAATTAGTTCAACGTGAGTTCAATTTTTTTACTTTTATATTTTTTTAAAAATTTTCTTAGTAGAAAATGATATTTTTTAATGTCTATTTATTTACAATTCCCTCTAAAAGAAATTTTCTTAAGAGTGAGTGTTCCCTTTAAAATAAATTCTCTTAAAAATGAGGTAGGTAATAATACAGCGTGAGCGCCGGAGCGAGAGCGGAGGCGCGAACCAGGTCGCGAGAGCGAGGGCCGGAAGGCCCTCGCGAACGTAGCACGTTGGATCCGTCGGGTAGCGACGTGTGGTAGCACGTCGCGGACCACTTGGTGAAAAAAATGCGTTGGTTAAAGAATTGTATAGGTTATAAAATTAAATTTGTAAGCGTGAAAAATCCGAATAATCGGTTCACTTAATGAGACTACGTTGCTACGGAGATTTATACGGACAGGGGGCTTTGGAGCAGGGGGTAGCTATTCTCCCGATCTACCGGTTTTCTTTTTTTTGTTTTATTTGTTGATTTTTGTGTTACGTAAAGGGTATTTGCTTATGTATATGTGTTTTCGGAGGGTAACGATGATGTTCATATGTTAGCTATTCAATGTGTTTGGAAGAGAAGAGGGAGAAATAATTTTGGAGATTAAAATAAATGAAGACAAACATAGTTGTGTTGTCAGTAAAAATTCTGAAACAATGCGTTATAATTTAGTAGATAGATGCTGACCCGCACGCACACAGGTACCATGCTGTCGCTTCTGTATAGAAGCAACCGCAGATTCACGCCAGTAGTGGAATCAGAGTAAGTAATTGGCTAGCAGACGGGCAAGGTTGAAGACCAACAGGTGCAAAGATATGTTGTGAGCTAGGCGCCCATATTTATTTGGCAGCACGTATCAGATAGAGAGAAGATAGTTATATAAAAGATAGAGAGAAGAGTAGGCAAACGGTCAAGTTGACAGCCAAACGTGCGAGAGAAATCATTATTCTGCAGCCCAACACAGGTTTAATTCGTTTCAATACTGAAAACGCATTCTAAAATTTTTCCTTTTATTTACAAATTGTTTAAGAAAAGGTTATGCTATCCATCAAAACTACTCACCTACTCATATTTAAAAAAATATATATATTGGAAATGATGAATAGATGAGAATAATATTTGAACCTTTCAGAGGTATCACAGAAACAGAACAATATATTTATAAATGCACTTCCCTCTATTTAAGCAAAAAATTTAAAGAAAAAAATTGTAGCCACACACTGTTTCTATTTCATGCAAGACTAAGTTATGCATTGTGTTGCAGTTGTGTTTGCCCTTGCCTGGTTTGATGGATTTTATCAATAAACTCATGGAATTTCCAGGAAGTATCATGTTGATCTATTCCAAATTAAAATGTATCAGTGTAGAAAATTTCCTGAAAATTGGATAATCAATTGAAGTATTTGGAGGACAGAGAAGACATACAATTTTTACTGCTCTGTATTTAATAAATATCAAAACCATATTTCATAATTATAGAAAGTTATCAAGTAAAATGTTTCTTAAGAGTATGAAATCTCTCTTTTTCAAGTATTTCATCATTCTAGTTTTGAGTGAAATATGCTCAAATTTAATGCACATCCTTCCCTTTTGTCCTTATATTCCCAAGAGCAATCAACTTCATCACCAAAAGGTTAATGAAAGACGAGACTACAAATGTGAAGTAGCCTAACTGCATAGCTAAGAGATGGCAGTTATGACACCATTCTTCTCATGACCTCAATAATGCAAGAAATGAATAAAAGAACAAGAAACCTGTACATCCAATTCATATTTCTAAACGTGCTCAGAGCCTCTAGATGTAAGATTCGATTAAGACATGCAATTAGTCATTTAAAACATTAATAATTAAAATGCAATTATTCACAATTGCTGTTAGAGACAATCAAAATTTTTAGCCTTTTGTACTGGTTAATATTCATACAACTGGATTATTTTACATTCTCTTTACCCAGTAAATAGAGAGTATTGTAATGTTATGGCAAAAATTGTGATTTTTCAGCAGAAACACTATTTTGGGGGTCCTGATATCCAAAATTTGGAGAAATCCTGGTACTATCTGTAGAAATTACCTCTAATATGTTATGTAGTGAATATCCACGTTTTGTGGGTTCTTGGTAACAAAAATCGGTTGACGGCAAAAAGTTTTTTTGTCCTTAGGTTGGTCTGCAGCCATTGCTAGTGTCTAAACTGTTTAAATGATTGTGTCCGGATTTGATATTCCTCGATTGATCTGCAAACTCAAGACTCTGTGAGTATTTTGACTTTGAGGGTAACTTTACATAAATTCTGAACATTTTCTTAAAATTGGCTCCATATTTTTCTCTAATATAGCAAAGGGCACCTAAAAATGGTGCAGGTCTTATTTTTATTGAGCTCTCTGAATTTTGGAAAATTGCAAAAGCTCACATTTTTTGGGCATTTTTCTACAACCACAATATTGAAGACAAAGTTTTTCTTCGTTAATGAAATCTGCTCTAAAAAATGAGATCTTTACAAAGGCCACCTAATTACAATTGGTTTTTTAAAAAGTACTTTTTGTATAATTTTTTGAAGTAAAGGCAATTTATCATTTTATTTTCCTCAAATACAATTCCAAATCATTTCCAAGGATAGAGCAAAGGATGCTTAAAAAAGTGCAGGTCTCATTTTTGTTGAACACACTGAATTTTTGAAAATCGCACAAAAAAAGTGCAGGTCTCATTTTCGTTGAACACACTGAACTTTTGAAAATCGCACAAGTTACAGATGAGAGAAAGTATGTCTGTATAACACCACTGGATTATGAAGTTTTACGGGAACCTCCTTGATCAAATATCTTGTATTAAACATTCAAAATGAAAGTCATAAAATCTGCTAAACCTTGACTCATTAGAGGGAACAGAATTTATTGTAATAAAAAAGTAAAATATGCACATGCATATGTATTTACTTTTTCTAAAATATGTAGGAAAACATAAAATAAGTGAAATAAAAATGCGTTATAATGTTTAAAATTCCATTCTCCAAGTATTTTCCGAGCACACTACGTTGTCGATCAGATCTTAATATGGATTCAGAGATGCTGAAAGAAAGTTCTACATCAACAGAAGCAATTATTCATTAGTTTATCCAAAATTTATAATACTTTCGTAGTATATGTTGTTTATGAAGAGCTGGCACTCAAGTGCATAGTACTGTTCCCCCTGTGATAGAAAGAGGAGGGTGGGGGGGGTATAGGGAGACTACGCCCCTCCCAAATCCACAAACGCGATAAGACAATGATGTGAAAAATATTTGTTTTATCGAGTCACACATGGGGACTTTGAAACATGAGTAAACAAGTGGTTGAAGTTCCTTCTGCTTCACATTTATCCGCTCCTTGATCCCGAGTACACAGTTTCCCAGAAGCAGAAGGTGCAGGGGGGTGGGGGGTGATAATTAATAGTGAAGGCCAGATATTAATATAAGTGCATTGCATGGCTTTGCAAGTATTTCAGTAACAAAGTTAGTTTCCAAGTAACATGTTTCGAATGTGCAAGTGAAATATTAATTTTCAGCTTATAAATATATTAAAATGTAACAAAACATGTAGCAATACATATAATATATAAAAATATGTATTTATATGAAAATCGGTTCTGTACTCATTAGTATAATAGCAACTCAAAATTTCATGTTACTCAATACCTTGATATCTAAGAACAAAATAGTACATATGGTATCTTAGGCTTCTGGGGCCAGAGTCATGATCTGGGCTGTCCGGGTGACACCACGTCGAAGGCTGGGGTGCTGACGTTCACGACATATCAGGTCCTCTTCAGGGCTGTACTGGCAGTACAGCCCTGAAGAGGACCGCATATGTCGTCGTAACACACCCCAGCTCGACCAATCGACCGGACAGCCCAGATCCAAATAGTACATAGGCTAAGAGAACCAAAAATTTTCTAGAAAATATTTGCGTTACGAACAGAATAAAGGATGTAGATTTTAATGTATTCTTGAATTTTGATGCCATGGCAAAATTCAAGCACAAGTGCAATTCAGAGATGCAAGCAATATACAATTCACCAGAATTTCCATCAACTTCGTCTTCTTCCACACACACATAAACATACACACTAGATATACATGTATTGCTGGAGGCTCGCTGGAGATGGTGTGGCTTATTTTGTAACTATCCCAAGCCCTTCAATTATGAATTATTTAGAGCAAGCAAACTGTCCGAGAAGTACTGCTTTTCAAAAAGCCATTGAGTACAAAGAAAAGGGAAACTATGATTTACACAAGGAGATTGTTACATACAAATCTTGTAGAAATACAAAATCAAATGAAAAGCTAGTCTAAGTATGTATGGTGCTAAAATTATTTTACTGGAGAGAGTTTTTCTGTAAAAATTAAATTAAATTTATTAATAATCCAAAGGAAAATAAAATATACTAGAAAAGTACTGTTTTTCACATCACACCAAAGGTAATGGATGAATTTTGAGTAAGAAGTACAAGTATAAACAAATCACTTCCTTTATTAATACAGTAACTTTGAATGCTGTAACATGTGGTAAGGTATAGTTTTAGTGTCTTTTCAGGAATTTATGACAGAGACTTGAAAATTACAAGAGAGCATAGTGAAGTGAGCGTAACAGATAATGAACATGATCTCTATCTAGAGTTCACTACACGGTGATAAGAAAATTTCTTGATAACAATATACAAAGAATTAGACTACTGGAGGTTTTGAACTGTCCAAGTGTAGGATTTATCTTATGGAGATAAACGCAATTTTCAAATTTACATTATTTTGTCACCATATTTATTACAAAAATTTTAGATAATTTGGTTATGCTTTGTTGCAACTGCATGACTTGTAAACCAGATTGTTCTATGTACAATAGTGTCCCTAACAAATTTTCCCTCCCTTACAATACAAGATTCACTTTTAAGCAATATTAATCTTAACAATGTTGCACAATTCCCTGAGTTTCCTTGACATCCTTACACATACCTTATTACAGTCATCATTACCTTCAAAGTGGAAAGTAAATTAACTCACAGTAACTTTAAACCACTTTTAAGCTAGAGTATATGATAGAAAATCAGTATTATATTCACAGCAGATACAATCAACAAGCAGTGGTATATCAGAATTACTTATTAACAATGCCAGACTTTTTATTGACAATATTCATATTGAAAAAATTAAAGGTTCACTATTTTATGATCAGAACACATCAGTTCAACAAGCACAAAAAATCATCAAAACATAGCACTGGCAAAAACAAGCATAAATAACACAAAGTAATAATAAACCATGCATTTAATGACTTTCGGTTTTGAATAATTAAAATCTATATTTTGCAAAATATAATGAAAATACAAAACTTATTAGCATAACACAAATTTTGCACACAATTTTAAAATGACAAAATCTACAGAACTCACTTGACTGCAAACCTAGGTAATGATTACTTTTGTAACATATGAATCAAGCTAATGTACTGAAACAGTTTTCTGCAACACACAAATTCCATCCACACACAGGAAGACGAAATGATGATTTATGCTCAAAACACACAGATGATTTCACTGTTAGTGAAATATATGCCAAAAGCACTCCCACATGACACAACCCTTTATTCCCAACAACACTCACATTTTCAAACCAGCTTCTTTGCCTCAAAGAATTTCTTAAGGTGACGCATCTGCCATGCACCCATGCCCAAGAGTAGGCAGGTCTGCGTCACAGACCACCACAGCACTCTCTGGTTGGTGCTCTCACTCGTCTGTCGGAATCTTTCTTCGCGGTACTGGAATCATAAAAGAATTTGAGACCAAATCATTTTAATAAATCAATATTTCTTCTTGATAGTCAATATATGTTTACAAATAAAAGTATCCAACGTTTTTTATGACAATCATTTATTTCAGCTATTGCACAACGTTTTTTAACTAGTTTTGTAACATCATCAGGTTCTTAGTGAGGGAACGCTATCCCATTGAATATGTGATACCACATCAATCAACTGAGTGAGAGTGAGGTATTTCTCTTCTTGATAGTCAATATATGTTTACAAGAATTCAATGAGGATGCATTCCCCTGCTAAAGCAGCAGCTGATGTGTAACAAAACAGCTACTACGTTGTGCATTGCTGAATAAACGGATTTCTTCACGGGACTGGAATTCATATTTGCAAATCATTTTAACTTACAGGCCTAAGCATTCTCCAAATTAACTCATTAAGTAAAGAAAATTTGTTGCAACAATGTTTTACAATTTATCCCTCTGTGCTCAAAAAGTGTGGGTCATGATCAGGTCTCCAGCAAATTCTTATTGAGAAAAAGAATGTAAAAAAATGTTAATGTACACTGGTGTAAGGTTTCTCTTTAGACTTCATTCTTTACACAAAACCTTGTCACTTTGAAATCAGGGCACAGAGAAGTCATACTATGGGACTGATTTGATGTTTATTGGAGTGATGACCTCTTTAGCATAGTTTCATTATCAGGAGGCCATGATACTCAAATACAGTTGTTAATGCCAGCCTTGGATCACTATTTCAGAAGATACACTCATATTTTACAAATGAAAAGAAATGCATGACAATTTCAATTTAATGAAAACATTTGTACTTCAGTTAATTTAAAAATTTCAGTCCATTTTTTCCTTCATCCCATTCATGTAGTTAAGTAATAACTCTTGCCTTGAATGGGAAACAGTAAAAGGTTTTATTCAATTCAGCAGAAAAAATTCATAATTTATTAAAATATTATGGATACTTATAGTAAATTCTTAAATTTGTCAAATTCCTCAATGTTAATACAAATGGTCTAGTGTTATACACACCATTCAATGTTTATATCTAATTTAAAACTTTTGAAAGATGTCCTAGCAAAATATTTAAAAATAAGCATTTTTATTTTAAAAATAAGTAATGAAAAAGTGAGTTGTGCCACAATACTTTGTGTTACAGTTCTTACTAATCTGACAAAGTAAATTTACCTTTAAAAAGCTCAGCCTCAAATCTTTTCTAAAAATGTTCCAGTTCAGGCTACTAAAATATTTCAGGTTCAGTTTTGGTGTTTGACAAGAAATCTTTTCAGTTAGTTTCAAAATGTTTTATTAAACCATAACTATACTGTAACTGATTTTGTCCCCAATCCAATCCATGAAAGCCTCTTGTATATACATCAGGGCTACTCTCACAGAAGTGCTCAGTCTGAAGAGCATTTTAGATCAAATTATTGTTGTCTGCAGGTCAGACTTTACATCATTAAATGGCGATCATTTTAATTATGGAAAAGAACTCAACTTAAATAAATATTAGACTTTTTTCTCAATGAAATGAGCATAAACTGTGACAATACAAATTTCTTAATTCCAAACTAGGGATTACACAGGAGAAAGATATGTCTGAATAAGACAATTTTAATTCTTTGTTGATATTATATTAATAAGAGAAAATTAAAGATTAAATTGAAACATAAATAAACATTATTAAAGCACATGCAAATTGGAGAGTAAGTTCTATGGTGAATGAACATTGAGGTGTGCATATGTGGGTGGGTGTGCACGCACGTGTATATGTCTGTGTGTGTCACTATTGAAACAATGTTTTTAAAGTTTTCAGTTAGTTTGATGTCTTGCATTAAGTAGTGACATGAAGGTGATAATTATAACGAAAATTACAACAGCAAAATAATGCTTCTCACCCGTTGATAGTTTTGCTCCTTGGTAATCTGCTCTACTTGATCCAGCAACTGACGGACCCTCAGCTGGATTTCAGACAACTTTTCTTTGTGGGCTACATTGGCGTAATCTATTGCATGCTCACCCACTTGGATATCTAAATGCACTCGCTGTAGAATAAATTGAGATTACATCACAAGCATTATAACATTTCAGTCAATTATCACAAAGGATGTCCAAAATAGTGTCAATATACAGTGATTCACGAAAAGTATATCCCTCAGTAAAAAACAAATTTTGAACTCGTTTAACTTTTACATTCTGAAGAAAATATAATACAGAATCCTGCAATTCAATTACCCTAAGTGATCCTGAGTGGAATATGATATAAAAGAAATTAAAATGTTATTTTAATGTCTGATTACGACTAAATTAATAATGACAGAGCCATTTTTTTTAAAATTGCTGAGGTATAATTTATCTCAGCAATATTAGAGAATGAATTATCTTTTCCCTTCCACAGACTTTAATAATCATTTTACAGCCACTTGATGAACTTAAGCTGACATTACAGGTACAGATCAACACTTTTTAAGCTGAACTCCCAACTTGTTTGGGTTGTATTCCTCTTAATAGGATAGTTCAACATAAAAAATGTTATTATGATGCCTATCCCCTAGCTACACATTATCAATCACAACAAAAAAATTGTAAAAGAGGGAAGACACAGGTCTTAGAGTAGTATTTCTTTTTTTGCTTAAAAAGTGATAAAATTAGAGAAAGGAGAAAGCATTCTTTGGTCCCTAAAATACAATTTTTGGGTATATTCAATTACATCAATAAACTTAAATACAATTTAAGTTGAAATTTGAGCCAAATTTAAAACAAGAATACACATCTTTTCACATTACACTTTACTCACCAACTGTGATCCACTGAACCAGCTTGAACTATTTGAATACAAGCAGATAACATGCTCACCAGGGGTCTGCGAAGTGAATGAAATTCTGCCTTCCGAACTGTACACCTGGAGAAAGGAAAAGAGATTCTTTATTTGATTTCAGGTCCTTAGTCATAAGTCATTGCACAAACCTTCAGGAAATTGAAATTGCTAAATACAATTTTATTTAAATAATATAATATTGGAAATTGGCGGTAATCAATGAAAATTGAACACTTTACAATAAAACACCAATTTTCATAAGAAACCCAAAACAGAAATTCCACACAATAAATTGAAAAAGATTCAAATCAAGGTGTACAAGAAATGTCTGATAATTGCTATAAAATAATAAAAGAAATACCACATCACTACTTCAAATAAACACATTTATTATATCACTAAAGTGGTTAAAACATCTAATTATTAAATATCAAAAAACAGGTAAAAATCATGATGTACTATGGGGAGAAGTACAATCTGTTGATGTTTTCTTGAGCTCCCTACCTCACTCGCACACACAAGTTAAATTAAGAACACAGGAAGCAATGAGCTTTTTTGAGCAAGAATTGATAAAAAAATATTTGCTCCTATGTACAAAAACAACCTATTTGCAAAGGCATATGAGCTACAGATTTTTGACTATAATCCATCATTGTACCTAATGTGAAGAAATAGTCTTACATCAAGAACAATAATTTGAATAACTACATTTCTCATTAAACTCAAGAAAGCATGCACAGATAATTAAACCACATTTATGGCGAGAAGCAAATACAAATGTACTACAATGTAAAACAAAGCAAATACAGTACAATTTACCCACATAATGATTCATATATT